>JBAMBQ010002580.1:711725-1423450 GCA_037044495.1 Stegana nigrithorax
ATAATATTGCGAATATTGTTGTTGTTGCTGATAAGCTACATTTTGACTAGCATACCAGGCAGCATAGTTTTGCCATTGTTGTTGTTGTGCAGCATCAGACACACCGTTCTGTTGCTGCTGCATTTCTTGCAGTTGAGGTATCAACTGCGCGCCCAATGTGTCGGACATATTGATGATTAGGGGTTTCTTTTCTACCCCGAGTACTTCTCTTTTTTTTTATTTTTTAATTGCGACTTTGATTTGCTGCGCTATTTGCGTAGTGTTGGTTGCTCTAAATATTCACTTACCTTATTTATTTCTTATTTTCAACTAAAAAAAATGCGTAGTATTAGGATTAAAATCGATGAAAATACTGTTTTTTTTTTAATATTGACATTGCCTTTCACAACTATAAAAAAAATTTTTTCATATACATATATGTAAGAAAGCAGTGACGGCAGCCATTTTGTTTCTGTTTTTGTTCTAAATTTTTTCTTTGCTTACCCAACGCAGGGAAATTCAATTAAATGCGATTAGACTAAGACGCAAAAAATACCGCGGTTAGTTTAATATGCGCACAGTAAGTCTTTTATGACAAATATATTGCTTTTTTAACTTTTATTTCCTTTTCAACACAATTTTTTTATGCGAACTTGATATGTGAGCTAACGTGAACACATTCACGTTATTTCATCATAAATCTGTATGAAACGAAACACAAAAGTTACTAAAAAATACCAGCAAATAAACCAATCGCAATAAATAGCTTAAGGTTGCCATCCGTTACTACCAGATGAAATTTTCCACACTAACCGGACCGCACGCCAATTTTATCCCGGACGTTCGACAGACAAAAAATTATAATGCCCTGGTAGTCTGGTAGCCCTGTGAATGATGTGAAATAGATCAAATAATGAATGGAAGATGGCGCCATTTGGGCATTTTACACTCTCGAAATCGGACCAGACAAACAGTAAAGATTGGCTAGTGTGGCCCAGTGTATGACACACAGTGTCGATTGTAAACTCGGATTTAATCCCCGTTGGCATCTATTGGCAAGCAAAAAATAAAATCCTGGCTTGTCAGAATATCAAAACCAAATGCTTGCTACGCTGCGGTTTTTTTTATGTAAAATTTAGAAAGCAGACTGACACTTGGCAACAAATCCTCTCTCTAATGAGAACGACACATTACTGTAAAACCTTGTCACTACTTTCATTGCTTATACCAGAATATTCCGTTATTTATTGTCACTGACAAGATGGTTTTATCATCTGAATGCAATCACCACACGGGAAAAGTTAATGTTGACGTTGTTTTTTCTTAGGACTCCACCATGCTATGATCTAAAACGATATTTGGTGTAACTTACTATCGATTGAAATGGCAATATTAAGATTTGGAAACTTATTTAATATTTTCGTTAATTTCAAAATGGTTGTTAATATTATCATCCCTAGGGGTACAATTCCCAATTCTTTGAACTCGATCGGCACGTTGTGCTCATAAAATATACAAGAACTAGACAAAAAACCAAATGATATTGTAGATTTCAGCATTTTAAAACAATTTCCAAACTACATATATTATGTGTATGTATGGAACTCACAGAGATTTAAATGTTGCAAACATTCTGGTATTCTAAATCAGAGATTTCCATGAATTGATAATAGGTCCAAAGCTATCATTTTCTGTCAACTATTCTTAACTTCAACAAAGCCCGAATTCTTATAATTGCTAACTATACTTTTCTAACACCCGCAATACAATCAACAGGCAGTCACAGAATCCCAAAAAGCGCGATTCCCGACTAAGAAACACATTTGGTGATTGGATATGAAAAATCACACAAATACACTCTCGTCAGAAAAAAATTCATTGCATCTCGTTAATTTGTTTATTAAAAATGTATTTTCTTTTTCGTCGCGTTCACTGAACTCGATTAGAATCAATTTGAACAAAAATCACACACTTCCCTCCTCCTGCTTCCAATAGACGTAGTTATCGCTTATTTCTTGGCTTTGCCGGTGGATTTCTGTGCGGGCTTCTTTTGGGCAGTTTTCGAGCCGCCGCTAGACTTGCCAGCCGATTGTTTTGCGGTCTTAGCGGCCGGTTTCTTCTCAACGACTTTAACGGTCTTAACTAGCGCATCACGCTGGCTCTTCATTGCCTTAACGATCTTTTGCTCTTCGATGAGGAAAGCGCGCACGATGCGCTCACGCAGGCAGCCGTGGCACAATACACCACCGTATGTGCGAGCCACAGTCTTATGGCGTTTGGACAGACGTGCACGTTCGCTGGGGCGTGTTGGAGTGATTCCCTTCAACTTTTCTTTACACTGACCGCATTTTGGCACAGTCTTATTTTTCTTTACATACTGGTAGACCAGGCGGCCGCCAGGTGTGCGTACACTACAAGCGAAAACAACAAGTTTAAGTACAACAATAAACCGTGACGACTAGACAAACAATTGCCGGCCATAATTTATTTTATTTTCAAGACAAAACTTACATGCGTCTCCTGTTGGACTTGGTGTTGTACGACAGACGTCTTCTTAAAGTCAAACGTTGCACCATTTTGCGGCTGTGTAATTGTAAAATGCATTGTACACAGAAAAAATCATCAGCAATGTCGTCAGCAAAGTTGCACCACAAAATTTCATGTTGAAAAAAGAAAAATCATACGAGTTTCACGTTAATTGACAATATACAAGTTTAAGATTCATATTCGATTATTTATTTCTATATAACATATAGCATTCCTTTGATGTTTTCTGATTTTCTAGACAAAGTGCAAAAAAGATAATACACATACCTTAAAGAAATAAACTAGAAAGGAAGCGATTGATATTGCAGTTCGTTGACGTGAAGTCGGCTGTACTTGCTAGTGTCAAAATTGTTGGTAATGCAGTGAGTTTGAACGCACAGCTGACAGTGTTGTTTATATTGACTGTATTGTGAATGGTAACTCACCAGAGGCAGCATAGTATACTAGTGATGTGTTATTGGCATGCAAAATAAACAACGATAATCTTACATATGCGACATCATAATGATGATATTAATCTCAATTTAAGAACTGAGAAAGCTGTCTACCTTAACGCCGGAACTACCTAATCAATTCGTTACATTCATGAATCAATGTTTTAAATCACATTAAATAACTTTTTTTAAATATATAATTACGTTCACATAACGAATTCAGTAGGTTAGTCAGTTGTCAAAGATGATACGCAGCAGTTATTTCTTATTGCTTGAGCAAGCTGTTTTAGTTCACATTAAGCGTTTGAAATGATTTGTCCTATGAAAATTTGACACCAATGTTTTATATTTTTAAACCAACTGCTGTAATATAAATAATAGTTATTTTTAGCTTAATAAAGAAGCTGATTTAAGCCAAATTTTGATAGTATCCTTAAAAAACGTGAACAAGATTGGGATTTCACTGTGACCATTGGACGAGTTTATGGGATAGCACGAGGTTTATAAACCTACGGCAAAGATCCATACTTCTAAGATCATCGTCCAAACCATTAACCACGTTTGCGTTAATCTGAAGACTCTATTTTCTTAGCTCTTGTAGAGCTACACTGCATACATGCTTTTGCTAATCGCTCCAAAATTACTTGCAGAAGATCTTTATTGGAAGTTAAATTCAATACAACATTATTGGTAATATTATAAAGTATGAGTTACTAAATTTAAATTAAACGCTATTAAAAATTATTGTCACAGGTTGTTAAAAGTCAATATCGGGGAGAATCAGAGGTGGTTCAGGTTGTTTTGGCCGTAATAACATTTGCGCAAACCGTATCGATTGCGATTTGCCATGGAACGTTGACCAAGTAACGCCCTTCTTAACATCCTTTGTCGAGTAAAGCCCATTTAAGTTGCTATTAAAAAAGATAACAACCAAGAAAAAAAATGTATACATTTTTAAAAAACCTTTGTAACAACAGAAAACTACTGACCTGTTACCACATTTATTATACCACCAAGCACCCTGCGTTACTATAGCACAACTTTGTGATGACGCATCATTGTCATTATCGAAAGTGGAAAACATTTGTCCTACATCGTCGCGTAAAGAATCGCCGGCAGTGCCCGTATAGGCGCCCAGAGACTTTAACAAATACTTCTCAGAAGCACCTCCGATGGCAAAATTATCATATCTGGCTGTCTTGGTCACGTTGTTATAATCTTGTAGTATGATCAGTAGTTCCTGTGGCTCGTACGATGTCAAAGCGTTTAACGTATCTAGGCCAACCCAGAAATCACCAGACAAACTGCCGAAACCGTTACTATAATCATCCCAACTGCGATAAAAATTTTCTCTGCCATTGCTTCGCCGTTGTATTACCGTCCAATTGCCCTGCGCAATATCCCCATTGCATGCCATCAGGATTGGGGGCTGACCCACAACAGGTAAACTTATTTCATATATGCCAGTGCTTATGCCTTCACAGCTCGTATGAACTTTGATACAGCTTGGATCGGCTTTTTCTATATTTTTGCTTTCGATTTGCCCAATTTCTCCAGTTACACTTTTTCGAATCTGTTGTATGCTTAGTTGGAAGTTCACCAAACTGACGATACGCATCACAGGTAAATAACTGATTACATTTAATGCCTGCAGAGACTTACTTCTGCTGTATTAAGTCCAGGTTTGTAGAAAGTTGGGAACACTTCAGTTCCTGCATGTTCGGCTGAGTTTGCGATGATTCTCTTGATAACAATTTTAAGTTAAAATCTAACAACGACGGTGAAAATTTTATTTTTTAATACCGTAATTTCAAGTTTTCCATTAGAACATTGGCGAGCTTAATGCGCAGATTGGATATTTCCGAAACGGACTTCTGGTATTCTTCTTCATAGTTTATCGCTGCACTCGACTTTGCCAGCAAGAAAACAATTAACGTTAACTTATACATATTAGCTCACTAATAATTGTAAATGAACTTCCTTATATATAGTCAAAATATCTGATTTCTAAGTAATTATTAGCTATGTTCTGGTTCATTTACTTGCATTTAACTGTGCCAAATTTAAAGAGCTTGCGAATTAAATAATTTTTACTTACATAAATGAAAATGGAAAATTGTTGTTAGCATGAAAATACTGAATTTACTATACAATGTATGGATATAATCGAGTCAAACGGCTCTTCTATGAGAATTGCAATAAATTATATTGATCTTTGAAAGATACACACCAGGCATAATAACCTTTATGCATTTGTACAGACAAAGAACACATAATTTCTATTAGTGAAATAATGAATAAAAATAAGTATGTACCTCAGAAAGATATCAACGAATTGGCTTTCAAGTGGTAAAAACTACCTTTATATACATTTTATATGAAATTAAAAGTAAAATACTTATTTTAAAGCGATGAAAATTTATATTAGTTATAAAACCCGTTACCATGCACATTGAAAAGAATTTTAGCCTGGCTTCGATGCCTTCGATGTTTAAACCTGTTGATAAAATCGAGCAGTCGTATGCACAGACAATTATTTTAAATTTTTCACATTACAACAAAACATAAGTAAACATTGCGTCATGGTTGTCAGGGCCCAAAAATACTTTTGCTCATAGAAGATTCGGGGTTTTTTGTTCGTGAGAATTCTCACGTGAGCAAAAACAAAGACGGTTTTACGTTGTTCATGACTGCTTCTGAAGCTTCAGTGTTATTGCACAGCACAGTTTTTTCTGCTGCAACATGCTTCTCATTCACACAGTGTTCTGCGTTCTATTCGAATCCACGATTACTCTCCTTAAGTTATTTTAACTTTGAAAGTTAAATGTGCTAACAGTTTTCATTGTGTGTTGTATACAAGTGTTCCAATTGAATTCGCTTATAAAACAAAAATTCAAGAAACTTGTTAAGAATATAACCTAGTGCTGGCACCTTGCCATTTCCTACCTCACCACATCATTCTATGAGTGCGGGGAGCGTTTGTGGGCGCTCGACAAAAAAGAAAAACAAACAAATAGCAATAAAAAATCTTACAATCAAATTACAAAAAATAAAAAACTCATTACATCCAACAATGTCGTTGCTGGCGCAATACGAACAACAATATGCCACGCTAATAGCGGAAATCACCGCACATATTGGACGGCTACAACAACAAAATGCTGGTAAATATCAAAGTAAAAAGTATCCTTTTAGGAAAACCCTTTGTTGCTGCTTCTAACAAATGCCTTAAAACACTTTACAGTAGAACAACGTGAACTATGCGCGCAAATTGACTCTAATCTGCAGGAATCACAGGAACTCCTCGAACAAATGGTGCTCGAAGTGCGCGACTTAAGTGCAGCTGAACGACCAAGTTTCACAAATAAAATAAATGTGTCACAAGCAGAACTAAAGCGTTTACAGTTAGAATACAAGAGCACCAAGGATAAATGGCGCACAGTTCGTAGCGGCGGCGGCTCACACACAACACTCGATTTAGACGGCGTTGATTACTACGAAGACGTTTCAATCAGCAACGACCAAAGGCAACGTTTGTTAGAAAACTCCGAGACCATCGAACGCACGGGAAATCGACTAACCGAAGGTTATCGGGTTGCTTTAGAAACGGAAGCTTTGGGAGCGCAGGTGCTGGGTGAACTGCATCATCAACGTGAGACACTGCAGCATGCGCGATCACGTATGCGTGAAACCAATGCTGATTTAGGCCGAGCCTCGCGTACCTTAAATACTATGATGCTGCGTGCGCTGCGTGAGAAAGTAGTGCTTTATGGTGTGGGCGTCTGCTTTGTACTAGCTGTAGGCATCAGTCTCTATTTGACATTCGCACCGACTTCAACGCCGTCGAAATCATAGTTTGCAGTTTAATTTTATTTAAAGAAAGAAAACATTCCATGCTTTGTTTAAACTATTACATCGTTGTTTTAATTATTTATTTATTATAGAGAACTTTACACTAATGCATATGCTTAACGTCTTTTTTTTAATATATTGTATGTATGAAATTTGTAAAAATGTTATTCGTTTTCGCAAAGTTGCTTTAAATTGGCACTTTGTTATTCACTTTTTAAGACAATTATAGCCGCGTATATTAAAGTTTAACCAGCTCAAAATAAAATTATTACGTTATAACGGGAGGTGCATATGTGTTCGGTATAGTGTGGTTAAGAATATTTAAGGATGGAGTGACTACTTGCATGAATAGCTGAATTGACAACTACATTTGTTTAGCATTTTTCTTTTTTCCGATTGCTTGACATGTTAGCTAAAAGTTTTGATTTTAGTATTATTTAATAAGTATGCATATGACTACAGGTAAGCATACACTTCTAAAGTACTCCTGGTACTGTGTTGATTGCAAAATAGAACAAATACATAACTGACATGCGAGTAAATCTGTAGTTAATTAAATAGCTTTAACTATGTATTAAGACGTTTAAATATACGCACTTACAGACTATATTAAAAATTTGTTCATATTACGTGTAGTTAAATCTTTTAATTGCATTCCACAGCATACACCATGTCAATTCTCAAACTGACCAACGATAAAAATTATTTTTAAAGTAAGAAAGCAATGCATCACGGACGGCGAACTTTGGTAATATCAGCACGAGCATACGCTTACAAGCAAAACATTTCCTAACGCGTCTTCAGCATAAATCAACATTCTCAGTGTGTTTGCTTAAACGATTAAATTGGGTTAGACTTAAACGTAAATGTTGTGTATAACCTTAAGGACTGTAATGAATAATGCATATGCGCGCCTCACTGTAAATTCGTACATTTCGGCTACTTTTCCATTAGCCGAACTCTATATGCTAGCAAACACAAGATGAAGCCTCTTCGTTCACATCTGGCTCAATGCCGGCATCGATTTGGAAACTTTTCTGCTCGAGTTCTTGCAATTCCATTTTAGAGCGATTCGCTTCGACCAGTTGACGTGAAATATCGCTAAACATTTCTTCTATTCCCTCGCCGGACTTACACGATGTCTTATACGTGGCACTAATTAAAGTGTGACATTGTTCGCAGAATGCTTCGACCTCGGCATCAGTGACTTCAGGTTCACGTCCCTCAAGGTCGCTTTTATTACCACAAATAAAAATTTTTGCATTCTGGGCATACGTAACGATATCGAGTAGATGTTGCGATAGAGAGTGAAACGAGGCGGCATTGTCGAGTGCAAAGACTAGCACAGCACCCTCTGCGAATTTATAGTAGGAAGATGTGACGGATGCCACACGTTCCATACCACCAGTATCCCAGAGTTGCAGCTGCATACATGTGGTAAATATTAAAGTAAGGAGCACAGGATTGCAATTTAAAGCATTCATACCTTGATCTGTTTGTCGCCTATTGTGTACTCACGATCAATATGATCTAGTCCCAATGTGGATTTGCGATCCGTATCCGTTACGAAGGTATTATTGGTGAAACGTCGAAATAAGGAACTTTTTCCAACGCCATATTCGCCGCAGAGTATAACTTTTTGCTTAGGTATGCGTACTTTTGCCATTTTTTATGGTCGCGTTAATTTAATTAAATTAACTTTTTCTAGACAACAAAGGACTCTAAGAAATTCACAACAACAAACGCGATACATAATCCAAACAGCTGTTGATTTTGTTTCGCAACAGTGCTTCTTCTTTTAACATAAGATTTCGCCAGTCTCTATAAATTTTTGCAGTGCTGGTAAATAGCAAGATATTTTAAATTAAAGTTGAATTTGGCCGTTGATATGATGATTGCGACGTTGATACGATAGCGTATAAGCGTGAGAGCGAGATGGTACGATTTCGTGCTTAACGTTTACTGACTACTGATTCATAATAAAACTAGAAAGGCAGGGCTATAGTCGGGCGTAACCGGCTATAGAAAACCCTGTACTCAATCCAAAACTGAATATTTTTTTTGTTGCTTCAATATTTTGTATTCATTATGTAAGGATTCAAGAAAATAAAAACTTTTTTTTATATCATATGAATATGATATTTATCATATTCAGTAATATGATTGGATATTAGTTAGAATTATCAAATTCAAAATTTGGTAACGATATCTTTATAAACAAAAAAGTTTTTCTAAGTAAATGTTGTTTTTCGGCTGATCGTTCCTATGGCAGCTATATGTTATAAGTTGAAAATCGAAAAAAAAAATAAACTCGTTATGCCTATGGATTAGAAGTCTTCGTGCCAAATTTGGTGATTGTAGGTCTAAGGGTATACAGACGGTAAATAACCACATATGTTTATACATTATAATAATATATAAGAATGTATAAAGTGACTTATCTATCAATGTATTATATTTTTTGTTCAGCACTCGATACTCGTTACTTGTAATAAAAACATTATATGCAATGCCTTGGAGCCGATAACCTTAATATTGCAAAGTATGCTAAAATCGCAATAAGAAGTAAAAGTGTCAAATTTATTTGCTGATAAATTCAGTTTAAATTTTAAAGTTCACCTACACGGACGTGTACTTAAGTTCCAAAAAACAATGAAAATGTGGAATGTTAAATCAATTTTTACTCTAATAATATTAATTAATTTCGCAATAGCAAATGATATAGATACGAGTACCAATGATGAGCCAACTAATAGCGATGATTTAGAAAAAACTAATCTGGCAATGCAAATGGAAAACTCACAATATCGTTTGGATAATGCTCAGTTAAGAGTCGAGCTTGCTCGTTTGAATCAAAATATTTTTGATATGCGGTAATAAAAATATTGAAATAGTTGTTTATCTATTTATTATTATTTTTTTTTTTTTTTTAACTTATGGCTGTTGTTCGTTTCTTGCAGTAAACAAGAAAATAAGTGTTTAATTGATAATATATCGATAATGAAAAATTGTTCAAGACTGGCGGATCATGTGAATACTTTAAATGAAGAGTAAGTTTACTGGAAATATAATCGATATAATTTTACACTAATTAAAATCATTTGGATTAGTTTAAAAACACTTTGGCGATATATGATACCATTTCAGACAATGATTGCAAAAAAAATAAGCAGAACTTTAAAGGACATTGAAAATAATGAATTAAACGTGATTGATAATAACGGCAAATTGCCAAAAAGCTGCGCAGAAATACCGACCAAGAAGAGTGGTATTTACGAAATAGATTTACCCGTTAAGTGTTTAGAACCATTTCAAGTGTACTGTGATGAAGATGAAGATGGTGGCAATTGGACAGTTATACAGAGGCGACAAGATGGTAGCATAAATTTCTTTAATCCTTGGTTTACATATGAAAAAGGTTTCGGCAATTTAGACGGCGAGTTCTTCATTGGATTAGAGAAATTATATCAAATAACGAAATATGAGCCACAAGAATTGTTGATTATATTAGAAGATTTTGATGGTGAGATAAGGACAGCTAAATACGATGAATTTGAAATTGATTCTGCAGGTGAAAAGTATAAAGTTAAAAAATTAGGACAGTTTGAGGGCGATGCTGGAGATTCTTTTCGTAAAAGTATATTCCAAAAATTTTCAACGTTTGATTCGGATAACGATAGTGCTTATAACTCTAACTGTGCAAAAAAAGAAAAAGGAGGTTGGTGGTACTCTGATTGTGGCCAAAGGTAAGTTATATGTTTTTGTTTCTTTGTTTTGTTATTTTACTAAATTAATTTTCTAACCTTTCTCTCAATGTTTGTTTTTACAGCAATTTGAATGGATTATATTTATTTGGAGAATATTATTCAGGAAATTACGTTTACGATGGTAATTATTGGCAAGCATTTAGAGGCATGGAATATTCGCTAAAATCTTCTTTAATGATGATACGTCCCAAAAACTAATTCGACATATTTTATAAAGAATAATTAAAATATTGGCTTGTATATGTCCATATTTTGTGAATTTTAAATACTTAAAAAAATATTTGTTCATTGTTTGATATAATAGTTCAATTGTCGAATATTAATTTTTGCTAAAGTTAAATAACTTTTTAAAATTACTGAAATCATAAGCTGTTATTATTATCACTATTATCCAACGATGAATGAAAAGAAGCCAATTTGAAACTTTTATTGATAGTCTGAAACAAATAATACTTTAGATATTTTTAAGACAGTTTCGCCATATAAATGTAATGAATATACCAAACACAGATATGACATATTTAGTATAACTGCGAATATATTATTAGCAAAATCATACAGAAAAAATTTTGAAAACGTTTATCAAAATTTACAATTGTACAAACTGATTTGATATCGAAATATATCTGTATAATCTGCATTTCGGTTGTTTTATTGGTTTGCTGGCTCTTAGGTGACGCGGAAGTATATTTTTGTAAGTTTTTTAGGTAAGTAGTGAGGGATCTTGAAATACTTATATATTTTAATTATTTTTTAATGATGTAGAAATATGTCTAAAACAGTTTGGATGAGTTGTTTCAGATCTTTAGATTTTTTATTTTTATTAGTCGTATTAATTGCAATCGTGAGTGGACTTTTCTATTATGTTAATGTTCCAATTCTTTCATGTATGTAAAAACGGTCTGATATAATAATGTAAATGTTATCTATAAATTAAACGCAAAGAGTTAAGTTGCATTTTTGGTTGTTAAATTGACAAAATGACACTAAAACATTATAATAACTTTGATAATTGTTTTATTGTAGTTTTGAGTAAGCTAGCAGTATTTATATTCTCACATAATACCATACACAAAAATAAAAAACACCATTACATATAAACATTTAGCATTTGATTGTTTAACAACTACTGATACGATCTATGTACTTATACATATATTGGATCTTTATCTTCACAAAACAATGCATGGCGATAAGGCATGCGGCAAAGCATTTTACATTTCTTAGCTTATTAGTTGGTCTGGTCCGCGTTAGTCTCTTAGACATTAGCCAACAGTTCACAGCGTGGTTATCTCATCACTCTAGAGGATCACAAAATGGCAAACGTTTTAACTGTTATCTGCATTTTAACGGCATTATGCATTGCGCTGGTTTCTGGTAAGTAAAAGGAAAATTGTAAATTTGAATATTTTATATATAATAAACGGTTAGGCAGAGCCGGTTACGGACCTGGTGAGCAGGACTGGGGCTTCGTAGATGTGCGCAAGGGCGCTCATATGTTTTATTGGCTGTATCACACCACAGCTAAGGTGGACTCTTATACCGAACGTCCACTAGCGATTTGGCTGCAAGGTGGCCCTGGCGCGTCTTCAACCGGTTATGGTAATTTTGAGGAATTGGGTCCTGTTGACTTATATGGCGATTACCGTGAGACCACATGGGTGAAGGATATGAATGTGCTTTTTATTGATAACCCTGTGGGCAGCGGATTCAGCTATGTGGATGATATGGTTTATTTTACTGCAACAAATAAGGAAATAGCGGATGATTTAGTTGCCTTCATGAAGCAATTCTACAAGAACCATCCAGAATTCGAAAGTGTGCCACTGCACATTTTCTGTGAAAGTTATGGCGGCAAAATGGCCCCAGAGTTTGCACTGGAATTGTACTATGCGGTGCAGCGTGGGGAATTGAAATCTAACCTGCAGTCGGTTGCCCTCGGTGATCCTTGGACATCGCCGCTTGATTCAACGCTGTCATGGGGTCCATTTCTTTTGGATATGGCCATTATAGATCACGATGGTTATGAAGCCATTATGACTGCTGCCAATGAAACAGCAGCTTTTATCGAAGAAGAACGTTGGATACAAGCATCATATCAGTGGGGAAACACGCAGCTCGAGGTATTGCGGGCATCAAAGGGCGTTGACTTTTACAATGTACTCAAGCGGACGCGTGGCGATCGTTATTCGCGTTTGCTGAAGTTGTCACCGAATGGTGTGTAGTAGAAGCACTTTTTCTTTTTAATTGTAAACACTTAATGACTACTGCAGAACTATTGAAGAGCACCATGCTGGAATACAACATCGATGAGAACCGCGACCAGTTATTAGAGGATCTGATGCGTGGTCCAGTTGCTACGGCTCTAGGTATACCGTCAAATGTGCGTTGGGGTGGGCAGAGTGGCACTACATTTGACATACACCGAACCGATTTCATGAAGCCGGTGATCCACATTGGTAAGTATGGCTTATGTATGAGTTGAAGAAAATACTATTTCTAATTGGGATTTGCTGTCAAGTAAATGAACTACTGGACAAAACACCACTTAAAGTTGGCGTCTTCTCGGGCCATTTGGATTTAATCTGTTCTACACCGGGCACAGTCAATTGGATCGCAAAACTGGATTGGTCCAGAAGACAGGAGTATATAGACGCACCACGCAAGGCAATAAGCGTTGATCGTGTCCTTGAGGGTTATGAGAAGAGTGGCGGCAATTTTACAATGTTTTGGCTGAATCGTGCCGGACATATGGCGCCTGCTGATAATCCCGCCGGAATGAGTCATGTGCTTAAATTTTTTACCAATTTTGGTTAATATGGCAGTAGTAGACTAAATCCCAACACAAAATAAAAAGTGATCACAAGTTTATTATCAATTATGGTTTTGGGGAATTTTTTAACATCTTGTATAGGAAGGAGGTAGATTCCTTTTTAAATATTCTAAATAAGTGCAACACATACGGGATTTTACATCTGCTAAAATTTACTCTCTTTTATATGGATATTTTAAGATACAGAATGTGACATTTTTAATGATGAAAGATTGAATAAAAAAAGTAATGTTCTTTCAAATTCTAATTTCCGATTCGAATAAACGAATTCCAACTGATCAGAGCTTCTTCACATTTAAGGTGACCCTTAAAAGGCAGTTAATAATTGCACAGAAATTATCAATAATGAATATACTCATTAGCCTGAATTGCAGTTAGTGGGAAACCCGCCAGCATAACAAGTGTTAGAGTGTTATTTATGCAGTTATAATATAATATCAGAACATGGCACGAGTTCGAACATAAGCGCATAATAAACCACTCAAACTGATTACAAATTCAACAAAGACACCTCGTGTTCCAACTTAGTGACATGGAATGATTTTCGAGATCATAGCTTTCATGTTATGCGAAGGTTCGCTTACCCATTAGACGTTTAACAGCCGTGAACGTGTTCGGTAGTCTCGAGTCGGCGTCAGTTCTTTTGCTTCAGCTACTGTTTGTTCTTTTATAATGTCGCGATTCGTTATCAGCAGCGCCTTCCTGCTGTTCTGCTGCCTAAGTGCTGTACATGGTAGGTTTGCAGCAGATACCGGTTTCTTCCAAATTAGGTTAAGCGACCTATTTAAAACATAGAAGTGTTAAATAGAAAAAGTGATTGGCCAATTGGTTGTTTTCTTTCTTTTTTGGAGTGAAAGTAATTTCATGTTAATGAAATGCGTCTCTTGAAGAGCACTTAGAGTGTTGAATTTTAATGGATTTTATAGTTATCGTGAGTCAGATTTTAAATCAATCAGTGTTGGTGTCGTTTAGCGATTCGATTCGATTTGATTAGATTAGCTTACCGAGACACACATTGACGGCAGCAGCGGTAGCAAGTCTGCTATAATTTATAATCTTTGATAGGCGAGAGCCCTACCATAAAATACAAAAATTTGATAAGATTCACCAATTAGCAGGCTTTCTAAATTATATGGATTTAAATTATCGTTATTAGGACTTAATTATGTTTAACTGGGCTTAAAAATGAATTTAAGTTAATTAAATAGGAAATCGGAAATGAAACAACTTTTGCATATATACTATCCTTAAATTCTGGAGATCTCTAAGAAACCATTTGTATTTAGGCAACCATGAGTGTAATGATTGGACTTTACTTTATGAGCTAACATGCCTTCTACTTTCAATTCAAGCTCGAGTTGGTTACGGACCTGGAGACCAAGATTGGGGTTTCGTTGACGTACGCAAGGGTGCGCACATGTTCTACTGGCTGTACTACACAACAGCTGATGTCGGCAAGTATACTGATCGGCCCTTGGTTATTTGGTTACAAGGTGGCCCGGGAGCGGGTTCAACCGGTTATGGCAATTTCGAAGAGTTGGGACCTTTGGACCTAAATGGAAACTATCGCAATACAACATGGGTTAAGGATATGAATGTGCTTTTCATAGACAATCCAGTGGGCAGCGGTTTCAGCTATGTCGACAGTGTACTTTATTATTCAACCACCAACAACCAAATTGCCACCGATCTTGTGTCCTTTATGAAAGGATTCTACAACTTGCATCCAGAATTTGAGACGGTTCCTTTACATATCTTTTGCGAGAGTTATGGTGGAAAAATGGCACCAGAGTTTGCATTGGAACTCTACAATGCAATTGGACGTGGTGAAATTAAGAGTAATCTAAAATCAGTTGCCTTGGGCGACCCATGGACGTCGCCTATTGATTCGGTTATGTCTTGGGCACCATTCCTACTCCAACTTGGCATTGTTGATCATGATGGTTATGAGAGAATACATGCTGAAGCTCTGAAAACTGAGCAGTATGTAAATGATGGTAAATGGACCCAAGCTACGCTTCAATGGAGTAATACACAATCTGTAGTATTGCGAGAATCGAAGGGTGTGGACTTTTATAATGTTGAAAAGCCTACACTGGGCGATACCTACACTCGTAGTAGCGAGCTCGACGCTGCAGGTAAGTGAGGAATGTAGAATATGTTTGTAAAAGTGTCACATGAGCATATCACAGAGCTCATGTATCGCACATTGGTGCACTTCGATGTCGACGAGGATCGCGACCAGATATTGGAAGATCTCATGCGTGGCGAGGTTACAGAGGCGCTGAACATAAGCTCTGGCGTTAAATATGGTGCACAAAGTAGCACAACTTTCACGCGTCTTATGGGAGATTTCATGAAACCTGTAGTCCATATTGGTATGTCGATTCAGTACATAAACTGTACATATGTGTATATGTTTTGAAATTAATTTCGATACTTTCTTCTTAGTCAGTGAATTGCTCAAAAATACAACGGTTAAAGTAGGCGTCTTCTCTGGTCATTTGGATTTGATTTGCGCGACGCCAGGCACTGTCAACTGGGTAAATGCCATGGAATGGGATGATAAACCCTCGTATATGGTTGAAAAACGTGTCGGCATCAATGTAGATCGCGTGCTTGAAGGCTACGAGAAGACTGCGGGCAACTTCAGCATGTTCTGGATAAATCGGGCCGGCCATATGGTGCCCGCAGATAATCCAGCTGCAATGGATCATGTTCTACGTGCTTTTACCAATTATGGTTAATGGTTCTTGTTTTTTGCGTAGGCAAGTTGCAAAACAAATCTTTACACAATATAAAAAAAATAAATAAATGTTTGCTTTTCAGTTTGTTTGTCTGTCTGCCTGTCTGTATCTTATGCATTTCTATACCGTTTATGCGATTGCGATGAAATTTGTCTGACGACAAAAGTGGGTAATAATGAAAGTCAAAAGTACGCAAACATATGGTTGGATATATTTCCTTTTAATAAGCAGGATAATGATTAGTTTTGGCTTTAAGTTGATTTTTCGGAAAACATTTCATCGTATGCCGAGTATCTGTAGCAATTTATCTGAAATTCTACTAATTAAGGAAATCGAAAAAGTTTGAAAAGACAAACTGATAACACAAACCATAAGCGACACACGACTCAATCTCGATCCATTTACATTAACTTTTAGCGTTGAATTTACTTAGGCACATGCGCACGTTAATAGCATCAACAAGTGAGACATCATTGACAAACTTTGCTAAGCTGCAGCTTCAATTTAATATAATCGAACGGGACAAGCAGCAGCGTGGTGTGGATAATACGCATATTTCGGCGTATACAGACTTAATGGACGATAATATTGGCTATTGCTGTCATATAAGTACACGAAAACCGAATGTGCCGACAAAAGAAATTACTTAATGAAACTTTTCAAAATAATGCGAGTAAGCCAACGACTGAGTTCTGATTTGACTCTACATGATAATAGGAAAAAGTTATGACACAATTGTGATTCCTGCGCTGCAAATGGAGTCATTGTTAGTTTATGCTGGCTGCTTTTGTGTTGCCTTACGATGTGATTGCTGTCTCTTGATAGAGGAATGTGTCATATTGTATTACATTGGCTTGCTTTGCTTTGGTTATGACATGGTCAAATAACTTATCTTAATCTCGTTTCAACTTCTTTGTGTGCGTGTATGTTTTGTGTGTTGTTGTTGTTGTCAGAATTCATAAACATAATTAATTAGTGTTTGATGATGACAGCATGCCTGACTCGTTCATTTGTTATGCTGGAATAGTTTCGAAACTTTCTTTGACGACTGTAACTGGCTTCTGCTATGCTTTTATTTTTTGGCTTTTTGCGCAAGTTGTCACTAAAGATTTGCCAAAAGTTCTGCAAAAATAATTTGTAAATGAGTATAATGTTGTTAGAAAACTTTAGGAATGACATAAATTTTTAGTTGAAACTACAAATAGCAGTTAAGCACGCATATTAATATGAAGCATACGCAGTGTATTGCATGTTGTCAACTTTTATGCATTTTCTCCATTCAATGTGCAAGAGCTCATTTGGTAATGATGTAAATTGAGAGACAGATATTAAGCTTTTTTCACATAATGCATTTCACTGCTGATTGCTTAGCGGCAATGTCTGCAACTCAGATCAGTATTCGTTACCAATACAACAAAACACTTGTCCCCTTGGCTGCGTCGCTATGTGTGTTCTCAATTAGAGTTGTTTATAGACCGTCGTCACAAAAGGTGCTTGAAAACTCATTAAAATGTTTGTGCTCGCCGTCTGAACAAAAATTACTCTTGCCTACTTTGCAGTGGAGCAGGCTGTGATGGGTTGCGATTGAGATTTACCGACTGACACGCACACGTTGTAAACTCTTTGACTAAAGTTACTTCATTACACTTTGATGTCGTATGCAACACCTTTAATTAAAGGTGCTTTACTATATGTTTCCCACGGTTGAACATTGCACTGTGCTTGTTGTTGTTTTTTTGCTGACACCAATATGTAGGCATGGCAAAGGTGTGTGCGACAGGTAGAGCGAAATGAGTCGTTGCTACAGTTGTCATGCTTTTTTTTCTTTTTAATGACAATATGGCATTTCAAAAGAAATGAAAAATTGTAGTAGAAAAACTGCATGCAAGAGGAATTGTCAAAACAAATAGGCAAAAACATGCTACAGATAAAGCTTGTACGAAAAAAACTTACCAAGTGACGAGTCCCAGAAAACTGGCTCAAGGTACACAAACACAAAAAACAAAAAACGAAACGCTCAGAATGGAAAAGGAAAATAAAAGCTAAACAAAAACTGGAAAAGCAAACATGAGACGATTGTAATGACAAATCGTTCGATTTATTTTACTTTATTTTGCTACAATATGCTTGCAATATTCATTGCTAAACTTCGTTTCCGGTAAAAATTGTAATCGACAATAAATGGGCTTCAATAACAAAAAGTGCTCTTGATAATCACTGCTCATACACATACATATATCCAGAAAATGTTTCTCATTTTTAGTTGAGAGTTTTAATTATGCAAAGTTAAGCTTCTAAATTTATGTCATCGACACGTGCACGTGCCCATATACGCAATATTAATTAGCTTGCAATTGCGACATAAACCAATGAAAGAACGATTTTTTATTTTTATTGAGTACAATTTAATCTGCACATTTGTGCAATTCAATTAGTTAAGCTAATTAGGTAAATGATATTTTTTTTACATTTTTCAATAATATTTTAATAAATAAATGCTACTTATATAACGTAAATTAGTGGATAAGATTTTCTCAGTTTATCAATTCAGATAGAAAAAATAAATATGTCAACATTTCTAATCTCTCTCTCTATATGCATCGCTTACGGATTTAATATAAATAAAAATTCAATAGGACTTAGTATATTATACATATGTTAATTATGTGCTCAACCCTTTTTCCGTAGAACAGTTCGCATAATAAAGTTAAAGGACTTAATTTTTTTCTTATATCCGCACAGTGCGTTGAATAAGTATAGTTCCTGCACATTCGTATAAATTACACACTAAACAAGTAACGAGCATTGAACTCGAATGAGTTCGTATTGTAAAATAGACAAGTTTTACACTTATTGAGCACATGAAACGATTTGGGTTTGAATTCCTTGATTGAATTGTTAATACGGCATTGCACTCCCGGCAGCAGTCAAAATAATGGTAAATGTAAACCATAATTGAACTCAATTCAAGTCGATTGCGAGCGGCAACGAATGGTCTTGGCTTTGTTGACAACATTGCAAATACGCAATGCATATGGCTATTGGTCTATCTGCCTGTCTGTTTGTCCCTTCAAACTGAGGGCTCGCAGGCAAAATGGCACACTGGGAGGCAGGACATTCAATCAAGTAAATTACTGGTAATTTTGCAATCTAAACGAGTGTAAAATAAACACTCTTCAATGCGCGCACAATCGTGCCATCGTCGCTGGGTATGGCAAAAGGAAAACTGTGCAAAATAAACAACAAACGGAAATTGAGAAATGGCGAACGGAACTGCTAGGGCAATGTGAGTCTAAGTACTTGTGTGCTCTGTGTAAGATAGCGAGCATGCGTGTGCAGAAATGTACAAAAAGACTTGCGTATACACACAGAGTTAGCATGCACACACTGCTCACATACACACACTCTGCAAGTCAGTCGGTGAGTCAGTTGTTTATTTGGTCAGGCCGCGCGTTGTTTGTTGCTGCGTGCCTATAAATTCAAATGCTGTTGTTTAATGCTTCCGTTTGGCAGCTTGTTGCTTGCCGGCGCGCTTCCGCCTCAGCTTAACATGTGGTACGCCTTTCACGTGTAATTGTTTACAATAAAAAAGCAACGGCAATCCAGCCACATGCCACAAGTGTAAATCAGCGCTCCATGTTATTACCAATTAAACAAAAACTATGGCAAGCAAAAGCATTAAGGTGTGTTGGCAGGTAAGGACAAGTGTGAATGTCTGTGTGAGTGTGTATGTGCGAGTGAGTGTTCAGGTGTGTTCAGCAAATCAAAGTGGAAATGTATGCAAATATTTGTTGTTTTAAATACTATAGAGCGCACACAACTTACACTCAAACTAGTAGGATTACCATTTCAGCTTAAAATTATGCAACAGTTTTTGTGCACATCAAAATCAACAGGATGCGCACATCAGTGTTTGCATTGAAAACTTTATACATTTTCGCTGTTAGCTGACTTCAAGGCAACAAACCAATTTAGACAAATAAAATCAAAAGGGCAGAAGTTGCTTTTGTTGATGGTTAAACTTTCTGAGTTATGCATTTGAAGCGTGCAATAGGAAGGCAACCATGCAGCCAGTTGAGTTATTATAAATATATGAGCAGCATGATGACGTAAAATTCGTATAATTAATGTGCACAATTTCTGTTGAGTTCGTAATTAATTAGGTAATGTTTTGGTGCAAACAATTGCACTGTCAACAATTTTTGCAGGAGAAACTGACAGAGTTGTTAATGAAGTATTGTACTTAAGACAAGAAGAAGGATTGTTGAGTTAAATAAAAATATTATCTACATCAATCATAACTCAAAAATATGGTATAAAACAGCGTGATTTTATGGATAATAGCTTAGCTTCATTTAATAGTAATTAAAGGCCGCATTATTGCTGTGTTAGAAAAATATTTTTGTAATACAAAGTACACTGTATATAGTGACGTCACAGACGTGCTACTAATGAAAAATGTACACTTCAAGACATCTTCTATATCTTCTCTGCTACAGAATTTGCAAGAAACGAAAAGTTCACAAGTGAATAAATCAGACTGGATTTTCTAAATGTATTATATCGAGATACATATATAAGAAGAACTAAAATATACACTCATCTTAATGCCAATTCAAAACAACTTGTGGCTAACTGCAGCTTAAGCCTATTACAGAGTTTAGCTATCCAATGGCGCCTAAGGAATTTTGCATAGTGAAGAATATACACAGCATAATGTACGCAAAGTTTCCTTCAAAAAAAATGATGTTTCCATTAGAAACGTGATAAGCCAGCTTCTTGATTTAATGAACTGAAACATTGCGCTAATGGGGACAACGACGTTCGCAAATAGAGAAGAATATCAAAAACGCACAATTCTTTAGACTAAGCTTATTTGAAAATACCACTTAAGACTACTTAAGGTCGGATAATACGCGCGGCAACAGGACAGGACATTGGCATCAATGGCGAAATAAAAAAGAAGCTCGATGTAGCAGAAGAAAAAAGGAATACAAAATAAAGAAACAAAACAAAAGTAGGAATCCTGTGCAAAACCAAATGGAAAACAACACGATTTGCTCAGTACACACAAATCCGTGTAAAAATGCTTGGAATTGCTTTGGCGACAGTGAATGAAGAAAGCTTAAAAAGAAGAATATGAAAGCATGCAAACACCTTTCAACTAAAACATAGTCAGCTTAGATATACGCGGGGAGTGGAGAAGTTGAGCAGTGCTATGGGGCAAAGCAACTGAGTTGGCAATGATAAGACCAAAGCAGCCATTGAATGGTAAAATAGCTCACAAGGCAATAAGGATAATATTATGTAAGCTACATTTATAAAAATTCAAAATAAAAATATAAATATCGAAAGTTATATAAATATGTTCCATAAATGCTCGAAAATCAAAAGCAAATAACTTGCTGGCGCTGCAGTTCGTTTAGATTTACTCATAGCGTTCTTCATAAGTTTGTTACTGCGTCGCCTGAAGGGTTCAAATGCTTGCATGGATTGAATGATTTTCAATAATAAAATAAATATATTTGAGTGGCTTTGTCATGCACAATATGGCAATCGAGTGAGTTCAACAAACCGTGAGAATGCATTTGCAAATACTCGTGAATATCACGTATACGCAGCGTTGCACACCAAAAGCATTTGAAGTCGCATTGCAAATGCGCACTTGCGCTTCCTTAATATTTTACATAATCGTAATTTTCTGAAATTTCAGCTAACAGGCATTGCGCAACTTGAGCCTGCACTGCACATGAGTAAATGCGTGAATATTTTAATTACATGTGCTAATGGCGTAAGTTAACTTTGTTAATATCACAAAGTTTTACACTGTCGCGAAAATCTAACTTTTTTACAGCAGCAGCGGTTTAACTTGATTAATTTTTAAGCAACATTTAGCTAGTCTGTGCAGACAAAGTGGTTTCCTACATTACAAGTAAGAACAAGTATAATGTTCATAAAGCCTTTTTATGAAAGAACGTGGAGTTTTAGCTTATTCGACAATGTAATTTATTTATTTATCAACACTGAACACAAATTTTATACCGGCGGTATGACTCACTTATAAGCATTTCAAGGGAAGCTACTGCTGAGATTTTCTTTCTCTGTGCTGGAGCAAGCGAACAGCGAGTAGCTGCTTTACAAACGACTGCACTTTGTTGCATTGTGTTGTTTGTATGGTTTTGTTGTTGCTTTGCCTTTTCACATTTGTTACATCACTCGTGCGTGTGCTTCTTCTTTTACTGTTTCATCTCTCATGCGCTGTGTGCATCCTTGTGTGCTGCTGATTTCAGAAACTTTACTGCAATTACATTATACCTATGCACACCATATTGTTGTGTGCTCTGCGCTGTGATTTGCTGTGCTGTGCCTTTTTTGTTCAAAGCAGACATTATATAAAACAAGACAAGAGTCATGTCAGTCGTGCGATTGCTTACCGGGTATGCTTGAGGTTGACTGTTGCGGATTGCCAGAGAAGTGCAGGCAACGCAGTTCGCGTACATGAAGTAGCAGTATAAGGTATGCGAATTTAGAGTGTATTATCATGTACTCTAGTGCTGACTGTTTTTATTTAATTTTTTAAAACTATTTACATCTAGTTAAAATTTAGTTTTTGCATATTTAATGCGTAATTTTATATTTTTTTTTTTTACATTATTTGTAAGCATTTGGATGTGTTTTTGTTATTCCGAAGCTCTATCGTTTTAAAATAAATCATTAATTAACTACCTATATTAATAATAAGATTGAAGTTTTTTCACTATAGATGTAAATGCATTAGTGCTTTTCAAATATTCTAGAAATGCTTAAAGCAACGATTTGCTAATAGTTTCTAATAACGTGAGCTGTTTGTATATAAAATGTATGTCATTATCTAAAGACGCTAACTCACATACATACAATATATATGTTTATATGTAGATTAGGTATGTGAAATTAAATAAGCCACATTCCTTTATCAGTCTGTCTGACAACGTATTATACATAGTTTGCAAATTGTTAATCGACTAAGTTTACTTGTTAAATACAGTCAAACTTCCCAATAGCGAATTTGAACATTAATTACTTAATATGATAAGACACGTAATTAATAAATTTATATTAGATGCGCCATTGCTTATGGTATGAAGTCAATAAGCATTGACTGCCTGGACATCTTTCATGTATCTGTTAAAAGGCGTTCCGTCTTCTATTGATGATCATTCGAAATCATTATAATTTATTTATTATTTGTTTAAACGAACGCAAGGCAGCATAATGTAAGATGCTTGCAGATGCGTAACATCAAATGACTATGCATAGTTTTTGTTTTTTTTGGCTGTGGTTTTTTCCTTAATTATGCAAACATCATGAGTTTAAATTTTCAATAATAAACAAACAAAGAACAAGAACAACAACGGGTAGAACAGGATGACGTACGCAATTCTGCTCCTCATTGGCGTTGATAATGTCGCCGCATGAAAGTTGTCGCGTGTTGCTAATTTGATTGCCTTAAGCGGATATTGTTGTCAGCCGTTAGGCGCCCGACCCTCCACCTCCTCATCCCACTTTATTGCTCCTCACTGTGACTGGCTGCACATCAGTTATGCATGCTATTAGCACAAACAACGGCTCACACGCAGCACTTGCGCCTCATTATAGCTTCCATTCATCCATCCGTCCACTCACTCATCCTTTCGCCTTTACATTCGTCAATTTATCCATCCATCCATCCAGTCATCTATAGTTTGCATGAGTATTATAACGTGAAGCTGAACTGTGCCTGAGCTGCGAGTAGAATTTCAGCGTTGGATGTCGGTGTCGTCGTTACTCTGCTGCAGTATGCAATGCGTGGCTTGGCTCACAGTGTGACAAAAACAAAATCGCTTTATAGAAATTGTGTGTGTGTGTGTGTATGTATGTGTGCGCTTGCCGGCATGTGCTTGTGGCCTGCTTATTATATTCTCGCAGGATGTGCTGTTAATTCGATTGGCAGGCACTTGCTGGCTTGTCGGAATTCAATATACTTAGGCATAGGAAGCACAAACGCTCGCACGTACGAACGTGCCGTTGCGCGCTCAGCCGTCATTTGCGAGCAAATCTTTTGGGAAATTGTGCGAAATTATTTTCTAATGCTCAACGTAAGCGAGACAGAGATGGCGGCATTGTTTGTTATTCACCATGTTTGCTGCTCTTTGTTTTGATGGATGATGCTGTTTGTGTTGTTGTCGTTGTTGTTGTTGGCATATGTTTATACTGTAATTAGTTTGTAATTAGCGCACAGCTCGGCTGTTTCATTATGCAGTTTGTTATGTGCCACGCCACGATTCGTTTACTTTGGTTGCCCGTCACATAGCCGATGCTTATTTGATTATTGATTCCTGCATTTGTTTATTTATTTAAATCGTTTTGGTGCACTCGTAAATCCACTTGCAATCATTAATTACATAATTGCGTTCCGGTTATTCCGTTCGGTTCAAATGAACAACAATAAAAACAACCAAAGTCGATATGCGGTCAGTAACTGCGGGAGTAGGCAAACATACAAATAAACCATGTTAAATAGCAAATGCCAAGCAAATAAAAATTGTGCGTGCTCCATGAAGCACTAATAATAGCGCTAAGTTTTGACATTAATGAGGCTGCCAACTGCAGTGAGTGAGTGACATAATATAGAAAAAGTATTCATATTTAACGTAATTATTTTTAAGTGTAAATTTGTTTTTATAGTTTCATTTGATTTTTACTTTTAGGTTACTTAAAGGAATGCTGAAAGTTTCAAATTTAATTATTTCTTTCTTTCTTTAGCAAGCAAAGTTTTTAAGTTGACGTAGAGTAGCAGACAGATTCCATTCATACTGTAATATAAGTACAATATTATACACATACACATGTATGTTATGTATGTGAGGCACAACCTTTTATTACTTACATGAAAATTAAAGGATATAAGTGAATAATAAACTCACATTAAATAAAACTTTATAAATAACATGGGCTTGATTATTTTTCTTCTTGAATTCTCTTCGATTTGAATAATAATTATTTGGGTTAATTGCGGAGCAATGGGGGATCATATAACGCAACCATAACCACAAGAAATGCCTAAGTGTTTGTTGTTGTTGTTTTTGTGGGCAATTTGCGGTCTTGTTGCAATGCAGGCATGAGCTGTGCTCTATAATCAACGCTTTGGAAATGAGAAACGCTGCACGGCTTTTAGTCATTCGCGTGTAAATAATTTCTGGTCATTATTAGTCCTGAGCAGGATAATTGGCGATGCGCGTGACCGGAGTCAAAACCGACAACGGTGCCAATTGTGTTTATTGCTGTTGGCAGTGCACGACTTGTTGTTGTTATTAGTGCTGCTCTTGCATTATTATCATTGTTACTGTTGCCACTTTTGCTCTTTGTTTGTCGTTGCCATAGTCAGTGATATGCCAATGAGGTGCAAGTTCGATTGCAGCAGGGCCAACGTAATGTTGCAGTGGTTAAGACTTTCAGGCTTGCAAGAAGTGTTTTTACTGCAAATACTGTTGTTTGTTGTTGTTGTCAAGTTTACGGTTGACATTGTTTCTGTTAAATGGAGCACAGCCTGTTTTATTGTGGCACTGCCTTACATTATTTTTTATTATGTAGCTTTTCGCTTTAGTGTGCATTTCAGGACATGTCCAGCGAAGCGCTTAAAAGCACGAAACATGCTTAAGTACCAAGCGCTGATTATCCTTATTGCACCCCACAATTTTTTTTTTATTTTTTTTCTTTTTGGTTTTTTTGTTTTTTTTTTTGGTGTTTGCAACTATTTGTGTTTTGTTTTTTTTTTTACATACTTTTCTTCTTTGTGCTTATTTCGCTTTTATTTTACTCAAAATGCTCTTTGCTTATTTTCTGCTCTTGTTATTTTGCATTATGCTGTTGGCATTGTTGTTGTTAAATTATTGTAATTTTGTGCTTTGTGTGCTGCTTATATCACTTCGCTTTATTATCATGACTTTTCCTTTTATAGGCAACGCACGCCTGCGTTATGGCACTTTAACTTACACACGGATTTTGTGACCATTCCATATGGCAGTCAACGGGCAAACCACAAATGCTGCAAACTATTATTAAGGCAGGCCAGTATTGTGGATTTGTTTGATGTCTGTCCTATCCAGTCCAGACCGGGTGTGCGTGCGTGTTTGAGCCTAGAAGTAGAATAAATACCAAAACCACAAACATCATCCTTCCGCATGAAGTGCACTATGTAGGCAACCAAATAGAATACGCTTCAAAGAAACAGATTCTTAAAAAACATTCCGCTTGAAGCAGGGTATACAAAGTTCGTTGCAACTGCAGCCAGAGTTTTTCCTTTTTTATTCCTTTTTTTTTATTGTCTCGGGCAGCGCAGTATAAAGTAATCCTGCGCGCTATTCGTTGTTATGCTTATTAGAAGCTATTTGCTTTTGTGTGTTTTGTTTGTGAGTTGCCAGTTGTGTGGCAGATTCGATGTGGGGCGGGCGTGTTGGTCAACTGGGAACTTATTTGTTGTCAAGTTAAAAGAAACTTGAAATGAAATTAAACAATTTTCCGTTCTTTTGTTTTGGCAACAAAAAAAAATAAAACAGCAAATACATTTAATATAAAAAAGATATTTATCTGCACAAGAATTATTAAATTTAATTGCTTTGGCATTTGCGTGACCTTGGGGCCTTATTTGATTAGCAAACAAACAACTTTTGGCTTGCGGTTTTTCAGTTTTTGTTTTGATTTCTGTTTCTTGACATTATGCTAATAGATTCGATCGATGCGGCTGCATTGTAAGCTGTTTTTTACTTAAACATCCGTTTTAGTTTTGGCTTTGGCAAAAAGTTACTCTGTGAGTGTTGCTGTGGTTTTGCATAACGAGCATCATTGTGTTTTCTTCAATGTGAGAATTTATTTCGTTCGTAGGGGCGGTGCTGTCTGGTCGTTGGTTATTTGACTTTTAATGGGTGAAGTGGTTGAGAATTTTTAACCCAGTGATTTATGCTTAAGGTGTTTTTATTTGCGTTTGCTGAAGTTTTACTAAGAAAAATGTCTGATTATAACGAAAACTGTTGAATATTAAATACAATAAAAATATATACAGATAGAAATTATTGAAAAATTGATAAACTAAATAACTCAGTAGCTGGGTAATGAAATTATAGATGAAATTACTAGACTTACAGACACAATATATACAGATATATATAACATATATATCGGCTTTATAATTTTAGCCATATCTGCAGATTTGTTTGGACATACTTACGAAGAAAATTTGCAGAAAGTATTTTTATGGTTGATCGTTGTGTTTATTTTTCAGAAGATCTCAGTAAGATTCAATCAAAATGCTTCAAATTGACTAAGATATTTTTGTATACATTTTCTATTTGTTATATGTATTTGTTTGAGTGCATCTGAAAATGTCATCTAGTGTAATTTAGCTGTTTTGCGAACTTTAAGCTCTCTCGAAATTGTTTAAGCTTGCGCCAGTATTTAACTATTACATTTTAGCTAGACATTTTGAGTGACATACAGATTTGCTGCCATCCAAAACTTGAGCTTCGTAATTTTGTCACTCGTTAAAAGTTAATAAGCCGCAATGATACAAAAACAGCTACACACTGTCATTGTGGTGCTATCTGACTGCTACGCTCCTGCGATGTTTATTTCAGCATATTCATGCGATTCATGGCTGCGTATGTTCAACTATTATACACTGACTAACTGTTTTTGTATGTGCTGCCATAAGCTACTTTGAAAGGATTAAAAATTGTAGGCAACAAAACAGAAATGTGGCAAAGCATTTATCAGCAGCAGAACAGGCAAAATATTGCAACCAACTGCGCAAACCAACAAATAAAATTAAAAAAAAAAAAAAAAATAAAACTGAAAGTAACAACAGCATACAACAAACAGCAACAACAATGGCCATGGATACGTATATATATAGGCTTGTATCTATATATAGGCATGGCAAAGCACACGTACATATTATATTTATAAAACACAACGATAACGGCAACAGCAACAACAAGAACAGTAACAACAACAACAATTATAATGTCAAAAAACAAGGATAAAGTGATGCACTTAATTGCAACATGTCACATGAAATATGGCGCGGAAGGCTGACAAAAAAATAAAAACAAACAAAAAAAATAAAATAAAAACCACGAGCTCGGTTGCATACACAAATCGTGTACATAGCAGATACATGCATAAGCACATAACTACGTGTCTGCTTAAATGGATGTGCGTGTTTCAGGACATACTGTCACAGCTGTGCAAGTTTTTCAATTATTAAAAGCGAATTAAAAACTACTTTATTGGCATTTAAACTGCTTAAAATTTATTCGGTAATGAATTTTAAAGAAATGTGTACACGGTAAAAATTATTGAACATTTGAGAGGCTTTATGAATATAATTTGATTTTTAATTTGCTAGTTTTACTCGGCGGCTGCAGAGTAGAGATTTGAGAATAAATTCTTGCAATGAAAAACCTCTCAAACAGTTCCATTCGGATTCGGTGTTCAGCAGAAGGTGACAGTTGCTTGTGTATAAAATTTACGCATACAACTCCTTGGAGTTGTTGTGCCAATTAAGAAGAAGAAGCTATATAAACCTTACTGTCTGACAGATATCTACAGGAACTTTAACCATAATTGTCATTCTTATCTTGCAGGCACAATATGACTTAGCAAGAGGTCTGGAAAGGCAATAAGAGATGGGAACTGTGCGATGTTGTATGATGTGTCTGATTTTTTAAGCCCGTAAAAGTTTGATAAGTTACCCTGGAGTTTGCCGCCACTTTGCCCATCTTCTTGTTTAAAAATTGCTAAGAAGTTTTTTAGATATTTTATTTAAAAGCGTGCGTCAGTTAAGGCGCTCTTTGAACATTGTTGGTAATTTTTTATGCTGTTGCCATTTTCATTTTTCCGTTACTTTTCCACGTTTTTGAGTGCTGTGCTTCACGCATGCAGCTGTCAGCTTCATCTTTCACTTAGCTGCCAAAAAGATTTTTTATTTGTTTCTCGCAGCCTTTCATGCTCGCTCACTCGCATAAAATACTTGACCATTAAACTTATTGAATTTTGTTCGAGTGTCAAACTGAAAGCTCGCTAACAAACTGTCAAACATTTTAAAGCACTTTTCTAGTTTGTATGCCAAAAATTTTTTTTTCTACAGCTTTTTCCTAAACTCCTTCTAAATATTATATATATACATATGTGCCAGCAAAAGAGCTGCCTAGCGCAATAAATCATGTACTCTGCGGAGTTAAAGTGTGCAAAACTTTGCCTACACTTTGGACATGTTAAATAAATAAAAAAAAAAAAAAAATGGCGTAAGGCGGCAGGCGTTGCTAATCTCTTTAAGTGTGTGGCATGTGTGCTTTGCTCTTTGCTCATTAATGGCAGTTTTGATGTTAGCTAGCGGCCCTATCGCTTGACGTTTTGACTTCGCTTTTGGCCAAATGACTGCATTTAATTAATGACCTAACACAACGCAGCGTGCCCCTGCAGTTAGCGAGAACTAGTTGGCCCATTAATAATGACGACTTCATTGACTCAAAACAGTCCTACGACTGCGTGTCTTGAAGTGCTGTGCAACAGCCAGCACAGACGACTGAGTAGCAGAAGCAGAAGAGTAGAAGAGGGGAAGAGAGAAAGCGTAGAAGAGTGCTTAGTGACTGTGTGGATTATTGCTTTTAATTACAGAGAAGGCGTGGCTGCTGACTGGTCGCATGTGCCGCCGTTTGATGAGTGCGTGTCCTTGCTGTTTGTTTGCTGTCGCGTTTCACGCTGTCTTAGGTTAGTATCTTAATTAATTTTAATAATGTTAAAAATCTTTCTTCTTGCCCTTTGCAATGCGCTGTGTTCGGCTACATTTATAAGTGACTTTTAAGTGTTTTCTGTGCTTTGATAGGGATAGCGTGCAAGGATAATTATGTTAGCGATTTGCAACGAATTAAATTAAATATTTCTTGCCAGCAGTTTCCTTTTTGTTTTTTCTTTCGCACTGTATTTGATTTGTTTTTAAGGTGTAGACGAAAACTAATTTAATTTAAAATGCTAATCAGTGCTTTAGTTGAAATGAAAATTCAATGTTTTCCGCTAATGAAATTCAATAAACTAATTGCATTAGAACTTGTAAGCAACACCTTGCGTGCTTAGTGGCATGCATAAATATTTGCGCAATAAATTAGTGATATAAGATCGCATAAACGCTGGGCAAACTCGTGTCTGCCTTTGCCTCTGTGTCTTTGACTGCGTGTATTTCAGCCAGAATGGCACGTGGAAAATTTCCTCCAAAGCAGATACATGCGCACGCAAGTGTTTTCCAAGTGTTGTTGTTGTTGTCCTGCGTTAATTACCGTAACAGCAGTGGCAGGGAAGGTGAAAGGTTATTCGTGCGTGCGCAAATCAGTTCTTCATGTTTTCACGTGCAGATTACGCTCGAGTGCGTTTGCTTGTTTAACTTTTGCTTATGCCAAATCGGTAATGAAATCATATTGAAGTTTCTTTCACTTGTATGTACTCTTGCGTGTAATAATGTAAGAATTTGTTTTACTGAATTGGTTTAATTAAATAAGATTTTTTCTTTGCGTTTTTCCTACGTTATGTTGCTCAGGCGTCGTCACTGCCCTTGTGCCACAGCTTGCTCGAAGTGACGTACGGTACTCATGTTAAATGCATGTTATGTCTAACAGCTTGTCAATCAAATAAAATCAACTGGCAGCATGAGAAGGAGGCATTTACCCCTACGGGTATATTCATTCACATGTGTGCACATGGATTAGGGCCAAGTTGTTTCATTTGCGTTTGTTTGTATTTGATTGGCGGTAACACGATTTAATATTGAATTACGCTTCGTATACGTAACATTGATTAATTAAAATGCAACTTGGGTTAAATACGTTATTACAAAATTTCAAATTTTCAAAGTTCTTTTATGTAAACTTAACAATTTACTAAAGCTTTACTAGAGCATTACAAAGAAAAAAGCAGAGGCAGTTCACAGAGGTGGAGTGCAGAGAAGAGCAAAATCATTATTTTCATATTCCTCTCGTTAAAATTTGAAAATACTTTGTGGAACTTTTAATTGTGTATTTTCTTAGTTGTTGCACTGTGCTTGCGTTTCTGTAAAAAATCACAACATGCAAAAAGCTGATAAAGAAAAGAAAATAAGAGGCTTTTGCCCGGCGTAAGATAGCAGAAGCTGCACATAACAAGAAATGGGTTGGACAAATTGGCTTTTCTGCTTATGGTAAAAAAGACTACTTTAAAAATAAGCAAATTTGAATTCGTTTATCGAGTAAACAAAATTTTAGCTGCCAAGTGGTTAAAAAAATATACGTGCAAGCTTAACTAAATAATAATATTTTTTTGAACCGTATAAGTGGCAGCACGTTGGCGTTATTGTGGAGACGAGGAAGTTTTAACAGCTTAAAGTGTTAAAAACTGCTAAGGCGGCCAAAAGTTTGTTTAAAAGCAATAGGCAATAAACGTGTTTATTTGACAGTTCCTGTCTGTGCCTGGCAGCATTTGTTTACCAAGCTTGCCATGCAAGAATTTTAGATGGAGTCAACAGATTTTGCTATAGATTTGTATACTTAGGGTATCTTTAAATGTCTACGATTCGTTCTAAAAGCGTTTAACAGCGTTATTATTGCCATTAAACTTAGTAGCCTTTTTAATTTAAATGCACAAAGTGCCATAAAATGACTTTGATATTTAGGTTTTATCAAAAGCAAAATACCAAGGCATATTAAGCTGTCTTGCTTGACATAAAGAGCTAAAGTAATTATTAAATATATATGCTTCATATTAAAACTAATTAGGAAGAATTTCCTTAACCTTAACATAATTCCGCTTTGATTGATAAATAATATGAAAGGTCAGTAGTCAGATCTCTTGAACTCTAACGGAAAAATTGCTGCTTCAATGAACTCTAAAATTAAATTTTATAATCGAGAATTCAAAAATACAATTGAGCTAAAAAAAATTTACGAAAAACGACCTTAAACAAAGCGCTTTAATGTTCTCGTTGTGGATATGGCAACAACAAAATTTTCAAGAGCATGTATGTACGACGTGTAAGTGGAAGAGCAAATGTTAAAGACATACATAGCGTCATACATACACACAATAAATAAAACATGAAATGAAAATGAAGAAATCTTGCGAACACCAAATAGCAAATAATAATTTCGAAATAATGCCAATAGCAACAACAGCAAAAACAACAACGTATTGTGCATAATAAATCCCATGGAAATTGATTTTGCAAGCTTTGAAAAATTCTTAGAAAAAAATCTTGCTAAAAAGAGACTTCAACGCAAAGGAAAACCTCCCATACATCGTTCTAAATCGATGAATTATTGTACTGGCATGGAAATAAAAAAACGCACCAAAGCAGATAAATCCATTAAATCATAGCCTCACAAATCATACCAACAATAGCTGACTTTGACATTTACATTTCTGTTATTCTGTGGGTGACTTTTTCACTACACATTGTTGCTGTTCTGGCTTCACGCTCAAGCGAAAATACAATATTTTCCATGCAGTTTTATGGCAAACAATATTAGCCCGTAAATTTTTTTTGCGTTAATTTAAATCCACCAAAAAACCGAAAAAACATCATTGAAACATTGAAATACTGAATTATGCACACGCCCACAAACAACACGCAACGCATTTTGCTACGTTTGCATTGACTTATTTGCTGATAAATAAAAGCCAAATGAAACACCCAAAGTGCAGAAGCGTGTGCAGCGCAATATAAACAACAAAAAACAATTGTGTTAGTGTTTTTTGCAGATTTAAGCGACTGATTTCACAATAAATAATAAAACCAGAAAAAAGTTTGAAAGCTCTGCAGAAGCCAAAAGCAAATAACTTGTGGCTTCCATTACTCTTGTAATTTTCTACTGTTTAATGACAGGAGTACCTAACAATATGAAAAGATAAACATCTGGCAGTCGTATGTCGTGTTGTTATGCTTTATATTGCATTAGTTTTACTTTATCGACTATTATTTGTTCGTTTTGTAATCAATGCATTTTCTTCAACGCTGCAATTGTAGGGTGCAAATATTCGTTCGTTTGCATAATTACGTTATACGCTCAGACGATTTTTCCATAGCTATTATAAATTCCGAAATAATAGCCATTACTTACAGTTTATCACGCTCATGATTTTTCTGTTTTCTTTGCTGTTATTTTATCCGGATTTTATGTGCATAAATTAAACTCGATTTATAGTTGTTTCTTTATTTTCTTTTTTTTGTTTTTGCCAGTGGAAACGCCTTTGCTGACATTTTTATTGCTGCATTCCTTTTTCATTTGAATATTTGGGTTTTTATGCTTGGTTTGCTTTCTAACCACAACAAACAGCCGCATGGCATAGGAAAAATGCATATTAATAAGCTGAATGACCTTCTCATGTTGAACACATTTCAGTTTCTGACTTTTTATTTGAGTAGGTGTAGCCTTAAATTGTTGTAAAACTCGTATCAGAAATTGTTTAATAAAAAATGGTCAAAAAACATTCGAAACAAAGTAAAAACGAAAAATGTAAATTATAATCAAATTTTAGTTTGCCATAAATGTACAATCGAAACTGAGCTAAGACAAAACTGACTAAAAAGACAAAGAGTGCTAAACGTTTTCTGAGCCAGTTTAAGAAAATTACATGAGCTACACCATTAGGGAACATATAAAGAACCTTGCAACTAAGAAGAACTACATTTCGATTTGGTTTCACGGTTACGGAATCTGAGTTGTATTGCCATCTGGGCGTTCTTTTGATCAAAGATCGGCAGTTATAGTAACAACATGACTCTGAAGGCAGTGAATAGAAAAATAGATCGCCTTCTAAATTGCTTCATCTTCTTTGTTGGGATGCCGGTCGTTTCGTTCTACTGTCTCCCTCTCTATTTTGGTTTATTCGTCCTCATCTCAACAGTGGTCGGTCGTTAGACAAGCATTGCCAGACCATTCCCACATAAGCCAGTTAAATGACGAAAAGCTTAAATGTAAACATTAATCAATGGTAGAATACGTTATGGATTGTATATTTTATAAACTCATTCATATTTTATTATTTCTTGTTATTCACTTATCTTCACGTTCTTTTAAGATCCGGTATACACAGTTGCAGTTTCAATGAAATTAAATATTCTGTCAATCATTGGCTTGCTTAAATGCATTTATTACAATTTGTATGCCATGATTTTTTATTATAGGTTAATAATCTAATTGGGTTTCCTGGGTGCTGGATGTGCATGACATGAATTTTTCTCATAAACAAAAGACGAATGAGTACACGAAGCGCTCAGAAACAACAACAACAATAACAGAACAAAGGAGCATCGCAACAAGGCAACAGCGAAATAACTTATGGCAGACACTGTGCGCTCACTCATTACACACGCATCTACCACATTGTGTTTACATTATCCTCGCGCCATTTTTTATACCTTTTACGCTGTTAATTTCATTGCATTTTCACTTGCACGCTTCGCTTCGCTTACACGGCGCGCGAGAAACTCGCCTTATCGTGGCGTTTTCCTCCTTTTTTCATATTTTTTTCTCGCCGCAAACCTTTTGAAATATTCATGCAGATTCGCTTAATGCGCCTCAGCATTCATATGTTTGCAATCGTTTTTTCCATTTTTCTTTTTTTTTGTTGCTGCTGTTGCTACCGCTCGTGTTGTTGCGTTTGCGGTTATTTTGTATTTTCACGTCGTTGCTTCTATTTGCTTTTTTTTTTGTTGCTTTTCATGCGTTTACACGCGTAGTCCTTCCTCACTCGCTGCTGATAATACTTAATGTCGTTTTTTTGCTTTGCATACTTTTAGGTGCTGGCGTTTTGGTCGTCAGCCCTATATTGCTCGCATACATTATTATGCCTGCTGATTGCTGTGAGCGTTTGTATCCATTGTAAGCTTTTAAAAATGTTTTGTATGTGCTGCACAGAAAAAAAGGAGAAAAAGAAAAAGGCGCACAGCAGCATTTTTTATATTCTGCCACTATGCTTTTGTTTACTGGCGTGCCATGGCGTTTCATTTTTCATAGATTGTTTTTTTTTTCATTTTGTTTCTCAGTGCGGCAAAATTGTGTCAGCACAACAGCAACAGTACTGCCTCTTCGGCTGATGTGATTACAAGTGTAACTTTTTTGTTGATGTTACAAGCGGCAGTACACGTGTTTTTTTTCAAGTGTTTGCAACTGTTTGTATGACAGCAGCAGCAGCAGCGGTAGCAGCGTTAGCATCAGCAGCCTTAGCATCAGCAACACAGTAAAGTTATTGAGAGTGCTGCGCAAAAACACTTGTACACCGTTGACATAATTCTGCAGCGTAATTATCATGACGTTGTGGAATTGGGCAAAAGGATTGCGTATGACTGCAAGTAATGGGTTATCATGTTGGCAAAATGAATTGTATATTTTAAAAGGCATTTTTTAAGTTAGTTTAAAGTGTGTGTCAGTTTTTGCAACAGTGTTTTTTGCCAATTCATAATTGACCTCAAACAAAAAGGGTTTCTTATTTTACATAACACTGAGATGATTAGTTTTTATTTTTTGCAGGACGAATTTTTTTTTTTATTCTATTGACTCCTTACAAAGTTTTGACCTGTTTGCCCTTTTATAAATGACTTAGCTGCTTGAAGTAACCTAAATAAGCATTTACGCCATCAGCGTTAAACATTTGTGACCTCAACAGCATCCAAACACTAAAAGTGAAAATGTCAGTTATCAGTTATAGGATTAAATCAGTAGCCGTTTCTATATGCGCGTGAGGGATCAACTTGGTTTTGCTGCGCCACATATGTTAGCAAATTGTACTTCATAAACACAAACGAAACCTTGAATAATACGAGCAAGGCTGATTTTTATTTATATAAATCACAAAAGCAAAACAAATAAATTATTCTTGGAGACAGGCGGCTGAGTGCGAGTGAGTATTGAGCAGACACAGTGCTCCTTGGATAAACTATTTCACTCAAAGCCAAAAAATACACTCGAGTTGGATTTGCACGTGCTACTCATAGATGCGCTCATGGCGCATGCGTAGTGCAAAAGCCGCTAAAAAAGAACTCAAAGCTGCTTAAATGAACTCACGATAATGGGCCAAGAGTTGTGTTATGAGTTAGGCCATGAAAGTGGTACAGCAGGCGGCTTAGGAAGCTGCGAGATGGTGTGGTTGCGATTTGTGGTCAATAATAAGTTGTTTGCAAACACAATAACAACAACAAAAACAACACCCACAATGACAGTAATAGCATCAACAACTTCTAGTTGGCAATCCGCGCATGTGAGCGCAGCAAGACTTAATTGCACCAAAGGAGATTTCGGCATGAGTTGCAGTTGGTCTTTGGGACTCACGTATGTTTTATTTTCAGCGTACTAATGTAACTACAACAACAGCAGCAGCGCAGGAGCAACAACAACAATATATGGCAACAAGCAGCGCATGGCGTGCACGAAGACGGACTCTATTTATTTCAACTGAACTCAGTGTGTGTGTGCCAGCAAGTCGCTGTTGGTGTTGTTGTTTTATTTAAGCTGCAAGTTGGCAACAAAAGGATAAGCATTAAAAGCAAAGCATGCCTAGTGTTTGTCTGCTTTATATTTTACGATTTCCGCTCTTTGTTTTTTGCTCTAAGCGCACTTTCTTCAAATTTTGCCCCACTGAACTATTTGCTGTGGGTGTTTGTAATGTTGCCAAAAATAAAAACAACCGAAAAAACAGAAAAAAGCTATAAAAAAAAAAAAAAAAACGAAAAACTTAAACTAGTTTTGTTTAGTAAAACAACAATGGCTATATAATATGTAATATGCTTTCGTGTTTGCTCAGAGTCTCGGGCAGCGCAGCAAGTGTTTGACGTTCTGTCTGCTGCCTGAGTGAGATACGAGAAGACCGAATGGCATGGTCCGGAAGTGACTAAGGCAAGGAAATGTGTGCAGCCGGAAACGCGTATATGCACACTACATTATCATAAATTTCACTTGGATGTTCACTTCAAGGCGTATATCTTTTTCTTCCCTTTACTTCTTTTTACTTTTTGGCAGCATCTGTTGTCTTCTTGGCTGCGCTTTCAATTTTTTTCAATTGTTTTTTTTTTTGTCTTTGTGGTCTGTGTGCGCGCATGACGTTGCATGCAAGAAGCCATGACCTTTTTTGTTGCCTGTACTAAAAAAAATTCCACGAGTGCAAAATTCGTTAGCCTCAGATTTGTTAGTGCCGTCTGTGGCATTGTGTTTTTCATATTTGCAGCGTAAGTTGTTGGCAATCATTTTGTTTTATTTTGCTAATCTAGTGCATAATACGCGCTCAAGCCATAAAGTCGTAAGTTAAACAATGATGTGGCGGAAATTGACTTATATAATGTGAAATGATCCTTTTAGCTCGTTTGAAGCAGCCTCTTCTTCTTGTGAAATTGTATAAATTTGTATGTAAAACAATTGCTTATTTACTTTATTTACAATAGCGCGAGTATAATTTCATGCAACTTTGCATAGAATTTATTGAAGATCTACTTAAGCCAAGCTCTCGACTGCGGATAGCGCCAAGCAGGAAACTTTTCTTGTTAACTGTGCAAATGTCCAGTATATGATACAGGAAATGAATATATTTTTAAATATCATGTCTGCAATTTTCATAGTCTACTCCGTTACAGTTTGCATTGATTTCTCAAGTATAGGCAACATAGAAATATAAAGTTGTTTTTAACAGTGAACATCATCGCTGGTTATTTGAGTTTGAAATTGTAGTTCAGGTTTTATGTTCACAGTCATATATGCTCGCACTTTGATTAAGAAACTGGTATTGCGTTAATAGTTGTTCTTGCTGCTGCTGTACGACATTTTGTTCCCTACTTAAATGCCAATAATTCAACAATGTTTTATGAATTTTTCACACACTGCGAGTTACAGCAATACTTTGTGGATATTTATTTCGTACATATTTTTATGTTCCAAGGATCTACCAAAGCAATTTGTGGCCTTAACATACCATTGCACACAGCAAAAGCAAAAGCAACCAAAAAAAACTATATGCTAGGCGATAATGGCAGTTTCTGCGCTGTGGGAGCATGCATTTACTTTATTTTATGTTGTGGCTCCCTTTTTGCTTTAATAGCATTTCCTTTTTTTGGTTGTTGGTTTTTTTTTTTCTTTGTTTAATAGAACGTTTGTGTAAATTAAGCGCAAAATGAAGCATGTCTGTTGGGGTTTCAGTCGCGCATCGAAGCCTGTCGGTGATTAATTTCATGCATTTGTTTGATTCAGATACAGAGCTGCTGGTCAGCAGCCAGGCAAGGGTAAACTCGAAAAAGTATTAGCGCAAATGTTTTTGGAAGTGAAGAAAAAGTGTTTCGGAACAGGAACAGGCAAAGCAAAGCAAAGAAGTTATTAATATTAATGAGGTGTTTTGTGGCTTACATAATGTATCACTTCCGCATGCTACGCATATTTGTTGTGCTACACTGTTTTTTCTGTTTGCGGCGTAAACAAATTTTGCTAGCCAAATTTTATGTGTTTGTGTATTTTTGTGTATGTGATAAATTAACGCCTTAAGCAAAATTTTGTTGCACAGAATGAAATGTAGCGATTTGCTTTTTATTGTACATTATATGCTTTAATGCAATGAAAATCGGCTTGATTCGCTATGCGTTAAATTGTTGCTCGTGTTAAAATTATGTAAATAAGGCGCTACGAATTCCGGCTTAAACATTGGTCTTTAGGACATGGTGTGCACTAATTGTGTTGTAAAACTTTTTAATTGATTTTCTGTGCTCTGCCTTTTTTGCTATCGCTATTACTGTTGTTTGTTTTCTGCACGGAAAAGCAGAAACCAACAACAGCATGCACAATCATAAACAACAGCACAAGTCGTATGTTTAAGCCAAACACAAAAGTGTATAAGTTGAAACGAATGTCCTTTGGCGCTTGCATGCAAAAACGTAATTTTGCATATGGCAAGCTGTGAATTTACTTTACGAGTACAAAACATTGTAAATAAATTTTATTTATCGCTTAATTAAGTGTAAAATGTAAAAAAAAAGGTAAAAACAAAACTGTGCGCATTTTATTAAGTATATGCTACGTTGTGTAAACAAACATGCAATTCAATTAAAAATGCGTGTAGTATTTAAATTGCATTTAATTTTCAAATTTAAATAAATATGCAATGAATTATTTTTTTTTTAAGTTGGCGACGTGAACAATAAAAAGATTTGCGTCAACAAATTGGGCAAAATTAAGTCGCTGATGCCGGTCTGTTGACGCTGCTGATTGTACGCATTGATAGTCAATAGCACTAAATCTTTCTTTTAACTTTGCGCGTGGCAAATAGCAGAAAATTTCAGCAAATGCACAAAAGACAAGCAAGCAAACCGACAGCAAATGGCTGCTTGGCGTTCGAGTGGTGTGCGAACTAGAAAACTGCTTACTTGTCTATTTATGCCGTTTTTATTGGTTCTTGTGTAGTTTGGTTCTTACTTTATTTTTTATACGTATGTGTTTGCGAATGAAATTTTTGGTAGATAAACGATTTAAATGCAACTGACATGGCCAGGCACGGCAACACACAATGCAAGGATATTGGCACTGCAATGGATTTTTTTGTCCGCATTATATCTAAAGTACAATTGCGGGGATTATGTATGCGCTGTGCTTCGTGTGTGCTCTAAGCAAAGCTATGCATGTACAATGAGTCAATTGTACTACGGCTGCAGTGGGTTTTACTACATTTTTCTTTAATGCAGCTTATTGTTGTTGAAAAATTTAATACCATTTGCCAGCGCACTACTGCAGCTTTCTTTAGTTAGCGTACATCATGAACAAAGTTAGCCGAAGGCATGAAAATACAAAACTGACTGAAAAATCATCTGGAACAGAAACATGGCTGCATAATGGCATTAAATCGGCATCTATCAAATCTAAATAAGCTGAAATAATGTTCGACGATTGACAGTTGTCGCTTTTGGGATTGATGTTCAGGATTTGTTGTTGTTGTTGGTTTATTGCCAATGGCTTTTATCGTCAGTGTTTATTGCGACGACGCATTATATTTTATCTACTGTCGTAATAAAAAATAATAAAAAAAGGCCATTGACACTAATGCTCAGGGCAATGGAGAAGAAAAACAATTTATTTATGTGCGCAGTAATTTTAGAAATTATTGACATTTAATAGAGCGAATTATTACGCGTTAAGTTGTTAATAAAAAATGCTATTCCCTTTTAATTTATGTCGTGACGTTGCTATTTGAAACATGCCCTTTCATAATGTTTGCTTTTAGTTGTTACTTGCGCTGACTTTGTAAACTGTAACTTATTATTCTCTTATCTTTTTGGGCATCCCCTTTTTCCCCTGCAGCATTTGCGTTATGTGAGAAAGTGGTTGCTCCGCAGTTTGTTAGATTTAAAGAATGTTGTTAAAATTTAAATTTAATTGTAAACTTCTTAATCTCAGCTTAGTAGTGAAAGTATGCGCATTTATCTATTCGAGTGTTGAAAAACTTTAATTCAAATGCCAATGTGCACTTGCTCAATAGAATTTTCTAAACATGAATTTATTTGTTTGTTGTAGCAGTCAGTCATTGTAAATATTGCAAAAATTTATTTTAAAAAATTGTTTTCAAAATTAGAAATTCTGGCTGGCAAACGAATTTGTGGTCGGCATGCAGTAGAACTGATATGCCTAACTTCAGCTTTATTTACACTCTGTTGATTCCTTGGTATTAAAATTAAAAGTGATTTTTGTTTTTGTGGCACTTTGGTATGCTGAATTTCTTGTTTTGATAAAATGTAATTATTGTTTATTTTATTTTAGCTTAAATTAAATTCAGCCTATAACTAAAAGTATTTAATAATTTCAAAATAAATTAAAATCAGCTTAAAGTATGTCATATGTATTATATAACAAAATTTTAGACACTTCAGTTCACTTCATTTAAAGTTAACACTTGGCTTTTGTCATGTGAAAAGCTCATTACAAGAAAAATTCAAGCTATTTTATTATATTTGCATGTACTAAGTAAATATTTTTTTATTTGTTTACTTATGACATTTTATGCCAATCATGCACATATCCTTCGACATATTGATGCATCCAATATTCATTTAACAAACAATGCGCTGTGCTTAGGGCAGCGAACAAAAGGAAATTCACATATCGAATTCCTGCTAGCATCCTTTTGATGCTTTTATTAGCTGCGTTCCCTTTGCTTTAAGTCCGAACCGTGAAAAATGCTATAACAATATTTATTGACGTTTCCTTTGCAGTTGATAAGATAATAAAACTCCTGATACGTTTTGTCTTTGACACAAAGTAAAACTTGTGCAAATGCAAAAACCCGATTTTTTATTATGTCGCTGCAGGCAAAATTGGCTACATGCAATTTCAGATACGCCCCACGTGGCCCACACATACAGTATTTACTTTTTTTTACAAGAAAACAAAGCCTTGTCACGGATCGCAAAAAGTGTAGCATACTTTCTGTGCGCTGCAGGCCACGTTTGATTTTGTTTGCATGAAAAAATGAAGAAAAAAGGAAGCATATTGGCAATCAGTTTAAAAGCATTTACGTTTTTTTCAGTGAAATTTATTTGTTTAAAAAAGTAAACAACGCTTTTAAATAAGCAAAAAAAATGTGAGACGCGCTGTGGGGCACTTTTTTGTTTTTATTGCTCTGCTTGCCTCTGATTTCGTTATTGTGTCATGTTTGTTTGCCAAAATTTGCACAATAAACCGTTATGCGATCTGTTTGCAGCGCCAAATGTTGTATGTGTTCTTGTAAAATCATGCATGATGAGCAAAAACATTATTTACCTCTGTTTTGCCAGTTGGTGACAAAGCCATGTATCTGCTTTATTCTTGTTTATACAAATGTGTTTTTATTTTGTATTTTGTGTTGTTTTGTTTTCTATTATTTGCCGGAAAAGGTAAATAAATGTAACTGATATGACGCCTATTATAATAAAAGTTTAGCATGATGCGCAGGTTGCCCGCATAAAGCACGATCTCAAAATAGAAGTAGGAACCCGTGCTAATTACAAATATTTTAGTTTATGTAAGGGAAGTTATAAATAACTGCAGTTCATTACAAAATATACCCGTAGCCATAGACAACGATCAACCCATTGCCATTGCCGAAGCCGTAAGCATGCCAGGGCATGTTTGAATTGAATGATTCCAATGACCTTAGCCAAGTTCAGCCGTAGTTGAATGAATGATTGATGAATGCAAGTGGGTGACTGACTGATTAAATACACGAATGAAATGGCGGCAGAAAAGCAGACAGGCCGACTAATGGATATTTGTTAATGCATGAAGTAAAGCACAACAACGAACACCAGCAACAACATTGATGAGGCATTTTGTTGAGTCAATTATTGTTGCAGCATTTCTTTATTGATTTAACGCCATTTACCGTTTCGCTGCTAGCTCATCGCATGTTTTGTGTTAAGCTAGGATTAATTAATTAAGCCCTTAACGACGTTAACTTGTTCATGACTCTGTACTTACAAATCGAAACATTTGTTTCCATTTAAATAAGATTGGCCTTAGTGCAAGAGAAGTGTCTCAATTAAATTCGCTGTTTGAACTTAAAGACGATTGACTTCAATCTGTGCATTATGCGCAGAGGTAAGTCTGCCGTTCACAAAAATTCTTATTATACCTTAACCTATTTTAAACGTAAAATCATGGGGATCTCTTTCTCAAAACTGCTTTGAGCAATAATTGAATTTTAAAACTAAAAAGAAACCGAAAATTGAAGTAAAGTAAGCAGATAAAGTCGAATTTGCATATTCAGCTTTAATCAAGCAACCAATCAAAACTTACCTGGCACTTAATTGCGTTCGATTCTTCGTTTTGACTTAACTATATGCGAAACTGTATAATGGATATGTTTGGTAGTTTGAGTCCATATTGATTAAGTTTGGCACAGGTGAATTTGCCTAACAGGCATAAAACGAAACGTGAATTTACTCAGCGCCAATCGAGTCGCTCAGGCGTTCTTCATATTTATGCTGTTGTTTACTGTACTGGCTGCAACTTGACAGCTTAAGTTCACTTTGAGGTATACTTATTGCTTATTTACATAAGTTGCTGTTGATTTACTTACTGGTAATATTACATAAGTTATTCCGCAGCCTGAATGAAGTCTCATACACTCGCAATGCTGAGCTTGTTTTAATCTTTAAGCTTCACACTTATAGGCGAATAGATTAACATGTAAATGTGTTATTTTCAGCTATTGGCTTTTTCGTAACAAAAGATATCAAAACCACCTACGACGCTTTCTTTCACTAAGCCAATTGTATTGTAAGCCATTGTGGGCGCAAAATCGTTGCTAACTATTTTCGAAATTATTATTGTGTTCGATACAACAGCAGGAGCCGTTGCTTGATCCTGCGCATGGTTGGTAATGGCATGCGAATTGTTTTGCCGGGAGCCAGAAAAGCAACGCATAACCCGCAGCATTTTAGCGATTATGTGCGCGAAATCATACAAGTGAGCAACAGCTAAACTGTGAGCATTGTCTGCACATAATGGCGGCTCTTTGTTGACATGACCTCATGTCAAGCTGCAAGTTGTGTGCCATGTTGCCATGTGTCCCACTGACTTGGATTGACTCGATACGAAACAGTGTAGGAAGTTCAATTTAATTTTAATGATGTGCAAGCATTACTCTTTAGTTGCCTCTGCTTGCTGCTTTTTCCTTTTCCTGTGTGAGCGTGGGTGTGGGTATGTGTTGGCGTAGGTTTATCCATTATTGCTGCTGTCTTTGTTGGCATACTTTGGCCTCATTAGTATTAGAAGCACGTAGCAAAGACACAACTTCCGCAATGTGAAATTTTTGATTTCACCTTTATACGCATATCTACGTCAAGTGCTTAGTGTGTGTGTCCTAAGGGGTTTGCTACACACACTCACACAAATGCCATAAAGAAAGAAAGACAAAATTCAATACAAGCTCAATGAAAAGAAAAATTCTGGTAATGTGTATTTTCTGCTATTTCGTTTTTATTGATTTTTAGCTATTGAAATTTTTCGAAAATATCATTCAATCATATGGCTAAAGAAAATTACAAATACAGATTCCATTACATTATATATTATGGGTTATGCAAAAGATATATTTTTTTTTCGACGACTGACTCCATGGGAGACAAGTTAATGTAAACGATATTTATTTAGAATAAAATTATATTTTACTATTTATATATAATTAAAACTTTTGCGTAAAAAATCTAACAAAACTGGTTTTCTCTTTTGTTTTTATGTACTTACTAGGCTTAACTTTAAATAAAGCTGACAGCATAGTATGCCTGTATAAATGTTTTCTAGGAAATCATGCTGAAATTAGAGATAATGTTAAATAAATAAGGAACTCAGCAACGCATCGCATGTAAATCTAAATTCTTGCTCGTACTTGGTACATACATATATCATATATTTGGCTAACAGTTATCGCACTTTCTATAAAATCGTTATGTTTTGTATTCTTTTTCTTTGATTTTCTTTTTAGTTGTATACTATAGTGCTACGTTCATTTAACAACTACAAAAAATTCTACTAAACTAACACATATTAAAAGGTAAATTTAAATATTGGATGCATTCGCTTCAGCTGCTCCTTTTGCTTGTGCTCCACTTACGCTTCGCTAGAATTTCTTTACGTTTAAACACGGAGATCAATTAATGCTACTTAACTATTATAAATTAATTAATTAGTTGTTATTTAACTTAAATAAAAATACTTCAGCGTGTGGAAGTCAGCTAATTTTCGTTTTGTGGCACCATAAAACTTAAATACTACGCAGCGCCTGGGTCGCCTTAAAGTATGCAACACGAGCGTTCGATTTTCTTCTCTATCTTTGGCATTTCTTGCAGAGCCATTTCGACATGTTTACGCGCCAGCCACGATTGTTTTTGTAATCGATTCACAATAATTCTGTAGGCGCCAATAATATCCGAACGTGGCCCATTTGGTAAGGACGTGCGCAACATTTCCGAGCTGACACCCAACTCATTGAGTATTTGACGCGCTTCGAATTCGAGGGTATGCAGTTGACTTAGGTCATCGGTGTCCGTGGGTAGCATAATAAACTTACCATTTTCCGCATCATAGTTCTTAAATAGCGGACAGTCGACGGTCACCTCAATGTTCCAGGGATTCTTAATGCCGTTGGTGCCATTGGACAATTGCTTTTCGTTTTCCGTTTCCATTGGACTGACCTTCTTCTTGAGCGTGCCACAGAAAAACGAACGTTTTGGCGTATTGGTCGTCTTGGTGGTCTCCTTGCTAAGCATATCAATTGGCAGATCACGATTGATTTCAATTGGCTGTAGAAAATTGTCGACGAAGAGACCCTCGTTCTTCTTTGTATTCATGCTGATCGGCGGCTTATTCGTTACCTCCATATAGCGTTCACGCAATGAGTAGGTCTTGCGCATGCGTCGCGACTTGGAGCGCACCCAGAAGACGGAACGCTTGACGGGTTTGCTGCGCAAATTGATCTCGTGCTGCATCAGTTCGATACTCAGCTTGGGACAAGTGACAAATTGACTATTGAGCATGTCGTCGATGGTGGGTCGGCGCGCGGGTATATGTATTAGTATACGTTCTGCATGTGTGTGTAATGAACTCATCATTTATGTGCAAATTTTAAGCTAAATGAGTCACTTACGGATAAGTCTTATGCATGGCAGACTCAATTGTCCGGGTAGCAAGTAGTCACCCTTCAGTATGGCCGCCTTTAGTCCGGGTATTGTGGGCGCACGGAAGGGCATATTGCCCACAACCATAAAGTAGAGCAATATGCCCAATGCCCAGATATCGACCGGCGCACCAATGTAATGATCGTCCGAGAAGAGCTCGGGTGCTGCATACGGCGGCGAGCCACAGAAAGTATCGAGCTTTTGATTGGCACCTGCAAGTTTAAAGTACAACCGCATGAGCAAAAACTGCAATGAAGTGGTATATCGTATTTTAAACCTATGTAGTGCCAGGAGGAAAAGATTAATTTGTCAATTAAACTGGCATAAAAACTTCGAAGGCACTTTGTTGCTCCTATGTGCCCCACTTTGTATGTAGATGCATTTGTAGCATTTTAGCTAAGCCAAATTGCTTAAAATACAATAATTGCTTGCGAGTGAACATTGTGTGCACAATGACGACGAAGGCTGTGTAAGCTGCAGAGTGAACACAATTTCATATCCCTTAAAGTGCAGCTTAAAATTACCCCAAGTCCATTTGGTTACATCGGTTTTGTGGCACAGTTACAGCAACAAAGGCAGCCAACGACAATAGACATTTTGTACAATGAGTGCTGTGAGTGATGCAAATGTGACAAGTTTTCAAATCAAATGGTTATAAACACACACTTAAATGGTTGTAGGGGTGAGTCGAAAAGAAATTTATTTTCAAATTAAATCAACAAATGTACGATAAATGTAAATAAATCTTGGATGCAAATAAATGTCTGAGAAATTTAGGCCTATAAAAGTGCTCAGAAGTTTAAAAAAAAAATTAAGTGTCATTGTGTCAATTTTGCTCGCCAAGTTATCTATGGGTTATAATTTAAGTTGGGAATAAGTAACTTTAACAAAGAACGCACCAGCCTAAAACATGAAAGCAGCAGCAATTGTCTGCTTCAATACACGCTGAACTGTTACAATGCACTAACGATGGTTCAAGTTTGACTAACACATATCCCGGCGAGAGACAATGATGTGTCATGTGCATACGTATTCGGATACGTAACCGTTCAATATCAGAACGTTCGCCACTAGGCATACGGCGCATAGCCAGCGGAGACGGCCGCGCTGACGTAGGCGAGGCAGACAATTGTCCAAACACTGCTGCCAGCCGAGATCTATCACATCACATGTCAGCGCGTTTTTAATTAAGTGAACTTTTGCTTTGAGCTACGAGGTACTTCTGCCCTGGCGTCGCACACTGCTCTGCAATGGTGAAAGCGTGCACGAGCATATTCTCGCATTCAGCTGCTTTTTGTGCGATGTGCATGCTCTGCTTGCTAAATAGTAGTGAAACTTTTTCATGGAAATGACGAACGTTGCTGGCTATTTGTGTACTCGCTTTAATAAATCGACTTGATGATATGAACTTTTGACAGGCCCAAATGAAAATACATTACATGCATATATGAGGACTGTGGTGTGTGTTTTTGAATATTAAATATTAAATAGTCATAATGGATGACGCATTAACTCGTTAGTAGCAACGATTGTGCGAGTTTACTAATTGATTGATGGTGTGGCTTAGTTTTCCCTCTAATGCTGTTAATCGTTGACTCTTACCATTAATGAGTTGTGTGCTAAAACCAAAGTCGGCCAACTTGAGGCGGTCCTCGGAGAGCAGCAAAACATTCTCCGCTTTAATATCGCGATGTACATGGCCCAGACTGTGCTGTAATGTCAAATGCGTCATAGACGAGAGACAGAGAGAGAGAGAGATGAAAGAAATTCAATTAAAATCAATTAAATACGCATACGCCCTGTTGTCCGTTGTCTGTTATCTGTTGTCTCGTTGTAGTCGTTTTGCCCCCAAACACAAATTGAGGTCGTTCACTCACCATATGCTTCACAGCGAGCAGCAGCTGCTTGTACAAGGGCGCAGCATGCATCTCGCGCAATGGACCGCCTTGCGTGATGTGATTGTAAAGTTCACCGCCTCGTATCCATTCGGTGACCAAATAAACGCGACCCAGCGTTTCAACAACTTCGAAGAGCCTGCAATGACCGACCAAGCATCCATGTTACAGCATCAACAACAAAAACAGAAACAACAAGACACAAATAAACAAGTTGGCACGGCACAGCCAAGCGAGCTCAACAACAGGATTAAGCCCAGCCGTCAACCGCTTGAGTAATTAACCAACATTCCCGAACTCGTACACACATACTCCTGTATGTTTAACATACCTATGTACACACATATATGTACATACATACATATAACATGCCTGTAGCATAGGAGTACGAGTTCATGTACTACAACGTTCTGTGCAAATATGTACCTTAAAATGTTTGGATGATGAACACATTCGAGTGTTGCTATCTCGCTCGAGAGCATACGCAGTGCCTTAGCATCCAAGCCGGCGCGGTCAACTACCTTGATGGCCACTTTGTCTGGTGTGCGAGCGTGTAGGAGTAAAGAAAATCGCTTGTCATTAGCCACATGTGTATGTGCATGAGTGTGTGTGCGTGTGATGTATGGTGTGTGGTATGTGTATGTGTGTTTGCTAATCGCTAGTTTCACTTACCCCGCGTTAGCTGGTGCACGGCTAATTTGACTTTGGAGAAGTTGCCGCGACCAATGTCGCCACAAAATCTGTAGAGACCGATGCGTCGGCCAATTGTCACCTGCGAATGAAAAAACATGACGAAAATGTTGAAATTTCGCAAAACTTTGCTTGTCTGCGTTGTGGTTGTGGTTTGTTTTTTTATTACTAATTGCTTAAGTTGCCATATGCATTTAGTTATTTAATTTTGTTTGGTTTTTCGCTGCAATCATTTGTGGGCTGTGTTTTGTGTCACTAATTTTAATTGGCTTTTTCAATTAAAGTTTTTTTTTTTTTTACTGCGCTTAATTAAGATTTGAACTAAAATAACATACTCTCTGTTTATGATGTCAATAGCGAATAACATATTTTATACATTAACATTACATTACGTATTTATTATTACTCCAGTTAGAAATAATCGTCTTTATTTTCGATGTAGAAATCAAATGTTTTGTCTAAAAAAGGGAATCACTCTTGTACGTTGACACTTACAAGAAAGGTCAAAGGCCGGGAGCTTCCTAGCTCAATAAATTACATGGCAATTAATATCTGAAGTTTTACAGTCTGCTATTATTGCATTTATAAAATTTATAGCATACTTCAAAAATATGTTTTATTTAATGGCAATAATGCAAATCAAGTCAAGAGTAACATATTATTACCAATAAACTAATTTCAATATTTGCTTGTTTCTAAAGTTGTTGCTTCCAAAAGGATATGTTTGCGTTTAATGGTTGCACAATCGACAACTTAATGCCAGCGGCTTAAATGTAAGCAAACTCCCGTCGGCTGTAACATAATGTGGTACAACACATCGCACTAAATGTTCAATAACACACCATTTTCAATTGCTTAACAATTGCATTAAATATCTTGTCTTCGGTTTCTATGCAGACAACACGACACGCGTACATATGAGTATGCATGGATGTTGTGTGTAGAGACTCATAACAACTAACAAATTGCAATCATGTTTCGAATATTTGTGTGTTGTAAAAGCTAAAAGGTTGCACATTCCTCTCACACCCGCATATACACACACAGACACAAGACCGTATAAGTAACTGCTTATTAATAAAAGCCACTGAGGCGCCTGTTTGTCTTATATGGTATGCTGCTGTTCTGCTGTTACCATTTCAATTATCTGAGCGATACTTGCATGGAACACGCATACGGACCGCATTGTTTACAGCTTTCAGTTTGTTGTCTTTTTGTTTGGTTATTGTGGCCGTTGTTGCTGTTTCCGTTGCTGTTGTTGTTTGCATTGAAAATATCTAATGAAAATTTAATTACTGTTGACACAATCAATTGTTTTTGCTAGCGTTGCTTTTGTTTTTGCTGTTGTTTTGACATTTGTTGCTTTCGTTGTTCTAGTTGTTTTTGTAGTTGTTGTTAATTGTTATTCACAGTTAAGAAGAAAGGTTAAATGTATCGTATTTACCAACCAAGTTATATTTGCAATTACACCAAGAATTTCTGCAAATGTACGCAGCGTAAGAAACGTAAGAAACAAAAAGCGTAGACTGGGAATTGTGTTCTCGCATTCTGCGCAAGGTGACAAGTCTGTGGAATGTTATTGATTAAGTAATTTTGCAGGTCTAAACGGAAGAAGATTAAATACGAACATTGTACAAACGAAGGCTTTACTTCTGTGTTGATTTGAGTCGGTGTTGGACTTACGCTTGACTGTAAGCCGCATGTTGAAGTAGGCATTGAGGTCGATAAGTAGGCATATTTGCTACTTACGTAAGTCTCGTCAATATTACATTACAATTTTTGTTACAGGAAAGTTAATTATTTAACTTTACACTCCCTTGTCAACAAAGTTGATAATTGGCTTAAATTATAATTAAAAACATGATACGTAAGAAATTATATAATGCGTCAGAAGGAGGAAATTTCTTTAAGCTATATTTAATTTTTCTTTCGATTCAGATGTTTTCTATATGGGCTTGGCCTGCTAAATCTTAAATTCAAAAGAAGTAGTTAAATACAAACTGAAACGTTCGCATAAATCGGCCTTGCTGCATTTGAGAGTGCTGATTGGCAGGCCTGATATTACTTTTTTGTACATTTTGTATTTTTATTTTTAATTAATTTTCTTTGTTATAGTCTCAACTGACCGCAGCTTGTACATTATTAACATGAATAAGAAATTCCATCAGAGGTGTCTGATTCAAGTTGCTTTGCAATTTCGTAATATGGTTTAGTTAAAAGTCATTTTGAGAGTAATTTTCATTTCAAGTGTCTTCAGTTTTATAAATAATTCAATAAAGTTCTTGAAACAATAGTTCGTAAATAACAAATTAAGTTCACTGCAAACATGCCAAATCAATACGAAAGTAATTGGAAAAGCAACCAACCTTGAAAAGAATATCAATAGCAACAACAATGACAACAACAACAAAAAAACCGAACACGCCACAGCAATTGACTTACGCACCTTTGCAATTAAATTTGTACTTATTCAGCCAATTATTCAGCAAATCCCATTTGCTTCATTAAACGCTCTCGAACGGCAACTACTTCATGGCAAGAAGTGAAACCGAAGCAAAAACGGACAGCAGAGCCGAAGCAGTAGTCAAGCAGAATTGAGATAAAACGATTGACTGAACACCTTAATAGAATACTGCAAAAAACGAAGGGAAAGAGCAGAGAAGGAGAAATAATAAAACCAATGGAAAAAAGGAAGACATAGCAAAGGTGTTATGTCTCAGTAATAGGTACAATAGCAGCAGCCGCAGCAGCAGCAGAAGGAGCGGTAAGACAAGACAGAACAGGACAGGACAGCAGAGCCACAGCCAACAAGAATAATAAAATTAATGCCTACACAGAAGAACAAACAGTTTAGTGCGTTAAGTTGGCCAACGACTTCGACGTGGCTGTGATGAGTACGTGGCATTGCCGGACCGTTAACGCGTCAGAGCTTTGCGTCTTTCAGCAAGCGCCCGAAACGTTGTTTACATATTGATTTGATGGTTTTTTGATAAGCGACTCTGGCAACCGGCAACTGGCATCTATATGCATACCTCAATGGCGGTTGTTTGCTTTTTGGCAGCTTTACTTGTCGCCGCCATTCGATGAAATTCTATTTATGCACAAGCTATGTATACATCATCCTGGGCTGCGGCTGCAAACAGCATTAGACCACACAATGGGTGGCATGACTCGGCACCGCAGTACGTGGCGAAACTTTAAGTCCGGATTTATGAAATTCTGTTATTAATTTCATGGCAAAGTACATTGCGTCGACGGCGACCACAAGCGCCTCTGCGCCTGAATAGCAGCAACATTAGGGTTTGGCAGCATTTTGCTGCAGCGGTTGTGGCTTTGGCTATGATGTACGTCAGCCAGACCAAATATTCTGCATGGTGTGAGCGGTGTGTGCTTGTGTGTGTGTGTTAATGGTAAGTTTTGAATTTTGGCTAGAGGAGAAAAAGTTTGGCGAGTTTTGTTTGTGGCATTTTGTCGAAAAATTTTGGTGAAAATGATTTTGCTTGGCAGTCACATTTGTGATTTATCATTTAATCGCCTGATCTTAAGTGCAAACTAGCTCAAAAAGCGAAGAAAGGAAAGTCCATACCTTGCCGGCAATTTATTAAAATCCTTGCTGTGGCGTTGGTTAGTTGCGTTCGTTGCGTTCGTGGCCTGTGTAATTTTCTGTTTGTTGAGTTATTAACGTCAATTAAGTGCTCTTAGTCATAAAAATGTTATATTAGAGTCAACATAAATCAAACAATGTTCAAATATGAAATTTACAACGTGTGCGCTGGTGAAAACTTTGTTGAAGTATGGCTGCGGCACGCTAAGATGCCAAGGACACCAGCGCGTGGCCAGTGTGTTGTGTTCGTTAGACGCTTTGGCTGGCCAATTTTTGCGCGCTAATTGGCGCTGCCGATAAAAACAAAAACCAACAACAAGAAAACCAACCAACATACAGTATGTTGCACAGTATGTCGATTAAGTGCGCACTGGCATTTACTGGCATCGGTTAACACATTTTGTACTCTAGCCAATTGCGCTCATTTCGTGCTAAATTGACTTTCGTGTAGCGCCTGGAGGCATCAACATACAAAAAAAAAAAACAAAGCGAACACGCCATGTTTTAGTACACATTTTTTATATATTTGCTTAAGCGCTAACGTCGTCGATTGCAGCAAGCAACAATTTTACAGTGTTCTGGCTTTAATGGACTTTCATGCCTTGCACAAGCATCACAACCTACGCCGGTTATTTCACACTGTTGCATGGCGGCGCGCTCAAGGCCAACAGCGTGGGTGGGAAGGTAACTGAAATAGTGGAAAATCCGTGTTTTCTGCATAGGCAGTGGCAAGTCCACGTACGCCAGCCATGTCGATGACGTGCTTTTGTTACCATGGTTTTGGATATTTTTATGCCTAAGCTGTTTGCCGGTTATACTGCGAATATTGGCACAAGCCGCGGGTCACAGACCTATGTCATAAAAGAAGCAGTATATTGTTTACACTCTGATTGCATGCCAAACAGTTTGCCTGCGTAAGACTTGTGCTGCGAAAACTTTTCGTTGCATTGCATGAATTTATTGTCTAGGAGGCGGTTATGGCTGCTTGTGAGTGTAACAGTTTGTGTACACTGTAAACGCTGCAGCGTTCGGCAAGTCAATTATTTGTGTAGCAGTAAAGCCGCTTAAGTACTTGGACTTTCATAAGCTGTTTTCGGTTGCGCTGCCTAGTGTCCCAGAGGATTGGTCCTTTGTTTATACAAATTGCACTTAATATTTCATATTTCAAAAGTAATCACTCAGATTACACTTATTTAGTAAAATTTATTTTGTAATTAACTTCTTTTTTAAGCCACCGACCTAACCTTTTTTTTAACAGTTTACTTTGTGTGCTTTTTTTTTAAATGGCTGATATTTTTTAAAAGCATAAAAAACAAGGTTTCGCTCCGTATGCAGTCAAATATCAAAGCATACTTGAAAGCAATTTTTGTGCGAATTATCAACTTGAAAAGCGGTCAGCTATTTTGTTTTTCGTTTTACAATAATTTTTGACGTTCTGGTTTGAGCAACTTAGGCTAAATCTATGCCACAAAGGACCCACGCATGTCAGCGGCAAAAGCCAATTAAATAGCGTCAAAGCGCAATTTAAATTATTATCTGTAAATGAAAGAAAAGTTTAACGAGATGTTTAACATTTGTTGTGGATTAAATGAAATTTTTTGCATTTGCATTTTTATTAACTTATTCACAAAACGTTTGCATGAGCAATCATATTTTATAAGCAAAACATCAAACGCGGCGTATACGTTATCTAAGCATTGAAACGTTACGTATAAGCAGCCGAGTTGCTTTTCTTTTTTATTTTTCTTCTTTTTTTCTTTATTTTTACTTGATTTTTATATTCTTTTATTTCCGCAGTGCGCAAACGGCCTTGAACCCAATAGCCAACATTTGAAAGCGAGTTGAAAGCAACAGTGGAAAGCAATTTAATGCGCAAAGCCGCAGTGCCCATGTGTAACCACAAGTGGCGGGCGGAGGTTGTGACAGCAAGTGCAAATTGCCTAATAGGCTGCGTGCGGGTGGCTTAGCTTTTCAATGACAAATGAAAAAGGAACAAAACGACGTATGAATGTGAACAACACGTAAAGAATGGCAAAGATAGAACAAGAGAGAATGTTGTTGGAAATTACCTCGTGTCCGCATCTTGGATCGCATTGCAACGCTTTCGTAAGCCGTTGATAGGGCGGTGTATGGGGTGGCGGACAAGCCGTTACGATGCCGACGCCGACGCCAACGCCAACGCTGGGAGCTGCTGCGGTTGGTGGGTGCGCGTGCGGGTGGGGGTGCGTGTGCGGTGGCAGTGGCAGTGGCACTACGGTCTCTTGGTACTCGCCGGCGGTATCCACGACTGCTTTTTTTCTCTTTGACAATTGTTGAGTAAGAAAAATTGATGAATACTTTTTGTTGCTGTTGTTGTTGTTGCTTACTGCTGTGGTTGCTGTTTCGTTGTTGTTTATTGCTGTAGTAGTTGTTAACAGACTAACGTCAATTGTTGTTGCGTATTTGCTTATTTTTTTTTTTTTGCTACAGTTTTTATTACGCTGCTAAACAGTTTAGCGTCTGCTTTTTTATACTCGTATATTTTATTTTTTTTTTTTTCGTTGCTTTTTGTTTTTATGGGTTCTTGGCTACAAATTTGTTTTCCTTTAGTTTGCTTTGACTTTTTGTTTTTTGCATTTGTGGTCGTTGCAATTGTTGTATATGGTGCTGTTGTTGTTGTTATTGTCGCTGTCTATTTGTATTTCGGCAACACACTTCAATTTAATGTAACGTTTCCGTTTCCGCTAGCGCGAAATAAATTTCGCTGGCTTGTCTCCTTTTTTGCCCCTTTTTTTCTCTTTCGGTTTTGCCTTTATTGCAGACATTCACTGCCGCTCCAACTCTTGGTCTCGCTTTCGTTTTCCTTTTTCTGCTCGATGTGCTTTAGTAATTTTCGGCAGTATATTTCACGCTGTATTTTTTATTGACAGTTAAACGCGTAGACAACGTCAGTCGTTAATTTCAATTTTTGTCGCAGCTTATTTGACACTTAACGTTTTACGTCTGGCAAGCGTTCGTTGCTATGCTATACTGTGCTGTGCTGTCTCCTTTGTAGTCATTAGCGTTCTACCAATATCGTCTTTGCCTTCTTTGTATTCTGCTTTGTTTTATATTTGTAATTGGCAGTCATCTGCCAGCAACGTTATTTGTTGAACCCTGAAACACATAAAAAGCAAAAAGAGAACAAAACAAAATTAGTCAAAATTGTTGTTATCAGTTTGTAAGAAAACTTCGCTTCTTTTCCCATTGTTTATATTAAGTACGGGAATGGGTTGCGCGCTGTCCTTTTTATGTTAAGTCATTTTGGCACATTTAAAAATAATGTGCTTTGACAGTTTTCCATTCATTCTTGCCTATTTTTGCGTTTGTCTTAGCTACAATATAAATATTCTAGTCTGTTATTGCCATTTACGGGTGATGAAAATTTCTTGTATTATGTCAACATATAAATGATGTGTATTTTTGCATTCTATGTTCGCATCGAGGAGTTCGAACGCAAGACTATAAGAATATTCCTGCCCATTAATTATTTGCAGCAAAAGTTTTCACTAAGCTGCGCACGTGTGTATAATGGAAAATTTATTGCCACAGCAAATGCGTAAACAAATAAAATAAATAGGGTTCTCTGAGTGTTGTTATGTTTTCCTCTTACTGTAATAAAAGTGTGTAGGCCGCAAATAATCTTCTAGTTATGTATATAGGTTGGCTGAAAATTGCCAAACTGATTTACAACACAGATCGCCACACTTCATCACAGCGACAGGAAGTTTGTTAGGAACCAAGACGGACGGGTAATCAATAAAAAACAAGATAGTTGATGAAAAACACATTGAAAAAGTATTTCTTATATATTTTTTTTCATTCACTCCAGAACTTTGCTTAACTAGTTAAACATCATCTTAAAAGTGCTATGAGAAGCACTTATTAGAGTAGGTATATCTTAAAAGGTGTATATACTTGGCTTAATATAAGTAAATTTATAATATAAACAGAAATGTTGTGCTAGGTTAAAAAAAGGTAAGTTTTTTTAAGTTCACCTAATCTTGCTCAACACGTTGTTTACTAAACCGGAGAACTCTGCAAAGTACAAAAATCAATTTGCATTGCATTAAGCATTAAAGCACACACAAGTGTTGCGTACACAAGGCAAATTATTAATAAGATTAATCTGTAGACATTAGTTGATTAATCATCACATGCGTCTGTTCTGCTGTTTGCACAGCATATCATCATTAGACCGGTAGATTTAATAAGGCTGCTTAATAATTGCTCGTAATAAAAAATGTATATATATATAATGAAATTAAGATGAGAAAAAATTCATAAGTGCTTAAGCACACAACGACAACAACGGCGACGATAACAACAACAATAGCGCTGGCAAATAATCTAACACTTCAAACATAACTGGGACGCAGCTGTGGCTATCCTACTGGTGGCATACTTCAACACTTGAAAGCGCTTCACCATGTTCTCGAAGCCATGTTTATTAATACATACCTATTACTAAAAATGTTTAAGCATGGCAGCAACAAACGTTCGACGCTCGGTCTAGAACACAAACGTACACTCATGAATAATTAGGAAAATCAACAGAGAGCTGGCCGGATGGCAAACCGGTATATATGGATGGTGTAAGTGCTGGCGTCAGACATGCTGATAACACACGTAAGTGAAAGCGTTGGAGTGTCGGCTAATTCAGGTCTGGCACACAGCTGCTGCTGCCATGATGTCTGTCTTAGCTACGGTGCGCTGCAATAGTTTATAAATAGCGAGAGCACTGTGGTTATAATTTGTAGACGCCTGCCAGGCACAAAGCACCGTTTATTATTTATACTAATTTAGAGGCCAGATGGATGGAGTGGAACATTATAATACTTGTTGCTGTAAATAGAAACATCATATTAAATATTCGATCCCCAACGAAGAATGTAGGAACAAACAGAAAACAAAAGAAATTTGTCATAGAGCACGAAGTATTCCTAAGAAAAGGTTGCCTGTGCAAATTCAATTTGTGCAAAGAAAAAAAAAAAATAAAAATGTTATAAACGCATTTTTGATTAAGGCAACCAACAGCAACCAATAAGCACAAGGCAACGGCAAACCAGACAAAAGTTTTTCAATGCTCGATAAGTGAGCAAACAAAAGCAAGAAAATCGAGCACATTTTTTTTTTTAGCTATTCAAGGCTGTGCCGAAAATATGCAAAAGTATATGACGTTGTTTGCTTCGCTGAGCTGGGCTGTTGATTTTCGGTTTCGAGTGAGTGCCAGTTAAAGGTCAATGCTAAGATTGTGCAACCGTCAACAAGTAATTATTACAAAATTTGCCACACGCTGCATCGTCATAGTACACAAAATCAAACGAGTGGCAAAAAAGGTAGCAAATCTCTACCGAAAAAGGCTTAAGGCAAAGATTTACGTTATACAGAAAAAAACAACAAGAAAAACAAAAGAAAAGGAAAGGGATACGTTTCCGAGAAACTCACAAGTCGACAACTTCGTCAAGCAGTAATCGAATTTGAGACATGCCGCTGGCTTTGAAACTTTCCACAAGTATTTAAGCCGCAACATGGCTGCTATGGAAGATACACTTAGGTAGATACACTGAGGCGAATTGATGGGTCAGGGTATACGGTCTGTTGGTCTGCCAGTTGTAATTATGTGTGACTCATTTTGTTGCTGCTCACAAAAAGACAGTCAGGCTTTCTTTGAGATTTTCCCGCCTGATGATATCAGCTGTAAATTTTTTTTGGGATCTATCAATCAATGTTCCTCGTTCCACCGTTTGAAGAAGCAGTTGTCATGTAAATAACTGGTCCTTTTCATTAAATTCTTTACAATTTCATGATATATCTCATTTTTTTTAGCAGATTTCATCTTTTGTTGGCATATTTTGAAGATATACAGACTTTGGATTAAATCGCCACTAATCATATCTACGTCTACGTTTTTCACAGTGGAACTATTGAAGTGCCTGCAAATGCTGCAAAGCACAGCTGGCGGTTTTAGGTATTAATGTCATAAGCACTTTGTTACAAAAAAAAAAACAACATTCTTTTAACGCCTTTATGCGCAGAGCTTTAAGCTATCAACGCCTCTTTAGACTTGAGCGCGTAAATCCGGGAAACCGAAATAATAAAAACAAAACCCAAACCTGCTTCTGAATCCGTGCGCCTGCTGACTTGGAGGTCTGTGTGCGCAGCGTGGCGTATAGTAAGCGTGCAAATCCTTTACCACTTTTGACAACATCATTTTTGTCATAAAAAAATGTTTGCGGCAGAAAAACCTTTTCTCCTCCTTATTTTTTGCTTTTATTATTTTTCTTTGGTTTCGTAAAAAAATTATTTGGCATTGTGTGCAAGCTTAACTTTCTTGAAAAGAAATAGAGAAAGAAAAAAAGAAAACAAAAAATTGGCTTCAGTCAAGCAGAATCAAATCAAAAGTTTGCCGCGTATGCATATCAATTTTTATACACGTGTTCTTGTTTATCTAGTTTTCCTTTTTTTTTTTTTTAATTTTCGATTTTGTACACCAAATTGAACTTTTTTTTATTATGCGTTGAAGTATGTATGCTTGATTTAATATGGCGTGTGTGCAATTTTTAAAATTAAGTGATTTTTTTTTTTGAAGTGCTGAAAACAAAATTGTTTAAACTCACTTTCTGCGTAAAAAAAAGAACAACAAAAGAAGACAACCAAAAAAAAAAAAATTTTCAAACTTAGTCATGAAAAACCAATTTCGCTTTTCTTGCACATTTTAAGCGTTTTTTTTTATTGCTATGACTTGTATTTTATGTTGCGTGCGGCTGCTGCCGTCAGGAGTCTTTTAGCCAATACTCAACCTATGCGTTGCCTCTAATAAGCGTAGCAGCCATGAACCAGCAGCGGACGTTGTTATTTTTATTTGCAGTATTTTCCCTTTTCTTTTTTTTTGTTTCCTTTTTTTTTGTTTATTTTTTTTTTTTGTTTGTTTATTTTTTTAAATTTTTGTTGTGTTTGTTGCTTTTGTTCTTGTTGTTGTGTGTTAAGCAGCTTAAGCTGACATGTCACTGCTAGACATGTTGGCGTTATTCAAGCTTACTTCCGTCCTTTTTTATCTCGTATTTGTGCCTTGAATTTCTTTTGTTGTTGTTAATTTTCGCATTAAAAACATAAACTTCGATGTCAAAGTCAACTTGACAACATCCTTTAAAAGGCGGGCTGCCTGCCTTGTGCATTGGCAATGTAGCAGCAGCAGCAGCAGTAACAGAAGCTGTAGCTGCTGTCTGTGCTAGCAAGCATCAGGCAGGAAGCGCAGTGTCAATTGCGTTTGTTTTATTACCACGGCTGATTGCTGTTTCGGCTTGCATATGAGCAACGTCGTTTTACACTTTGCACGGTGCGCTGGCGCCCAATAACGACAAGAGCAACAGCAACAGCAACAGAAACAGCAACAGCAACAACGACGGCAACAGCAGCAATGTCAAATAACAGGAATTGCAGCGTAAGTCAGGCACCGCCATAAGTAATTATATAAATGGTTTTTTTGCTTGTTGCTCAAATTTTCGCTGCATGTGTCATTTACAAAAACAACAACAGCGGCATCAAAAATGCCCGTAGTGAACATCGTCGTCAACTTCGCAAGACAGAGTCAACGTCGCCGTTTTACCTCTTTTCGCTTTTACATTCACTTCTCGTGGCTGCTCAAGATTGGTTTTTGTATGCGTGCTCCTTCGCTACATTTTACTTTCTCATTATGAAATTTTCCTGCTTAGTGAACCGCGAGACTTTGATTCTCTGTAAAGTGACATTTTAATCAACCGCTGATTGAGATTCATGCAGCAACTTATTCCTTTCCTCTTTGCCAATGGAAAATTGATATATGCTCGCGTAGTTACGTTCTTGTTAAGGTCTGACATTCTGACATTGGAGTCCGTGTGTGCAAGGTAAGAATTTCAATAGAAATGCTTGTCTAGTCGCTGTGGAGTCACTCGTGCACATACTGCTTTGTTATTGCAGTCAGCTTGAGTGGGACTTATTAGTTTTCCAACGGAAAAAACCCTTAAAGTGTTTAACTTGAGATCTTAGCTGTACGTGCGGCATATTAAAAGCCAATAATGGAAAATTACTTTGCAAAATTTGTATATAATACTTCGTTTACTGTGATAGTGTTTTATTATATTCAGGTGAAAAACGCATGCCATTAAGCAATGATTCTGATTCAATGGTTGGTTGACTGAATTACATCTGTTGCCGTCTTCCGTGTTTTTTTCTAATTGTAAATAAAATATAATATATCAGTAGCCATAACTGCTTTCAATAATAATATTATTATGCGTGTTAAATGCATTTGGGCAAAAGAAAATAAATGAAAGGCAAGCCTATTTTTTATTAGCTAATAAAATGCAAATATGTAAATTTTGTATAGAACTACGTATATTCAGTCAAGTCGTATGCAAGTTTAATTATATTTATCGCAACCCATTAAAGTTTTCTTGTAGAACATTCAAAGTTAATTTTTCAATTTTCACACGCAAACTTTCTGAAACCTAACTGCAAACATTCAAATTGCCATTTCCTTGCCATTTGCAAAGACGCACAAGCTGCTTCTAGTTGATGTTGTTGTTGTTGTCGAATAGAAACTGCTGGAAGTGCACAAATGAAGCAAAAGTCGGTGTACGCCCCGCTGCATGGCATGGCAGCAGCACCGACAACAGTAAAACCAAAAACAAAAACAACGGCAACAATACCGATAATTGTGCGCATAACACTTGAATTAGAATTAAATGCATCCGCTACGAGTAGCAACAGCAACAACAACAGCAACGGCGAAGATAGCAACAATGGCGGCGGCGACTATGGCACTGACAAAGGCAACAAATACATGCATTGGCTCTCATCAGGAGGAGCGAAGTGTTAGCGAATGTTATTGTAACCGAAGTCACAGTTACTGGCAGCGAAGCGTTTGCAACGCGTTTCGCTCCACTTGACACTGACATTTTGACAGTAATGCCAACTCTTATTGTGCTGAGCAATCTCTACTCGGCTGTGAGCTGTCTTGTCGCGGGCGTACATGTGCTCCGGCTTCGGCTTCGGCTTGGTGGGACTCTTCACTCATTTCCGCTAATGCAAGAAGGCTTGACGTGCCACTCGTAGTGTAGTGCAGCATTGCGTGCATACTGAAATTGGCTGTGAGTGGATGGCCTGACTGGATGACTAACTGACTGAGTGACAGTTCATTGTGACCGCGGCTGTGCGCATTCATTTGCCTTTTTAACGCAACTGCGCTTGAAAGTATGCAAATGTTTTTCTCCTTTTTTTTTATTATTTTTACTAATTTCTAACATGCTAGCCACTGCAAATTGTTGGACTCTTTTTTTGCTGTTTTTATTGTTGTATTTTCGTTTTTGCTTCCTTTAAGATAAGCAGTAGCAGGCAAGTGCCTGCAGTACCCGCGCGTGTGTTCAAAGCCTCCATGCGTACACTATTTACATATCTCAGCTGCGTTGTTAGTTTTAAGCAAATGCTTTTGCATTTCGAGTCAGTGCCACTATGCCACATGTGCGCTTAATGGTGGAGGTCAACAAGTGCAGCCACTACTCTGTTGACATGGTCAGGGTTGTACACATGTGGGTGTGGCTTTTGCTGTTTTGTGTTGGTGTTGTCGTTGTCGTTAGCTTTGAAAGGCAGGGCCATGTCATAACTTAAGCTGGCATTCTGCGGCTACGTTTTGTTTACTGATTCAGCAGATAAACATTGCAAACAGTAGTTTGGTTGCTTTGTGTGATTTGCTGCTTTAAAGAGCTTTAACTTGGCTTAAATGACAAAGCACATGCAAGAACTTGTTGTTTGCTTGTTCTGTTTGAAAGTATTGCATTTCTCAGTAGAATCAATTGGCTTGGCAACAGACGGCTTGCCTTGCACTATTGCAATGCTTGCCTGACTTTGTGAAGAGTCTAAGAGATAAGGATATATGAATTTTGTAGTACATGTCACATCACAGATGTGCTATATTACTTGAATATATCATAATCTCGCTGACCCATGGCTATTGACATTTTAGACCAATTGTAAGAATATAAATTTTTATCGAATTTCAAAAAGTTAAAGTTCTATTGCTATTTTTCATATAAAGTGAGTATCTAACTTTTTAATGAATTGCTGATAACATGCAAAGACTTAAACTACAAGGAAAAGGGTTTATGCAACCATAGAACATAAATTGCGAAAAATACGATTACACACACCAAGCACAAGTTGCCATACGCATACCAATTTAATATAAACAACACTTTGGGCAAATAAATTATGCTTCGTTACGAAAACCAACGCCGACACTTGAGGCCTATACACATAACTTTATTTCGACAAAAAATGTAAAGAAAGAAAGAGAAAAGCAAATGGAAAAAAAATCCAAAATAAAAATAACCGCAAAACAACACAAAAGAGAGAGAGAGGGAGAAGAAAAAACCCTTCATAGTATTTTACGTTGATGAGAAGCACAGAAGAAATTTTATTTTATGAAATTCCCAACCTGTGGTCGTGTCACGTAATGCAACGAAAAGTACATATAAAGGTATTTAAAGTATTTTCTCGTGTACATGTGGGTGAGTGCCAAAAAGTTTCGATTGCCAAGCAAAAGGATAACATACTCATGCCATAAAGTTTAGAAAAATGTTTTGTAACTTTTATTTCCTTTATGGTGTCGCTCATGCTCATGCATCCTTTATCCTGCCGCCGTTGCTGCTGCGGCTGGGCTGCGGCTGTTCGTGCAGGTATTACACTGGCTCACACACATGAGTACACTTGCCGTGCTATGCTGCGTTATTTATGTTTTGTTTTGTTTTCAATTCGTTTATTGAAAAGAATAAAATAAGAATTGAGTTTGCCAACAGCGCCGAATAGTGTATTAAATTTTGGCAGTTTAATGCACATAATTTGTAACATTTTTGGTCAAGTTTCGTTTTAGAACGTAGTTATGGAACACGCATAACCGGCAATGAGCTGTTGACTTAGGTTCATGTTGAGCTGACCCGGTTTATTGAACTTGGGATTTTTATTGCATGTAGTGCTGTCCAAGCGGGTGGTACGTGCAAGTGACTGAGTACCTTTTGAAGATTGATTGATTGACTTGTTTCCTTTTTACAGCCGCTTTTCATGCTTACATGCCTCGAAAAAAATTGCCACATAATTCAAAGTAAATTGAAAGTTGTTTCCTTTTTTCGTGTTTGTGTTTTGTTTTATCTTGTATTTTGCGTTGGTTTTACATTGCAAATGACCCTGTCATTAACATCCAGGCTTAGTGTGTCTTCTCATCGTCTCCAGTTTCGTTTTTTTATGCGTAGGCTTTTTTTAGGCGCATACAAATTGAGAAGCTGCTTACTATTAAAAACGTTAAATTTAAATTGGCAACGGACCTAAACCAAGTTCATTAAACCACTAAGATAAATGAATGTTGATAAACTGAGTTGATGACGGTCACTGGGATGAATGGAAGTGGATTTTAATTTATTTTACAATACAAACAGTTTAGAGGTTTCCCTAGTTTTGTAACGCATTTATATGTAATTGTAGACCAGTTTCAGTTTGAATTACGTATTTCTTGTTGTGTAATTTTGTGCAGTTGACTAAAAAGTGTTTAAAAACAATATGCGCATTTAACAAGTGAAAAATCCAAATTACATTTTTATACTCGCACATTGCAACCTGCAATTTTTAGCGAAAAAGGCAACTTTTAACATATAAATCGATTTAATATTCTCCGAGCGAATGACTTTTCTGCCCTTCAGCAAATCGCAATGATAATCAAATCACCAAGGAAATAAGCCTTGGCAACCGTTTCCTATTCATCACAAGCTAATCATTTCGAATTTATACTTCTCATTTATTATGCCAGGGCACATATATGTGCACTCAAGCAGATATGAATTGCCAGATCACATGTATATTTGAAACAATGACGTTTGTTAATTCTTAATTTTATATTTGACGATGCAAAGCCTAGTTCATAGCATAAATGGCAAACAATACAGCAGAGTAAACCTGCACGAGTATTCTAAACAAAATATTGATACCCGATGCCGTAACCCATACGTTGTTCAGTGATAATGTTATTGAATTAAAGCCGTAAAATTTAAGGGGTGCAAAAAAAAGCAATTACTTAAATAAAATCGCAAATTGCACATAAAGTCACACGTGTGAAGCTACAATGGATACATTTTTGTTATTGCACATTTTATTTTTAAAAGCTTAACATATTTGCCAATCATAAAAGTGCTCTACATAAATAGCAACAGTAAAAAAATAAAAATAAACAAATATCAAAAAATTCATCATTCATATGAAAATATGCTCCAATAAATGGTAGCTCTTTTTCGGCTTCATCGATTTTTCATCGAATTTTATACAAATTCATTTAAATCAAAATTCCAAAGAAACTTTTTCGTGTGCTGCTTTACAATGCAAATAAAAATTTTCGCAAAAGTTCATTGTGTGCCATCTACAATGTGCGCATTAAAGATTCAAAAAAAAAAAAAACTAAATTGATAAAAATAAGTGCAACGAATAATAACACAAGTTGCTTTAACAAGGAGATTTCTCACAGCACTTGCTTCGCATAGGATTCAGCAATAAAAAGAAAAATAAAACATGTTTTGCATTTACAAAATGACAAAAAAAAAAAAAAAAGTTTTTTTAAAAGAGCCGCAAAGCATTGTATGCGAAAATGCAAAATGTCAAAAGGGACGCAAGAACGCCGTTCACACATTAAACAGAATGCGAGTATATTGCATACATTATTTGCAACAAATCTGCCAGCTGTCGTCATGCCGAGTAACCGGCAGCGTAGTGAGTAAACAGCAATGCAAGAATGCAACTGCAACCTCTTCAACTGCATACATTGGCAAGCCACAGTTGCGCTCTTGCTGCTGACACTTGCCCAACGCAAGCTGAAGCAATGTTGGCCTACTGCCCTCCGTCAGTCGTGATGCGGTGTCTGGCAAATGTGTCGAGCCGAAAAATTGAAAAAATGTTAAGATTGCAAACTGCAAACGGATGGCAAGAACACGTGGCCTGCAAGACTAGCAGGCATTGTTTGCATAGCGCAGAAGGGAGTTGAGTTCGTTTTTAAGCATTGCTTGTGTTAAATAATCCATGCGCAATTTTGTTGACGTTTCAAATATCTAACTATGTGGCATATGTTAAGGCGCATAGTGCAGCTTTTGTTGTGAATAAAGTGCCGATGTTTTGAATGCAAACAACATAATGGCAAGTCAGTAAATACTTGGCATAGCAGCAGTCAGAATTAGTTGGAAAATGCGGGCTCCCCTGTTATTTGATATTAGCTTGGTATGCTATGCCAACACAAATGCCCTAAAGCTTGCTTCGTCTACAGTTAATCTTATGCAACCGGCACTTGTCTGGCTTTAGCTTATGTTATTCAAAGTATTTTCGGCAGTGTGAAATGCATATTATAATTCTATTTAAATACATCAGACCAAAGTTTTAATACAAAGCGTAAAGACATGAATATCTACACAATATCAATTTTAATAAGCATTAAGTGCGAATTGATACTTTGCAGCGTATGAGTAAGCAATGCGAATTATTTATGTAATAAATAAGCGAAGCTCCATGAACATGAATTAAACAAACAATGTTAAGCACAAATAACACAAATTGCAAAATTGCAATGAGCAAAACTTTGACAAGTATTATGGCAACAGCAAAATGAGGTTTTCGCTTATAATCCAAATTGCAAACAATGACGAAGCTAGCGAAATGCAGCCATTATATATACGCAGCGTATGTAGGTACGAGTATGTATGCCAAAAGCAGCGTTGCATTTCTTTGCAAGCATTTAATGTCGAAATGCCACAACATGTGCGCCTGGTGAACAGCTAAACTTGGCGCAGAAACAATAACTTGGTACTTCGTATTTTTATAACAATATGAAGTTGTGTGGCAGCAATGACAAAATTGACTTTATAAAATTTAATATCAACCAACAGTCGCACACATAGCCATGCGCAGGACAGCATAACAGTGGCAGGCACCAGCATAAGTGCAGTTGTCAGTTCAGTTGCAACTTGAAACAATTTTCTTACTGTTACTACTAGAAGTCAAACTGTATAGAACTAAAACAAATAAATAATAATAAAAAAATAAAATAAAATAAAAAAAATAATAACCAAGAAGAAAAAAAAAAGCGAAAATAAAAATGAAACTTCTATTCTATTGAGTATTGAAAGAAAATTTATTGATAATGCTTATGCTGCCACTGATTGAATTTGCAGTAAATGTACGGATATATCAAAGTTCCTATACCATATAAAAATATATAAGGATGCATGGGCGCAGTGTATTGGATGTGGCTATGATTTGAGCGCACCGTAACGTGAGTGTATGTATGTATGTGAGTGTATGTATATGCATGTGTGCTTTAACCAATAAGTGATTTATTAGCTTGCGTATGCGTGATGTATGCTGTGTGTTGGGGTTTAGTTTATGTGCTGAAGTACATACGGCTGTAAGCGAAATTTATAGCCAAGCAATTACCCATGAAGCATGTTTTGTGTGTCAGCAGGCGAAACTTATCTTTATTATGCAAATCCGCTGCTGCATGTTCATGTAGCGCTCAACCCGCTTTGAAAAGCACTGAAAATTAACATAAACAGGAAAATAGCCAAAGGCATGTATAACATAATGACTACAAATGCCATGCCATGCATTGGTGTAAAAGCAATAAACCGAGCGCAGTTTTTAGCTTTACCCTTTTGCAATATTAATAATCTCATGTGTTTTACGCTCTGTCGTGTCTATTGATAAAATACATGCTTTGCTGTATAGCATTAACCTTTGCTGGCACTAATGACGATGCGTGTGCGTAATTTGTTTATTTTGTTTTTCAAATAGTGTCTGTGAGCGGCATGCGCCTGTCGCATGAAATTTAATTAAATCTTTAATGTTATTTGCGTAGCACTGCCGTATTTTTTTTAACACAAAGCCATTTTTGACATGACTCAGACGTAGGCATTTTCTCATATAAATAACACAAAAAACACATTTTTTTGCAATTGAAATATTCCAAAACAAATTTGCTTTATTTATATATATGTGAATAATATTAATAAATTCTTGTGCTTAATTTATTTTTAAATGTCCTCGTGCTACTTGTTGTATGCATTTGTCACACGCTTGTGTTTATCGTTGCTGCTGTTATTAAGATTAAGTTATGCATTATAAATAGAAGGTAAATCAGCCTGTGGCAATATGCAACTTTAATGTTGCTGCCGTGACGCATGCGACCTTAAGCCATAAGCATAAAGGCAAATAGTAATTAATAGCACTAATATTAGAATAAACTGAATAAAATTTCACATTTTGGTTGCTGATTGATTTTTTCAATGCTCAACGTAATGATATGAGAAAAGTCAAATACGAAAAGGCGCCTTGGAGTATCTGCAAAAGAGCATATAAATTAGTTACGCATACGCCGTGTTGTACTCATTATAATCTCAGTAAAATTTACTTTCGTTACGGCAGCCACAGTAACGCGAAAGTATGACAGGCCTGTCAAATTAAACGATTTCGAGTTCACCGAAATTGATAAGGCAATCAGTTTCATAAGCTGCACATTTTCCTGCGTAGATTTTGAGTGATAGACGATTTTCTCCCAGTTTGATTCATAGTACATGCTACTCAGGCCATCAGTCTGTAAAGTGGTTAAATCGTTTAAACGGTTTTGACATTTTTCAGCTACGCATTTGCTTAACTGTTTCTTGCAGTATCGAACCAAGCATTCCAAAGGTCAGCAGCTCCATTGCCTTGCCCACAAACCAAGCGCCATAGCCCATCCCAGCAATTGGATTCTAACAAGTGAAGATTCGAAACAATTTGAGCAAATAACAGAATTTCTGTAAAAACTCACTATATAGACTTTATAGCTGAGGGCGCAAAGTATAGCTGCGCTAAATGCAAACATCACGAATATTCGCAGAGTGAATTGCTTTTCCAATTCCTCGGCGAATGCCTGTAGTGCTACATTTCGTCTGAGTGTCTTGAGAACTACGCGATTGCACTGCGCTGAGATTGACATGGCATCAGCGGAGTGCAAGAGCGAGTCGACAGCTTCCAACAAATCACGCTTGAGCAGTTTGTAACGCGCATTCAGATGCATCATCATCTCACCGATTATAATCACTTCACCGAAAAGCATTGTATCGATTACAGTGCCCACGTAGAAGTTCGTCAAGAGCAATGGAAAATACACATACAGCGATGATGTGTCGAATGGGAAAATCATCTTGTAGAGAAAATCCGTGCGCTTGTACATGATGTTCATCGCTAGCACGGTAAAGAAGTTAAACAAGGCCAACATGTACATTATCGTGTTCAATTGTGCCGGCATCAATTGTAACTTGATGCGTCGAAACAAGTTTGGCTCGATGTGCTGCTCAATGTAGATTTCCGAGTAGAATCGCTGCACCAATTTCTTGAATTTCTCTTTGTGCCAGCCAAAATGAAAGATGCGTATTTGCATCTCATTCATTATTAGATAAGTTGGCATGCCGGTTAGCATTAAGTCGATCTCATCGAAGTGTCTGAGACAATAACGCAAATCGCCATCATTATGCATTAAGAAGAACACAAATCCCACTGCCGTTAGTAGGCGATCCAAGTAAATGACGCGCTGACTGCTGCCATCCTCAAGGGGCCAACAAACATGATTAATGTAACGAAAGATGACGATGGGCCACGGCAGCGGAGCGGCTTTTCCGTTGACTAGGCGAGGCGTAAAGCGCATGGTGTATGTCTTGAGAAAAACAACTGACGGCTGAATGCTTATCCTGGCCGCATGCTTTGCTTTTATACGTATAGCTGCGTGGTTCGCAGAAATTTGTCTACTTAATTTTGTTTTATGTAAAGTCATTAAATTGCTATGCAATTATTCAGAGAATCATAAAAAATGCTAGCCGGGATTAATGGAAAATGGCTTCTTCTAAAGTTATAAAAAATATACTAATTACGGGGCGGCATTTTACGCCCCTTAAGCGCTTAAAATTTATTTGCAAGCACCAGAGGTAAGTTGATTTACGTTGGACTTAGTAATAATGTTTAGTCGCTGCAAATGCATTGCATTAAAAAGAGATTAACTTTTATGAGCCTTAGAAGGTACATATTTAAATTTCATAAATAGCTTATATGAAATGAAGATTGCTTTTTATCACAAAATCTTGCCTTGCCAAATCCATTTATTTTATTTTTTTTATTTATTTTATTGAATACATTCTCTACTGGACAACAACACGTCATTTTTGAGGTTTAAATAACAATTTTACATTTGGAAATTGGATTCCATAATCAATTTTTTCAGAAACTCGTGCTGTTATTGCTTTAGAGGATATAATCCTCTTGCATTCCTGATGATTTCATGACATTTATCTATGGGGTAAGTACATTATGTTTACGTTCACCTGCCGAAGTGTGTTTGGTATATTTGCTTTTTATAATTGGCTAGCTTTGTTTGTAAACTTTTTTCAACTCATCAATCAATTTAATATAATAATTAACTTGTGCATATTCACATTTGATTACTCAGCATGACTCTGCAGAATTTTTATTTAATTTGAAAATAATTACTGTCTGCAAAACAGTTTAGTTTGCAATTTTAAATAGAATAAAAAGAGCTTCGAAAGGTGAAACAAACTAAGCTACTAATTGAACAGCAGTCACTGTATATAATATATTGTATTTTTATTATCTTCCTGTAATAATGTGAAAATATAAATAAAAACAAATTATTGTGAAAATATGTTAAGTGTAAACATATTCATAAATTAATATAAAAATTCTAAGATTGTATATCATATGAAATCAATTTTTATATATTCTTTAACGTAGTGACATGAGGAAAGTAAAGTATGAAAAAGCTGCCTTTAAAATCTGCAATGCAAAAACCAAAGCCATTTTTTTCAGCCGCTGCAAAAAATATTTCGCTACTTACTGACACCACAGTATCCAAAGTTACTTTAAAGTATTTAAGGCCTGTCAAGTAGAATGGCTTCGAGTTGACTTCAATTGCCAGCACAATGAGCTTCATTAGGCGCACATTCTCTGCTGTGTTACACGAAAGATAGACAACTTCTTCCCAGTTGGACTCGTAGTACATTTTGCTCAAATCATCAGTCTGAAAATATCGTAAGTTATTTCCTAATGACATAACGTAACAAGCCAGTAACCGTTTTGTACAAATTGGAGCCCAACATGCCAAAAGCCAGAAGTTCAAAAGTTTTTCCGGCGAACCAGAAGACGTAGACCAAGCTTGAGATAGGATTCTATTTGCATATAAAAGTTATATTACTCAAATCATTTATGCATTTTTGCTTAAATACCGTGTATGCCTTAAAGAGCAGCCCGCACAATAAACCCGTACTGAAGGCAAAAATTATGAATAAGCGAAACGAGAACTGCGCCTCTACCGCTTCACCAAATTTATTCAAAAATATATTGCGTTTAATGATATCCACCAGCACTTGCTGATATTGACTGGCCATATGCGTCGGATCACGCATTTGAATGATATTTTGCGCCGCCTGAAGTAAATCGCGTCTAAGCAACTCATAGCGCGCATTCAGATGCATCATCAACTCACTAACAACATTCAGCTCACCAAAGAGCAAGGAATCGACAATGAGGCTGCACCAAATGTTCACCATCAGCAATGGCAGAAAAATGGGCAGTGGCGTGAAATCGAAAAGGTAAATTGTCTTATGCAGCATTTCCCTGCGCTTATTAATGATACTCTTCACCGGTATGAGCAGAAAGTTAAGCAGCGTTAAAAGATACAAAATCGTATTGAATTGTATTGGAAAGAGCTGTCGTTGAATTTTGCGATAGAGCTGCGGTTCCACTGTAGCATCCACGTAGATTTCCGCATAGAATTGCTGTAGCAAACGCTTGAGTTTGTTCTTCTGCACGGCCATATGGAATGCGCGTATTTGCACCTCCACCAAAATCAGATACGTGGGCAGGCCTGTCAGCATAACATCGATGTTGTGCCGATTGAAGCGCAGATACCGCAAATCCGCATCGCTATGTTGCAGAAATGCCAAAAATCCTACGACGAGGGTAAAACGCTCAAAGTTGTACATAAACCTGCTGACGCCATCCTCCAGCGGCCAGCAGATGTGATTAACGCGTCGAAATAGCGCAATGGGCCAGGTGAGTGGCACCGGTTTACCGTTACCGAGACGTGGCCGATACCGCATGGCCATTGCGTAGACTAAAATTTAAAGTTTTGGTTTTTCTGACAGTCGAATTCGTTTTATATACCATTTCGGCAGCAATGAATGTGAGGAGCTGGCTCAGTAAATATTAAAACTTGGGATTTGGCGTCATACGTTAAAGTTATGTAAGTTAATTGAGAACAGGGTTTGGCATAGAGAGTATATAAGTGCAAGAGAACTTTTTAAAACAATATAAGACGATGAAAATTTAACTTTCTGTTACTAAAACTACCCAACAAGTCACTCAAGAGCTGCTTTTGGCATAGTTTCTATGCAGCCCTGGTTTCTGTTTTTTTTTTTTTTTTGAATTTCAACAAAAGAATTAACATTAACACAAACTTACAGACAACAATTTAAAAGTCCTTACATTTACCGTAATGACTTAATTGGCATAAGTGCCGAACGCTGTCGAACGCAGTAATTTCCTTTGATTTGACTTTTCAAAGTAATCAAAATATTTGTGGTCAGTTGTAATTACTTAACCGTTTAAAAGTATTTTTCTGTTGAAATTCTTTTCAGTTTGTTTTCACTTTAAGTGAATTCGGGTTACGTATAAAATCATGCCACAAGGTATGCAGCAATTCAGTAGAATGTCGAAAATCACAAGTGCAATGTGTGTTCCAACATACCACAGCCACTTTACTCACTCGATACACTGAAACTTGCAAATATTCGCATTCCTCTGCTAGCTTGTGTCAAGTGTATTGAAACGAAGAATAAAACTCAGTAAAATTTAACTTATATATAACTATGCAAATTTTGTTATTATTGAAATTTGTGCAATAAAACTTAAAGTTTTTACGCAGACGTGCACATTCGTGTGAATTTGCTTTTCGAGGCAAAAGTTTAAGCTGTGCTGTTTAAATGTCAGAGCATACTCATACATTTTACACTCAAAGTGGCTGAGCTACAAAAGTGCAACGTAGGTGACGAGGAATTCTCTTGGTTGACACTTATCTTTTTAGATGCAGGCACTGAGAAGATGACATGGCTATCCTGTATATCAGGTGCCAGTTGCTTGCCCTGGGTCATTTAATGAACAAAACTCACAGTGTGCTTTGGCAATTTGCAATCCATTTTAAATATATAGAAGCATTTAAGTAAAAATACATGAAGTTGTGCATGTCAGCATTTCAATTTTCGAATTCATCTTAATATGTTACCTAGAATGAAACGTTTAGTGATTTAGCCAATGTTTATAAGTTTTTAAGCATTTGGTGACAAAACACATGGATGTGTACAGGTTAACCGAAATACTATATATCTAATAAGCTGAGCTTCAATTCAAGCTGCTCAATTAAGCAAATGTGCATTGCTGCTAATTTATTCTTAATTTATTTTCATTCTAATGTCATTGTTTTTATGTTTCAGATACCTAACGAGGCGCCACTCTCACTTTTGGTTCACTGTTATGACGCCAACAACGGACTGACGTCGACATTGCGTATACGTCAAACGTAAATAATTAGTCTTATGCTTAGTTGTTTCTTTTTAATATTTATAAAGATTTGCTACTTAATGAAAAATCAAATATTTTTACGCATCTTCAGTTGCACAACCTTGTGCCACTTGTTGCGCCAAATTAGTGGCAAAATAATGATGCGCAACTCATTAATTTTGCATAAGACGAGGCTGCCACCAGCTGAACCCGCAATACTTTTCTAAATTTGCTTGCTGGCGCACTCTTGATGCAAATCCAACAAGCGTGAACTTGACATTGAGATACGCAACTATAGAAATTGGGCATGTAAGTGCATTTTACACCTGATGGCCGCTTGCCGTTTCTGCATTAAATCTTGTCCTGTTTTTATTTACTTGTTTATATTAGGTTTTATGCAGCAGTTGCTGCTCTGCTGCTGTTTGAAGCTTAAGCAAGTGTGAAATTTCAATTTGTGCAAAACTTAATTAAGTCTGCTCATTGTTAACCTTGATTACCACTTTCGCTACTTGTACACTGTTTTCATGAGTCAACGTTAGAAATTCCAAGCATATTTCGTCAAATATTTAAACAAGTGCGACGTAAAGTGCTCAACTCATCCGTCTCTACATGTATACGCGCAGAATTGTACTTGTGTGACAACAGAAACATGACATACGGAGCAGCAGACACACGTCGCTTCTACGTATCAACGGCCGCTTGCCCTCCGCTTAGTGGTTTATGCACATGCACAATTCACGACGCTACAAATGGCCTTGCAACGAATAAAATTAGTTTTTTTTTTTGTTTTGATGTGTTTTTTCTTATTTTATTTCGGCTCTTTGCTGCTTTTGTGCTATACGCCGTACAATTGCATACAGCTGCTGTCGCCGGCATCGCTTTTAAAATTAGCACGAAATATTGTTGACTAAGCGTTTGCAAAACAACACAAATATAAAAAAGACATTTTTTAGTTCTGCCAGTATGACAACTCGATGCGGTACCTTCTTTGAGCATTGTAGTCTGTGGATAGCATTTCTGAAGTCATCCCACTCAATGTTCTTGATAAGATTTTTAGAACTATGACAATTTTACTGATATGTATATATTAAAGCAATCAAACTCAACTCAGATAATTAAAACATTTTCTGTTTATTTTTCCAGAAAGCATATGAACATTAAATGAGTCAGAATATATGTAACATTTTTGAATAACATGAATTATGTTTAATCATAATATAAAAAAAATTATATTTCCACTCAACATTTTCATTTTTAATTACAATAAACTTTTTAATTTCCAAGATTTTTAATTATGTTGACAATAAATCATTAAACAGTGACTATTATTATTATTCATACATACGTTGATTGAATGTAAACATAATATTTTCATTTTATTATTTTACATTGCGCAAAATACGATAATAAAATATTCGTCAGTCAATGGTAAAACTCATAAGCGCAATAGTAAAATTGTTGCTTGAATATTGTGAAAATTTAAGCACTTAACGCTTTCAAACAAAAAAAAAATTCCATGATGATTTTCGTTCAAAATGATGTTTTTTTGGTTTCAACACATAAATTCAAAAATTTTGCTTGCTTAGCTCACCTTTTGTTTTGTTTTGTTGCGTCGCGTTGCGTTGTTTGTCTATCGCTGCCGGTGGCTGACTGCAAAAGTTAAAAATAAAAACAATTACTTTGACTAAACATTCGTAATTAAAAATCAAGTGGTTTTTTGAAATTTTTATGACTATGCAAAGCGAACAAACAAAAATTCAATTCAAGCTAAATAAAATAAGAAAGCATGAAAAACATTGTAACTAGCGTTGCAAAAAAATTTAACATATAGCACCTGCAAAACCATTGTTAAGTGGAGTTCACAAAGAACGACAAAGAAACAAAACAAATTTATTGTAAATTAAAAAAATAAAATAACGGTGGAAAAAAACCTGCAACGTTTTCCAATCAGGTCCCGTATTTATATTTATTTTTGCAACGTTCTGTGTTTTTTTTTTTGTAACAAATAGAAAGCAACAAACGGTTTAGAGTTGAATTTCACGTATATTGATTACTTCTAGTTTTGTTGCTGCTATTTATTCCTTTTTGTCACTTTTTTTTCGTTTTGTTTTTCTGATACAAGCGCATCCAAATAAAACGTGCAAGAGTTCCATTAAAAATACAAAAGTGTTGGCCACTGAGCGCATGAAAGAGAGATACAGTGCAAGAGAGATATAGTAGGAAAAGTTTCACTAGCTGTTTCTTTTTTGGTTTGTTTTGTTTTTGCAGCGCTGCAGCGTCAATATTGGCAATAGAGTTTACAGTTTTCCTGCCTCGAGTATCGAGATTATTTTTTTAGCTTTACTTTTGTGGCATTAGCACTTAAATCCTTTTCGTGTGTAGTGCACTTAAAGCTTTCGCTATAAAGTTCGAAGAGATTAAGTGCATGCATGGCTGCCACTGAAACTAAATTCTACACTCGCTTATATATTTTAAGCATTAATTAGGACAATTTAAATTTAGCTTCATTTTTTTTATCTGCCTTTGTTGCCAGAGTCTGTCAGCATTTCAATGGTTTATCCTTAACCAAGCAGAGAAATTTTTGTTATAATTCTGCCATTAAAAATTCAACAGAGGTTGACTCATTGTTCATTATTTATGCCATTGCGAATTGCTACAAACCAAAAGCAGCCACAGATTATCTGTGCAGCAGAGCATGCTGCATTGTATCCTAAAATGGAAATTACAAAATACTATATGTACGTGAGTGAGTGTATTACATGCATATAAAATAAGCCGAAGTAGAAAACATTTTGACCATAATGGTTTTCTTTGATTCCACTCATTACGAAAAATTGAATAATTCATGTTGCACTGTACGCAGAATATTACATGGCCCAATTGGAAATGTGGGAATTGTTCTGAATTTGACATTTTAGCTTTAACTCATTTTATTATTTTAAGATCTTGATTATTTACATCAGTTGTGGTTTTGACTAAACTTTTAAAATTACAATTGCTAATTTGCCTGAGTTAGTTGGAGCTTCATCATAAATTGCAAAGACCTACAGCACAGAGAAGCACTTGGATACTCATGATATTTTTTAATCCGCTTATACTCGAAATTAGTATTATTTGGCAAAAAATAAGCTTTTTCCAAAGAAATGGAGCAAATATGAATGTAAAAGTTGGAGACATAAAGTATGTACCAAATACATGGTTATGTTATATAAAAAAAAAATTTTTTTTTATCTTTTAGTATCGTAAACTGTTTATTCGAAAGAAGTGAAACTTTAGGAATGTTCTGTTGATATTCCCGGGGATTATTTACATGAAGTGAGACATCCCATTAATTTGATCGAGATGAAATTTAAGAAGGTTTACTGTCATAAGCAATTGAAGCGAAACGTAATCAATCGTAAACTAAAATTCATTTAAATGCTTAAGGAATTATTAAATTATTTCGCTGATCAGGACTAAGTTTTAGATAGTTCTCACATAATATATATGCTGTTAAAAATTTCTAACTTATGGCTTATTAGCTGTGTATTTAAAAAAAACCAAACCTAAAAAATAAAAACAGTAGAAGCACAGCAAAACATGCGCAACATTTGGTAGTATAAAATGACAATTATTCATTAAATGAATAAAGTAAATTTATTATTAATTTTGACATGCGCCAACGAGCCACTAATTTGCCAAACATTCCTCCCAGCACTTGGTGGTTCAAATTCGTTGGTTGGCATGTTGGCAGATGTTGCCTTATGAAGTTCTAATACCTCTAGCAACACTGAATACGTAGTGTATACAAAATTTATGACAATTTGAACGCATAATTAGTTCATCATTTGCATTTCGCAAGCCATGATTGTCCTTGCACGTGCATGACTGTTATCGTATTATACGTTGGCGTACGTTGGCTTGCGCTGTTTATTATACTCGTTCTTGTTGTCGTCGTTGCTGTTCTTGTTGTTATTGTAAGGACATGTGACGCTTTTGATAGTTGTATACAGTATATTTTGACAAAACTAAAAGAGAAAGACAACAGTAACAGCAAGAACAGCAGCAACAGCAGCAGCAAGAACGACGTACGTACGTTGACGACAATAAAAACAATTCAATTGTAAAATAGAAAATAATGCAGAAGAGGTAGCAGGGGAAAAAATGGAAAACCCGGTAAAATTTCGTAAATATACGTACATATATATTTTGGACAAAGTTTGCAATGTTAATTTACATAGAGATTGACAGCAACAGGAAGGATGAGGAGACATGAGCCAGTACAATGGACTAACTACTAGGGTGGAACTGAAGTGAACTGAACTGAACTGAACACAGCCAAGCCAAGCCAAGTGAAATCAGTTAACAATGCATGGCCAAGTGCGAGCACGACTTAAGCAGTGAGGGCAGCAAGGACGAAAAAGGAGACAGACAATGTGCCGCAAAATTAAAGTTTGTGGAAATGTTTTTCCCGCTTTTTATGCTTACTTCGGCCAACGTATATTATATATAAAATGTACAAAAAGATGGCGCCATTGCTAATAATTTTGGTATTTTACGTTGGCGCACACAAACGTTGGAAATATGTAAGAGTGTATTAAAATAAACAAGAACACACTTTTAAAGTGTACAACAAAGATATGCGAATTAAGTTACTTTGCATACTTAACGAACCTCAAATGCATAGTAAACTAATGCAAAAATTAAAAAAAAAATGTAATCTACATTAGCACTTGGCTTAAAAGGAAAACTTCAATTAAAGCCATCGGTGAAAAGAATTTGCAAGCGCTTCGCGTGAAAATGGTTTGCTTATCAAAGAAGCGCACAGAGCAAGAAAATGAAAATCAAAATGGAAAACGAATGCAAAGCCAAAGACTGAAAAGAAGTGCAATAAACAAAGTTGCAACAAGCTAACTGCAAAATGGCGGCGTGGCAATTTCCGCATACGGCTAACAATAATAACAACATTCGGCTGCATTGGCAGAAAAAATACGACAAAATAAAAGCAGCCAAGAAAAATGCAAGAAGAGCTAAACTTTTGCATTGCAAATGCACACAAACAAAGCGAAAAGCGAGGCAAGAAAACAAAAATACAAAAAATAACTGAAATGGGAAAAACAAAGTAGATAAAAAGTTTATTCATGTTGCAATCTGCTTTTCGCTTTCGCTCTCGAACATTAAACCCGCACAGCAAACGACGCCACTAACGACGAGCAACAAAGCGAACGCCGTTTTATTGAAGCACAAACCGGAAGTGTTCCAAAGTAAACTGCTCAAAACAAACAGAGCGACTCATACACACACACACATACACACAAGCACATAAAAGTGTGAGTGGCACACTGAGTATATGGCATGTCATGGTATGCTGGGTAAGTTGGAACATGGCGATGTCGGCTTAGTGCTGCAGCTGAGATGTGTGCGTGCATTACACATTTACGATTATTGACAGTGGCAGCAAAAAGATATGCAAACAAAACAACACATGCTCATATGCACGTCCGTCTATCTGACTGTCTGACTGTCTGTCTCTGTGTCTGTCTGTCTCTGTGTCTGTCTGTCTCTCCATTTGTCGGTTTAGTACGCCTGTTCGTACGTGACAAGAGCGACTGCACAGTTATTGCTTGATAAGCAAAATTACAAATACACACATACATCAAGCAGCCACTTCACATGGCTTCGAGCGTTTTCGGTTTGGGAATTAGTCAATTGCTGCAACTGCTGCTGCTGGGTTGAAGAGTTAAAAGCGATTGCAATAAAACAAAGTGTCACAGTTATGCAATGCTCGAGAAAGAGGGAAAGCTTAGGTTTTGTAAGTGAAATCACAACGGTGCAATTTTGGCTGGGCGAAGACGTTAAACTCTTTAGCAGCAGTTTTAGCATGTCTCTGGTTTTATGCTGCTTATGCAACCATCTCAAACAGCACAATAATGCCATAAAGTCATTAAACTTGGCCTTACTTAGTGGCAAGTATTTGCGCTCGCTTCTTTGTCGAATTGCAGTGTAGCTGCGTAGACCAAGTAATGCCGAAGTTGGTGTAATTTCAGTGCCTTGTTGTAAAAATAGCAGCCAGTGTAGCTTTGATTGCTGTCATTTTAGCCATTGCTTTTAGGCTAATTGAAACGTAATTAAACAGACAGATTTGCAAAAAGGATGCGTAACCGTGATTAATAAATCAACGTAGCAAGTATTAAACTCAGCAGGTGAAGCTTTGTATTGTCTTGAAAAAAGGTTTTATAACAGGTAAACGTTCCTTAGCCGCTGCAGTTTGGCAGCAGCAAAGTTAATTATTTTGCCCGGAAACAAACTGACATCTAATTGACAGAGGGCTGATTGTTAAAAGCTTCTGCGCAGCACGTAATTGAAGTGAGTTTAATTACCAATAATACCTGGAATAAAGCAGAACTCAGCAGCGCTAGGCGCAAAAGGCAAGTTAATTCTATACATTTTATATTTTAAGCCTTAGAATTACATTCTTGATTTTTTTCATTTATTTTTAAAACTAATTGTTGCTACAAATAAAAAAAAAATATGTTACAAAAATTTAGTTATTTTGAATAAATTTTTGTAACATATTGAAAATGTCTTCTTTATTTGATTTCTTGGCTCAATAATTTAGTTCAGTCTGTCAATTTTGAAAATTAAATGAATTCTTGATTGAAATTTATTCTATTGTAGCATGAAAGCAATTTAAGCAATTAGTATTCACAACAGTATTTCTGCAGATGAAGGAAAAATGAAAGGTAAAAAATTAAATAAAAAGAAATTAAATTAAGTGATACAGAAATCATAAATAAGAATTATTTTTAAAGAAAATAAAAATAAATAGTCAATGATTTCATTCTATGAAAAACATAGTCAATCAATTTTAAAAGTTAGTCGTGAGCGAGTTATAAAATAAAAGTTGTAGATAAAGCTGGGCAAGCCATTGCCGTTGCATCTTATTCATTACATTTCTTTCAGAAAGTTCTTTTTAAGTTGAAAACTGTTTTCACAAATGTTGTTCTCGCTTCGTGCCTTAAAGCCACCGAATGCGCTTACTCTGCTTCTTGATTTACTTTGTATGCGGCATCTGCTTGTCTTGTCTTCCATGCTTCCTTTTGGCAGCCACGACACACACAACGGCGCTTTTCAGCAGCTGTGACAGTCTTGCCACACGATATGCGCAATATTCAAACAAAGTCGCTGCTTGCTTTTATGAAATTCTTTCGTTCCGCGCCATTGTTATCAATGTCACTCAAGGTGATGCTGTCTGCATTGTTGCTGGTTGGGATAGTTCGTATCTAAACTTCGAAACACCAGCAGTGATCAGTTACAGAGAGCATACGCAGGTGTAAAGTGTATACAGAAAACAGCTGCATCCTCTCAACTTCACTTCCAATGAATGAATACATATTATGCAAAATAAATTAATATCATAACAATTGTAATAATAAAACCGCATGTAAACGTTTCACACTCATGTACGTAATATAAGAACTCAACGTGTGTTCTTCTGGAGAAGCGCTACCGCAAAAGATGGTAGGGGAAGTAACGACAACAGTCGCAACAACAACAACAGTAACAACGTTTATTAAACCACAATTTCATATTTACTTGACGCAATTAGGCACATAGACAAACTGTGTTGCTAAATGCCAAAACCACAATGAAAGCTGACATCAGCGCATGATTCTTGTTTATTATAATTTCTTTTTTGATTAAATTGACTGGCATATATTTATTTGATTAATTAATTTCCCCCCTTATTTTTGCCAAATGTATGATGTATATGTAGCAAAAAATTGTCAAACGTGTGTTGTGCTTGATAATGTTGATATGCGATAAAAATAATTGTCAACCAAATATAGAAAGGGTAATCACACTATAACATGCATGCCGAAATGAAAAATCGAGTTGTTTGTCGAGTATGTACCACATAATAAAAGTGAAACTCTGCAAGCATCAGCTTAGCCGAAGTGAAGTCGAAAAACGGAAAAGTGCAAAGCAAAGAAAGAATGCAATTTTAGAAATTAAAGCGGATGGAGCGTAAAATATAAGGAAACATTATGTGCAATTACTTTAAGACCAAGTTAAAAAATAGAACGAGTATACTATATATAGAAAGAGTATAAATGTCTCTGATAATGGCTTAGAGTGTTCTTTGTATCTGCGTTTTCTGTTTTCAATACATTTCATTTCATTTTAATTAGATTATTAATTGTTTTTAATTTTTTTTGGCAAATCGGCGGTTCTTTAGTTTGAGGGTTCACACAACTGCACGGATTTAATCCCTGAAGAAGGAAGAAAAAAAAACTTGTGTGGTCACCGCATTGGCTAGCAATAGTTTAAAAGTTAAAATTTACAACATTTTTACCGAGGAAGTAATGGAGATAAATTTTGACATCACCTTTTTAAAATTCATGAATATTTAAGCTGTCTAAAATATAACAAACAAAAATTGATTTAAATTATTTTTTATTGCAGTCAGAAATGTCAAAGCATTGGTTTTTTTTTTTTTTTTGTATTTTTTTTTTTTTTTGGTATCCGTAATAATCGCGGAACATAACAATGTTGTGGTTTTTTATAAACTAGAAACTGAAAACCTTTAGCTTTATTCAATTTGCAATAATTAAAGCGCAGTACGCACTATGGCTTGCACAATCATTTAATAAAAGCATGAAACTAAGTACGAGTATATTTAAAAAAACACAGAATGCTCTCGCTAATGCGAATAATTTATAAAGAGAACCCGCTAAATTTACTGTTAAATGGTTACCAAATAAAGTACACAAATTTAGGAGGATATATATAAGGAAATTAATATAAAAGGAGAAAATTCCGTCACTATGTTTATGTTATTACTTTGTTAGTTTATTTATGTATTGATTAGATACTGTATTAAAAGGGTTTTGAACATTTCATTCAAATAAGAATAAAAATTATTCTCAGGAACTACTATGTCAATGATTTTAAATAATGACCAACTAAATCATGTAAGCTGCTGCAAAACATAATACTTATACATCGTGATAGAAAGAAATTTATATAATTTTTTACATATGACATTATTTTGTAATAACGTATTTATTTGATTTCAATCAATTCACTATATCGTGAGAATACTGTTTATTAATGTATTTTTACTGTGTGCCCCAATCGTCTGTTTATGTCTTTTAACACAATAAAAAAAAAAAAACAAATAGTACAGCATACATAATGAGCAATAATAATAGCAATAATGGCAATAAAATGTTATAAAAATAATAAACTTATATGCCTATGTGCATTGCCGTATGTGCGAAAGAGAGCGCGTGCCTATTTGCACAATAAAGTCAATTTAGTTTACTTCATTAAGTGCAAGTGCCTTTTGTCGCTGGCTGTGCGATAAGCAAAATTGCTGTACTCTGCATACTCTGCATGGGTATAAGTGAAAGTGTGTATCAGCGTGTGTCGGCGTGTTGTATGTGTATGTCTATGTATGACAGACAGTTGCGTTCATTGATTTACTTACGCTCCAATTTTCATCACTTAAATACGTCAGAGTTGAGCTTAAGTGTGATTATGGCAGCCGTTGTACGAGTATACGAAAAGTGCAATTGGCTGCCAACAGTTAGGCTGCAGTGGCAAGCCACTTCAATTGTCGAAATTATAAAAAATCCCAATGGCTTATTTAAGCCCATAGACAACAAAGGCAGAGCTTAATGAGCTTATTTATAAGCGATGCGTTTGCTGGCAGCATAGGCGCGTTGAAAACAATTATTTAAATTTATTCTGAACACGATTTGGTAATTAACTTACAGTAACGCATTTTACTTATTCAAATTTTTTATTTTGCAGGATTGTTGTTATTGTTGTGCTTTGGGTTTACTGATTTTTGGTTACAATTAAGTACCAAGAATAAAACTTTTTTATTAAATTCAAGAAATGTGTTAGGCAAATTAAGTAAACCTTTTAGAATTAGAAAAACTTACTTAATATACAAGTCGAGATAACTTTTGCAAAGTCGACTGACCAAAATGTTCAACATAAAAGAAGTCGCCAGCAGTGATGTGCTAATAATGATCTTATGTTAAGTGTAGGCTTGAGGTATTTAATTTAAATTGCAATAAAAAATACATCAGTTTTGTTTATTTTTATATTTATTCTAATTTCGTTTTTGTTTTCTCGAAAGTGTATTTTGAGGTAGGCATTGATTTTTGTGCTAATTAATGTATATATACAAAAAGCGTACTAAAATCGTTTTAATCAAACTTAATCAAATGATCATGTTATAAATGAAAGTCACGTAACTACACGTGCTCTGTGCATTTAATATACTATACATAGCAGTGTGCTAGAGAGATAATATTTAGAACTCAGGCGGAATTTCATGTTTTGCTTTTAAGTGACTCTTCTCGTATTAAACAGAGTTGGAAAGTTCCTATCCGTAAATGGAAAAATTACTAAAGATTCGAATTAGTTATTAAAGTATACTATAACAACTTTGCTCAAAAACGGAACAATTTTCCACTAGTAAAGTTTTTTCTCTGTTTCAAAATAAATTCAAAGTTGTGTTGACTAAATATACAAATTCGCTGCACCCAAATACAAATTCTGATTTCGACATACAACTTATTGCACATATACATATGCAATCTCGCACACTTTGTCCGCCTCACAGTCTGTCGCAGCGGTCATACGTTCCACTGTCGCTATGAGTTTGTCCGTCTTCGTTTACTTTTGTGCCGCAAATCGACTTATTAGCATTTTATTTTGCCTATATACAATATGCAATACATATGTAATACATATTGCATGACGATTCATTCTATTGTTATTTCTTTTAATGAAGCTGATCCCAGAGTAGGCACTTATAATTACTATATTTGCGTTATTTTTCTTTTGGTTAAAGTTTCTGCTATTTTTAGAAAAAAGAAAAAATGTACCATTGACACACGGTGTTATGTGAGTGGTAAGATAATATTAAAAAAAAACAAATCAAAAGAATGAAAATAATTTTCACATGAATGCGAATTGTATGTAAATAACATACTAAATGCCAACGCTTTTCTGCTGCTAGAGCATTTGTTGCCTAAACCATCTCGCCCCCTCGCCACCACCCTGCAGCTGCTACGTACTACTTAATACCGTTTGCATTTTGTGCCTTTTCGTATCTTTTTGGATTTTTTATTTTTTGGTTTTAAATTTAAATTTTTTGTGCCGCTGTCAGTCGGCACCCGCGTGAATTTCGCCACATTCGCAAAAATTGTTTATAAATTCGTTTATTTCTGTATATATGCAGTACCATTAGCTGACAATGAAGTCGAAAAAGTAAACGATGACGACAACAAGAACGCGAACGTCAACGACAAGAGCAATGCCAGTGGCAGCATAGACAGACAGACGAAATAGCATACGGCGACAGCAACAGGAAGGAAGCTCAGAAGACATGAGAACATTTGATTAAATCAACAATCAACGCGAAACAAGTTCAGCAAATAATGCAAAAAAATATAAAAAAAAAAAATAGAACAGAAACAAAAAAAAAAAACAAAAAACAGAGAAACCAACAAAAGACAATCTGAGAGTTAGAACGAGGGACAGACGGACGAGCGGACGTATGTACATATGTATATGTTTGAAACAAAAATGTAGTAAAACGTAATGAAAATAGCAACGAAAACGTTTAGTGGCACCAAATTGCTTTTAGTTTATAATTTTTGTTTGTTGTGGTTTTTTTTTTTTTTTTTTTGTAAAAATTTGCATACCCTATGCTGCGATAATGCTTTTTTATGGGATTTATTATTTAAATGAAAATGCAAATAACAGTTGGCACGCATGATTTTTAGCTTATTTACTTCTTCGCTAGTATTTGAGTTATCTCATGTATATGTCGAGTCAGCTGGGAACGCAGTAAAATGTTCAGTTTGTCTTTAGAGAAACCATCTTCATCACACCATGACGGCCTAAACGTGCGTCATAAAAATTGGCCGTAAAGTTGAATTCACAGTTCCATACCAAATGAATTAACTGGCTGCAGAAAACTAGAGAATTATGCACCCAGGTTTAATTTGAATGAATAGAAGTCTCTAGTATGCCACTAGAAAAATTATAAAAAAAAAAAAAACTAAAATTTACACATGAAATTTTCTATAGAGTTATTATAAATAAAAGTGATCCATATATGATCGAGAAATGTTTCTATTAACTAGTCAGTAAAGCTTCGTCATTCATTTTGCTGATATTCTAGATATGATATATTGAGAAAATGTTATCAACTTTTTATGCTGAAAATATTAGACAATATCATTGAAATTATTGCCTGTTGTTAGTTTTTGGATTCGCTTGGAATTTGTGCTTCGAAATGTTATGAAATAGCTGTGGCCACCACTTAGCAGTAATTGTTTTAAGAGTTCAAAATACACAAAAATCTTATAAATATAACTCATGTCAACTGAAATTTCCACACCCATTGAAAAAAAACGTGCAGGAGTTCATTATACAAATGGTCATGTCAATTAACTAACTGAAGTTAATTTGCCTTCTTAAATGGCCAAAATGGCAGCAGTAACAAAACTTCTTCATTAGGGCATTAGCATAAGTCAACTGAAGTACATTCTTCAATATTGTCGCTTATTTTATTGCTTAGCGGTAACTACAACATTTCTTTTTTCTCTCTCTTCTTGTCGTTTTTAATTTGTGTAACCACAAGAAATTTGTGGTTTATTCTTTTTTTTTATTTGGATTTGATTGTTGTTATAATTTGTGGCAACAAAGGCAAGTAACGGTTACCGTTGTTGAAGAACGCGCACGTTTTCTTTATGTTTCTGCTCAGCTTATTATAACATGATTCTTTTTTTTATTACAACTTTTTCGTGGTCAAATCTTCTTGGCTGCTTTTTTTTTATTTATTCTGTGTTATTATTCTTTTTTGTTATTTTTTATAGCTTGACTTGTGTAATTTATTTGCTGAAAAACCTAATTGTCGCGCATGAAGTTCGCCCGCAAGTTTTGCGTTAACTTTATTTACTTTGGTTTTGTTTTGTTTCATTTGTATTTCTTTGCAAGAGTATTAAATTTAGTTTCGCTTTTGCGTGTGCAGTTATTGGCTTCCGTTTAGTTTTTATTTGCGTTGTTTTGTTCGCTTGCTTATGTCATCGCGTGAAATTAAAAGATGTAACGATTTCACATACATTTTTTCATTTTTTTATTTGCGCTTGCTTGTGAAATTGCAGCCAACTTCGACATTTTCAATCAAGATGTAACAATGACAAGCGCTCTGCATACAAAAATACATAATTACTGACTTGGAAACAGAAAAACAATAGCAAACGCAAAGTATCTTTGGTTATCATGCAAAAAAGTATCTGCAGCACATTCGAGCACATGAATAACATTTGACGTAGTGCGCATAACAAAGCAAAACCAATTAAAAGTATAACATATTAATGATTGCATTTAAAAGCACATTTTAGCAACGGTTCGCTCTCCGTTTAATAAAAAGTTTTTCAATCTTTTGTTTTTAATTTTTACTTTTCTTATATGTACAAGTATCTCTTATGATTGCTTTTCTTATTATTTTATCGCTGCTGCGATTGCTTTGCGTAATTAATATGCACACGCTTTCAGTTTCTTTCTCTTTCTCACACAGAGACATACCCAACCGTCTCCCCCTCTATCTTACACGTATATATGGCACAGCATATAGATGTTCATTCATTCATTGTTACATTTCATTAGGCAGACTCTTCACACTTGGCAATGGTCTTCGTTAACGATTTCGTCTTCGTCTTTTGTTATTTCGATTTTCAAGTGTCAAATACTCAAGTGTATCAATTTCAATTAAGATAAGCGATTGCAACAACAACAAAACACAACAAATCAAAATGTTATTAAGTTGATAGGCAGTTGTATACATTTGACAATGCAGCTACCATGTACCATAGCAGAGCTAGCTAATGTAACTGCCAACAAAGGCCCGAACACGAGCACGAGAATCGGAAAGTATATGAGTTTGGGCAGAACACTGTTTTTGCACTTTGCAGCCGCTTGTGCGAGTTGAGCATATGCCTGGCAATCGCATTCTCCAGGTCATTGAAGCATTGTCAAACAGAGCGTTAGGCAAAAGCGCAAATATCGGAAGTTTTTGTGAACCGGATATTAAAGCTTCAATTCTCGCAGAAATGTTCAGAAAATAAACAATTTGCATTTCTTTCATTTATTTACAGTGTAACTAGAATCGTAACGACACTCTTGTGCAAAATAAACGCGCTTAGTACAAATGACTGATATTTGTTACATGTTAAGATCTTGAAATTAATGTTTTTTTTTTTATATTTTACATATTATTCATAGTGCTCAGGCATATACAGGTATCCCTTGTATAACGCGGTCTTATACAACGCGTTTTCGATATAACGCGATTTGGAAAAAAATTAGGTTTCAGTACAACGCGAAATTTTGGCTTATATAACGCGAAATATGTACATATGTATATGTATTATTATTCATATCTTGTGTTTTTAATTGTATAAGAAAGTCAGAATTTTAGTATTGAGTTGAAATATATGTGCATCTGTTATTTAGTACATATGTATTTTATTTAAAAAAAAAACCTATTGGAACATAACCCCCAAATTTATATGAAAACTATGTTTTAGATAACGCGGAATTACATAACGCGCAATTCTTCTGGAACGTAACTATCGCGTTATACAAGGGATACCTGTAAATAGATTCTCTTTATTGATTTCTTTCTGTTTCCAGCCAATTTTACTTATGGAAGTTTTATTTTTAATCATATTTATTTCGAATAATACAATTTCCGCTTTTTAATCAAACCAATAATCCTTGTTCATGTTTAATCATGTATTTTCTTCCAATTTTGCATCCGCTAATAGACGCGCAACTTTGCCAAATTTTGGTTAAACTCATTAACCTCCGGCCAGCCGCATTAATGCGTTTTTGATTACTATGAACATTGGCTATTCCATAATTTTCAATCAAGCCGAACAAAAATGTAATTACCAAAAACACAGACAGAAATATAAGAAAAAACAAACAGCATAACAATAAAAGGAAAAGGTTTAATGCAACAGTAAACCGAACATTGTTAAGTGGAAAACGAATCAACGCCGAATCACTCTAATCACCGGATATGAGCGAACGGAAATGGCTGTAATAATACGTAAGCCAAATACTTTTGGACGACATTGCATTGCTTTTGTTTTTGTTTTTATTTTTATTTTTATTTTTTGTATTGTACATGTTGTTGTTGCTTGATTTTCGTTGTAGTTACAGTTGTCGTCGCAGTCGTCGCTTAGAGCGTATGGCATGCAAAACGAAGTGGGCGTCTAAAGCGTTTAACCAAATAAAACTTTGCAAGTAACATGCGACGCCAGGTGAGGGAGGGATAGGGGGGAGGGAGCCATGTGCACATCGGCCGTGGAGTGTGCATGCTAATGGTACATTAAAGCCGCAGTCATAAATCAGCGTAAACTTTGCTGTGCCAAGAGAAATTTCAATTAAGTCGACGCTATTTTAATGAGTGAAGCATTTACATTGGCAAAGCGCTGAAGTTGAGCATTTAGTCGGATTAAGACATGACCTGTAAGTGCCATTCAAGTGTTTCCATTTGAAGTCTACTTTCTGCATAGTTGAAACTTGCACTTATTTATGGTCATTGTGTGCCTTAGGCAGCTCAGGTAGGCCAAACGGACAACGCAATCGACTTATTTGATAAGATATAATTGTTTTTAATGTTCATAGTCATTAGAGCGGCATTAAGTCGTCTGACAGAAATTTCTCAGTAGTCTGTTATGTTTTTATTTTATTTTATTTCATTTTATTTTTCCTTTCTTGTTTTTGTTATGGTTTTAATTGGTTTAACGATGCCTATGAGCAGCGTAGTGTGTTGAAGCAGCTTAAAAAAAAATAATAGCAATGCTTCATGCCCGGCGCAGGTGGGTCTATCAGTTAAAATTGTCGCCGCATTGTGTAAACACACTTGAAGACTATTGAACTCAAGAAGTAATTATAAATGTGTGCGCTTGACAAACATTCATTTTTTTTAGACCAAACTTAAATTGATTGATCGCAAAAATAGTTGTTTACCAACGTCCCGGCGAAGCAGCTCTTATTTTACAGAAAGCATGCCTGATCTAGCCCAACACATGTAAAGATAACTTAATTTAATATGATGACAAGCCTAAGTAAACGCCAGCAATTATCGTCATAAGCACATTTAACAAACGAAACTTATCTAAATACAGATGTCTGTGCAAGAAAAACACCACATAATAAATGCAAACGTGAGTAGGTCAGTTGCCGCTTATCAACGTCAACGCCATCAATTGTCATAAAGACAATGACGAGTTTTTCGTATGGTATTCATACGTATATTGTGTGCCTACGCTAAATGGGTACGCATTTGTGTTTTCCACTTTCGATAGCCGTGGAAAAGCACACGGTTAATCAATGGGACGAGTAATCATGCAATTATTCACAACGTTCAAAAATAGAAAGTCTTATCATATGCGATGGATCAAAAATCAAATAATGCTGATACATTTGCGCAGTTTGCGCAAATGCTATTATTAGTTGTTGTGCGGCATAGTACAATATATTAACACAAATATAACTAAAAATCACAACAATAAGCAAATGACACACAGACAATCTAGGACATAACGGCTTAGGCAAGTGGAGTTCGACGTATTCATTTTGCTCCTCGAGTCAAACAAAGTGTCAGGCGTTTATACACTGTATATTATATAATACTTTATTGGTGTGGAAAATGTCGCCGTAAATTTTTTTGTTTCGTCTTTAAAAATTTGGTTTTTCACCATGTCGGTGTGCCTGTGTTACTAAGTTTTCTTTAAACTCACGTTGCGCACAATACGTGTACGAGTAAATTTTTACTTTGAGCAGCTGCCAGCTGCTTTTTAAATTGCCTTTGATATTGTTGCTATTATTGTTGTTGAGATGAGTACTGACTATGCAAATAACTTTCTTGTATACTTTTTTGTTTTTTTTTTTCATGTTTACGTTGTGATTTTGTTCTTTTGTCGCAAATATTTTTAGCTACAAAAAAGTGCAAAATATGTGCTAAAGAACACAAATTAAATAAATAAAAATATTTTATATATAAATAGCGCGCGTTGATAAGCAATAAGAAAGCAAAAGGAAGAAGAAAATAAACGAAACAGCAACAAATAACAAGGGAGAAAACAAAATCAAGCAAAGCCGTGGCTTATCACTATAATAATAAAAACAAAAACAATGCCCAACACAACAGCCAGAACAGCAATAAAAACAAATGCGAAACAATATTAATCCAAGTAGCGTAATTTTTTACACGCTCCCAAGATAATAGATAAAGAAATATTTGCACATCAGCAGCCAGCATTCAACGGCTACAGTCCTAGCCCGAGTCACAGTCACAGTCCCAGTCACAGTCACTGCCAATGCATAAGTTCAGCCGCAATTTATGCAATAAAGAATCGTGTCGATCACTTTTACTTGAGTGCTGTTGTGGCTATGGCCTATGCACATCACTTGTGCTTGTTAAGCTCGATACAAATATTTCGCAGAGATGCAGAGATGCAGGTATTTATTTATAGACATTCAGCTGGCATGACATTTTTATCGCACAATTAACGCTGTTGTTTTATTTAAATAACTTTTTCCGCTCTGCACTCATTGTATCATATACATATACTTATATATATGTGTATATGTAAGTATTTATTATTATTGTTTTTATTTGTTGTTTTCATTTGATGTTGTTTCTTCATTTGATGTTTTTGCCTGTAGTCTGCGTGCTGTGCGTATTCTCAATGGCGCACTTAATGTGTCACAATTGACGCTGTTGGCCACCTCATCGGAGGTGCCCCACAGGTGGCTGCTTCGAGTTTTGCTTGGTCTGCTTCGTTCTTATATTTTATGGCAACGTGTCAGTGCCACGAATGGGATTTCATTTAGTGAAATTGACAAATAAAATACGTTTAGTTTGTCGACGTGTTCGCGCTAAAATCCAACATAAAAAGTCTCAAGCGAAATTTATTACAAATAAAGAATGCAATGATCATTTGTATGCGAATCGCAACATTAATTTCAAAGCAACGAGAAATAGCTGCACACTACATAAGCGACTGTCTATACGAATAACACTTTTCAAATTAACACAGCATTGACAGTCAGTCTTTTAACTATTTTCATTTGTTTGAAATCCATTCATCCATCAAAAAAAGCTAGAAATGCCTGAATAGAATAGCCAGAATAAGACAGCAGAAGGATCTAACAGCTTTTCCGTTTGCAAAAATAGTTGCACTTAAGTATGGTCCCTATAAACGAGTCCTTCTTTGAACTTATTTAGTATATATAGTTTGCCAGTTTGCTTAATTGAAGTAATTTTAGCCAAACAAAGAAATTTGTACATGGGAAGTTCCTTTCAGTTAATTCATGACTTTTATAACAGCAAAGTAATAATTTTATGTAAATTTTAAAATAGAATCTTTTTATTTTACGCATTAGAATTTTTTTATATGTTTTGAGATGTTGGTTGTACAAAAAAGCTAAATTCGAGGAATTTAAAATTCGTTCTTAATATTCAAGAGCCCTTGACTATATAGCGAAATTACAAACCAAATTAGCGACATGACTTGCAAGGCATCGAGCCATAAATATGGCTAACTATCTTTATTTTATTTTTTTTTTTGCCAGCAATCGGCTACTCAGACCACAGCGAGCGACATCGCAACCGTATCCGATTGCGTAACCTCGCAGTCCAATTGTGGCTGACAGCCTGAAACCACAGATGCACAGACCCTTTGTCTGCTAACACCGCAGCTTCTGTCTTGAATTACGTAATATTGCTTTAACGAATTTTTAACTACTAGCCTCAAGAATTGCATGCTTAACTTGTGAGAAGCAACTGAAGCAGGATAAAAATCATGATGTGCGTAAATTATTGACTCTCATAAACAATGGCTCTTCAAACATGTCAGCATTTATCTGTTTGCATAAAAGAGATTTACAATAGTTGGAAGAGTCTCATGCAGACTAGCTGACTTGCAAAATAATTACTTAATTTCTTTTCTATCTCTGTGGCGTTGATAAGAGAACTTATTTTGGTACTAGCAATCATGTTGTTAGTGAGCAATTAAAAAACTTAAAATAAAGTGCCCTTGTTTGTTTGGCTTAAGCTTTATTTGATTTCTGAAGCTTAGTTCAGCCAAGCTAACAGCACCATAATGTATGATTATAAGCCAGCGTTGTTTCTTTTTGCCTTAGTATTTTTTTTCATCTCAATTTCTGTTTTGTTTTTGTGCGAGTAATTAGCAATAATTGCAAACAATTTACAATCGGGCGCGCAAGCAAACAAAACTAATATGTAATAAATAACTGGCATATTGAAAGAGAACCAAAGTAAAAAAACAAAAAATAAATAAAAAAATATAAATAAAAAACAAATATTTTCTTAATAAGTGCGAAGGCGAAATTCATTTACGTATCGTTTAGCTGCGTTTATGAACTCTTTGTTACTTCACAGTTGAATGAACAAATTTTCAAGCGAAACAAGCAAATAAGTAAACAACGCCAAGCAACGCAACGCAACGCAACGCAACGCAAAGCGAAACAACAATGATAAACAATTTGAGTAAGTCAGAACAGAGTGAAAAGTTTTTTCTTACTCTTTGTGGCTGCACGCATTGTTCCTTGTCGAATGCTGTGAAACAGCCAAAGAAAATTAGTTCTATTGCCATGGCAAAGTTAGCAGGAATAAGAAATTCACAAACTGGCTTTATGTGGTCCACAGTCGCTTGGCTAAGGCGAAGCTAATATTAATCATGCGCACTGTGGTACCTTTGTGTTGTCTGTGCGCTGCGCTCTGAGCGTGCTTGCTTAGTTTCCGTTAATAGTTTGCTGTGCAAAAAGTTTGCAAGAGACTCTGCAGTTAAGCGCACTGGGCTCAAATGCCGCAAAGCGGGAGTGCACTATAATTGAATCCTTTCGCTTTGTTGCAGGGCAATTTGTTGTTTTCATTTTAAATGAAACCCAATATGCTCATGCATAAATCATGTGCAATGCGTGAAAGTATTGTGCACTGAAAAGGCATTTAATTAAATTTCACATTGAGGCATTTTGTTCTTGTGCATAACTGTGGCCCTCTTGCTGTAATTTAATAACACAGAATGCATATGTGCAACAATGGGCACAAAAAGTGCAAAAAAATAGATAAAACTGTTGCCGTCAGCCTACATTAAGCATAAATTGCAATTGAATTTTCAAATTTTTGCCAAATTGAATTGCAATTGTGCTGTGGGCTAAACAATGCAGTGTATAAAACAAACAGAGCATGACAAAAGGTGATTTTATTTGAAACAAATGTATCACAAAAAATTGAAAAATTACCATAAATTATTGTAAATTGAAATATTTATTAACGCAATTTTTATGAACTTTGCTCTTTACATGTAATTATTATTACATTTTTTTTTGTGCTATTTAACAAAATGTTTATGTACGTGTAATGTAAAACTCACTTTGATTGCTTATGACTTACAATGAAAAAACTAATATTTATTTTATGATATTGCAGTTAAATTTTTATGATATGCAAACAAAAAAAACAAATTTGTAATGAAACCAAAAATCAAATAAAATTTTATTTTTGAAGCATAAAAGCAAACAGTGTGAAAACAAAAACGCACGGGGCGTATGCTTAATGCAAATTTTGTGGGCTTACACGCATTAAGCATACGCGGCATGTTGCTATTTTTAATTAAATAGTATTACACATTATGATTTAATTAAAAACCACGCCAGCGCATGTTCGCACAAAGGCAAATACATTTTGGGAATTATACAAATGTTTTGCTGTAATGTACTTTGGTTTACTTTTATTAGCTTCTGCTTCGTTTTTATGCGGTTTCTTTCGTTTTTCTTAATATTTGCCGTGTGTAATTTGTATTTATACAAATTACGCTCCTCATGCAGACACTGATGCGTATGTGTGATATCTTTTTACGCCTGACAAGCAAAATCACCGTAAGCACCTAATACGCATACGCCATGTTATCTGACTTAAGCGAATTTATTTCTTTATTTAAGCTGCGTCACTGCCTTGTTGCTTGCATTAAAGAAAAAAAAAAAAAAAAAGGAATAAAAAAAAAGCACGTATAATTGAAAACTCTCGTCGCACACGTCCAACAACAACAACAGTAGTAACAACACAAAGCGCCAACAATGTATGGAACAGAAAACACAACAAGTGTTTTTGTGGCGCCAGAGCGCACATAGATGGCAAGAAATTACATGTTGTCTGCTAAAAAGCTGAACAGATAATCAACACTTACTTTATTTAACTTTACTTTCTCTAATCTATGGCTGCGTCTCCCATTTTTCGCTGTTATCTATTTATTTTTTATTTGTAATTTCACTTTTTTGTCACAACTCTTAATGGCAGCCACTCACTCGCACACAGTTTACATCTAATATCTGTTCTATGCATGTCTGTAAGATATTTTTTGGACTTCTTCGTTTTCTCGCTTCGTTTCTTTGGCGTGTGTTGAAGCGCATCTGCTTATGACACATCTGAGTTCACGCAGTGGATGACTGGTTTGCCCGCCTTTTGTCAGTTCATGTACTCGTATTTCAGTGTCGTTTGTCTGCTACGCAGATGCTCGTGTGCAAACCTTTTTATGGCTGCCACGGCTACCAATGCCCGCCGCCGCTTTTTTGTGGATGCTCGACGCTGTCAACGACCTAATGGTCGAACTGGCTTTTGCCTTTCGGTTCATTTTTATTTTTTGATACTTTTCTCGCTCAGGCTGCCTGCATTGGCTTTTGTTCGCCAGCAGAAAAATGTATTCGCACTATTTTTAATTTTGTCATGTCTGTGCTTGCCTTTTGTGCCAAAGCAAATACTTTGCGAATATTAAAGTCTGCCTTGGGTTTATTTGGCAAGTATGTAAACAACTTTTGGGTGTATTATAAACATGGAGGACCATTCTGTTTTTTGCTTGGCCACAAATATGGCAAAGCCCGATTCAAGTCTGTTTGCCTTAAGGTGAATGCTGCCGTATCAGTTATATTCAAGAATATTTTAATTTCTAAACTTTTGTGGGTCTACAACAGAAATGTGCAAACTATTGGTGAACAATTTGCAATATATTTTCTTATCAAAAAGTCGCACTTGTTTGTAGACAATCCTGTTAGAAAACTAGCATTATTAAAGCACAAAAATAGTTGTAGTGTTTGAGATTTTATTCTTTTTTCTTGTTTTTCTTGTTAAAGCGAAAAACCTTTTTATTAGATTTAGAGTGCCTAATTTTCTATGCATAAAATGTATACAATACACACATTAAGGACCTTTTTTGCCTTAGTACGACCGCTTGCTACGTTGCTTGCTTACGGAAATTAAGCCAGAAATGATATTTTTCTTATTTTCACTGTCATTCACGCATAATAGAACGGAAATCAACATGTTTGCTATGATTCTCATATCTGTTAGAACACTATGAATATTGTGCTTATCATTAAAGTAGTCTTGAATAAGAATTCTGAGCATCTGACAGTAACTGTGTAAGATTTTGAATTTTTTTATTATGTCAAACATTCATTTCACCGAGTTTATAAGCATAAATCAATTTATTTACTTATACGTATACGAAGTTCATATGAGCTTATAATTTTATACGTAAACTAAAGCAATTGTGAAGCTGAAGCAAAAATGAAAAAAATAAACATCTAAGTTTATTCTTATTTGTTAAACATAGTATCAACTCGAAGGTTGCCTTAAAACGATCCCCTCTCCAAATAATTTCAGCTTTGCAGCTCTTTAGGTTATTAGCCCTTATCACCCATCTCGGACTGCCTGTTTTATCCTTTTAGAAAAATAAAAAAATTAGCTGCTCATACATAAATGGCGCTTGAGTAGGCATGAACTCAACTTTACTAACATTATTATCACTTACACTTGACTATCGATAAATATTTCCTGCATTCACTTATCATGCTGATGAGTCCACTTAAAGCACACAATACAAATTTAATATTTTCGAAACATTTCGGTGTTAAATCGTTGTTGTGCTAATCAATAAAAAAGTGGCTTATCAATCATTTCACTTTGGAGTGAAGTTTTTCATTAGGTTATCGAAATAATTAATGCCACTCATTAGCCAATCAGTCGAAACCAATGCAAACCAAAGCCAAGCAAACAAAAGATAAACTAAACAGTCAACAGGTACAAATACCAAAACCAAGCAAACAACAAAAATTTATAGTTTGCTTTATTTGTGTCGTATAAATATTTGCAAGAAAATTGATTCTAGTGTCGCAACTCAAAAACTTTCTGATGCGAACATTTGACATTTCTGTCACACTGCAGTGGCACACAAATAAGGTCTTCGCATACTTTACGGAAATCTTGCTAGAGTTATTTTTAACATTAAACTAGAGTAAAGACTGTCATCGTGCGCGTTACATTGTCATCATTTTTCTGCGATTCCAACTGTTTTCGTTATTTCTAATATTCATAAGAGACACATGACCCAATTTATGCTTACTGCAGAAGTAAGAAAAATCGTAAAAAGAAATCGCATGAAAAAGTAATGGTGTATGTTGCCAGCATAAATGAGCGACAGATATATGAACTTGTGGACAATGCGCGTCCGTTTGCATGCTGTATGCAATTTATTAAACGATTCCCTGCATTTTTCGCAATCATTTTTCTTATTCTTTGCTGCTTTATTATGCCGCGAGTGTCGCATTAAGCGCCATCAGTGCCTGCGCTGTCTCACTCATCCGCAGCGGCATCAACGTTGCCCTGACAACAGGACGCAGCACACAGGACACAGGACACCACTTGACGCCAATGTCCAGAGCAGCTGCAGCAATGCGACGCAATGAAGCCAAGCGGCGTGCAAGCCAACTTAAAAGCCAATCGCAACACCAGCTGTTGACTTCCTTATGCCCTATGCCGTGTACCCTATCCCGTATCCCGCATGCCGCATGCCGCATACCATATGCCTTCATGCCTTATGCCTTATGCGCCTGTCGTCTACTTTTTCAATTGCCATGCTGCTCGTTTTGCGCATTAAATTCACAGTAAAAAAGAAACGAAACGAAGAGAAATAAAAATACAGAAATGATATTTTGCTTTCTTGAAAAAGCAATGAAAAAATATATTATGCAAGTGACCAACAACGATGCGTTTTTTTGCACTTTGTATTTGTTTATTCTTTTTTTTTTATTATTGACTGTTGACCTGCTTGTGACTGAATTTAAAGTGAATTGCATTCTATTTGATGCTCATAAATTCATTTGATGAAAAGCGGCTCACAGCGTTAAACAAGTTAAGTGCACTTAAGCATTTTTATTATTTAAATTCTACTCGTCTAGAAATAAAAATAAATCAAGATAAATAAAACCGTTTACAATGCAATAAAAATTCTTGAGCGGTACTTTTAACTTAATGTTGGCTTGTTGTGCACCATTGCCGCATCCTTGCAGACATCTAGTAGCATTGGTTGGCTGCTGACCCACTTCAAACACTCAGTTCCAGCAAGCCAGGAGGTCTTCTGCGCGCTTAAGAAATTAATGCGCTTAAATGTCAATTGCATGGCATTGCGCTATTGGCAGCATCTCCTTTCGTAAACCTAACGAAGCCACTAGGAAGATTTTACACAAGGCGCTTGGTTACAACATTTATTTATGCTCTGATATCATTTTGCAGCAAAGTGTCATCATGCTGCAGAAACCCTTGGTGTCAAACTACATCAAGCGAAGCACATTTCAGACGAGGGCAGGCAGATCGTCAGATAATATATTTCAATAAAAGCACATTTACAACTGCGCCACAGGTCATGCGAAGTAATAGCCGACAGAGGCGAGCACGCTATCACAGCAAAAAATCATTGGACAGCGCCGCTAAACGTGTCACCCGCCTGCGCACAACGCCGAACAGCTAATAGACGGATCGGTTCTAAATCGTTAGGGTTATGAGCCCGTGATTAGCAAAAGCATAGCTCCGATTATAAAAAGCCTGCAAAATTTCTTTAAAATAAGCCTTGAAAACGCGAAACATCTTAGCTTGCGCATTGGCTTCAATACAATGCTTATTTAAAATCCTCTAATCCATATTGATGATGTCTTTTAGCGCTAGGTTTGCAACTCAGTTCCGCTTCAATTGGCAATTTAAGTTGAGTTCACTGTTTTTTTAGACTTTTTTCGTTTTATATAATTTTCAAATGCAATATTTAATATGATTATTTTGCCAATAAGAAATCATAAATTTTCCTATGCACATTTATTTAACATTTAACCACTCGGCTCCAGGCTACTTAGCGAATATTTTTTGCTCATTTTCCTTTTGCTTCTTTTTTTGGCGTTTTCGCAATTTTGCATCCTGCTTTGCCGTGCTGCCGACTGTGCTCATACTTGCACAGATTCTCTCTGCATAATTCTGAAACATCGCAGGACTTGTTCCGATTCGTTTCGCTTGCGAGTATGCAATAATTTATTTAAAATTTATTACCGCGCACCTATTTTTTATTTTTTTTTATTTTGTTTTTTTATTTGTTGCTTGTTGTATTATATAAGGAAATGTGCAAATTTTATGCAAACATTTATCATATTTCAATAAACACAGGCATAAACAAAAATGAAAGCCAGAAACAAACCAAAAACAAAAAAGGATATCTTCCACAACGCTTGGCTCGTCCTTTGACTGTCTTAGCGCTGTTCAGTTACGTGTGTGTACGGCATCTGCACTTGCTCATATTAGGCGCCATATTTTGTCGAAACATCTTTCGTATTGGAAGTTTTCATGTTTTTCTTGTCTTCCTGTTTTTATTTTTTGTTTTTTTTTTTTTTTTTTGTTTTTTGGTTATTTTTGCTTTTGTTGGTGAAAATTCACAGCTGCGTCTGCTGCATAAATTCATAGATAATGCAAGAATGTTAAACAGATATTGGCTCATAGACGCCCATGTGAGTGAAGTTATGGAATTTTCGCTTGCCTGGCATATGTTCTCAAGTGGAAAGCGATAAGCGCTGCACAAAAAAATGAAAAAAAAAAATAAGAAACACTTGTTTTTTTTTAACAATTTTTTGTTCATTTTCAATTGAGCATACTTACAATTCAGCTCATTAAACGATGGAATCTTTGCCATATACTATTGTATGTAAAAAAATGGGTTAAATGCAAGTTTGGAGTGCGCAAACAATTGTAAAACGTAATTGAAGAACCAACTTAAGTGTAAATTACATTAATGTGCATGATTACCTATTTGGAGAAGTGCCGCTGGCAGAAAAACATATGATACGGCTTATTTATGTTTTAAATTAAAAACGATCAGTGGATTGCAGTGCATGGCAGATAAATGTATGCAAATATTTATAACTTTTTTCTCAGCTGGCCGTTGCGCTGTTGTTTTCTTTTCCTTAATGGACATTTTATTCGGTATTCGGTAAATAATTCATAATGCAAAATTTAATTGAATAAATGCTGCTTCTACTCTAAGTAGAAGGCTTTTACTTGGAGTTCTCATAAAACACGGGCAGCAAGTGGAAGATTTAAATACATAGATAGTCCCGATTCCGCCCATCGCGTCGTTTCTCAAAAAGCGATGCAATAGCTACATTAAAGTCCGCATACAATATTAATATAAATTTAAACACACAGACAGCAGCAGCCAGAATGTTCAACTGTGCAGCTGAGCCTATGTCCAATTACGACTCTCTGCCCGTAGGCCAAATGTGCCTAACGCGAAACCTTCTTATACCTGCGCTGCCTGCAGCTTCAACACGGTGGCGCTGTGGCTTATTTGCTTCTCAGCGTAAAAACCGTTTAAAAACTTGACCAAATGAATTTCACTGGCAAGTGTCATTACAATATTTCACTGTTGACTTGCCTCTGCCTAAGTTACATTTACATCCAGCGTCTATAACAGCACAAGCAGGAGCTGAGCAGAACCTTGCGTTGTGCTAATCAAAGAATAAAAAAGCCAAAAAATAAAATGAAAAGGAAAAAGAAAAGCTACACGTGCAGGTCCTACATAGTATTCACTACCGCCATAATGGCGGCGACGTCAAGGCAATAAAACTGAAATTGTGGCAATAATAACAACAAATTGCATTTTTATTTACTTACCGTAGTAGAAGTGGAAGCAGAGGAAGAGGCAGTCGGAAGAATGAAGTCACATGCGAATTACAAATGCGACAGCAATGCGGAGAAGCTGAATAAGCCGCTGATATCGTACCGATGGGAAATACTTTGCAGCCAGAAATTGTTTTACATCTATTTATTTTTACACTTATTTACTTTTTTCGCTGTTGGTAGTTTGTTCTTGTGTCTTGCTTTCTAACATTTACTGGCCAAAAATTACACAAACGAAATTTAAATTTTATTATATTTTTCGTCGACGCGAAAAGCGAAAGCCGCCGCGGGCACAGATTAAGGAATCAAACAAATGGCCGGCGCAGGCGGGCAGCCAAATTTGTTACGAGTATAACAGCGGAAATTGTTTATGTTTATCTTATGGATATTTCATTAATACTCGATAGCGGATTTTCGCATAGATCAATTTTTTTAATGCTCTCGGTTTATTTTTCGATTAAACAGAAAAATGTTATTCAAATAATGAACGTTTGTTTGTTGTTTTTTGCCTTTTTTATTTGATTTTTCGCAGACACAATTGTATCTATAGTCGTGCATGAAATGTATTTAATTTAAAAAGACCGCAAAGTGGCACTGCTGCGTTGTTTATTTTCAATTTGTTGTGGGTGTTGCACGCGTCATATATTCATTGTCTACGAAGCGCGCAAAAATGTCGTCAGTTACTGCTGCTGCATTCAAAAACAAAAGACTTAACTGAGTTTTAAATGTTTGCGATTTAAATGAATTTTCGCTTATTTCATTTAATGTGTTTATTTTTTTGGTTGCAATTACATTGTGCTGCATCAAATTAAATGCTTTTTCGCTCATTAAACATTATTATTGTTAAGTTAGCAAAGGCAAGCATAAACCGTACATAACGCGTTTCAAACGGCTTTATTTGAATACATTTAACTTGCTTGTCAAAGCTTGTCGAGACGTGATCTCCAACGACATCCGCACAGTCGACGCGTTCTTCAGTGACTGATTCAATTTTCCTACCAGGCAAATCTTTGCTTTTTATTGTTCTTCTACACAAAGCCGTCCAGGGTTGCGTTTGTATGCGACGAAAAGCTAGCTGATACAATGCAGCAGTTGCGTGTCTTGTGTAGCAAACAACTTGTGTTTGAACAAACCGCAAAAATAGTAACTGAAAATTAAAAATTCGAAGTCGTTTACAGAATAAAATGTAATCAAATGGCCTGATTTTTTACTATTACGAATTTTATGACATGTTTCTTTTTAAAGTTCTACACGAATGTGCGATTTATTAATATGTGAACTCTAATGGAAGTTTTCTTAGCGAAGTTGATTAAAGCAGAGAATAAATGTACTAAGAAGGCGCATCTCAGACAAACAGCATTTCAACTCCGAATGACAAAATCAGGCAGTGGCGGTCAGCTTTGCAAATAGTGAAACGGCAGCTGTTCGAATGCAATTCGGGTGTCACACGACCGGATTCGACCGCTCTAAACACATGACGACTGATGACCAAAACGGGCTCCGTGCCTTTTCTCAGCGAATGATGGCATCTTTGGTCGGTCCGGTTATTACAGCACTACAACGATACCTTAAATGCGCGTACTTTGCAGCACTGAGTCCTACATTGCTAGGGTAGTCAACGCATCAAATGCAATACTAGCTCGCCTCTCTTCTGACTTGCACTCACATACCAACAAAGCATAAATAAACATTGCGCCATGGTTGTCAGGGCGCCCGAATGTTTTTGCTGAAAAAGATTCACGGTTTTTTTGTTCGTCAGCATGCTGACGTCAGCAAAGTCGAGGTCGGTTTTACGTTGTGCATAACTGATTCGCGGAGTGCAGTGTTTTCTGCTCTTGCTTCTCGCTCGCACACGATCGTTCTGCGTTCTTCTTGCTCGGGTCCCGAGTGGTCCGATTGGAATTTGTTGTTGCGATTTATTTTTTATACACACTAGTAAAATTCTAAAACGCCGAAGTAATTATTACTTATTAAAACGGAACTCAAATTAATACGCAGCAGTATGGAACCAACGCTGAATAACTATAAGCTCAGTTGTGAGTTGTTGGGTCACAGCATGGATGTGCGTGCCGTGGAAGCCGGTGGCCTTTGTGAGGCTGGGGGACAAGTGATAATTTCCGGCTCTCGCGACAAGACCACGAAAATATGGAAGCCAGCTGGGTGAGTACAGTTTATCCACTAGATGTATTAATTGTAAGAGCATAGGCTAAAACGCTAGCACAGGAATATTTAATCTGCAATTGAAATAAAGAAGTCGAGAGTCGCTTTTCAACTACTAACGATGACCATGCATACGTTTAATGCATGACAAAACAAAATTTGCTTTAGCGATACTTTGTACTTACCACAACACTTTTACAGCGCAGAGTACGTGGAAGCGGTGACATTCCAGGATCACAAAAACTTCATCTCGTACATATATTACGCACCCGCGGAGCAGTGGATCTGCACTGCCAGCAACGACGCCACCATCTGCATTTACAAAGCAGACGGCCTAGTGCCCATACTAACGCTTAAGGGCCATGGATCGACTGTTTGCACACTTGCAAGTGGCGTTGAACCGCAAAGCATAATCAGTGGTAGCTGGGACAAAACTGCCCGCGTCTGGGTCATCGATCAATTGGGTGGCGTCACTTTTACATCGCTGGAAGGACACGAAGCGGCCGTCTGGGCAGTGGCTTCTTTGCCGGCGCAAAAGAAGTTCGTTACTGGTGGTGCTGACAAGTGCATTTATTATTGGAACATAAAGGGCGAAAAGTTGCGAATGCTTAAAGGTCACACTGATTGCGTGCGGGGTCTGCTGACGCTGCCAGACAATACGTTAGTGTCCTGCAGCAATGATGCCACGCTGCGCTATTGGAATGAGGATGGCGAGTGCATTCAGCAAATGAACGGACATACAAATTACATCTATGCCCTTGCGCAAAACAAGGCACTAGGCGAGACCATAGTAGCATCTTGTGGCGAGGACAGCACACTGCGCTTGTGGAATGTGGCCAGTGGCAGTGAGCTTGGTGAGCCTATTGTGTTACCGGCGTTTTCTGTGTGGTCGGTCGCTTGTTTAGCCAATGGCGACATAGTAACCGGCAGCAGTGATGGCATTGTGCGCGTGTTTACCAAAGACCCGAAACGCGTGGCTGCAGAGGGCATACGTAACGCCTTTGAGTTGGCAGTGAGCACGCGCAAGGCGCAAATGTCAGAAGAAATCGGTGGCGTTAAAAAGACTGAGTAATTGTCTGCACCTTAATGTTGATTATGTTTACTAATTGTCCTCTATGATTGGCAGCTTACCCGGTCCTGAAGCGCTGTTGGATAATGGAACACGCGAGGGTCAAACGAAAATGGTGCGCCATCCGGATGGATCGGTGAAATGCTACCTCTGGGAGTTGGGCAAGTGGACTTTAGTGGGTGATGTGACTGGTGCCACGGGCGGTACGCAAGCAAACTCGGGAAAGCAACTGTACGAGGGCAAGGAGTATGACTTTGTGTTCAGCGTGGATATATCCGATACGCAAGCACCTATCAAGCTGCCGTATAATCGCGGCGAAGACCCTTGGCACGCCGCGCAAGTTTTCATAAGTAAAAACGATCTACCACAGGCTTATCTCGACCAAGTGGCAAATTTTATTATTAAGAACTCTGGCGGTGCACCTGTGCTGCAGCAAGCAACGTCAAGGTAAGCTGTTAGGTCTTATGAGTGGAATTAAACTTTGTTAATCTTGGCTTGTTTTAGTGGCTATCAGGATCCCTTCACAGGCGGCGCTCGTTACGTGCCCGGTACTAGCAACTCCAATTTGCCGGGTGCTGGAAATGTGGATCCATTTACGGGTGGGTCGAGCTACTCAACGCAGCCCAAAGTAGACGTGAATTTCGTAACTGGAAAACATTTTCCAGTTGGACAGTACCAGAGCTTTGATGCATGTGATGCACAAAAAGTGCTTAATAAGCTAATGTAAGGCAGGCTATACACTTAAGTATTCTACTTCAGTCTGTAAAATCTCTTCTATCTGCTTGTAGCGAATTTAACAACCAGCAACACACAAAAGCTAGCGAAGAGGTGCTCAACGCGGTCATTGGTCTGACGGATAAGTCAACGACCGATAGCATTGCCCTGGAGGCACTCGTGCAATTATTGCACTGGCCGATAGATAAGCTGTTCCCGGTACTCGACGTGCTACGCTTGGCCGTACGCAATGAAACCGCTTGCAATGCGCTATACGAGCAGCACAAGTTCCTTGATCTCATACTGCCACAGCTGTCGTCGACACCAGCCAACCAGCTGATGATCGTACGTTGCTTTGCAAATATGATGGCGCACAATGCCGGCCGGCAACAAATCGTGCCGTTGTTGCCGCAACTGATACTTGACAGCATTAATGGAATACGCGCAGGCAGCGCCAATCTGCAAATTGCCATTGCAACGTTTTATCTGAATCTGACAGTCGCGCAGACTTTAACCTTAGCTAATGCTGAAGTGTGCCGACTGACTACAAGTGGTTTGATTGAGTTACTAAAGTGGGCCAATGATCTGGAAGCTTGTTATCGCGCAATGCAAGCCATTGGAAATATGACGACCACGCCACATGGGCAAGAGATTATAGCGCAGATTGTGTCTGCCGATTACGTGATGGACAAGCTCCGTGAGTTAGCCAATAAACCACAGGCGGACAACTTTTCGAAGATCAATTCGGTGGGAAATGCGTTGTTGGCTGCGTTTTGAACTTGATTCAGCAATGGACTTATTTTCAAATTGAAGTTTTTTTAATTCGTCTCCCAAAAACAAACAGATATATAATAATATTGATAAGTACGCGCGATAACTATGAATAATTTATAAATATTGAAATTTATACATAAGTGGTTTACAAAAATAAATACTTTGCAACTACGGCTAATTTTCAGTGCCATCCTTTGGATTGTTATCATTGCTAGTATGCGGACTACTGTGCTTTGCGTCTTTGCATTGGCGAATCCTCTGCAACAGCTCGTCTTTCCAACGTTCTTCCGGTACACCCGCGGCCCACGCCGGCACGCTGACATTCGGCAGAGTAAAACCCGCCATAGCGTTCAGTATCTTGGGAACATTAGTAATGAATACAAGTGTCAGAGGTTCTATTTTTGGGCACGCACCTGTTCCGTTCGTTGGTTGTCTAATTCGATTTGCAGCTCTCTCGGTCGGGGCGCACTCCAAACTTGGCGTTCTATTTCCGCATCGGCCGTGACGATTTCTGGCATATTTGGATCACCATGTGTGACCTCAGCCTGCATTAAGTCGACATCTGCTCCAGTTGTGGTTTCTGTGTTGTTATCTTGCCCAGCGGTTTGCGGCTGTTGTAGTTGCTCAGCGTGCTCGTCCATTGCCAGTGGCTGATAGCCATCGTAAGCATCGATTGTTTCATTGTCGCTCTCGTCACTGGGTGTTAGTGGATGATGTATTGTTGGCGAAGTGTTAAAGTTGTCCTGATCAGGATCTTCGTAATTCGGCAATTCCGGAGGACCCATTTTTGTTTAAATTTCTGTTTGAGGGCAACAGCTGTTTTGTGCCCAGAATTATTTTCAAATAGTTGTTTGACACCTTCTACTATGTAGAATCAGCAGTTTTTTCAAACAAAAGAAAACAAAATAATGCCAGTACTCCCCTCGCAAACCCTTTTGGTAAAATAATACAATAGTAAACATCTAAGTTCCCTCGGAATGGTTCGGAATGGTTACGTGCTTCTTCTTGGTTGACGACACACTCTGTTACGAGTTAGCAGCATCGCTCTTGTTTTAGGAAAGTCGATGGGTAAAAAAAAGTTAGGAAACTAAACCAATCGGAAGCAAATTTTTATTTGTAATTGCCAAAGAAAGTAAAGAGGTGCGGAGTATGCAGACGAAAGCTTTGCTTAACGAACACGCAAGACTTACATGGGATGTACCCTGATTGGTGTATGCAACCTTAGTAGCATTTTGTAGCATTTACCTTGCGAATAGCAAAGATTTTGAATATGGCGGTAAACAAATGGTATCGATATTATGAGTTTGGTTTAAATTTCGTGCAACGTCTTCATTGGAAACCATTCAATATGTAAAATTTTTTAAAGCTCTTTCGTTTCATAAAAAGTTTACACAAAAGAATCAATAAAATAATCAGTACGTTCTCGATAACCGCAACTAGTAGAAATTGAAACTGCAACAACTTGAGTTTTTGCAAATATTAGGATGAAAAAAAAAAAAAAAAACAAATAGAACAACTGCAATGTTGATTACCTATAAGTAAATACAATCAATAATAAAAAACACATTTTTTTTTTCATTTTTTATAATGTATGCTCATTGTGGCTTAGTTATTTTATATGCAATTTTTTGCACAAAATACAAAAAACAAAAATCTAAATTAAATAAAACAAGATAGAAAATAAATCAAAGAAATAAATATTTATATATTCATATTCATAAAATAACCGTGTAAACTGCCGGCTGTTGCTGCATTTATTTGACATAATTTTTTAATTGAGTGTTGTATTTTTGATAAAGAGAAAAAAACATTAATAATTAAATTAGCCCTGATTTTAAAAGTTTTCACAATAAATCTCGATTTGGTGTTGGTGTCGGTATCGGTGCTGCACAGATTTCCTACCGTAACCCTCAATATCCAGAAATGTAAAAATAATATTCACTTTGTACTGATTTATTTAAAAAGTTTAAATTGGCTTCATATTTTCTTCACCCCGGAAAGTGTAAAAGACAACAGCCTCAGTTTCTATTAGTTGCATACAGAAAACATACGGTATTTAAAAAATTGTGCCTGGAGATTTTATTGATAAAATGATTACTTTTAGGTTAGTGCTCCATATGCAAAACTGGCATTGTGAGACATATTTCCGGTTGCTGTTGTATATGTATGCGTTATAAAGCGGCAAAATCATTTAACCTGCTGCGAGGGCCTTTGTTTTGTATATTAATTTATTTTAATTCTATTAAGCTTTGTTTTCATGCGCATATGTAAAACAATTTTATTTTTCGCTTTTCTGACACTATTTGAACATATCAGAAATTATGCAGGACATCTACAGTACGTACATGTGTCAATGCCCACGTGTATGGCACCAACAAAGGTTCTTCGTTGTTTAAACTAGACAATATGGCGCAGAGCATTTGTACGACACTTTAAACGTTTTGAATTGCAAATTTATTATTATTTTCGTTTTTCCCTCCAGTGCATCTAGTTTTTGTTTTTGTTGGGAAAACTATGCGAAGCGCTGAAAAAACATGTAAATCCCGCGATGCAGGTTAGTGTAAACGTTAATACACACACACAAACAGGATAACGCCTGGCAGCTGTTACCGCTTGAAAATACCTTGTTTAGCATATTAACACAGCAACTACGTACATGTTATAATATGCACACAGCCATAGTTTTTGCCTTTTACATTTTTTTCGATTTTTTGTAGGTAGTTAAGTATGTGCGGGAGGATATAATACCATAAAATCATTAAACGACAAAGTAACTGGCATTCATTGGACAAAGTTTGCGGTGATAAAGAATCACGCATGCAAAATAGCAGCTGAAAAATGACAAAGAAAAACAATAAAAAAAAAAAAGAAAAATAAAAAATGAAATGGCTTCAACGCATTAAAAATGCCAATTGAATACGCGTACAGAGCTCAGCATTTGACATTCGGTGCACACGCACACAGCCGCACAATAAATAAGTTGATTATTTGCAGTTGGCGCGATTTTGTGCTCAGAGTGCTATTGAAATGAAGCGAGCGAACGCATAGCAAATATGTTGTTTAACCAAAATGGCGTCGGTTTCGGCGGTAGTTGTGGCATATGCGGTGCACCGCAATCGCTGCCGGAAGCGGAAACGGAAGTGTGTCGGGCGCGTGCCTGGCAACAGGTTGCCTTGTGGTTTTATGACTAAAGTTTTATTAATATTCGTTCATCTGCTTTTAACGCAAATTGCATTGAACTGTTTTTGCTTATTTAATGCAAGTCACATGCTGAAATTTGTTGAATTATTATGCATCTGCAGTATAGCATTGTGCTGCAATGACATATGTTTTCAGTAATGATTATCATAACGATAAACTTTGAATTTCGTTCTCTTCAACTCGGCATTTTTTGTAAGATTTTTATTTAATCATTTGTCCCTGACAAGTTGAGGAACTCGCGTCCGACTAGGAGAGATTTTTTGTTAGAATGTTGTGAAAATACACTTTCTGCTTTCGCAGAATGGACGTTCGTTAGATGAATTTTCTCTGTATATATTAGTACTTTGAAGAATATAATCTATATTCTTCTGAGTTATTCTACAACTTTTCTGTAAAATTGAACTCTTACCGTCATACCCCTCTTTGAGTGACTGTATATAAGAGACACACTACACAAATGACTGTAAAATGTTACGCCACTTCTTAATAGTTATAAGCCACCTTTTCATAAATTTAAAATTTGCTTAATATCACTTTCAATGGTCTTTACGAGTTGCCTCTGCCATTGGGACTAACACATTTGCATTTGATTTATCAGGCAATGCATGACGCAAACTCGTTTGTCATATTGTACCATGAATTTTTGCGTAAAGCCCTTGATGAATCGTCGAAATATTTTGTCAACGCAGCAAAGGACATAGGGTAACTCTTGCCCGTGCAATGGTGCTTTGCACCTGTCACGGTGTAATCAACTATTTACAGATGGTGGCAGCAACAAGTGGCAGACGCACGCACGGCTGATGTTGAATACAACTGCAGCTCCGTGTTGCACATACCTCGGATGTGCGTAATTTGGCTTTTAATTGAAAACAACACTACTCGGACTTTGCAGCCCGCTTGCAAATTACGAAATTCATGTTAGTCATAAATATGTTTTCCATTTTCCATGAAATTTATTAGGCAGCTGTTGCACATAAAATCTGCAAGCCAACCATTTGGCTACGCTTAGCTAAATTATGCAAAATGCATGGCAGCAAAAAAAAAAAAAAGGAAAGCAAAATATTTCACAAAACTTCGTAAATACGTAGGGAGCAATGCTGCCGCGCATTTTGATTTGGAAATCCATTTCCGAAATTGACTAATCAAATGAATCGCACATGGAATTCAGTAAAATTGTGTGCAGTGGCTGCTGTTCGGACGTTGTCAATTCACGCTGACATTTCAATGACGAACTCGAAAACTAAAACACAAAAAACAAAAAAATGAGGAAATGTTGAAAAAAAATTATTTAAGCAAGGCGACTTGATTGACATTGGGCTGCTGGTTTCTGAGCAATTAACGCCAGTTTCAGCATAAACATTTTTTACAAATGAAATAAAAAAGGTTAGTGTGTGTGCGAGGATGTTTGTGGGTTTGTGTTTGTGTGGGTGCAAGTTTCACATATTTGCAACTGGACTAGTTCCACACAGAATACACTTTCCCAGTTACTTTACTTCTGAGCTACACAAACTGAAACAAAGTTAACACATGTACTTCCCATTGTTAACATAAGACTTTGGAATGACAGCAACGATAGCCAGCATCAGACGTCAAAGGTTAACTCATGTGCTTAACAGTAAAGGCAAACATTGACTTTGAAATTTCTTTGGATCTTGTAGCATTGAAATAAGGCAAACTTTACTTTATATATACATGTGTTTTTTGTTGTCATACTTGCTTTGCTGTGTTAGGCATAATTTAACAGTTGCACATGAAGAGGATCCTTGAAGCTTCTATGAATCACTTCAAGCAAATTCCACTAATCAATAAATTTTAAATAGTCAATCCGAACCTCATGAGTAAGTATGTATACGTGTCTGTGAAATTTCGCCATTATTTTGGCATGCGTTTGCTGCCTGACGAAATCAGTTTTGTATCTATCTACAGTAACAAAGCAAAAACAATATTATAAGGATTTTTCGAATATTACAAAAAACTGCAAGACAATAGAAAACAAATATTAATCTATCCACCATATTTTATGGACTGCTGTCTAATAGAATAAAGAGAGACTAAACGGAGTACTTCTGTTTAATTCATTTAGAAGCTATCATGATAAAAAAATAATAAACGATGTCTCCTCAGCACCTTAAGGATATAAAGGATGGGGTAGACTTTTCTAAATAACTACTTTAGAAAGCTACGAACTCTAAAGTAAAAAACGTTCTGGTAATAAAATATTCTGCGCAGTTGAGTGTGTAGTTTTTTTATCATCACGATAAAATATCGTTGGTCAGGTAAATCAAGCATAAAAGAATTAAATAAAATTATGAGTATGGCAGGCAATTGATAAACAATAGAAATTCAATTAGTAAGTTTAGTTCAGCTTTTGTGAGCGCCAGCTAAAAAATACTGGAATGCGTAACCTGCTAGATCGGTATGGCTAAGCAATTTGGCATCGGGTCATAGCAATTAACGTTGTTTGTTTCACAGAACAATGCTTATTTTATAGCTGGATACAGATGTTGATAAGAAAAAGAAAAAACATAAAAATCAAAATGCTTAATGCCGTTGTCTAATGCAATACAATACAATTTGTGATTTTTTTTTTCCTTTTTTGGCTGCTTTGTGCTCTTTTTCGTAATTTAAGTGTTTCCTTTCATTCTTTTGTGGTTAACGCATTTTTCTTCAAACGCTACGCATAGCAACCTCAACATGAGCCTTTACTTTACAATGTATAATGGCATTATCACAGTGTGATGCCTGAGAGCGTAATAAAGTACGTGCAGCGTTGATATTTGTGTATCTGTGTTTGTGTATATCATAGCACACAATTGTTTACAGATTAAAACTGTATTATTTCTTTGTTATCTCTGGCCAACTAGGAAATAAATGTTGCAAGCTTAAATTATTTATGAATGCAAAACATTTGTTGTTGCAGTGTTTTTAGGTAAGCCGGAAATTTTTTTTTTACTATTTCGCTTATTTTTTATTTTAAGAAGCAAGCTGCTTCTTTAAGTTTTTTTTGTGGACTAAAATCTTTGGAATATTTTTCATAAGCTTCCAAATCATCTCTAGGTCTGTATGCATTAACATAAATACACATTATTGGTGCTCCTACAGCGCTTTTTAGTACTGTAGCACACTTTAAAAAAATTGTATGCTCTCATCTGTGCTATGCTGAGGTGTGCTGTGCTATGCGTTGCTTGTAATAAGCTTAGTACTTCTTGAATAAATTGTACGAGTATCATAAAAACACACACATCAAATTTTGGTGACTGATGCATATTAAAAATTTCAATTAAGCTATTGAAAAGCACAGAATTTCCGCTTTGTCTGACAATAAAAAAAAAAAAACGAAAATGAATTAAATTTGGTAATTTCATACCACATAGACAGATTAAAATGAAAAAGAAAAAAAAAGTAATATTAATAATCAGGACGTTAAACGTTAGCAGAAGTCTTTGAAAATGCGGGTACAGGTAGCATCCGTGGTAACGTTTACCGTTCGTTCCTCCACTCCTCGTTCTCTGTAATTCATAAACATCCTAAGTGCTTGCGCCATTAATGACTCATTTACTGTTCTTAAACAGACAGGAACCGTCAAAGGCATTTATGTAATACATAACGTTTCATAGTTTAGTGTGATTATTAAATTTAATGAAACTTAAAGAAATTGCTGCGAATTTCATATGAGAGCTAACTATAGGTTTATTTACTCATTAAAAATAAAAAATTCAGCTAACATGCCAGAAATTTAAGGTTTATCGTAATTTATATACTCACATGGGAAACATAAAAAGCGCATGGAGCGCATATCCCATTTAAGTTTTATTTAACCATTGGCTATGTTAGGTCAATGTTGAATCAATTAAATTAAAAACATCCTTATCACTTTTAAATTGCAACATTTAAGCAAAGTGTGTACGATATCCTATTGCCAGTGTATATACATATACACTCATGTATATATATATATATGTATGTACTCAAGTGTTTACAAAAGATTTTGCAAATTGAATTTCAATTATCACTAACAGATTTTGCACAGACGCTTAACAAAAAGAAAACACTTCGCCATTTGCATATGCATCAACATGTGAGCGCTGCTAAATAGAGACAGAAGACAATTTTAGAAAAGCTCTTTTGCAACTCTAATTGGAATTTGCATAGAACAGCTCTAAATGAAGCTGCAGTAGCACACTTCAAAAGCCTTTCTAACTGCAATGAAAAAAAAGAAGTGAAAAAAGAAAAAAATTTGAAAATAGATTTGTGGTCGATTGAAGTGTTGAGTTTGTACCACTTAAGCTAGGAAGAAGATATTGTGCCGGAGCAAAATGCTGTCTTGTGCTGAGTAAGGGGGCTAACTAAGTGCATTGTTTGATAAGGACAATTCGGCTATCTATGGTTTCAAAAGATCGATGAGCTTAAGACGGTTGCCATAGGATTTTTTTCTTTTTTAAGACAGCATGCAAATTATAATTGGCTTAAACGCAAGTGAGCAGTTCATATTTATTTTCGTACTATTGTGTGGTGAAAAAATACGTATGTACAATAGTGACTCCACAAGGACTTTCCATTTTTTTTTTTTTTTTTTTTCATATTAGAATACGAGTTGGTTACAAAAATCAAGTGAAATCATGCATGCTCTATTGCACTAATCCGTAGTGTATAACAATAACAAAAGCGAAAAAAGAACTAGTTATGGAGTAGGGTAAGCAACCTGCCAAGCGACCACTTGAGTGGTATGCATTCAATGTGTGTGGCACACTTTTCGGCGTCAAATTGAATAATTGTGTGTTGCCTGAAGCATGCTGTGTGTGTGTGTGAGTATATGCCTGCGTGTGCGTGCCATACCAACACCATGAGTTCATTTTGTTGTGTGGTCATGTTGTTGAGACACATGTTTGCTCATCGTTGCCATTTGCTTTAAGCTTTGCGAACTAAACTATTTAAGGCAACATATTAGATGTTCTACATAATGTATTTGCTTAAAATGGCTTCGACATGCCATGTTCATGTCGATATGTCGTGCTGTCATTGCCATTGTTGTTGCTGTTGGGGTTTTTTGTTGTTTGGTGTTGGTTTCTGTTGCTTTTTGTTTATAAGGTGTTCGCATATTTGTTTGAAGCCTTTCGGACCATTATTTTAATTAAACTTTTGTATACGGTTTGCTATATGCTATGTGTGTGTAAATGTGTATGTTTTTTGGTTGACTTTTGATTAAGTTTTAATCTTTTCATTTAGGAGCAGCAACTTTGGTTTCATGCACATTAGCTTAGCTGGTTGCATAATGTATTTGTTATAATGAATGTGTTGCCACTGAAGGCACACAATAAATCATTAAAACTTGACTTGGCTTGCTTTCTGGTGAAATAAGTTTTAAAATTATTCCAAACCAAAACGTTGCGTAACATACATATTTATGCAACGATAAGTGAATTGATTAAATTAAGTTTAGAAATATACAAAATAATAATCTCAAATAAAAATTCATAGTACTGCTCTTGCAGTTTTCACTTATTTCTGGCTGATTCTGGGTGTTTTGGATTTTCGCTGTTTTAAAAGAGTACTTTGTTGAATTTTCATCATCATGTCCTCTTGTGATAATCCTTTATCAAATGTCTCTATTCGTCGAGAAAATGCTTGTATCTGAAAGACTAAAGTCCAATTTATCGATTTGATAAAATACTTTTGAAGAACTAACTCTCTCTATTTGCCATACTTACGATTGCGCCAACCAATTTTTAAAATTTTTAATAAATATCTTCAAGCCACGCACATAATGTTTAAAGCCGCTTTCATGAGTTATCAGGAATTTAATGCACTCAATAGCGCCATTGGACGCAAGCGGCTTCTCAACGAGTAATGCGAAGTTCACTTACCGCTAACGCAGAAAAGCCATAAAAATGCACGTGCACGACGTATGTCATGTTTACAGCATTAATAAATATTATTTATCGAAGCAGACTTCTCTGAATTAACATATAAATGCAGTGGCGAGGTGAGCGTGAGCATGAGTGTGAGTGCAGCCACTCCATGCATGCATCGCATCTGTCATTGATGGTTGACAGTTTAACGGTGTAATGTGCAAATTGATTTCAATGAAAAGGACTACGCCGACACCACAAGCTCTCGCTGCAATGGACAGCCGAAAACTTAAGCCTGTGTTTAATATGCATAAGTAGGCATAAGTGAGAAAAGCATATTAATTGCATAAAATAAATCACAAATGGACAACTGCAGTGAGCATGTGGAGCTGACTTTTTTTTTTGGATTTTTTATATTTTTTATTTTCGAAGTCAATCGCACATTTATGTAATTGAATTTTTGTATTGGGTGTGTGTGCATGATTGCACAAATAAACAGCAAACCTTATAAAATATTTATGTTGAAAGGACTTTTCAACAATTGACAGCAATATAAATTAAAATGTATTAAGCTGCGCCCCTGATTCGCGTCACGCGGCCATAAATCTTCTGCTGCCCTTAACGTATTTTCGTGAGTGTGTCATCTAACCTATGCACGTTAGGCTAATATGCCTACAACAGCAACAGCAACAACAAAAAATTGAATGAAAAAAGACGAAAATATTTTAATTCAAATATTTATAGCCAACAATGAAATAAAAATGTCGACTGGCAGCTGAAGCAATAATGGTAAAGGTAAAGGTAAAGGTAAAGGTAACGGTAAGCAACGCAGCAGCAGCAACAGCAGCTGTGCGCTGTCGTGTGCCTCGACTCAGGTAATGATATATGCTCGAATACAACACCTGTGCTGGCAAAGCAGCTAAGCGTGCATGTGAGCTGACTGTGAGTGTGTGTGTGGGTGTATGTGGGTGTCTGTGTGACTGTGGATGTGTGCGAGAATAAGCTGGGGCGGCATGTCGGGGGTTGTGCTCAAACAGGATTTACACACTTCATATAAAAATGCAAAATAGCTTGACATTCAAAAGCATGTAAATTTGTCAGCGTAAATGGTTTCACAGCGAGTCAAAGGCAACACGTAAGGCGCGTCGCATACATATCGAGTTACATAGCAAATCCATTGGAGTCTTCAGATTTTACTACGTGCACCCGAAGAAATTTTTGTACAAATTGTCGAAATATTATTTTGGAAACCCTTGAATATGTAGATCTAGAAAGAGAGTTTGTCAATTAAAACGCCTTCATTTCTTTTAATTGACCATCGTTTTTCAACAAGGACTATTTTAAATATTTTTAACAACTAAAGGAGCAGCTACGAAATACATTTTATGTATTTGAGGGACGCAAATTTGAAGTGAAACCAATTACTTTATGTCTAAATCAAAGTCAGCTGCTGCCTTAGGTTTATATTTTTGAAGTTCTTGCATTGCCAAGGCAGCTAATTGATGCCTATTAATTCTTTCAGTGTAACACAGCATGTCACCAGAGTACAGTACTTGTGGCGTATGTCGTTTACTTAAAACCTACAACAGTTTGACTTTGTCGTCGCAAGCATTTCGAAAATGGTTTTAAAGTTATGTGAATGTTATTGCGTTCAAATGGAAATGAGCGCCCGTGCCAAGTACGTCAATAGCCATAATACTCATATTTTCACCTTAAATAGCTTTGCCATCGTTTGCCATCTTTTCCCAGATTTGTCGACACAATGCCTTCGTGCACGACAATAAATTACTACAAATAATCATAGTAATAATCTGGCGTACATAGAAGTTGCAATACTATTTGCTTATTTGTGAGTGTGTGTGTGTCAGTTTGTGTGGCCCGTCACTGTTTTTTTGTGTTTGCGCGTACAAGCATAAACACAAAGGCAGATAGGCGATGGGGCTGCGCAGGGTGCTGTGAGCGGTGTGGCCTACTTTTGGGCGTCGTATGTCGCTGTGACAAGCGCCTGCGGCAATGTCGCACGCTGCGGCTGCAATAAATTGCCTGCTATCATTTTCATACTCGTATATGGTATGGTATGCCCGTATTGACAATGGCAATAGCGACAACACACACACACACACACACACACACATATATATTCAGGCGTTGTATCGCTTATTTGATTGACTTCGAGTTTTTCAGTCTAATTTGCCGGAAATAAATGTGCAACCATGTGTGAAGACTTAAAGGCAATATGAGTGTCGGCAACACACACACGTACCAAAACACAGCCCGGATAAGCTCTCTTGTACACGCAATCATAGTTAAGGTGAGCCAAGTTGACAACATGTAGGGGTTTCGTTCGATAATAATGCCCACAAGCAAAAATACTACAAAAGAAAACTCGCAAGTTGTCTGTTGCAGGGCGTGTGCAATGATTTACAATACTCATGCCGGTCACAGCCATTGCAAGTGTTCGGAAAAAATTTAATGCCAAGAGCAGCTGCGGAAAGTTGCTTAAGCAAGTGTACATTTTTGATGTTTTAAGTGCGGATATGAATTTATTAGTTCTTCATTGTCATGTTGGCTGACGTTTTGTGTCTGAGCGGATATTAGCTGTTGCTTTCGTAAATGATTTGGGTGCCATGCAGTATTCTGCGTTGGATGGTGCAAAGACTAAGCGGATTAGTTGTGTGTGCATAGGTTACTCATAAACTATTAGCTATAAATGTTTGAAAAGCTGAGTTCATGAACGTGCGATACACATATGTTGAAATTCCCAGTCTTTATTTTTCTTGTATATCCTCTTGAAGATCAACTTTTGAAATTTAAAGTGGAACTTATGAAATGATTTGCTAAACAGTTCACTGCAAATCTGTGGGTGGCTAAGTTGTTGCCTCAAGTATATACAAGGTGAATTCCAAAGTAAACAGGACTTTTTGAATCTAGCGCCCTCTAGTGGCGCCATCTATATGTCAACTGGTGCGTTAGAATCTGCTATCGTTTATCGACTTCCAGTAAAAATTTCATGACATTTCATCTATTGGAAGTGAGGTTATTGCGTTTTAAGTGTCAGTATGTTTTTGTCATCGGTGCGAGAAGATGGAAGTTGGCGTTCAAAAAGTCCTGTTTACTTTGGAACTCACCTTGTAAGAGTGAAATATCTTCGGCTCATTTATTGCGAGTGCTTAAAAAACATTTAATAAAAAGAAAATAAAAGCATCCACTCACAAAATGAATTATTCGCTAGTAAACCGCTGAGCTGCTAAATCGAAAACGATTTTCATTGCATTTAATGGTGCACAAAATGCAAAACAACTTGCACTGCCTCAATGGCGCATTGCAAGTCAAATATGCGATATACAAGAACATTTTAGTAAAATTAAACTGCAGCTTAAAAAACTTGTATTAGATGAGCTCAACAGAAATTACTATGCTGGGAATACAACGTTGTGTGTACCTTTTATATTAAATATAAACATGGGTTTGTAGAAAATAAAGCGACTCGCTCATGAACACTTTACGTCAATTACTTAAAAGACTTGCGTTACAAGGTTCTACGAGCAACTAAGCTGCTGCTGCTGCTGCTAATGGCAATGAGAGCAGAATGTGGAAGAAAGCATGCAAGACATGCAGCAAGCAAGCGACCAAAGCAATTATAAGACGCGTGAAATAGCTGATGCCACACGAAGACGCAAACGTACTCATGCGTATTAAAAAAAAAAATGAAAAATAAAAGCAGAAGAAGAAGAAGAAAAAGCGAGAATTATGTGTTGGCTTGTGGCCAGCAACAGGTTGGCATGTCAGTTCACACTTTGCTATACTCTTGAGGTATTTTTTATAGCACGCAACATGTCGTATGATTAATTTTTCAACTTGCAATGGTAAAATAGCTTGTAACGCAACCGAGTGAGGTCCGCCCGCCCGCACACAGCAAATAAATGGTTGGAATTTAAAGTCGCATGCTGCTTTAAATTTAAAAGAGAAACAAAAAGCAATTTGTGAGCTTCAAAGTAAACATATTTAAATTACAAGCAAGCAAGCAGCGGCAAGCGATTTAAGCTGAAATAACAGCGTATGATGGCGCAAACACCCTTAGTAACGACGACAACAACAACAACAACAAAACGTTGACAAATATATATGTATGTAGAACCGGAAGTGTAAACAACACTTGAAAATACGTGAAAAACACTCAGCGTCGCAAGAGCAGAACCAAATACAGTTTGACGATTATTTTTTGAGCAACAAATTCAATTAAGATGATGAAAATAACAATTGCAGCAAATGGCGAAAAGTGCTTGGCAAATTGTGAGTGCAGGATACTCTGTGTGGGTCGATGTCTTGTGTTGTTGTTGTTGTAGTTGTTGGCATTGACTATGCTGCCGTGTTTCGGAGCCAAAGTGTATGCGACAATGCTGGCATTGCTTGTTTTATTTACCTGTGGAAAATTGCTTTTGATTGACATTTGTCATTTAAGCTGGCAAAGTGGAAAATCTGCTGGTACGAATATCGGGACATGAGTACCGTGTACCAGCAAAATACATTATTAAATATGTCAATTAAAGTCTCGAGCAGCATTCATTGTATTTAAAAGCAAATTAATTTGCCACTGCTCAAAAACCAACCCACAGCCAGGCGAGCAACGCTGCTGAATTTAAGCCAATTCATTGCCAAGTCAATCAGAGCAACGCAATTAGCGCACAACTGAGTCAATCGGGGGGCCCTCAAGTGAGACAGTTACTGTCTGCGGGTATACGATTACTGCATGCAATGCCAATTGGCATTCATATGCCATACGTACACTCACATGCTCATCGACGCGCATACCATACAATGCAATCGAGTGCTGGCAGAGCTGACAGTGCGCTCGTGTGTTATTATTGTTTGATTTGATTTGAATTGAATTGATTCGATGTGAAAACGAAATGTGGGTTTTAATATGCAAATCTATACGCAGACTGTCTGTCTGCGCCATTTGATATTTAAATGTTAATTGCTGGCAGCATAATAACTCCTTAGGGTATTGTTTAGATTCACTTTGCTTCAGCTTCTTTTCCAACTGTTCGATGTGAGTCGACTTACAGAATAATTGGGTAACTGCAAAGTAAGTATAAGACAAACACATATACACGCGCTTCAATGTATTTAATGTAGAGTAATAAGCAAATTAGATTTATCGCACTTGCACTTAACTGATTAGACCATCTTGTGGCTGTATGCAATTTGTTTTGTAATTGAAATTGATTTCAATTGGTAAACATGGCGTATGCGTGTTATCTGTGGTATATAAATATATTATTCATGTGCTTTGAGCATATGAAGCATGTAAAATCAATATTTGCTAGAGAAATTTGTAAAACCATAATATGATCATTTCATTAACGGTACCTAAATACATTGCGCTTGCATAAAAACGTCGGCTCTATTATTTTTTCCAGGTAAGGCTTTAGCGATGGTATCATACGGCTGCTACCCACCAAATTTCTCATCCCTTAGTATTTTGTATTTATGTTTGATTTTCAACGATAAAAATTTAAGTTAATTTCTGCCAAATTTTTCGTACAATATAACTAAATTGATTTTCTGCCAAGCAATACAAATAAAAAAGGAAGAAAATGGCACCCGTCGCGCTTTACAATTAGCGTTGTGTTAGCATTCCAGAATAGCATTTTCACTTTAGCATTTCATGTTAGCTGCCAGGAGTTCAATTTGCTCAAAATTATTAAATAAATCTCTAATGGCTATAACGATTTGTATTTGTGCGCTTTGTGTAATCGTTCAAAATATGTTGTTAAAAAAAAGGAGAAAAAAAAATACATAAATAAATAAGAATACATATCAAACAGTTCTGACAGCTGTACCTAACATGGCGTATATTTGCTGTATAAGAGAACTGAATTTAATTTCATTATTATTTTGAGCCAAACAATGCTTTTATTGCCTGCCTGCATGCCCTACACTAATGTTATTGTGGTCCTTTTTTCGTTGTTATTCGGCGTTGTTTTTAATTTAATTTAATATTCATAAGCAGCAAGTAATGAAAAACACTTGTAGTCGGTATATGCACAGGCATTTACGTGTATGCGTAATGAATACGTTTACCTGCATTATATTATAAAATCAAGTATACGCTTTGGTTTAATAATAAAATGTCAAACATGTTTGACGCAATTTAACCACAACCTACACTAGTCGCAGGGCAACTTCATGACGACACTTAAGGACTCTTAAGGAAATGTTGCCAGTGAAAGTGCGTAGCATTCTGTTAACACGTGTAACACGCATACGCACTGTTGCCATGCCAGGTACATACATGCCCACATATGTACATAGGCATAGCGGCATTCCAAACAGGAATTGCAAAGGATAAAACAGGCAAACCGGTTTGCCTTATTTGCATAAAGTGCTGGGCGTGTCTGACTGCGCTATGCTTTTGAGCCTGCCTCCATACAAATATGCGCATTGATTTAAATATGCAAATGCGGCAAAAACAAAATAATAAATTACCACACGGCGTTAATGCAAATGACATTGCATATTTTATAAAGCTTACTTAATTATGCCCTGCCATAACACAAGCTGAGATTAAATGAAATCAAATTTAAAGCAAGATTGGCTTGTCTAACCTGCAGGTGTAAGATAGTAATGCAGCCTACTTTACACAAGACCAAAACAAACAAAATGAAAATGAAAGAAAAATGAAAACAAAATCAAAAGCAAAATGAAAACAAAAGCAAGCTTGCCCTTCATGCAGCAGCAGCAGCAGCAGCAACTCGGCCATTGTTGCAGTTATTGATTCGTTTCTTATTTGCGCGCACATATCCTTGTGCCTTTATCTAACTGTGCTGAGCAAAAGCAGTCAATAAAAGTTCACTTGAAATTCTGCTGACATCTCAATTATTTTTGCCGTTGCTTTTTCTACTCTTTTTTTCCTTCGGAATTTTTTTGTTTTGCACTTTATCTTCAACCGTTTCTTTGCCTTTCGCTTTCTGGCATTGCATGCGAGCGCCTTTCCTCGCTTGCTCACCGTCTTTGCTGCTGCGTGTGTTGGCTTACAGTGTGTGGGTGCTGCTGCCGCTTTGCTGCACTGACACTTTAATCTAACCGTTTGGCATTTTCCGCCTTTTTTTTCCTTGGATTTTGTTTCAATTTCTCTTTGCCTTCGTTTTGCAGCCCTCATGTGCTTAAATGCCCAAACGTTTGTGCACGCTCAAAGGACATGCATTGTATGCCAGTTTGGACGTCCGTCCGATTGGCTGAGTGGCTTTCTGGATCTTAAAATGCTTGATTGGGCATTTGCGTGTCTTATGTATACGTGTATAGAGTTCACATTCGTTGGAATATAGCCGTCTGTGTGTGTGTGTGTGTGAATCTTGGGCCAAAGTCTTATGCAGGCTGTGCAGTTTCTTCTCGTCGCTAAGTAACTAAGTAACTCTTGACTTTGGCAACGAATTTGTTCTGAAAATAATAAATAAAATTGCACATGCACCAGTTTTAGGCAGCCTTGCTTTGCGTGCATTTGTGGCTTTGGCTTCATTGATTGAAAGAGCAGGCAAATACAATGTGAGAGCGTATCTTAGTTGAATTGAATTGGCTTTGATTGTGATGACTTTAATTCGACTTAAATATGAATTGACTATGCGAACAGGCTGCCCATATTTTCACTATAAAAACGGTTAGGTTGCCTCCCAGCTCATATGCATTAGAACAGTCATATCAAAAGCATTACGAAATATTTATAATTACCTTATCCAGATTAAATAAAAATTTAATGTATTTTAAAATTCAATTGAATAAAATTTTCAATCTGTTCTTGTTTCATTTGTGAGCACTTTAACTTAATTATTAAGCGCACAAATCATTGACTTAAATTGTAATCATAAAAAATGTACGCGTTTTATTGCTCAGAGTACACGACACACATTGCGAATTGTATAGGAAGTCGAAAAATAAAATACGCCTACGCCGCGTGTGCCAGTGTCAAGTGTTGAAAAGAATTTGAACTGTTACAGCTTTTTGGATTAATTTAATGTTTTGGTTAAACCGCAACCTCATACAATTATGTGAACTTTTTATTTCTCGCATTTGTCATGCTTAGTTCCCTACTTACGGCATGTCTTCTAATGCGATAGTCACACCATCAACCCTTGAGCATTTAAATCGCCTCAGAAAATCATCACAGAGTTACAAGAAACCTATTCGACCGACTTAAGTTGATTATGCAAATAACAGCAGAAAGAAACAAAAACAAAAAATGGAAAATGAAAAAAAAATCTAAGAAATAATTGTAATAATGAGCAGCAAAGCTAAACAAAACCATTCATTTGGTAAAATGCCTCAACGAGTCAAAGAAATTAGAATTTCTCTGTTTGCATCTGTCTGTTTTGAGATTTTAAGCAAATCTGCGTGGATTTTTGGCAGCTTTATATTTTGCCTTATTACACATTTCTCTTTTTGGTTTTCTTTTTGCGTTTTTACTGTATTTGAGGTTTGCATGAAATTTAGCAGAAGCGTGTTGAAAAATGGTTTTTTAAGCGATAAAGTGTCAAAAAAAAAAAAATAATAAAATAAATAAAATAAAAGGAAAAGAGATCACATTATAGCCGAAAAATAAAAGGAAAAGCGTGAATACTGTCAAGCTGCCATAATCTGCGTTGCTTATTTGCATAAAATAATTGAAAAAAGAAAAAACACATCCACCCAAAATAAACAAAACGGAGAAAGGCTACAAGCAAGGAAAAACTTCAAACAACAGCCAGGAAATGGCACGCGACACCCTCAGCTGTGATGTGTATGAACTTTAATGCTGATGCTTTTATGACTTGTAATTATTTTGTTTGCTTTTGTTGTTGTTGCTGTTGTCGTTTTTGTTATTATTGTTACACAAGTGTACTAATTATTTAAAGTAGCGTCGCTAACAAAAGCGAAGCAAATAAAAAAAACTTGCTCCTTGCGTTTTTAATAGATTAAGAGTTTCTGTAATGAAAATGTTACCTAGATTTAATTAATTTGGAATCGCTTTTCAGATTAAAATACTTTGGCTGTATTTCGGTAATTAGCTAACACATTTTTTTTTTGAATTTTAGGGAAGGCAATTAAGTTCCAAGTAACTTTAACTAATGGAAGATGTGGATGTGGTCCGAATTCATACTGACAGCTGATTGTATTCAGCGTAAGCTGTGTTAACAGAGAAATCTGCTATGCTGCAGCTTTTGGTTTTGTTAGGTTGATTTTAATATAAATCTTTGCAGTGATATGCAGAGAGTTATTTCATGCATAGGCTTTGTAGATTCACATAACTGATGACCTAATTGAGGCCATTCTTGCAAAAAAAAAAAAAAATTAATGTGGAATGCGTTTAACGTCCATCATCACAAGTTTAAATAATTGAAAATAGTTTAACACCTAACAAAAGAGTTGTTCAGCATAATTTCTAATTCGATTTTGACCAAATAAAAATCAGAAAGTCCGCTGTTTTAATGCCACAAATGCCGTTATATGCTTTATAAAACCAATTAAATGATAGTAAATAAATCATGACAATAAAAGTTCACATTCAATACAAAAGAATAAACAACAGTAAATCCACATACTCGTGTATGCTTAGTTAGCTATGCATATTTGTTATTTTAATTTGCACATTTTTAATTGGTTTCGCTTGTTTTTTTATTCCTTTAAACTTTTAAATGCATGCTTTGTCGAATAAAAATGGAGTCGGAACACACACAGTAGGTTGTCGTAACTATGTAATGGAAACTGAGGCTGTGGTTTTTCTGCGTTAATGCACTTAGCGAGGATAAAAAGATGAAGCTAAAAATGTATTATACTAAGAAAGGCTGTATGTTTTTTTTTTTTCATTTTAGGTTTTCATTTGATTGAAGTCGATGTTATAGTTGCATATATCAAAGTTCATACGAGTGTTTATTTAAAAGTCGCACTTATTATGTTTTTTTGCGTGTATTTAATGATTTCGCTTAGTGAGAATTTACTGTAGTATGTATTTTTCACATTTGTAAATATTATATTTAATTAGTGAAATTATGCTGCGCTTTATTTTGGCTGGTTTCACTAATTGATTTGAAAAACAGCATGTAGTCGAGCCTAGTAAATCTTATGCACTTCCTCTAAACGTCAAGCAGAATCAAATATTTAGTCAAATAAATGACAGTTTCCGTTTTCAACTTCTGATTTGAAAAACTCGATTTAAGCAGCAAATAGCATTTTCAGTTCATTTCCTTGCGCAATCGCTACATGGAAATTGATTTCAATTCAATTTTGGCATATAAGAGAAACGTTTACTTAAGCATGCGATAATTCATTTTAATTGCAACTTTGCAAGCGAACACATATGCGAGGTAAATTGTGTGCAATCTAATGAACGACACGTAACGGATATGATTTTGCCCAAATGTTTGTGAACGATGTGCGGTGTGTTTTTGTTAGTGTAGCCACATTCTACCTGAGCCATGAAAGCACGAGAAGATGCATTTAAAGTGCAAACGCAAAGCAAACCTAATTTGCAAACAGCAAATGAAGTTATTGCCTATTCGATAAATGCACCACTGAGCGGAAGAGCAATAGTGTGGCAACGGGCATCGGGCAACTGGCAACTGGCACACGTACTCGGCGCCAGTCAGCCTTCGAGCTACGAGCTTATCCTGTATGGTATGTAGCTATGGAATTCAGAAGGTTTTTCGAGCATAAATTTGAAATGAAATTAAAACGGCTATGAAAATAATAACAGCAATGAGATACTTTAGCGTAGAAATGCGCAGTGAAATAGCAACGTCTGTCTGTTATGGCACTGGCATTGGCACTGACATTGGCGTGTGGTTGGGTGCGTTATGACATAGGAAGCGGAAGTGGCGCTGCGGCAGGATGCGGTATGGCGCCTGGCTGAAATTGTTGGCTCTGAGTGACGCCATGTCTATGTAACTCATAGAGTGGGTGGCAAGCGAGCGGGGATGGGGGTGAGGGCGGTGAATGTTGCAAACTATATGCGGTATATTAATTGAGAAATTATATTGAGCAACTTCCACACTAAGCCAAGCCAAGGCAAGCCAATGGCAGTGTGCTGCAGTGTATGTAGCAGATTAAAGTTGTGATAAGTTCTGCTTAGCATGCCTTACAGGATGCGCAGAATGGCAGCCAATGTGTATGCAACATTTTTGCGGCAGAAGACAAGGCAGTCGCATAATTACAATTTGACAAGTTCAGAATTCAATTTGGCAAATAAAACTTTGACATTTAATAACGAATTTAAGTTGCAACTGTAATAAATTCGCCTGCAAGGACATTCGCGTTGGTTGGCTGGCTGGCTGGCTGTTTGCCTGACTGCTTGCTTGATCGTTTGCTTGGCTGTCCTTTTCGTTATCGTTGTTGCTTGAGCGAAAAAGTTTGATACTTGAAAATTCAATTTTACGCAATATGCGCAAATCATGATTAAAAATGTTCCTACACTTTGCGTATTCTGTGTGTGTGGCAAAAAAAAAAAAAAAAACAGCAAAGCCAGGCTAGCCACACTGGCCAGAAACACGCAAAATAACTGCACGAGTCTAACAACAACCATGACAACAACAACAACAACCTCAGTAACAATAACAACAAGTTGCCTGAGGGCAAAACATTTCCTCAATTCCGGCACCCGAGTGGCACAGTCGTGCAGTCAACAGGGGCCCGTGTCGAAATTATGAGGCGGCAAGCTGTGCTCCCATAAATATCGAGTCATTGACGACAATGATGATGATGAGTGGCGGCATTGCGGTTGTTTTTAGTCAAATGCTTTGGGTGGTGACGACACTATTTCGCCCCTCTCCTCACTGCTCACAAGAACACTACGCAAATGTGTGCCTCAAATGACGAAACAATTTGTTGACCGTAATTGAACTTCGACGCTGTTTCGTCATAAAAACTGTTTGCTTTCTACGTGTAATAAAATGTCGTAAAACAAGCGAAAAGCGACAAGCGGCTTTTTATACATATGTATGTATGTATGTGTGTATGTATGTTTGTCATAATGGCAGATGTTTGCTGTTTATATTCGACTCTGCTATGGTTTCATACGTTAAAGTCATGTTGAATTTTCCTTTTTTATGCAAAGCATACTGGAAGTTTTTTAAAGCTAGTTTAGGCTGTTTTCGTTTATGTTCTCCAGTAAACTTTATTAGTTCGAATTTATATTGCCAAGGAGCGGTGTTACTTCGTTATTGTCTTACATTTTTGGAATTTCAATGAATAAGCATTTTTTCGACTCATTCTTTTGTGATTACTTGCCTTAGGCGTCGCATTGGTCATGACAAAGTACACAGCGGAAAAAGAAATAAATCGAATGTTTTCATTTTTTGTTTTGCTTTTTGGTTTCTATTTTTATTTTGTTGTAAGTCATTTTGTAACTGTTTGCTTTTTTATATCACGCAGAAGGGTAAACAATGTTTATTTTGTATATATCAGTTTCTTACCCAATTCATGTAACATTGTATTCGATTGCAGAAAGATCAAGTTGCCGTTTGTGACTGCTTTAATGCAATTTATTACTGCCCAGCTGTGCATAAACTTGCCTATATGTAAGGTTAATTTTAAAAAGGTACGGTACTTAGTTCTATTCATGGGGAAATTAACAATTACCTGAGCACAGTTAACTAAGCCTTAAGATGCTGACTGAACTAACTTTAGTGGGATATATTTTACGAGAGATGGTTTTATTATACTTACAAAATAATGAAAAGTTGGTTGTGCCTCGACTCTAAGGCTATGTTAATTGGCTGATAATCACTTTGCATGAATACTATATATGTTCTGTTTTCAACCATTGTGAATTTTACTTTTTAGTGTGTTTTTGGCTTAAAATTATATTACTATTAATATGTGTTATCATCTAAATAAGGCATAGAAGATGCTTAGTATGTGCTTTAAAGCATCCTTCTCGCTATTATTAGCGTATATTACTTAGTGTGTATGTCAGTTAGTTGTGAGAATACCCAGAAATGGTATGTAATGCTAATTTGGCGGTATCAAAGTATTCTTTAAAAATTGTTCATTAAAACCTTTAAACAACCATGCATTGTCTGAGAACACTATTTTGTCTTCATCAAATCGACAGTAAGTAACTTGCGTATGCTTAATAAAAGATTCAATTGTCGCAGCGCACTTACTTTGTCATGCAAATAATTTAAAGGCAGAAATTATTCACTCTTAAAGTTTATTATGGATGTTGAAACATATTCGTTTCGAACTTTTTAATTGTACATGAATTTTACATAATTGCAGTCAGCTTGTGGCACACTGCCTTCCTGTTAACGATAAACTCAAACACTCCCATTGAAATTTTCAAATTTCGGGCATGAATATTTTAACAAAAACTAACTGAGACGCACTCAAGAGTAATTCAAGTGCAAGTGGTAAAAATGTTTTTTGCGAAAACTAACTCGATGCAGTTTCAAGTTTTCAATAATTTATGCTCCAAGAAACATTGGCTGCAACACCAACGCCAACAATAACAACAATGACAATGACACCAACAACAGCAACAACTACCACATCGGCCACAACAACAAATGGAACAATGAAAGCCAATAACTAGTAAAATTCGTCTCTGCGGTATTTCAAAAGGATGCAACGTGCGTTAAAGCCAGAGAGGAAAACGGATATAAAGCATTTGAGCGAGACAGAGAGAGCGAAAAGAAGAACGAGAGCTAGAGCGAGAGGAGAGGAATGCACAATTTAAGTGCTGCTTCTATAGGAACTATTCAAGCTATTTGAAATAACAAAAGTAAACAATTGGCGCCAGCAAAGGATGGCAAAGCAATGCCAAGCAGTCGTTGTGCAGTCGAGCTTCATGAAGTCATAACTAACGGCGTAGATTTACTAAGTTGTTTGAAAAGCTTTGTTAGTAAATAACTGTCAGTGCGTGTTGTTGATTGCGATCTTTGCGAACTTGCATTTATGCACAATATATTCATTGTCCACGCAGCGCCTTCAATTAGCTGCTTCTATATGAGCTGTGTTAACATAAGTACGAGTATGCAATGGCTATGACATCTGTGATGTCAGATTCAGTTGGCAGACGTTAACAGAATATAAAATACAATATTTGATAGGTTGTTGAATGGAGCTACTTTAATAACTTATTGTAAAGAGATAACATGAATGTCGTCTTATCTGCAGAAAGACAAGAGAATCGAGTTATCTGTGAATTCGAGTCAAATTGGCTGTAAGTTTGTTGTGGCACTGCCAACCCTCTTGCTGAAATAATACCGCTGTACTAGTGTGCACTTTACATGCACATACAGAGCAGCAAGATGCTTTTCACTTATCTCCTTAAATTGTGTAGCAATCCGAACCAAAGCTGTCTCTTACCTGCAACAGTGCGATGCATGCAGGTTATAGTCTGTGATCCTTTTCACTTTGCTTAAACTTATTTACTTCGTCGCTTACAACACTCGAGTCTGTACTCGTTTATCATTACATTTGCACAGCGCACACGCTGACTAAAGCTACTTTAAGACTGTCATTCACATTAAACCGATTGAAATCAAAGCTGCACAGCTTCGCACAAAATATCATTTTCCTTCTGCTGCACAATCTTAAGTCAACGTCAATGCAGACTTAGCAAGAAAGTGCAACAAGTTTAAATAGTGCATAAATATTTGTGTGTAAGAGCAGGACCTGATGTAACACAATACACACAATACACAACAGCTCTGCAGCTGTAGTCTTGCAGTCCGTGGTTCTGATGTTGTTTGTCTGTCAACAGTATTCCTTTCTCTTTTCTGTTGGCATGGCGAGGGCTTTGTGTGCCTTTGTGTAAAATATGCCACAATTTCAATTACAAAGTATAATTTTAGTTATAGGAAATGACATTTACGCGCTTTGTGATGGTCTGCCCATGCATAAACTATTTTTCAGAATTTTCAAATTTCTTTGTGGTTTTTATTGCAGAAATTCTTTCGTTTTAATTTTTCCATTCCCACAATGGCAAATAAATAGATACAGTTGACTCTTGATGTTGTTGTTGCTGTTGTTGTGCATCACAATAAAAAAAAGAAGAACAAAGTGAAAGTTATTACAAGAAAATGCATATTGTAGGCGAAAGCAATTGTATTGTAACTTTTTTTTATAACTTTAATACTTTTCCATGTAAGTGTTTAATAAAAAAGTAATGAACAATTAAAATTATTCGTAAATATCACCAATATGTTTTGTTTACTTAAATTAAAGTTTCCAACTTAATGTTTAAAGTTTAATTCTTGCTTTAAAAATATGCTCTATATATTGTAAAAATTGTATAGCATAACTTCAGGCGTTCGTTACAAATCGTTTGGCACAGTTCGACTTCCTGTGTGTGTGCAACAGAGACAACGTGCCATGGCATAATGCATAGCAATATCAGCGGAAATGCAGTGAATGAATAAATACAAATAGTAAAAATAGTAAACGTTTGTGCTTGCCATTATTTTTTCTACGTTATTTTTTTGTTTTGTTCCGCTCTTCTGTACGTCATCGTTATCGTTTAAGCACGCTATTGTTGTTGTCAGACGTTAGTACAAATAGTTGCAACAATTCATTTATGCGCGTTTTGTCATGTGCAAATAATTGCATTCATTAAGTGCAGGACTAGTAACATAAATTTAAACGATCGCTTAAAGGATTTATTATGTGGATTTTTGTTATCTTTTGGCATTAAGTAAGTAAAGCGCACAGCATCGCTGCATATGTTATGCACACCTGTGCTTGGTTTGATATTTCGTATCTGCTGCTGATTTTTCATCAGTTCGTAGCTGGTTTTTTCACGTAAGCCGTACGTTTCAGTGCGTTTTGCATTGTTGTTTGCTTTTGTGCAAATGAGAACGTTTTTTCTATTGATTTTACAGTTGTTTGGCGCCAATTTCGGTTTAAAATAAATTTTGTTTTTTTAGGTTTTATTTTTTTTAAAACATTGGATTATTTTTATAAAAATTTTAATTTGCTGCATCTTTAGTTTTGTGCTTTTATTTAAATTAATTAAAATGTCATTGCAAGCATAAAAAGTTGTATTTATAATTGAGTTTACAATTTTTTGCTCAGGGAGACATTTGTTGTACAACAAAGCAAAGTTCTGTTAGTTACAGTTGACTGCTGATAAGTTAATTGAGTTATATTGTATGCTGGCAATAAATATTTTTCAAAAGATAATAAAATGTTATTGCGTGTTTATTGCAAAAAAAATTTTGTTTATTTAGGTAAATGAACAAAGTTTTTTATGTTTACATTTTTGAATAGTTCAGTTGCAGCCATGCAGGCTCTTTTATTGTTGCAATTAACTAAACGGCACTCTAATTTTAAGGTTGATAAACTTTTAATGTGGCACTCATGCATCTTAATAGCAACAAGTCTCAAAAGTGTCAGAGTGGTTTTAGTCACCTTTTGAATAAATATCTCAAATTTTCGAATATTCTCCAACATTTTGGTGCATATAACCTAGAATATAAAGTAGACTTTTTGTGTGCAGTTTTGCTTGTAAAAAAAGTACAAAAAATATATATTTTGTAAATAATATATCGCAATGTTACAAGACAGATGTAGAAAAATTAAGAGATGATGCATTCAATGAAATTAATTATATTTGCAAGTATTGTCGAGGGCGGACTTTAACAAACTAAATGCATTATCTCTTCATAAAAAATAAAGGAGTAAACTTGCGAGCAAAGTTTGCTCATATGAAATTTGAAGCTTCCGGCTGAACTTGTCCTAATGCTTCCAAATGGGAAGTGGGTTACGTGGCTTCTGGGCAACAGTCACACGCGAATTGGTTCTGGCGTGAGCCTTCGGACCGCACTTGGCATGGCAATGCGCCAGCAGCTCTTTAGAGCTTGCAAATTCCTGGAAATCTATCATGTTAGATTGTGTTCCTCTTAAGAATTGAGTAAACTTACATTGTTGCAAAATTCACAGCGCATCACCTGCAGCGGCTTGTTTGGAATCATCTTCATCGATGTGGCGCGAAACACCGTATTCCGATGAGTTGGCGATTTTAACTTGGTTATTATAGGCTTCACACGCGTAACGCCTTTCTTATCAACATTCGGTTTAACATCTGTGCACTGTGGTGTTATGCCAATGCCGTCGCCATCTCCGATGTGAGGTGTCTCAATTGAATCGTCGCCAGACTCGCTATTGCTGCTTTTTGTAGATGTATTAACAGATGTTATCGATTGTGGTTCAAGATTAGTTTCCTCTTCCTGTGGAAAATTATATGAACAGCTAATTAACTTCAATGATGGATCCTCTTTTGCCTCTTGCTCTGGCTCAGTTGCAGAGTCAACTACTGGCTCTTGAAGTTTTTTCTTTATTATTTCCTCTGAGATATTGAACATTTTCCTAAAAAAAAATACACATTTGATTTTGTTGGCGCATTTCTCACAGACGTCTTTTGGTGCACCGTCTTCTTCATTTAGCTTAAGAGAATATATTAATGGACTTTTCTAGTGAAAACATATTTATATTTATTTTATTTTTTTAAGTAGGCATACCCGAACTCCTGTGGAGCGCCAAAACATATCAGATAAATTATTAATGGTGTAATCCGAATCGAATTTTAAGCTGCCGGTAACATCCTTGAAGCTGTCATCACGTTCTGCTAAACAGACTTGACAGACGTTCAAATGCGGTAAATTCTCATTCTGTAATAGTTTTTTGAACAGAACCATGTACTCATCCATGCAGTCTGCAGCTACGTCTGCAAAATTATCCTTGCGCTCCATTGTTGTAACTGCTCGTTCTTTTTTATAGTTTTTACTACAATAGGTAAAAAATATATATTTTCTCTATTTCAAGTGAATATTAACTTATGTTATTGAGTATACTGAACACATTTCCAAAGATTGCTTAGTCAAGTTTTCTTTGTCTTTGTTGAACATTTGAAAGAAGTTTTTTTTAAGTTGAAAGATATTTTGTATACCTATTATTTTTTAGCTCTCGCTTTTTCAAAGTAAGATATTTTTAGAGTTTTCAATGTAACCCTTAAGAATTTTTTAAACGCAAAACTAAAGCATCTGTGAATGTATACTATATTCAACTTAAAGGATTTCACTTGTTTCGCTTTTTTTGTTTGAGTCGCGCACTTTATGCTCGCTAAAAGCATTTTGTGTTATATCGATTACTTAAATGACTGCCATGTATGTGTCCGCTGTTGTTGTTGCGACTAAAAGCCAAACAAATGCTTTCATCGAGCGAAATTTAGGCTAATAAAACGGGTTAAGTGAGAAGGCTGCCATTTAATTAGAGTTCAAATGTATTTTAAAGCTTTTTGCTCTCCAACCTCGTCACTGGTGTTGACTTGTTTACTCCGCAAAGTGGAAATATTTTAATTGACAGTCTCACAGATTTGGTAAATAGAGAGGGACTCCCTGCTATTATTGTGGAAAATGAAAGGCAGATGTGAGTACATTAAATAATGCCAATTACGAAAATTATGATTTATGTTGTATGTAACGTTAAAGTGCAACTTTGTTGAAATGCTTTCAATTAAACTTAAAAGAATCCAATCTCCAAACTTATCAACATAAAAAAGGAAATATTAAAGTCGTAACAAAATGAAATTCCCGGAAAATAAAAACTAAAAGATTAACAGCAAATTGCATTTTCGGCTCTTGCTATCAAATACGACGAAAAAGTCAAGGCGAAACAAAACTAAAAATAAGGCTCACACGTAAAACAAGGACGAAAGCATCGCCGACGAGATTTTAATTCTTAGAAAAACTCAGTACTCAAAAAGTAACCAACGAAATTTGCAGTTGCAAACTTCTTCAACTTTTTCAACTTATTGGGCTTTTCGGCTTTTTGTTGTGTTCAATTTAGTTTTAAACTTGCAAAGCACATTTCTACGAAGAAAATAATCCGACTCGTATTATGCTCCGTTTCAGCATCAGCGAAAAAAAAAAAAAAAAACGAAATTGCAAGAAAGGGTTTCTGGAAAATGGCAGCCTACATTCGTATTGCTAATTGTTAAGGAAAAGAAAAAAAAAAATAAACAAAAATTACGGCTAACTAGTTGCTTGATGTGCATCTTTAACCTTTTTCTTATCGTGAAATAATATACGCATAGAAACTAAGACAGAAAATCATCTTTTAGCAAGAAATCAAAAAAATTTCATAGCATCCCATCACAGAGCCATTATACGCCATAATGCAGCAGCAGCAACATAAAACGCATAAAAAACCAAAAGCTGACAAACAAAAAGCTACGCACAAAGCAAGTGTGCTCTATTGGCCAAACAAAAGCGAAAAAAAAATATATAAAAAAAAAATAAATAAATCGTATATAAAAAACTGCTCAGATAAACGAGCGTGAAAGTGGAAAAAGCATATGAATGCGTTGTATACGTTTTGATATAAACAAAGCCCCTCCCTCAACTCATCGGCTCACACACACTACACTTGTCAGTAACAAATGCGATTTTATTGTTCGCAGAATTAATCCCAAAAGTATGCTATAGTTTACCTCGATTCTCGTTGATTTCTGCGTATACGACCTTCGCCTGCGTACTTCTGTCAGCACATACGAAAAAGTACTTCAGTGTGGATTTATTCTAGCGCGTATTGTTCCTGGCAACACCGACTTTTTTTCTAAATTATTTTGTTTTTGTTTTTATTTTCTGAAGTCTTTCAATTTAATTTTTATTGTTTTTCTGTACTTTGTTTTTTTTTTGTGGTAATGCAAAACACGTGTTGCTTGTGTAAGCGCTGCTTACGAGTCCGAAATACATTTAATAAATCAAGCTGTGACAGTTTATCTGGTTGTGTGTTTTTCGCAACCTACTAAGGTTTTGAATCACTTGTAAAATATTGACAATAATATGTAAATAATAATTTTAAATTCAAATGTTTTGGTTTTAGAATTAAACATATTATTTACTAATAACTAAGAATTTGAGATCAATACGTATCATATGTATTAAAATTTAATAAAATATAAATCATGATCAATTGGACTTGAACAGTTCGATCATTTTGTTATGTTTGCATTTATTATTTTGCTAGTTTTGAAATTAATTTGGCTTGTATGTCTGTCAGTAAGTGAATTGTGAGTAATTGATGGAAACAATGAGTTTAAAAAGGCACAATCATTTTTTAAGAAGATCCTCTTTATTGACGCCAGCCACAAATACGCAGTCTACATAAATTTTCCCAGGAGTAGGTGGTGACATTTGCAAACGCATGAATCACGGGCCGTGCGATATTACAGACACAGCCAGATGCCCTAAATTTCGGTATGTGGCTGGGTCGGTATATTTTCTATCTAGATCTACTTCTCATCTGCAAGTTTATTAAAAAACATTGCTTTTGTTTCCAACTCATTAACTTTTTAAGTGTTATAAACATTCGATTCGGCTCGCCAAGCACGACGGCATGTAGTATATCGCATGGGCAAAATGGCCAGCTGTCCAGTTTTCAACTTAAATCAACGATATGTCTTTTGAACAGCAATGTGTTTGTTGCAGTACAAAAAAAGGAAAACAAAAAATAAAACGAAAAAAAAGGGAACTTTAACACGAAAATTAGAATGTGCTTTCAACAGAGTCATTAGACGCCCTATGCCACCTACGCTTAAATTACGGACATAATTATACTAACAGTGCAAAGTTCAAGCACCGAAAATTAGTTAATTTGCTGCTTGCGTAACACACAAATGTAGCTCGAGTACATCCAACAAATGGGCAAATGGGCGAACGAGCAAACGACCAACAAAAAAGGCCAGAGTGCGCGCTAATGTACTCGGACGCAGAAGGCTCCAACATGTCCACATGCACACATAGCTATGCACTTACGTGCACATACACACCGACAAACAAGCAGCAGCAGTAAACACAACAAAAACAAGCGAACAAACAAACAATCAAATAAGCGAACGACCAAACAAAAAAGCCATGGCAGTTGCCGCGCTCAGCCGCACAATAAAAGCGTGGCAATAAAATAAAAGTCGAGACTGCGAGCAGAAGCAGCAGCAGCAGCAGCTTTGCACCAAGCACACCATCGCATTAAAAGTTCGAGTTGTTGCTTAAATTTACGTTGAGTTTATGCGCCGAAACCGCTCGAATGCCCCGGGGACACACATAATATTATTTTAAACGTCAATTTGCCAAAGTAATTAATGAGGCACAGACTGCTGCGACAAACTGTGACCACACAAGCTAAAGTGATTAACATTAAGTCCTTAACGGCGTAACGGCCATGAAACGAGGCTTCAGTAAGCGGCAGCGGCAGTGTAAGCGACCATAAGAAAGCAACATAACGAGTCTTTGATATGCGTCATGTCCTAAACGAATTAGCAGACATTTGGCCAGCTTAAGTACAGTTAATCTGCGAACGCAAGACACACTCATCACTGCTAACCAATAATCTCACCAATAAGCTGAACCAATTATGGCAGAAAGCTGCTTCAATGAGTGCCAATCTCAGCAGGATTTGCTAACGATATTTACATAATAAATATGTCAGGATTTCATGCCCGCCAAGGCGCTCGAATATCGACACAAACGAAGCAACAGCAGACAGACAGAAGAAGCTCGCCAAGTTGTAAAAGTCAAAATAGAAAAATAAAATATATTGAATATCTTGAAAACAGTCAGTTTTGTTTTTGTTTCTCCGCTTCCTTTTTTTTTGTTTTCTGTTTTTTGTTTTTTTACTCTTCAAGAAGAAGCTGGAAAATACTGGCAATGTCAATTTCCATTTGCATTTTAAATTTGTATAAATGTCAGTGCTTCTATGACAGACGAACGTACAAAAAGAATCAAGAAATGAACGACTGAACGCATGGTCTGGCTGGTTTGGTTGACATTTTGTAACGTTTGAGAAATATCAGCAATCAAGCGCTGTTAAATCTCGATTGGACAGAAAAACAAAACTGAAAAGAAGGGATAAAAAATAGATTGGCTGACACCATGCACTGCGTGTGAGTAACATTATTTGTTGATAATATGCAAATTACGCATACGCCGTGTTGTATGACTTTAAGCGGAAGCTAAAGTTTTCCCCATCAGAACAGTTTTTCTTATCTCCTTTTGGGAATTTTAAAAAGCAAAATGTTACAGGCAGTTTGGCTAATCAGCAAAGCATGAGTACAATCCGACAAGTTGGTGGCTTAAAATACATAATTTTATTTGTGAAGCTGGCATTTGATTGGGTTCCGGGTTGCTTGGGTTTTCGGAGGTTTGGTTGTGTATTAGCGCCAATGGCTCAACGTAATGTAGTTGTTAGGATAATTTTTATTTTATTTTATGCTTCAGATAGTTGCATACTCTGCTCGCATATTAGTATTTCGCAATAAAAGTCTTTTCGGCAACCTTACTCTGTAAAGTTCATGATTGCCATAAAAAAACTTTCCATTATTTGAGTGTGGAATATATATTAAAAAGTAACTACAACTCAACATTCTACTTCTAGTTTTCTTTTTTTTACTAAATTATATTTTATTGAATTTGATTGTCGATAGGAATGCAACGAATGTTATAAAAACTCTTAAGTAGAATTATGATGTGTGACATGCTTTTGCATTGAATTTGATGGCAAAAGGGAGGGAGAAAGAGACGGCCGTTGGTAAATGATGCGTTTTTTTTTCATATACTAGTGATAGTATATATTTTCATGAAATGAACGTATTCGCATGTGATATTGCTGCTTGTTACAAACGTTCAACAACTTTTCAGTCGGAATAAGACTTTGGCTCAAAATCATTTTTTCATTCAAGGTCACTATATTTATACGTACATTATATATGGGTATAAAAAGTGTACATATGTACGTACAAAAAAGATTATTGCAGAAATCAATATGCTCTGCATGAGCTGATTTAAAGTTTTTTGAGGCATATGTAATTTTCAGGGAAAATACTTTTTTATTTGTTTTTAATATTTAATTAATTTTTTGAATTCAGTTTATTTAGTATGATTGACGTTTAATTTAAATATTGCAATTAAAAATTGTAATGAAATCTATTGCAAACAAAGTCTTAAAATGATTTCCAAGTTAAATGTAGCTTATTTCTGACAGTTTACAATATTTTAATAGTTTATGGTTGCTTATATTCAATAACCGGTTAGAGGTTTTTCAAGCTAAAGCTATTTTTAAGTTTACGAATTGCTGACGTTTCTAGTTTTATTTCATTTGACACACATGACGGCTTGGAGGTAACAATTTAATTTTGAGCTTGCTAAGCTGTTAGGTTTGTATTATTTCAAATTTTTTGTAGAAAATAAGAACTTTCGTTCATTGAATGCGTTGAATGCTTACTTTGTTGTTACTTTAATTATGTGTAAGTTATTAAAATATATGGCATTCGAACGCTTGATTTATTCGATTGCTGCTTAATTAACGTCATTTAATGGTGTGTTAAATGTGTTTAACGCGTCATATAAAATTTATACGAAAATGTGCCTTATAATGGACCATTATGAGTGTTTTTATAACTCACAGATTATCTGATTCATATAAACATACTATATATACGGGTTTTGTCTGATTTACGTTTGAAACTGTTAATCTTATTACCACGTTTTTATTATTCGATTTCTTTTGCTTTGTTTTGGTTTCCGTTTTGTTGGAAATGATTTCTGTCTTTTTTCTTTTTTATTTTTTCGTTTTTGTTTTGTTTTGTATTTTATGTTGTCACGTTTCGTAAATCTTGCGTCAAAATGTGCTATGAAGGCATGCAGCGACTGCGTGAATGCGCAAGTGACTGAGCGACTAAGGACGTGAGTGACAGCAAGTGCCCCATTGTATTTCCGCTGCATTGCTGCTGTGGTTGCGGTGAATGCCTGGCAGATATAAAATGTCTGCGGGCTTCGAATGAAGCGTGCTTCTGCAGTATAAAAGTAAGCGTAAAAGAAAGTGTTCCGTAAACGGAAGCCAGCAAAGCGAATCAGTGTCCTTGCAGTGTTTTATTGCAATAAGTTTGTGGCAAGCGGCATCGCGCTATGCGGGCTCCCTCATTAACTCGCTCAGCTGTGTTTGATCGCTGCACTATAATTTTATTATGACTGTAAAACAATTTTTATTAGACATTGTTTGAACGTTTTGTCAATGTGTTTTTTATTTTAATATTATTGTTTTTTTTTTTTTCTTTTTCTCTTGTCTTTGCAAGCTAGCTAAGTCGTTTTTATTGAATTATGCCGTCTGCTTATAAACGCATCTTGTGGCATTTCAGCTTAAATATGGCAAAGTCTTGCAATAATACAAAATGAAATTGAGTAAGCATCATCGCTGTTGAACAATGTGCTTGGAATGCTGTAAAAGCATTGCAGCAGCCAGTTTTGTGGCAGCAAACTAACTTCGTTATTGTGTACGACGTTGACAGCAGAACAAGAAAAGGACAATGGTTAAACCAACGACAAAACCAGCAACAAGACAACACAAACAACACCAACAACAACAATAGCAATAGCAACATCAGTAGCAGCAGCATCAGCATCTATTTTACCAGAAAATATGTGCCAGAGCTGACAAAAGACGGTAAAAAGACAACAGCGAAGTAAAATACATAAAGTAAACGCGAAAACAAAATAATGTTTAAAGGTGAAGCGAAATTCGCCAGGAAAAATGGTTAGCTGTATATTGCCTTGATGCATTGAAGCATTTTGAGAATTTATGTGCAACATTAAATGGTTAGCTGAAGTTGGTTTAAGCCAAAAGAAATGCTGGCGCATTAAATTTAAAACTTTTTCTTTTTACTAATTTCATGGCTTTAGTTTGGCTAATTTAAGCTGAAGGTTTTATATCTTTTGGAGTTGGAATTTTGTTTAAGAAATTTTATACCCAAAAATATGTTAAATCTGCAATGTGAATCAATAAATATTGTTGACCATATTTACAAAAGTTTGGTTTCCTCATTTCAGGCAAGCCATAAATTATTTAATCAGCTTCATGTTAATAAAGACAAACTAATGTTAATTTTAATGGAAGGCGGTAGATATGACTTCTTAAGTATAGAACCATGAGTTAAAGCGATATTTTCATAATTTCTAGACTTTTGTGAGTGTCTTTATTAATCAGAACTGAGCGTGAAAATTAAATGATTCCAGTGCACCGTCCAATATCGGTGGCAGTTTTGGGCTGGGCACTTGTAATCGTGTCCGTTCTTACGTAGGTGTAAAACCGTCTGTAGTCGAGTACTATGCTCCGAAATTGCAAGTAATATACATAAAAAGTTATTAAAGTTGAAGTGAGCTTTAATAATATTGACTTGATATTCTCATGTGAGTAAATTCCCTTTACAAAGTGTTTGCATTGTCATTGTCATTTAGGTGCAGTGCAATCGATAAACCAATAGATAAGCGACGTTTGATTTTACGTAATTAAGTTAGATAAGTGCCATTATATTTTCTAAATCGATTACATGTCCATTGACAATATCTCTATATATAAAAAACAAAAATTAACTACACTAATTGTTCATCGGAGTTATCGCATACACAATTTGCACAATAACAAACGAAATGCGGCACTTCGACTGACACTCAAACGCGTAGCATCTGAGTAACATTTCTGCTGATAGCACGCGACGTTGCTTATGCCAGATGCTGCCCATAGCTTGCGAAAAAAAAAAGAAAATTCAATAAACACAAAAACGATCAGCTGATCGACTGCGACTCTTTTGCAACAACTGAGTGCCGGCGAACTCAGTGAGAGAGCGCCGCCAGAGCGTCAGAGAGCATTAAACAAAAACGGCGTTGACCGAAAAGCGATAAGCGTGCAAACAACGCAATGCCGCGATCTTAGAGCCGGCAGTCAATTGTACATGTTCAGTCAGTCGGTGTGGGGCTAAGCGCGTAAATGCTACAGTCAGGCGGCATTCGAGAAGCTAATTAAAGACATTTGAAAGACAAATATTTGATCGATATAAATTCAGCAATAATATACGTGTTTTTTTTGTTTGAAAAATCATAAAGAAAAGTTTATTGGAGTATCAATTCGGTTCTGCGCGAGCTGTGCACTCAATGGATGCTTGAAACCAAACTGCAAAGATGGCTGCCGCATATGTTGAACCCGATGAGCAAATAAAAAGTTTACGCAATGAAATTCTCGCACTTAAGGATGATATACACACAAAGGATAGCGAGTTAATCAAATTGCGCAGAGAAATACACAAACTTAAGGTGAATGCCGGTAGAACGCACTCTGCGCATGCATTTAGGCAAAAGTAATTCATAAGTTTCTTTTATTACGTATTACGTATGCGAACATAGAAAAAATGTAATAAGTACTCCGCTGTTTCCTTAAGAAAGTGATTTACGAGTATCAACTTTTCTTTTTTGCTTTATTTTTTTTTTACTTTGCTAAAACAAATAGTAGAAAATTTTGCAGTTACTTGCATTTGTAAAATGCTGTTTAAGTACGGATAACGTAACTACACAAGTGATTTTTTTCTATTTTTATTATTTATTTTGTGCCACGCAAACTATAAAGATAAAAGTCGCATGCATATATCTAATTGTAATTTGTAGCTGTTGCTGAATTGTATCTGTATCTAAATAGATGTGCTGCTAGCAGTTACGTTATGTGCATAGATTTAACGCTAAAGGTGACAGACGCAGTTATTATTACTACAGTGTGCGCTCCATATGGTGATCTAATTATCGTTCGTTACTAATTTTTCAAGTTGTCATTGGATTACAGATTAAGTTTGTGAGCCATTAACTTTATTATAATCTATCTATAGTTGATTTCTCTGGTCGAAAAGGAGAGAGAGCAGGTTGAATATATTTGCAAAACAAAAAAATAATAAAATGCATATGTTATGAACGACTTTCTTATACTATCTATTGTCTAGATTTGGATTTGCAGAGAATAAAAAAGTTACTACTTAATACTTGATAGTTAAAACCCAAGTTCACGTTTTAGAGTATTTACTGTATTTAAATTTTTCTAGCGCAGTTGCTGATTTCAGTTATTTTTTTGATTTTTTTTCTGTTGTTGTTGTTGTATGTTTAAATAGTGAATCGTTTTATTTAATTAATCACTTAGCACTTTATTTTTATTATTGTTGTTATTATTGTTGTTATTTCTGCTGTATATCTTACTTTATACTCTATACTCTTTGCCAAGCTGAGTTCAACTGAGTTTTCATTACAAATCACTTCGATCACTCAGCATATATTGTAGTATATAGTATACTATGAATGCCAATGTGCTTATATTTAGCTATTTTGTTATAGCTTCGCCGCCGACAATGCATCTTCTATGTCTGCTGTCACTTTTTATGCATGCAAAGCTATGCTAAACAAATTTGCTACTGTCGCATAAAGCGTGTTTAGTTTTTGTTTCTTTATGTCTTTTTTATATTCCAAGTTATGCTGTGTTCTATATACTGTAGGTGCTGCAAGGAAGAGGCGTTCGAGAATATATTGAAAACTAATTGTGATAATTCTTTTAAAGTCTTTTATGGGCAGCTGTGGAAAAAATTGACGAGAATTATTATGTATGCTGCGTAGAATTTCATAAAGTATAAAAATAAAAAAATTAAAAAATGAAAGCCATAAACTTCGAGTAAACAAGAAAATAATTTAAGTGAGTTGAGCTATGTGAGCGTTATAAACAAGTGTGAATATAAACAACATTGTGTTGTGCTATTGTGTGTAAAAGTGCGGGATTAAAGCGCGTACCACAAACGTATGGCACATTATTTTTTTGGATTAATCAACACCTTTTAGGAAGTGCTCCACGTGTCGAAATTCATATTAAAATTCAGTATGGCGCGCGCGGCGTATAATGTGTTATATAATTTATTTCGAAAAAAAAAGAAAAGAAGGAGAACAAAGACGAGAATATGTATGCAAGAACAAAACAATTTTCTTTTCCATGTGTTAATTTCCATGCAAATATTGTTGAAAATAATAAAAAACAAACTTGAAAAAGTGAGTGTAGAAGTCGCGACACTTCATTTGCTGGCCACCTTTGTTTTTTATGACATTTGAAAGAACTTTTAACGTTTGTGCGGCGAAGGCACGTCTTATCTTTTTGGGTTGTCAAAATACGCTAAATAAAAATAACCTAGAATAAAATAACATAAAGCATAAAAATCGTAAAAAAAGGGAAACCTAATGAATGTTGCTGGCACGTAGCAGTTTAAAAATACATTTTCGCATATTTGTCGTATTTGTTTACATATTTTAGTAATGCTAAATGGCAATAACAAAAACTCAAGCAACAATTAAAGTTAATTAAATTATTTGTTTGACACGAGCGTTGTCAACTGTAAGTTGCAAATCAAATGAGGGGTGTGCCCTTAGGCGTGTGGAATTGTTATCTACTATTAGACGAATTATGTAGGTCACATGTTCTATTTAAATAAATGCTGAAAAAACAAATGTTGATATGCAGATGAATAACAAAATACGCAACGGCATTTAAATTTTATTGTTTAAAAAAGAAGTACGAGTATCTGGCGGTTTGTCTCTTTTGTTACAATTGAGTGAGGGTTCAATGGCATCATTATCCAATTAGTTTATCTGTCTTACCATTGTCGAAGATAGTAACTTTCAAATATATTTGCGACATGCATGCGATAGCATGGTTCTTTTAAGCTTTCCTTAAATAATTTATATTTAAAAGAGTATTTCCCATAAGTCAATCACATCCTAAAAACCGTACTCAATATATATATTTATGTTTTTGATACATTTATTTCTTAAAAACTTGATATTGAGACGCATTCATTCGCCATTTGCCATTCTTCATTATTTAATTCGTAAACTTAAACGTTATTAATGTATCGTTGTGCAAGAAGGGTCTACTTACCTATTAGTCTAAACCCTATACATTATTTTCTACTTACCATCTCATCTCTCTTTTACGATTTTTCAAATTAATACAAGTTTACCTCATTTTTAAATAAACGGCTCGAAACATCACATTTCTGTGACTTAAAAATCAAATGATGCCCTTGACATTATTCGCAAAGCTTCCGCCTATTTATCAACAAAGCATTAGGTTTCTAAGAGAGGTTTTTCAGCTTGGCTACGCTCATGTTCATTTTACGAATCTCACCATCTGCAAATTAATAAAAAATAAACAACATTCGCGTAAATTTGTGGCACGTGAGTCAGTTGGAAAAAATTCATGCCGAGCGTTTATAGCTTTACGACACGCACGCCAACTGTGCCGCAACTAGACGTCACGTTATTGATGCTTGATGTTCGCGAGCAGTTTTGCGACTTTAATGAAAGTCATGCTTTCATAATGTTTTGTGGGTGCTTTAATTACTTTTAATAAATAAATCATATCAATTTCATCTAACGTAGGAAAACATTGGATCATGTAATATGCATCATGATTCCTATATATACTTTTTTCGCCTTAGGTGACCAATGAGAGTGAGAGTGAGTTTTCATTTTATTTAACTTTAAACAAATCAGCTGATTAGCTCTGCTACGGTAAGAACGATTAACTACGCTCAAACAAGTCGAGAACCACACAATGTTGTCGATATCGTTCCATTTCCTTAGTTCAACCGATCACAAAAATAATTAGTTCTTTTAATATTTTATACCGAGACTAACAGCCTAAATGACATATTATATTTAAAAATGCAGAGCGTGCTGCAGCAGACAACAAATCATTTGCCCATCGCCAACGATGACCTGCTACAAAGTCTTCCCCAGACAGTTAAGACCCCACACACGAAACTCTATACCCTACCAGAGCAATGTCCAGAGGTAACTACCAGTGAAACAACGTGTGCCAGCTGTGGCTCACCCAAGACAAATGGGGATGGCTTCGGTGCACGGAAAAGCGCCGAACTCGGTATCGATGTTTTGGCAAATGAGCCGGCCGCGAAGTGCGTGCAGTCCATACCTGTGCTTAAGAAACAGGGTGTGTCTGCGGAGAGCTGTGTGCACTCGATGCAGGAAACGTTCAGTGTACCTATTGTGCAGTATGAGAAGGATTTTAGGTGCGTTTAAGTTCCAAGCGTTGCTTTTCATTTTAATTTTAAAGTACTTTGTCATCGCAGCGCCAAACAGCTCATTAAGGATGCTATAATGGATAATGACTTTTTGAAGAACCTGGATGCGAGTCAAGTGCGCGAATTAGTCGAGTCAATGTATCCGCTGAGCGTTGCTCGTGGCGAATTTGTTATACGGGAAGGCGATGTAGGGGCTCATCTTTATGTCTCCGCCGAGGGTGAGTTCGAGGTTATGCAGAAGGGCAAAGTGCTGGACCGAATGGGCGCGGGCAAAGCATTCGGTGAACTTGCCATACTCTACAACTGCACGCGCACCGCCTCCATACGTGTGCTTAGTGATGCACGAGTTTGGGTGCTGGATCGACGTGTCTTTCAGCAGATTATGATGAGCACCGGCATGCAGCGCATTGAGAATAGTGTTAATTTCCTAAAGTCCGTGCCGCTGCTTAAGGATCTGAGTGAGGAATTGCTCGCCAAGATAGCCGATGTGCTCGAGGTGGAGTTCTATCCAGCGGGCACTTACATCATACGCCAGGGCGCTGCGGGGGATACCTTCTTTCTGATCTCACAGGGTAGCGTAAGTGTGACACAGCGATTGGCGTCTGCGTCGGTGGAAACCGAACTGCGCACTTTGCAGCGTGGAGACTATTTTGGTGAGCAGGCGTTGATCAACGAGGATAAACGCACGGCGAACATCATTGCGCAAGCGCCAGGCGTCGAGTGCCTAACTTTGGATCGTGAGTCATTTAAGCGTTTGATTGGTGATTTGTGTGAGCTGAAGCAGAAGCACTATGATGATGACCAACGCTTAATGAGAGCGGCGTCAGTGGAGGAGACGTCGAAAGCTGATGTGCAGCAATCGTTTCCCAATTTGAAACTCACCGACTTGGAGGTGATTGCCACATTAGGCGTTGGTGGCTTTGGGCGTGTGGAATTGGTGAAGGCCTATCATGAGAATCGCGTTGACATATTTGCGCTAAAATGCCTTAAGAAGCAACATATAGTGGACACAAAACAAGAGGACCATATCTTCAGCGAACGCACAATAATGCTCACCTGCAATACACCCTTCATATGTCGTCTATATCGCACTTTCCGTGATGAGAAGTATGTCTACATGCTGCTGGAGGCATGCATGGGCGGTGAGATCTGGACAATGCTGCGTGATCGCGGCTGCTTTGATGATAATGCAGCACAATTCATTATCGGCTGCGTGCTGCAGGCTTTCGAGTATTTGCATGCAAGAGGCATTATCTATCGTGATCTAAAGCCGGAGAATCTGATGTTGGATGAGCGTGGCTACGTTAAGCTGGTGGACTTCGGCTTTGCTAAACATATTGGCAACAGCACGCGTACTTGGACTTTTTGTGGTACACCTGAGTATGTGGCGCCTGAAATTATACTAAATAAGGGCCACGATCGCGCGGTGGATTATTGGGCTTTAGGAATACTCATACACGAGCTGCTGCATGGCACGTAGGTTAACCTAATTTAAATTTGAAGAACTTGCTTTTTAAAACGTTTGTTATGCAGTCCACCCTTCACGGCTAGCGACCCCATGCAAACCTACAATATTATACTGAAGGGCATCGACATGATCGCTTTTCCTAAACATATCTCACGCTCAGCTGTGCAGCTTATCAAGCGTTTGTGCCGTGATGTGCCCGCAGAGCGTTTGGGCTATCAAAAAGGCGGCATTCAGGAGCTGAAGAAACACAAGTAAGCTAGGCTGCCTACATTATATGTCCCAAGAATGGATTACCTAAGGTTTTTACACATGTTTACAGATGGTTTCTCGGATTCGATTGGGATGGCTTGGTGAGCCAACTGCTAATACCGCCCTTCGTGCGGCCCATTGCGCATCCGACCGATACGCGTTACTTCGATCGATTCCCATGCGACCCAACTGAGCCGCCCGATGAGACTTCCGGCTGGGATGCCGACTTTTAACTACATTAGCTTTAGTTTAACTCACCCCAGGCGGGTCATTGGCAGACAGATGCTGGAGCCTTACACTTAGTTGCTATCTACATTTAGTATTGTTCTTTTAAATAAATGCTTCATTTTTAAACCTACTGCAATTTATGACTAAATTAGACCAATAAGCAAATATAAACTGAAGTCATTTAGATTTTGTGTGCTTTGTTTCCTTTGGTTCTTTTGAGGCAGCGGTGAGTAATTGCGCCATTGAGTGATAATGCTTCAACATGGGTTCATAGATCGATGCACAGCCTGGATTTGGGCTACAAACAAATTCCATTTGATTTGGCAATAGTTTCGCCACAAACTCTGGGTAGCTCATCGGCAGCGGTTTATTGCAACGTCTGCAGGAGCAGGCCATCTCGCGATAAACGTAAAAGGCATATCTGGCGCGAAATGCGGCACCCATGAGCGCCGCCTCTGTGCCGGCTTGCTTATACACTTTTGCATTAAAGACGTCCGCCATGATTTGTAGCAAATGTTTGTTAGCCGAAGCGCCACCCGTGGCAATGATTTTGGTTTCACTATTAAACCGAAAGCCCATGTCCAGGGCCACGGCACGATGATGCAACATCTGCCCTTCGATGACTGCGCGTGCCTCATGTTCGGGACGCTCAAACCGTTCGAGATTGGTAAAATTATCTTCTCCAATGGTTTCTTCGTTGATATTGCAGCGAAATGTGCCCTTTGCCAAGGGAATGATTTCCATTACATGAAAGTGCAGCGCCATGTTGCCATCATTGCCCGGCGGCGTGGCTTCCAACATGCGATTGAATGTCAACCAACTGTTCTGCGCCACTTGCTGGCAGATGGTTTTGCGCACCAGCGAACCATTGCGGAAGCACAGCAGACCCATGTACCCACTCTCATCCGTTGGATGGCACAGTACGTGCCCATCATTGATTTTCGAACGTTTAGCCAAGTGCATGATGATTGTGTCGCTGGTGCCGAGCGAGATAATAAGTGAGTTTTTTGCCAGAGACATGCCCGCGAGAGAAGACGGGTTGTCACCCGTGCATGCGGCAATCATGCAATCCGGCCTAAAGCCCCAACGTGCCACATAGTAGCGATGTATGTGGCCAACCAGTGCAGACGTGGGCACCGCCAGCATCAGACGCTGCTGTAAGTTGGGTGCACACGCATCCAAGCAACTTTTAGACCACTTCTTCTCGTTAATATCGAATAGATTCATGCCAGAGCCATCGGAGTAGTCAATGGCTGCAATGTTGCCAATCAGCAGTGATGCCAGAAAACTGCTGACTAAAGAAATGCGCTCCGTCTGTTCGTATGCTTTGGGGTAGAGCTGATGTATCTTGCGTATTTGTGGTCCCGTAAAACGCGGATAGCACATGGAACCGGTAGTTGCGGCCATCTTTGCACGTCCGCCAACACCATTTTCCATTTGTAGGCATTGTGCACCTGCCGAACTGTCCATCCAAATAGGTGAGTGCAGCAGCGTAAATGCGCTCTCGTCGATTTGTTCATGCAAACGTTTCGGCAAGGTCAGACCACAGAGGCGCTGAAATCCCTTTTTGGACCAGTAAACGGAGCCGTGCTGCTGGCAGGCGCCGCTTATAGCCGATATGCTGGACATATCAGCACCTTGCTGCTTAAGACAGTTCAGTACGATGTCAAGCGCTTTGATCCACATCACAGGATTAACGAAGTACACATTGGATTCATCGCCGCGCCAGGCGCCGTTCTCAGTGCCAAATTCGGGCAAGTCAACATCGTAATTTACTTCGGAGGAGTACAATATCTTTAATTGGCTATTAAGTATAACAGCTTTCAGTTTTTGTGTACTTAAATCGAAGCCGAGGTAAGTGCGTTTACTGTAATCGACTTTGCAGCATCTATAACGCTTCCCATAGCCGAGGTGGGGTCTAAAGTCATCGCAAGCTTTGAAATTTGTATCCATAATTAATTTACTATAAAATTTTGCGTTTTCACTAATAAATTTGTTTATCTTTAATTACTTTTGAAATTTAATTCACAAATGTCGAATTTTTCATTAGCCATCCTGGCGCTGCCTTTGTTCGGTTATTTTAAATTGTAGCAGCACAACGAGGTAGGTAGCCATGAAGGATATGTTCTGGAAAGTTGAAAAAGTTTACGAAATTATTTTATTGTTTTGTATTGACATACGCACCGAGGTTATCAATTGTCGATTAATATTCGCATAGCCATCCAAATTCATAATTGGCGGATTCTTGGCAATCGCCACGAGAAACATCTCCACCTCCTTCTGCGTAGCACCGTCCACCGCGGTCAGATTGACGTTCAGCAGCTTAGTTTGAAAATCAAGACCTACCTTTTGCGATGCGTAATGTGCTTCATTGCATATAATATACAACAGACTCATGCAGTAAAAAACGATGACAAAGAGTCCCACCTCCTTATACGTAGCGCCATGATCGATGATCTCGCTGAAGGAGCCATAAGTTGCTATGATGGTTGTAAAAAAGATCACCAGGCAATACATGCCGTACATATTCGAGTACGCACGTCCCAATTGCTGCATCATGTGACTCAGATCCACCCACAGATGACGATATTCTGTCATTTTCTGTGCGGGTTTCTCGCCTTTCATGGTTTGCTGCAATGCATTGGATAGCGCCAGACTGGCGGTACCAAAAGCTGTGCAGTTGATGTACCAAAGACTGCAGAAGCAATTTAGCATTGCAATGATGGGATAGTAGGCAAATGTATACCATAACTTAAAATCCGGCTGCAGATAGTATTGTGAGAGATTGATGGCAATGCTCAGACCCCAGGAGAACACACAGAGCGCATATGTCAGTGGATACAAATTTGGAAAAACAATAGGTGAGCCAGTGACTTTTAGAAATTTGTATTGATAGTTCGTCCACATGTTCTTGAAAATGGCCACCTGCGGCCCATGACGCCAACTGGCCACAGGCAGCAGAAAGTTTGTAAAGAGTAGACTGATGAATATGATATTATAGATGGCTTCATCAAAACGCTTGTCCGGATTGGTAATGAATTTCTTTACACGTTCGCGCAACACAAACACCACAATGGTGGTCTGACAGGAGTAGATGCAGATGGCCCACATAACCTGTTTCGATGTCCAGGAGTAGCCGGTGCGCGGCAGATTGGAATGTGGCGGATTGCGATGTATGGGCATAACGCCCATGATCTGAAAGAGCACCAGCAGACTCTTGGTTGTGTGATAAAACGAGTCGTGCTTGTCCAAAAGCAATGGATCATCCATGGTCTCCTCCTTGCGCACGTAGATATCGCCAAGACTGTTTTTCGACTTGCGCTCGAACAGGTTCATCTGCTCGCGTGTGCGCAACTCATCTTCCAGGAACTGTCGCTGGTTGGGATTGAGCATTGGCACAATCTTCGACGGTGGCGTCAAGCCACGACTGGTGGCCCAGAAGGACATGCTTTGCGTTTAGTGTTTTGCGTGCACCGTTGTTGTAAAACTCTTCGCAGCCTTTACCCGTTGTTTCTTTTATACCGGTGGGACTTGTAATGAAACTGCGAAATTGTGGGCTGGCAAGCAAATAAAGGTTCAAGAGGCGTTTATTTGCTGGCTTAATGTTTGGATATTGCTTAAATATTCATTAACAATGCGTGCGGCAACAAAGTTTTATTGTTTTTTATTACAAGTGTTTCTTTTGTTCGAGAAAATCGATTCTGATTAAGCGAAAGTTGTGACTGTTTAGTTTTAATAGTTGCTGGTGTTTTTTCTTTTATAAAGTTTTTATTTGCGTTGAAAACTTCTTCGGCCATCGTTTGTTGAAAATAAAATAACGAAGTCATTTAATAATTCAATTGTAAGTTCACTGAAAAGCTGTGAATTTTTATTTGAACTACTTTTGAAGTAGCTCCCAACCATTAAGAATTTTGTAAAAAAAATATTTGTAAGATAATGACCGAACTCCCGTTGGCAAAATGACCCCAAATCCTTTCTAGTCTTAGCGAAAAGAATCTTTGAAAAACTTTCATTTAAGGCATATTTTACTAGATAACAGAAATGAAATTTTTCACATTAGTTCCAAATGCCGCATATGATTGGGACATCGTTGGGCTAAATATGCCATCACACAACTTGTTTAAATGCAAAGACAACTTATTGCCAAATCTAATAAAGTGTCTCACTATTTTCAAAACTTCAGTATGGCAATACAGACACAGAATTAAAAATGGTAACTATGCTGCAGGACCTCGCATAAAAATAATCATTACACATTTTACCGCATTAAATGAACACACTTATTTTGTGCTGTTAGCAACAATGCCCTTATGTCGAATTCATTAAATAGCCCTCCCCTCGCTTCGCTGCTTAAATAATTAAAACTAAGTTTGCTTAAGCATTACGCAAAACTATGCAATTTGTGGCATGAGATATGCAACGGAAACGGCACGTCTCAATAAGCAAAAATGTGGAACAGACGCACATATGCTTTGCCGCTCTTTAAGCCATAAGCGGAAAATGTCACTTAATAGAAACAGCAAATAAGCAAACTCAGACTCATTTACTGCTGTTTGTACGTATGTAAAGACAACGATAAAGGCCAAACTGAGTTAGGGCAAGTGCGGCCAAGTATTCTGCTGAGCTTGTGAAAAATGCCTATACAACTATGTATTATGCGCCTTAAATGGCCTGCTGTCCTGCCTAGTGTGTATGTGTGTGTGCTGCCGTGCTGCCAACGGACAAACATAAAATGCGCTTAATTTGCCGGAAATGAATGTTTAACGATGTGTAAATGCTTACGAATGCCGATACAGTAGGTCCAGCACTAATGACCAATAAAATTGTGCCACCAGAAATGTCCAACCATGTGCGACGTTGTTGCACTTTGAATCTTAATTCGCCTATTGTCCCATTGTGCCAGTGACTTTTTGATCTGTTTCTGCCTCAGATATTAAAGCAAAATGGAAAACCAATTGCAAGTGCGTTTCAAGTATCTCCCCCAAAAACAAAAACAAAAAAAAAACAAAAAAATTGGAAGCTTCGACCGCAAGTGTCACAGACTATGACATTACGCCTACGTGCGTGCTATGCTCTGCTGGGCCGTAAGTAGTCGAAAATTTACTTGAAGTGTGATAAAAAATGTACGCAGCTTTCAACTGGGCAGCGCACAAGTACTTGTGCACTTTTGTTGCCGGCTGATTGCTCACTTAGATGGCACGGCCGGACGCCAGGGCGCACCATTTTTAACTGCTGACTCTTGGCTTTGCACTAAGCTCGCCGTGCTGTGTTCACTCAGTGGCGCACCGTGTTGCGCAGCGGCGGTAGGCGTGTGGGCAAATGAACGAAAGGACTTGGAGTCCGCAGTGTGTGCAATCCTTGCGGTTCGTGCTCGCATTGTTGTCGACAACGTTTTATTTTAAAAGTTTGCTTTATTTTTGGGATTCTGCTTTTTGTATTTTTGTTGTTGTTTTTTTTTTCTAAGCTTATTTTTATGTTTAATCTGAGTGGCTTTAAAATTTTGCTATGAACCTTGAGCGTGCGCTAAGCATGTGAGCTTTAGCACATAAATATTTTTACTAAATGGGTTACTTTTCGTGTGTGTGCATTGTTTTTGTTGTTGTTATGTTGTTGCATTTATTTACACATTAAAATTGTTTGGCATTTTTGTACATTTATGGCCAAAGTTTGGTTGAATGTTTCTTGTAGCTTTTGCCGTTGAATAATTTTTATTGTTTGAAAATTGCGTTTAAACACAGAGTAAGCCAAAGATTTGCTTGGCTTTCGTGCTTTGATTTGAAATCATATGAGTACGTGTGGGCACAACGAAATGCATACGAGGCGTGTTTGGTATACTTAGCAGTGTAAGCCGACATACTTTTAATTTGCAGCATGTCGAGTTGCTCAAACGTTGATTGAAAACTCAATGGAATTACTTAAGCGATTGCCATTGCATGTTACAAAGGCTAAAAGTACACACATATATACATAAGACGATTTCCAATATATTCTCGGTTTGCTTAAATTCTAAGGAGCTGCTATTCGTGCCAACAAAAGACAGCTGCTTTTGCCAAAAAAAAAAAAAAAAAAAAAATAAGGAAAATGAGAAAAAGGAAGACAACTTACACTGACAGAAAAATAATCCGCCACAAAGCTACATTAAAGGACTCAAGCACAAAACTTAGCAATGGCGGCAGCGGGCACAGTCGCATGTGAATGTGCTTTGCGTCTATGCACACTCATTGACTGCTATGCGGAGTGCATTGTTAGGGTTCGTGTAAAACGTACGTGCTATGCGTTCTCCATTTGATGTATTACTCATACGTATGCGCATGCATAGTTGCAAGACAGCTTTTGTGCCGTGCGCTGTGATCTGTGCCCCCTGCGTGGTGCGCTGTGCCCTGTGCGCTATTTAAGGTTTTTCCAAACGTTGGCTAGAAATCCTTTTTCCGCTTGCATTTAGTTTTCTCTTTGTTTTTTTCTGTTTTTTTTTCGGTTTTTTTTATTTTTTTTTTTCTATGAGCAAGTCGAAAGCATTCATGCAGCTTGTGCCAGTTGCAGTTGCGATTGACATTTACCACGCACACAATATGCCATGGCAGGCGATTGAGCGTCGGTGGGGTGTGATGCAGGAAATCCTTTGCGCTTACAGTTGTGGTCTCAGTTGCTTTCTTGTTGGCTTACTTTCAGTGCTGCTCTATGTTTTGCGTGTGGCTACATGCTTTGTTGCGTGTTCCATCTTGCATATTTGCCAAGTTGCTGCGTTGACTTGGCATTACACATGGCTTTCAAGTTGTGGCTGTGGCTCGTTTTAAGTTGTGGCATGGCATTGATTTGCATTGAATTTGCTTACACAAATATTGTTTGATTTTATTAAATTAAATTTCGGTTCGATACAAGCAATTGCACCTAATTTGATTATAATTTATTATAGAATAATTTTTATTGGGTTTTAGCTTTATTCGCTTTGCTGAGTTAAGCAGCAAATTAAATATTAATCATACGCCGCGTGTGCCTTGCATCGGTTTTAATTTAAACAAATTAGCTAACGGTTCAATTAGAAGCAAAAGCAATATTTCAGTGCCATCGAAATTATTAGCAAATATTGCATTTAGGGTTACACATGCCAGTGGCTTTGTTCTGATTCTGTTTCCATTTCAGTTCCAGTTTCAGTTGCCATTTGTATGGCAGAGTGCTCTTGCTAATTTATTTGTGGGCATTTGCAATGGCTCATCTTGTTGGTGTGTTTCGGTGTGTTGCGTGTGCTTGTGCGTGGGTGTGTGTGAGTGTGTATGGCATTTGGTTTGTGCCTGCTCTTGCGGCAAACAAAAATGATTTGAGTGTGTATGGTATGTGGTTGAGTATGTTTGCCTGTTAGCCAGTTTGCGTGTGTGCATTAAAGTAGCTGTGTGCCACAACGACAGCTGTGAATATTACAAAGGATTATGCGGGCACAAGCTATACTAAACCGCCGCAGAAATTGCTTTTAGAAATGAAAGCCATGAGCATAAATTTCATATGCGCATTAAAGAAATAAATACCTTTAAAATCTTCTTAAGTTTGCATATAATTTAAAGCTTATAATTAAATTCATATAATTTTGCGCTTGCCGCTTTATTGATTTCTTCAATTAGTTGCATTTGCATTATTTTTTCATATTTTCTTTCTAATTTTTATTGCGCGCGCATAGACTTTCATTACAAATGTCTATGATACTGTTTTTATTGATTCTCCATCGCACACTTGAAGTGTCGATTCAATTGCGTTGCCTTTATTGGCACTTCGCAAGTAATAGACCTTCTCTGTGCTAACGCTGACAACGCTGCTGCTGCCTACCGCTCGGCAATCTCGTTGAATTTTCATTTATTTTCCGTTTCTGTGCCAATATGCATGTCACTGCCAGTCGCTGTAATGACACTCTAATAGGCAGCGATAGTGGCTGTGGAGGCACTCAGGGCACTCATGGCACTCACAGCACTGACAATTGGCAACAATGTCGGCCTGTTGAGTTTTTACCCGTGACATACATTTTGCAGTTGACATATGAAAATGTACTAAACTCGTTTTATAAATGTACATTGTATTTTTGTACGCTCAGGAAAAAGTTTCCCAGCCGCCTACAACTGAAAAAATCTTCAAGATCTTTCAAACAGCTTTTAGCATTACAGTTCATGTCAAGCAGCAGTTTTTTTAATGAAAGTTTTCCTATTGAACTAACTCCTTAGGCTATCTAGCATATGTTGCTTTCTTAGCGAACCTGCAGTGTTGCTGCAAAAACCTGGCAATTATTTAGATTATGCAGCAAAATTATAATTCGCCAAATAAAAAAACAAAAAGCTGAAACTGCTCGCCTTTTTACTTTACAATAACATGAATCACAAACTCATCAATCTAAACTTGCTTAAGCTCTCAAACTTTTGTAGAATATCAAACTTTATTAAATTACCTTGGTTTTTTCTAACGTAAGTATGGTATGTGTTTTTGGCGTTTAGGTTGCTTCAAAATTGCAGTCAACTGTGGAGGCAGCTATTAGTGCTATTTCATGCTGTCAGCTGTGTAATTGAAAAGTACATAAGCACTGCATCAATTAGTAAAACCAACAATACCCACCCAAAAAACAAAGAAACAAAAAGCAGAACTAAGTAAAGCAAAAAATAAAAGAATGTGCAATAAAGCAAGTATAACAGCATATTATTTGCTTTCAAATTTTATTCGCTTTTTATTCTCACGAAGCTTATCTTGCCGATGGCTAAGCAAGGCATCAGCAAGACAATTAGCAGAGTCAGTGCTGCTCTGCAGACGGCCGTCGTTTCCTTTGCCGTTGGCCGCCACAGTGTCGTTGCGATGCTATTGTCCTGCGTGTCTCTCTGAGCGTGTCTCTGCACGTTGTTGCCTTGTTACATTTTTTTCTATGCAAATAAGCATTAAAAGATTTTTGGAGCACACATTGCAATTTTCTTATCTTTTTATTGCCGTTGCTATTCGCTTTTTTTTATTGACTTTACGCTTCGTGAGCATACACTTTGATTTTTTTTTTCCTTTTGCTGTACTCTAGCACTGTGAGACAAAAGAATAAAAACATTTTTCAATTTGTGCTTTAATGTGCGAGTATCTACATAAACAAAACTAAAAAGTGTTCACGGTCCGACTTGGCAGCGAAGATGGTAGCGGCAGCGGCAAAGGGCAAAGGCAACGGAAAAGGCAACGGTAATGGCAACGGCAAGAGTGTCTGCGTTGTTTGGTGTTCATCATCAAAAATAAATCGCGCAACTTTTGAAAGTTGAAAAAAAGACCTGAGGCGTTTAAAACGTTGTAACACCTTTTAACCTTGTTTTTTAAGCTAGAAATTATTTTTTGCTGTTATGGGGTTTGTTCTACGTTGGCGCAACCAAAAAAGTGTTTAGATTTTGTTTTAATTCTTTGCTTTGTTTTTGCTGGGGATGATTGTTTTGTTTTAATTTTTGTGTTTAAAGTTAAATGGGCTTTGCTTGTGTTCGTGGTGTATGGCAATGGGATTAAAAAGAAAATAGAGAAAACCCGGCATTGTTGTGAGGGCGTTGAGTGTTGGCAGTTTTTCGAGTTAAATGCTTAACATACTTTTAAAATTTATGGTTTTTATTCGTAGTAGAAAGTTATGTTTTGTAGTGCGTATACGTAATATTTGTCGACTTTCTTCTACAATAATAAGTTACATGTGCTACGTCACGCATGCGTTGTTGCTCAAGGATTGCCAACAATAAATAATATTTTCAATAGCAGTTTCCCAGATCGGTTTGTGCGACAAGACGAACTGCACTTAAGCTGCTCTAAAAATTCGCTGTCATACACATTTACTTTTCAAATTCCAATTGCTTGGCAACTTGCACACAAACTGTTATGATTTATTGACTTGCTTATATATAAAGTTTCGTTTTATATTTATTTTGGCTTCCTTTGATTAAACATTTTGTTGTCAAGTGCCCTTGCAGTTGCATAGTATTTCCATATATTGGATTTATTTCCATTATCTGCACTTGATCAGTGCTTCAACTTTTTAATCAAGCGCCATACAGATGCACGTAAGCAAATAATATTTTTGTTGAATTTCACTTGCTTTTATTATTTGGTTTTGTTTAGCTTTTGTAGCGAAAACCAGAAAGTGCAGGAAATTACACTTCCCCTTTTGCTTCAAAACACTTTGCCATGTGTTGTTTGGCTAGACCACAATATTGTACAATATTTTCTCAATTCGAATCAATTCGATTCGACTCGACATGACTGCAGTGCTTCGGATCGTTGTCACATTTACTGTAAAGGACATGCGATTGTGGTATCGACTGTTATTGTCCACATGCGCATTGGCTGCAGTCAGGCGTAATATATTTATTTCCATCGAAGCACAGACGACCTTCGGCACGTTGCTTCAACGATGAAGCCAATGGCAACTCCTGTGCATACACTTCCGTGCGCAGAGTACATCTACGTTTCAGTTGCTCCTTGATGCTGCAGTTTGAGTTAAATATACGGATTAATTCGCTGCCGTATAATAAGATTTGCTGCTTGTATGGTTTCAACTATGTTCAATGCAGCTCGGGATTCCATTTATTTTTATTCTTTACATGTTTTTGTTAGCTTTAATTTTTCAATAGTTAGCGTTTTAGATACACGGCTAAAAGGCAGATTGCCTGCATGCTGCTGATTTTTATGCAAGCCTCTGTCCGTGCTGAATCTCGCCGCGGAGCGTGCTCGTATGTGCAGACTCGTGTCTTTGGAGGTTCGCGTGATTTACAATCAATTCCCGTGCGTGCAATTTCTTACAATTTTGCTTTGTTCCTGCGCTTTTTCCCGCAGAGACCTTGCAGAGACTTGTAGTTGGCTCTCGCTGCTACGGCAGAGATAGTAGAGACCTTTGGTGCTACTTAATAGTCACAAAAGCAACTTTTGCGTCTTCAGTTTCTCATGTTTTGCTGCTTTTGTTACTGCATAGATTTATTTGGCCTTTGGCGCTTTATTGTTTCTGTTTATTTATATTTTCTATTCTTTTATTTCTTTTACCTTGGCTGAGATTTAAGCTTTGTGTTCATATATGACCTTCGGTTATTGCCTGCCACTGTTACCAAAATCAATTGATCATTCAAAGCTGCAACGGAAAATGCTGCTTGAAATGAGCTAATCCATTATTTTCTGACTTCATTTGATTTTGTGTTCTTTGCTTTCGCACATCAGCCAAGTATGAAATGCTAAATATGTACGCTTTTTAATTATGTTTGACTTGTGACTGACTTTGGCTTTAAATCGATTTTAATATAATTAATATAAAATGTTTAACCATAGCCAACTGATTCTAGCTAAACATTGTTACAAATAAATGCAGCTTCCACGGCACCTGAATCGAGCTGAAGCCCAGCATTGATGCCGGCTATTTTTAAAATTTGCAATTAAACTCCGCTCGATTGCAACTTTAAAGCTTCAGCTCAAAGTGTGCAAGCACAGCACATTTCATTTGAATAGAGTTGGTAAAGCCAGCAGTTATCCCGGGTAAGATCTATAATATGAGTCGTTAATGTACGCATTTGATTTTCACAATCTGATGACATGCATGCATAAATATTTTTATGCACCATCAGGAAGGTTGCCCGCATAGCTAGGAATTTAATTACGACTATAAAATCCCAAAGGCATCAACAGAACGCCGCTGCAGCGCAACAAACGCATCGCTGCGCTTAAGCAAAACCCCAACGCATGCATGCACGCAAGAAGGACATGCGACGTGTGTGGAGTGTGCCTCCGGGTTTGACTGACTGCCATGCTGCGTTGACTGCTGCTGCAGCTGTCGCTTCTGATTCTGCTGCTGCTGCCGTTGGCTGCTGGCGGTTGACGACTGCTGGCATTTGCGTTCGCATGCGGTGACTGTTGCCTCTGCTGCTGCTCATAATCATCATTTGCACCACTTGCTGGCTCACTTGCTGCCAACTCCAACGAGACTAAAGCAAACCAAACCGACTCAAACCCAGTCAAACCAAACCAAACGAAGCTCAAGCATAGCGTTGCGTACAGCTGTCGTTTATCACGGTTGGCAGCCTGCAAGTGGCACACATTTAAGCAAATCCATGGCATCAAACTCACTCCAAGCCTCATGCAGCCATGACGGATGGGGGATTTGCGCTTAAGTGGTTTTTTATAATGGCGTTAACAAAATCGAAATTAAAGCGAAACTAAGCACGTCGAGTAAAAAAAGACACGCGCACATACGTTTTAAGCGCATCACCAAGATAAACAAATGCGCGCAGGCAAATGCATTATTGTGCATGTTTTTTTTTTTTTAAATGCAGCTAACTGCAACAATTTTTGCTGCGTTGTATGCAAAGTTTAGTCATAATTAATTGAATAGTTTGTGTTAGCAAGATTTTTAAAGATTACGCATACGCAGCATGGCGTTTACTTTAACATTGCGTGTACGCCCCGTTGGCGATAAGTATAATAAATAACTGAGCAATGAACTATTACAATAAATACATCATAAATCATTGGCTGTTTGCCACATTCTGTGTATGCCTAATTATCATTTTGTAAGGAGAGAAAAAAAAATCCAACAACAATAACAACAAAACGCCAACATTAACTTTTGCAACGCTTAAAGACTTAGAGCTGAAAACTTTTACGCACGACAAGAAAACCGTAACCGAAAGCTTATCAACAACCGCAACCAAAACAAAAAAATACTATTTTATTCTTTTCGGGCATACGCCATAAATATACAAGCCCACAAAAACACGAAAACGAAGACGAAGACGTTGAAGAAAAAGAATCAGCAGGAAAGCAGCAAATTGTAAGCAACGCAGATTTTGTGAGCTGCTGCCTTGGCGCGCCTTAAGCATATAACGTTTATTGCATTGATGATAATGACATTGATGTTGGCGTTGTTGTTGATGTTGTTGTTGATGTTGTTGTTGTTGAGGTTTTTATAACATTTCTAGACGAGGGTTGTTGCCCATGTTGCTTATGATGACAATAATTATGTTGATGCCGTTTTGTTGTAACAGACGCATCATATTTTTCCAAGTCTCCTTGACATGCTGTGGCAGCGTTAAATGCACAAGTTCTTGTTTTATTGTTTTTATTTTTTTGCAGAAATGACGTTTCAAGTTTATCTGCTAACAGTTACAACAACATCAGCGAGATGAAGGAAATTTTATACAATTTTAATATGATTTTCAATATGCGCAATAACGTGTGCAAGGGAAATTCAATTTATAGCCAAATGAGTTAAATGCGATTAAATTTCACGTGGCTGGCAGCTAAGCAAAGTATGCGCACCGGATGCAGAGGTGCCACCCAAAGCCAATTACGCGGAGCACCTTTTTAACGCTGGGGTAAATGATGCTCTAATTTTAAAAACGCACCGACATAATCGATTTCAAACTTAAAGTATACGAAAGTGAATCTGACCGAGACACTGCGACAAATCGTGTTGGCTGTATCTGCTTTGACTTCTTATTCCTTTTCTTTTCTTTGAATTTTTTGCTTGTTTTTCGGCTTGCGAAAACTCAATGGCAAGCAAAACTTATATGTAAACAGCAGACGAAAACCAGTCAAACTGTGAGGTATTGCAAAAGTTTTTGAACGACAAGTTGTGTGCTTTTTATTTTATTTTATTTTTGGGTTTTTTTTTTTAGTTTTATTATTTTAGTTTGACTATTTTTATGTTCTGGTTTGTTTTAATTGTTGGCATAACTAAAAACTTTGCCGACTTGTTTACAGCTGCGGTCAGCAAGTTAACGAATCACGTTGAAATGTTGACTACTATTTTGCCAAGTAAATAAAAAGAAGGCAGAATAAGGGAACAAAAGGAGAAAGTGTGCTGAAAAATATTTAAGCTGTATTTGAAAGTCATGACGACTTTTGATATTTATGTGCATTTAAATTTCATATAAGACTACGAGTCAATTTTATTTCCTTTCTAGTGTAGTTTGCTTAAATTTTACTCATTTCTGTTACGCTCTTGTTTATCTAAGTAACTATTTGCGGCGAAAACCTCATTTTATGCAAATACGAGTTTAATTAACTGATTATGTAGCACATAATCTTCTCTCATGTACCAAAAATGTCAAATATAGAAAGCACTATAGCTTTTGTCTAAAGCTGCTGAAGGGTTTAAAAGCTTCACTTAGAATGCCGGTGTGACTAACTTCTTCTCGTATTCGCTTCTAGTTATCCTGAGAATGAGGTAGGCAAGAGCCGATTTTAACAAAAAGTATTTGATTTTGTTGAAAATGTTTATTATTGCAGATTAGTTTGACGTTTGAGACTGAGACTATGTGGCATTTATGGTTTGTCCGGTATATCGTGACTTTCGAGACTATCGGCTTCGCGAATACTGTGAGCAATTGCAAGTTTCTAGTAATATTTACTGCTCCTCTGTAGTCATCTCCATTGTGCCCAGCGGTTTTCTACATTAAAGCATAAAAGGCTTCAAAATCAATGAAATATGAATACACAGCCACAAACAAATTACAGCGAATGGCTAAGTAATGAAGTGGTAATGTTGCCGTGTGGCATTTTGAATGCGGCCGGTTCACGAAGGTATATGAAGTGGTCTGCAAATGAATTGGTTGATAGCTGTTTAAATTAAATTTTGTTTGCAAAGGTTGCATATCAATCAGTTGGGCATGTTACTAACAATTTATACGAAATTGTTGTGGGATCTCTCTAAAATAAAATATGCAAAACGTATCATACTCCAAGAAAAGTAAGCCGTCCAACGAATGATGGCTACTTTTTGTTCGACTTTTGATATTATGCAGACGAAGGTTTGATTTTTTTTATTCACCATTTTGCTGCCAAATAAATATATGAATTCTATATTTAAAACAAATCAAGAACCTTTTGTGCTCAGTTCAAAATTAATTTTCTCAATTCCGATTGCCTTGTTAATCAACAGTTTCCGTGGCTATTGCTGCTGCAGTATAATGCTCAATCGCAAATTAATTTTCATTACGTGAAAATTCTTTAAAAACCTTTAGAGCAATATTAAGATCGACATTTAACGCTGATTCTTTGGCTTTTAAATCGCTGTGGAAAATAAAGTTGCAATGTGAGACTAACTGCGAATTGATTAGGCACCATGAGTGAAGGCCACATTTGAAATTGCATACTGAGCTTTTTATTGGCACAGTAAGCCGTGGATCGTGTGTGTTACTCATTAAACCGGCAATCTCTGCAAGGAAACTTTAACTCTGCTGAACTGATGCTGACGAGCTAGAAAATATTTTTTGGCTTGTGCAGAAATGAAATAGTGCACATATGTATATAGATTATATGGTATAATATATGCATGGCCTTACTTAGTTTCAACTTCATTAAATTTAATTCGCTGTTGACACTTGCCTTGCAGTTACTCGAACACATTTTCTTAATTGCTATTGAAACTAATCTCAGCAGACGGTCGTTCGCTTTTCATTTTAGTGCACATTAACCGCTTATGATGAGCGTTGTTGCACACCTTTATGCTAACAACACGAATAGGTGTGATAATTTCATTTACGAGGCGTAAAACAAAATCTCAGCACACTTAGAAACGCAAGAGCACATCTAATAAAATTTTAATGAAATTACGAGTGCGCCGCACAACTCCAACTCAGAGTCAGTCTGAGATGCCTGCACCGGCACACCCACTCACACACACGCACACACATACACGTATGCATACACTTTGACTTCGAATGCCTGTAGCAGACATTCAATGTAATCACTAAAAAATTTGCTACTTATGCGGCGTTGGGTGAAGGCAACATTTTTATGTTTCCTACGTGTAATATGGAAATTATGTAGTCAGAGCGGCAGCGAAGAATTGTATACGAGTAGAAATATGTATTTATGTTGTCGGCGCATAAAATGTGCCGTTAGGAATTTGCAGCATAAAAATTTACGCGCACGGTATTCATTGCATATTCAAGGCGAAAGGGACACAGTTTGCCATTTGGGTTTATCGAGCACACCGCACGAAACGAAGCGGAGCGAAGCATAAAGGGGAACGCTTGGCTGCCTAATATGAAGTCATTAATGTTGCACGTTGCTTTTAGTGTGTGAACTTAATTAGTGATTGGCACGAAGCCATGTCCCGACTACCCTTGCGACTTCTTGGAAGCAGCAGCCGCAGAAGAAGCGGCAGCAGCCCTTGCTGTGGCAGCCGTGTGCACGCTACTGTGAGCAAATGTCACAAATGCTCTGTCACACTCTTAACGCATAATTAAAGAGTTGAATAAGTTTTGATTAAAAGTTGCAAACGAAGATGTTAGCTCAGATTTCTGGATTTTCGACAGATTCGGCTGTTGCTGCTGCATTTTCTGTATTCACGTTGCTTTTCTTCGTATGCACTTGATTAAATGTGAAGTGTATGTATATTTTTTTTTTACAAGCGAAAAGTGCAAACTTTCGCACGTAGCAGCACTTTGATGTCATCTAATTAAAAGTTATTTTAATCAGTTGCGCAAAAAGAAGATTGTATTCACTTATTAGCTGCACACGCGCACGTCAGCTAATGAAAACAACTGCCATGTGTGGCACACGGCAAAGTCAAACTTTCAATTTTAATGCAAGGCACAACTTTTGTACTCAACACAGCACTTAGTACTGTGCTAAATTGAAGCATCAACTTCATTTAGCGCAACAAAAGTAGCATCGCTCTTGACTTTTTTTCAGCTCAAAGCCAACCGCTAAGCTCTCAGTGCTGCCAGCAACAGCTTAACACTGTTTGAGCAGCCGGTTTTGGCAATTGAAGTTCGTCTGCATGCGCGAAAAGCCAAACTCATGCGAAATTGGCAAAAGCAATATTCACAGCGTGACAGTCTTAATTAAATCCTCAATGAATATTAATGACTTTGAAGTGCAGCGAAGCCTGAAAGCGCATTTGTTTAATAAGCCTCATTTTGCTTACAAATATCGCTTTCGATTGGTTTGAACTCCAATTATTTATGACACCTTCACGATTAAACCTTTTGCCGAGTTTATTGTGGGAGGATACTAAGGGTTCTTTACCCTTTTTGTTTTGCTGAACACTGACTGGTGCCTGATTGACACTCACAAAGAGCAACTCGATTGCAGGCTTGCTCAAATTCTGCACACATTCAGACCACATATCAAATATTTCGCATAGACTTGCCTAGCCATTCGAGACCGACCATTGCTCTGTGACTGCACTGAGAAACCGCAAAGTATAAGAAAATTTCAATGTTTTGCCTAGTAAAGAAAAGCGGCAGAATCAACAAAAAAGAAAATTTCAATGTTTTGCCTAGTAAAGAAAAACGGCAGAATCAAAAAAAAAAAAAAAATTTTTTTAACTCAAACTGACAGTTGTAAACAACTTTGATGGACTTGCTTTGAGTTTTTGGTTTTGGCTTGTTGTGTTGCAAGGTTTGATTTGTGGTTGGCTTTTTTTGGTTGGTATTTCGTTATAAATTTATTATTGCTGTTACAGAAATACCAAGAATTGACTGCCTTTTGCTTAATAAAATGCACATGATAGTTTCTTTTTAATTTATGCACATGATAGTTTCTTTTTAATTTAAAGCTTTTCAATTTAACTAACTATATGTGTTTTCTATATGGACTTAGAATAATACAAAAAAATATAACAATGACAACAATGTCGGTTTACCAATCGAAGTTGCAGTGCAAATTAGCGGCATAAGAGCATGTGCTCTCAGTGTCAGGTTTGTACTTCTTCTTGCTCGGCTTCTTCGATGATATGAGCATGCGGCGCTTTGGACGATTTTCTTCGGGCGCCTGCTTCCTCTCTTTCTTTTTGCGCTTTTCAATCCTGCGCTGTTCGGCTTCTTCGACCATCTCGTCAACAAGCTCCAAGAGCATGTCATGGTAACTCTGCAGCTGCTCTTGTTCATCTGATGCAATTGCATGCAATTGGTTTGTTGCGGAGTCCCCGAAGTTTTCCACTGCCGCGGCTGCTTCCTTCTCAGCTCTATCAATCCTTGCGTTGAGTAGCTCGCTCGTCAGCAACCACTTCCTGGAGGCATATTCAAAGGTGCGATTCTCCTCTTTACGCCGCATGCACTGTCTGTACTTGAACAGGCGATAACTGATCTTACTTATCTGCGTTTTCTGCTCAGCGTTTTCCATGTGGTCGACATTGTTCGAATCTGCAGATTCCAATTTTAATTTTGCCATTGAGGGAGCCAGTATCTCACAACTTTCGCAATCTGTTGCAGTGTTGTTCATAGCTTAATGACTGAGCTAAGTTTGATGTTTGACAGCATCTGCTGCTGTTATTTATAAGCAAGTTTAGAAAGGATGTTTTGTTATTTAGCCTACCTGACGTAGTTTGGGCGTGTGCATAAATTGCGCACACTCTTGCAGGCAACAATATGAAAAGTAGATTACGCGGTTAAGGTTCTGCGCCTAAGGATTTTTCCTAAAGTACCTGCTATGTGTAAGGAGCTGACAAATTTTACCTGCCTTTCTAAAAGAAACTTTTAACCCATCGACAACAAATAATAAACGATTTTATTAGTGTATATAAAAAGTATCAACGCATTCGATTAACTTTGGGCAAATGTTAAGTCTGAACTGTGATTAATTTATGACTCAACAGTTCATGGAATAGTGATAAGTAAACATTTTAATATGTGAGTCTTCAAAGAATTTTCTCAACGCAGTAAACTAATAAAGTTTGGATTCGGTTATACTGAGCGATTGATAAATTGAGAAAGGAATATTATTTCGCATTCTTTTGATTTCAGGTAGCATTCATTATAAATGCATTTGAATTGAATTTTAAATTTACTTAAATAATATTTGCTTTGTGGTTTAACTAAGGTGGGGAAAGAAAATATTTACCGACATCTGCAAGAAAATATCCCTTATTTTTTATGTGATTTAAAGCTGTTTCGAAATTGATGTGAAAACCGTGGTTTACGCTAGGCCACAAGTCTCTTTAACTCATTGTGATGCCAAAACCACAAAGTGATGCCTACTTTTATTAAATCTTTTGATTTCCTCGGAATTTTAACCTGTAGATGCTGGTAATTTTCATTCCTGAATTCACAAAGTAGTTTAGTCCACTTTCTTAAATTGTTCAATGTTGCGCAACTTCTAAGGGTTGGGAATAATATACACTTTCTAAAATTGAATATTTTATATGTCGAGTTTTGAATTCCGCACGACCGTATCAGAGAATAAATTTAGAATGAACCAATTTTATGAAAAAAACTTCACTTATAGAAACACTCCTACTGCTTGTGTATCTATATTAAATTATATACAAAGTGTTGAAAATGTTACAGTCGGCCAAAATCTACACAGCGCATTCTTATCAGGTGCAAGTGCGCAGCGCTAGGATGTGTGCATTATTCACATAAAATGCCCAAGAGTAAATTATGTGAAATAATGAAAATGCTTCATAAGCAATTGAACAATTTTCGCAAGAATGCATATGAGAACAGTTTCCGCGCAGGAAATTCCCCAAGCAAGCTCAGCGCGTTGCCATGCTCAACTCTGCTTGATTCAACTCGGCTCAACTCGTTGCTAGGCTCGTCTATGAATTAAAGCACAGAAATCAAACCGACTCAGTGTGGCCATTCCATGATGTTTTGCATGTGTGATGCTGAACGTGTTTGGCTGGCATGCGTCCACGACTGGTAAGTCTTCATCAGGCTGCCTGTAGTTTTGGTTCTGCTGCCAGAACACTGTAGCTCAACTGCATTCGCAGTCGTATTCTGTGCTACATTAGCATCATGACTTAGCCCCGCCTGCCCTGAATTAGATTTTCTGTTGCGCGTCAAATTAATCATTTCCTTGGAATAGTCGGTACAAGAGAATGTGGCTTGGCATGACTCGACTTGGCTTGAACAGTTTCTCTGCGATGTGCGCAATCAGTTTGTATGGAATTTTTATGCTTTATGGTGGTCGTTGTTGTTGATGTCGTTTGTTGTTGCTGTTGTTGCTGTCACAGTATCCGTTTCCGTTTTCATTTGCTTGACAGTGGCAATGTTAACATCATCAATGTTCGTTCGTACGTTCGTTTAGTCTTAGTTTGCTCTCGTTGTTGCTTTTGGTTTTTTCCTTTTTTTTTTGTTCATTGTCGTTGTTTTTACTATATGGAAGTCAACAATATTATGTTGTTCGTATAGCTGCTTACCCTAAGTTCAAAGTTTTCGAGTATTCAACGCTGTTGTGGCTGTTTTAGCATGGCAGAAGTTAGTCAACTCGTGTGGCATTCTGGCATTCTGGCATTCCATTCGCGTAATTTCCCTTGGTATTTTTCGCATTTTAACATGCGAGTGCATCCTTTCATTTGCCATGTTGTTGCCATGTTTATTCATGAGTCAGCAGCGACATCGCAACGCAACGCAACACACCGCCTGCAATTTTATAGCGCATGGCAGCCGCGCAAAACCGTTCCCCGTAACTGATGTGAAGCCGAAGTAGAATTGACAGCATGCCGTTTATTTGTTTATAGAAGATATTCGTATAATAAATTGCAATCATGTCTTGCATACCATACCGCCTGCTACGCATTTTCGCAGTCATATACAACACATGCTCATCAAAATAAGAAAAATCCACTAGATTTTCTCGTGAAGTGTAACGCACCAGGCAAAGTAGCGTGCAGCCGCAAATTGTCTCCTTCACTTCATCGTTCTTACAGTCACTCAGTCATTCAGCCAGCCTGGCAGCCTGGTAGTCAGTCAATGATTCGTAAGCACATTTACTCATTCAGACATCCTGCTCCGTTCTGGAAGCTTTTGATTATATTTAAATAATCATTGCCGTCGTCAGTGAGCCGTAAAATATGTAATTATGCAGTCATGCCGGTATCAAGTTCGTGAGCTCAAAAAGGCAGAAAATTTAATTTTTGATTTTACATATTTCACGCTTTCAGCTACCGCCTACATGGTATAAGATATCATTCGTGCTGCATTAAAAAAATAATTATGTTTAATTGCCTACGGTCTGTACGGCTTGTTGAGTAATGACACAGGATTTTTAATTTCACAAGAAGAGAATTTAAATATTTTTTTACGCTTAAAGTTGAAGCACTCAAAACTCATAACACAGGCTGCCTGAGAGTTTCCAGCCTTTACTAAGTGGTTTGCATCGCATAACTGCATAACTAAAAATAGAAAATTAATATGCAAGAGCAAATATTTAAAATTAAAATAACTTTGCTGCATCTACTGCTTGCTGTACATGGAGAGCTTACTTCCTTTCCATAAAAATAGGGTGAGACGGAAAGTGTTGTTAAGTTCAGTTTGCCATTTACTTTTTTTTTAATATGTGATCACTTGAGAGTCTAGTCTTCCATGTCAGTTTTAAATGGAAATAACTTCAATTGCTGCCTGACTGACTGACGTCTATTCCCTTTATTGCACATTCTCATTGCGCACATGATAGATGCTTCATTGTCTTATGCGTCCCCTGCAGTTATTTATGGAAAGCTACTATTTATTATTATTGACGCTTGTTATGTTGTGTTTCTTATTGCATACTTCAAGCTGAAGCAGGTTGTCTTAAACATATGAGTTGCTTACAGTTTTAATTAGGCAAACAAAAACAGTTCTCTCAAATTGCCTCAGATACTTTTTCAGCCACAAAACATATTCATGCAACTCCCTTCATCTTTTACATGCTACAATTACATATTTCAATGTGCTGCTAATCTATGCTTTTGACAAACCTAATACAACAAATAACCATTCAATGGCCTGTTCATTAGTATGCGGCTCGACAAATGCTCAGAGTTGTGTGTAGATTTCATTGTTTGGCAATTAATAGTGGCCGCTTCTGGTAAAGTGTCTTAAGCTGCCACATGCCATTAACGGCATTTTGTTTGCTCGAGAGTTTGACGATTTCTTTGTTTATTTAGCGATTGGCAGCTGCAAATGATCCACTCAAGTGTTACATTAGCAATTAGGGAAGCAAACAGTGCGCATAATTTTCCTCTTGATTTAAAGCATTATTTACTTTTGATACTTTTCCGATTTAGATTTTGCACTGATTTTAGTAACTTTTTTCACAGACCAAACTTGAGGAAAAATAACATGTAAGCATCCTGTGTCAACTGTTTTATTTTATTCGGTGGTTTACTTTTTTTTTTTTGTGGCTTATATTGTATATAAAAATGTTGGAAAGTTATTTTCAATCAATAAAAATGTAATAAGAAAACCAAAACAGCAAAGGTGCGCGGATACACATATGTATATAACAAAAAAATCAACTTAAAAAACAAAAAGGAAAAAAGAAAACACAACCGATTTGAAAGGAAAACGCACCCAAGGAAATAAAATGTTGCAACTCTACACCGTATTCCGTTCAGTTTACTTCACGTAGATGTGTGAACTTTTTTTTTTCATTTTTATGCCAAAGGAAACCACGGAGCTTTCCCAATTTGCCAATAAATTTGCATGCTATACATTGTCAGTAATTTTTCAAAAAGAAACAAAAAAAAAAAAGAAGAAAACTCAAACACGAAACAGAGGAAAAATAAATAAATACACACACGTATGAGAAAGTCATGCAAGAAATGTTGAAATGCTGAGAGAAAACAGTCAAAAAAAAAAAATAAAATGAAAACGTAAATGGTAAATAAAAAGTATGAAAAGCAAAAGTGAGGCTAAAAGTTTACAGCATTTTTACTTTGCTCGTGCGCTGACTGCTTTTACGAGTATGTGGCTGCACTCCAGTCCTTGGCAGTCGGAATCGGAAGTGGTTTCGCTGCGTCGACAGCTGTGGCAAAGGCAAGTGTGTGCTTGCCATAAATTTTTGCCCAGTCGTCTGCAGACACGTGTGTGCCAAGTCTGTTGCCAGTTGCCTCTGACTCTCTCTTTTTGATTGTCTGTCTGTTTGTGAGTTCGCCTCTTTATTATGCCAAAGTGGCTTTCAAGTTGATATATCTTAAACCATATTCAGATATTTTTAGTTATAAGAATTTAAATGTTGTCCTGGGATAAATTCCATGAAAAGAAGGTGTAAATTAGCTGTTTTAGTAATTTTTTCATTTATTTTTTTTTTCTTGTAAACTATCAACACCTTATCTATATCCTAATTATAATAGATGTTTATACTTATTGCATATTCGGGTTTAAGATTGTCTAAATATTTGTATTAGAAACAAACCCAATTTACTGTTATTTTTAAAGAGTATATATTGACCTTTAAGCTGACTTGTCATTAAATAATAATTGTTAATGTTTATGATTAAAAAAAATACTTCTTATATCTATAAAACCCAATTGAAATAATTCAAAGTTGATACTTCATATGGCAATAAAACTGTTGTGAACATCTTTATCTCATTTAAAACTTTATTAACTAAGTGCAAAACAGTTGCCAAGGACATCTCAATAAAGTTTTATCTACTTGCACAAATGAAACTGGCTTGCTTACCTCACTGTCAGCATAAGCAGTTTAAGCCTGCTGTAAAGAATACAACCACGAAAATAATTATTTGAATGCATAAATATGAAAAGTTTCATTTAACTTACAGAATGTGACTACGAGACCACGTAGCCAGTAACTACAATAAAATCAAAGCGAGTACAAAAATATTTCCTACCACAACACAACGCACATTCCCCTTCCAACTGCAAAGGCAACGACAACAGCAATAAAAAAACTAGAAAGGCAGGGCTATAGTCGGGCGTAACCGACTATAGAAAACCCTGTACCCAATCCAAAACTGAATATATATTTTTTATTGCCTTAATATTTTATATTTATTATGTATGGATATCTCAAGAAAAAAAATTTTTTTTTTAGCAAAAACCCATTTTTGGCTGATCGTTCCTATGGCAGCTATATGTTATAGTAAACCGATATTTATTATATTCGGGAATATCATTGGATATTACTTAAAATAATTAAATCCAAAATCTGGAAACGATATCTTAATAAACAAAAAAGTTTTTCTCAGTAAATATTGTTTTTCGGCCGATCGTTCCTATGACAGCTATATGATATAGTAAACCGATATTTATTATATTCGGGAATATGATTGGGTATTACCTAAAATAATTAAATCCAAAATTTGGTAACGATATCTTAATAAACAAAAAAGTTTTTCGCAGTAAATGTTGTTTTTCGGCCGATCGTTCCTATGACAGCTATATGATATAGTAAACCGATAGACATAGTATTGGGATATGTAATTGGTCATTAGCTAAAACTTTTAAATCCAAAATTTGGTGAAGATATCTTGAAAAACGAATAGGTTTTTGTTACTAAATGTGGGTTTTCATCCGATCGTTCCTATGACAGCTATATGTTATAGGACGAATATCGAAAAAAAAAATAAACTTGTTATGCCTATGGATTGAGAGAGTCTTCGTGCAAAATTTGGTGGTTGTAGGTCTCACCGTTTCCGAGATCCGTTTGTTCATACGGACGGACAGACAGACAGACAGACAGACAGACAGACAGACAGACAGACAGACAGACGGACATGGCTAGATCGACTCGCCTTTCGATGCTGATCAAGAATATATATACTTTATGGGGTCTGCCACGCCTCCTTCTGCCTGTTACATACATTTGCACAACTTTAATATACCCTTTACCATTTTTTGGTACAGGGTATAATTATATAAAAGCAATGACCTTTGCTGCGCATTGCGAGTGTATGAGTACAGTCAGGCTTTCCAAAGTGCTTTGTAAGAATAACCAATTGTTGCTTGGTTAAGCAGCATTTTAATGCCTTTAGTACGTTATGGGCTTAGTTCGTTTTATTAAAAAAATACTGAGTGAGTGAGAGAGAGGGAGAGAGCACAGAAAAATATGAAAAACTAACACACAAAGCACATTTTTATTCATTACTTTTTCATAAACAGAAAATTCAAACAAAGAACATCTTGACCATATTAATTAACTTGATGAAAATTAATATTTTCAACGAAGTGTAAGCCTTGCGGCCAAAGGCACAAAGAGTGTAATAAATAATATTTAAAAAAAAACAAAAACAAAAAAAAAAAGAAAAGAAAACAGAAAACCAGCAGCAAAACCCCAGAGTTTATGTGAAAGGTCATTTAGCTTTGTTTTGTGGTTCGCATGGCGGGCTGCCTCCGCCTGTTTAAAATTTTGGCACTAACGGGTCGCAGCATGTCGATGAAGTGGTGTATGAGCATGGAAGTGTGTGTGTGTGTGTGTGGTAAAACACTTTTTTGTCCCATTTCGAAAGCCAAAAGTCAGTCAACATATTAGGTAAACTAATAAATCTTTTTCACAGACAAGCAACGAAAATTTTTTGTCGATGAAATATGCTGAACATTCGTTGCCCAGCGTTTCCTTTCCATCTTTCCACTTTCCTTTGCTTACGCTTCGTTACGTTGCTCGTTTTTCCATACGCTTTTAGCCATTGTCATTGCCATTGCCAGTGCCCTGGGCTGGGCTGGGCTGGGTTGGTCTCGGCTCGGCTCTGCTTGGATTGGATTGGCCTGGGCTTGCTTTGAACTGTGTCCCTTTCGCTGTATTATAAAGATAAATTTATATGCGCTTCAGTCATTCATTTCGAGCATTTATTTGTAGCCTACGCGCAGGGGCAAAAACTTTATCTGCGGCATACATGTGCTAGATGCGCATTAGCTGCACGCAGCTATTGCTTGCACACTATACGTGACTATGCCGAGACTAGCCAGCAGCAGAGAGATCTTGCAGATTCGCGCTAGCACTCGTGCTCTTGTTCGCTGTGCTGCTCGTTGATGCGTTTATTTATTTATTTATAAAAACAAATAGCAACGTCAACTTAATCACCATTTTCTATTAGTTTTGCTTTTTGTCAAGTGTGTGATTTTGTGTTTAGTCTTTCGGCTGCTGCAACTAGCAGCACTTGATGTATCGGCGACATTTCGTAAATTATGTGACTTTCTTTGCTTTTATACCATGTCTACTTCGTTTTTTATCGCCACTCATTTAAGGGTGTTGGGTCTTTAAGCAAGTTAAATGGATTACAAGGCAATAAACTAAAGTATACACAAAACACACTATAAGTTGTGAAAAAAAAAATGCTGATTAGCTTTGTAGTCGCTCACAACTGTTTGCCAATTATAGAAAGTCAGCAATTTGTCACTTACCTATCTTTTAGTGGCCAGCCAACGCGTTACAATTATATGTCATTTGTAATTCGTTTAAATCGGATTCTTAAAACATAAACAGCTTCTTTTGAGCAGCACTCAAAGTTCCTTAAGCATAATTAATCATACTTGAGCACTGCCTATTTTAAGCGTGCCACTTGCCAAAGTCACTTGCAGTTAATAAACACAAAAAAAAAAAAAAAAATCAAAAAAAAAAAACAACTTTATTGATTAATTACATTTGTTTTTATTGTTTGATGTGACAACGAGAACAAAAATGCTTGATGCTGTTTTAAGATCATAAACAGTTTGGTTTAGGTTTCAACTAGCTACTACATAGATACATACATAAATACATTCATAAACAGAAACATATATACGAATTATTGCTAAAACTTGATCACTTAATCTGTCTTTAGTCTACTTACAAATTACACACAGAACCCGCTTATGCGCCTCGTGCTCTTGGGCTACGCTAAACGCATAAGTGTGCGAGTCCGTGTATCTACGAGATATTGCTTATTTGATGCCGTCTTTGGCGTTTGTTTGAGGTGGGCTATAGTTTACCTATTGGCTACCACCAGCGCTTGAGAATGTTCAACTGAAATGCTAAAATTTAAACGATACGTTGTGTTGTTTGAAACTCGGACTGACTTTTGGCTTTTAAGCAACTAAGTATAACAGTCCAGTAACTAAACAACCCTATTGTTGGTTTTTTTCTTTTGCTTTCCCCTTTTTCTTTATTTTTGTTTTTGTTTTTTTTTTTTTTAGCTAGACTTAAGTCCTAAAAATATATTCACTTACTTGCTTAAGTTTAAAGAGAAACTTAATTAATTTCTTAAACATCAAGAGAATTTAGGCAAGCAAGTGAATATTTTTAATATACTGCTAAAGTACATTTGCTTAGTTTACTTATTATGCTTACTTGTATTAATATTTGACTAGGTTTTAGGTAGGGAACATCACATTTAGATTTGAAGTTGTTATTTTTAGTTTGGTTTTTCCTACAACTATGCTTAAGGGTTTTTACATTTATAAGTTGTAAATAATTAACTCTTAACTAACGAGAATCTCAGTAGTGCACAGATTTAACTAACTTAAGGTTAGCTGCACCACACTTGGCCTCTTTTTTGCGCAACGGGATTGCATGGAACATTCTATACAGATTTATTTTGGCCACTTACATTACTAGAAAATAGACAGCTAAGCTACAATTGATTGTTATGTTAATTCTTGCAATGCTTTAATTCAATTTAACAGCTTGAAAAATTGCTTTAAGCTTGGTCTTGGTTGGTTTGTTACCGTTAAACGTTGGGAGATTTTTTATTTATTTTTGGGAGCCATTGATAGGGGCCAGCGTTGCTTATAGAGCTCTGCTGCTACATTTAACAACATTAACGCACCGTCTGGACTCGGGTGTCTAACTTACGTGTATGGCTGGATGCAAGTGACTAAGGATATTTTGCTTATAATAATTGACTACTTGTGTGGAGTTGTACGCGAGCGTACAAATTCTATTGTTGATAAACTAAACTTAAAAGTATTTTTACAGAAAATCAAATAACTTATACTGGCTCACTCACAATTACATCCGCATTCTCATCGACTCCAGCCTGTAACTCCTTCTGTGAATCGTCCAATGAAAGTGGCGACTTGGCCGCAGCCTCCATGGACTTCCAATTACCGCCGCTCCTTGCTTGCTGCAGTGAGATGCGTGGTATGGACTTGCAGCTGCCACTTACAGTGATAATGGTGTGATTCTCTGACTCGGCGAGCGCGCTCAGACTGCAGGTGGGCGGCAGTATGCGATGTGGAAAACGTGGTGAGCCGCGCACGCGTTCCCGCAGCGTCGGCTGCGTTTGAGCAATGGATGGACGCCGGCCGAGAGGCAGCTGAAAATTAACTTTGGTCTCATGTACGCGCACATACTTGCCCGTTAGCTCAATGGCATGCGGCTGATCCAGACTCTCGCCAGAGATGGTCGGTATGGGAAAGAAACTGGATTCTTTAGTGAGCACATCGAGATGTGTGCCGCTCTTGGTCAATGAGCCGCGATGCAGTGGCTTCAGATGTGTCTCATATGTGCTGCTCTCGTCGTTCGATGCTTGTGCATTGGCGGGTTTATTGTAGATAGCATTGCAGGAAGCTGTTTGCGAGGAGGGTATGAGACGCGTGAAGAGCCCCATGTGTGATTTGAAAGCCGCCTTGAGACCCTTTTGGTCGGATAAGCTGGCTGTGGAGCCCTTATTGCTCGACGCGGTGCGCGTGAAGATGCCACGCAGTCGATTGATGATGCCCGTTTTCGCTTCAGTGGCCTGCTGATGCGCCAGACGCAGATTGATGAGATCTTGTGCGGGTAGGCAACCCTCCTCGAGTTGTGGCTGCGAAGCAAAGGTAACGGAGCGGCGCATGGGTATCTGCATATACTCGGCGGAGGGCCAACTGGCGCGCGGTATAACCGGCGGCAGCACGGACAGCAGCAAGTTGGGCAGTATGCCGGAAATGCTTGGCGTGCGTGATTTGCTTAACTGTGGCGGTGCAAGCGGCGGCAGATGCATTGAAGTGTCGCTCGTAATTGTGAGTTCCGGCTGCACAGTGCAGGTGTATTTATTGTCAAATAGAAGAACAAAGAAAAAAAAAATAAAAAAAAAATGATTCACAGCTTGAGGGCTCACCCTGAGTTGGCCGCCAGCCAGGAGTGACGTTGAGGAGGATGTCGTCGTCGATGCCGTGCCCGACTCCAGCATGCGCTCTAGCTTGCGTATCTCCGCATCGAGTGCTTGAATTTCCTTTTTGTATACTCGATTCTGCACCTCGACGCGGTACTGCAACTCACGTCGTTCATCGATCACAAAGCGACGAGTATTGCACTCCATTTTGAGGCCCATGCTGTGTGTCACCGGATCAATGATGTCATCTGCAATGCATGCATGTGAGCGTTAAAGCCGTCAGCATACGTGAGCTTCAAGTCACTCAGCAAGTATGACACATGTGTGCAGAAGGCACTCGATACTCACTTCTCGCCCAGATGTCATGCAGCTTGGGTATAAAGAGCAGGCACAGCGTCACCGTCGTCGATGTCAGTATCAGTGCTGTAATTGTTATGAAGGCCAACGTAACTCGCTCCGAGATTAAGTTGGCCAACACGACGACAATGGCGCTCGTTATGACGACACCGTACACAGAGAAACCAATGTACTGCGAGTCATTCAGTGCAGCTATCTTCACGTGACGCGTCTCCCAGGCCATGTAAACGCCCACAACGAGCAGCAGACCCTTGTACGTGTACAAGGCGCCCAGCCACGATTGCGTGTGCTGCGAGCGACAAACCTCCACCTACGTCAATCCACAATCCACAATGAGCACGAGCACGAGAACGAGTGACAATATGAGTGAGAGTGTTGCCAAAGTTTAGTATGTGGCACAGCAGCAGCATTTGCGCATTTATAGTATGTCCGGACATTAGCACAGAACGTATTAGGAAACAATGATGGATGAACTTAGCATTTTTGTGTATATATTATAAACATGGTATATACTATATTCTTTGTATGTAGGAATATATACATACTTACGTTGGACAGTTGGATGTAGATGTAGTGTACTTACCTGGGGCTGGTAGACGACGCTGCGATCTATGCTGCTGATTTCGAGTGGCAAATTATGCAAATGCCGCTCCATTGGATCGGCGGCAACCCAGAGCGTGACGACGAGCCCATCGATAAGCAACAGGCCACAAACGAGCAGAATCAATTGTATGTCCTGTAGCATTTTGTCCTTAAAGACGCTGCCGGTGCGTGTGAAAATGCGATGAACGCGATACGTTTTTGCGAACATGGAGCCAAAGGCGAGCGAGAAGCCGGCCGACAGCAAGTAGACACGTGCCTGTGTTAACGTGCATCGTACAGAGACAGACAAATAAAATGGGTCAGACAAGGTGTACAGTGAACAGTGTACAGTGGGGCAAACATGTGCTATGCTTGTTTCTGCTTGCCAGTTAACAAGCAAATAGTCGCCGTTGTTGCTTTTTGTTTTTGTAGCACTTTTTCTTGTTTTTCTTTGGTTTGACAAATTTATGCAAATACAAAAAAGAAAAATCGCAAAGCTGTAATTTGCTGTGCATTCATATGTTTTTCAACAATTTGTTTTTTTTTTTTTTTTTTGTTGCCACTGGTAAGCTTAAGCGTCAACAAGCAACTCACAAACAACAACAGTAACATGAACAACAATAGCCCTGGCAAAAGGAAAGCAGAATAAAAATGAAATAAAGAAATCATATAAATGCTGAAGTTGTTACAAAGCTGAGTTGAGTTGGACGCTGCCGAGCCGTGCAGTGCCGTACAACACAAAAGCGTAGCAAATTTCCCTGGAGTCGCATTTTTTGACTTTTCATTTGTCATGTGTTTGTTGTTGTTGTTTTTAACGTTTTTGTATTTGTTACTGGTTATGTTTCACTTTGCCTTTCCATTTTCATCTTTTTTTTCGCTTGTTGAAATTTTTGTGATTTTTCTAATCTTTTTTTAGCTGCAATTGTTGTTTCAAAATTGAAGTTTATGTTTATTTGCGTTAAAAGTTGAACGGCTTGTGAATTGTGGTCATGTTAACTGCATAAATTCGCTTGTTTGTGTTTGGACGAGTTGTGGATTTTACTTAGTGACTTAGAAAGGGTAGCAGCAGAGCCACCATGAGAGTGTAACGTGCTGTAAAAAGGGTTGACGGTATTTTATATTTAAGGTAACTTTCATTAAAAGGTATTGCTATAACATTTGCACATTTAGCTGTATTTGGAGTTGGGTAATTAAAACATCTTAAGGTAAGGCGCGATGTGAAAATTTTCACTTAAATGGGTTCCGACATTTGCGTTATTTTATTGACAGCATTAATACTAATTTAAAATTAGTTCATTAGGCAAAGGTCTCAAGCTTTTAGCAAAAGATAAACATAGCAGAGCTTTGCAGGATGCAATAATTAGCAATTAGCTACTGTTTTGTGAAGCCCAACATTAAAGGTAGCTTTTATTTTTATATGAAAAGCGAAAAAATTTTTTTTACAGAGTGAAAATATTGCCTATTTATTCTTAATTAATAAACCGTCAACCGATCTACCGAATAACACATTAGAGAATTATGAATGCCAGAAAATGTCCTAGGTCCTGAAAATACTCCTTATGGCACTGCTTTTTACTTACTCATAGTGATTACTTATTTATAGTGGACTGGTTTGGGACAAAATAATTGCATAAACTTGGCATTTGCTTCCTTAAGTACTTGGGAACTAGCCAAACAGGCAAAGACTAATTAGTAAGCTTTAGGGAATTTTATGCTTTTCTGTTTTCACGCTTAAATCAACACTTCTCGTTTGTGCTTGTTCTTCGGGTTTCTTCAATATTTCATCATTTGCTAAGTTTACGATTTGTCTAAGACACTTTGATGCTTGCCGACAAAAGTTTGCTCTGCCGATTTCGTGTTTGTTATTTACCCAAAAGTCATGGCATAAAATATGAATACGCAAAGCAAAAGAAAGTGAGAAGAATTGTGTCACGAAAATGTGAGAGTCGTATGTGACAAGCATTTTTCGAGCTCGATGACTGAGCGGCTGAGTGCTGGGCTGAGTACCGCAGTTACTGCGGCTACTGAACCAATTTCTGAGGCAAACTCAGTGCACATATTGTATAAATAATATATTATGAATCTACACAAGCAACAACAACAATAACAGCAACAAAAGCAATAAAAGTAACAACGAAAAAAAAAAAAAAATAGAAAACAATACAAGTTATGTGTGTGTACGAGTGAAAGAAATTGCGAATTTGTAATGCTTACCGTGCAAACAGTCGCAAACGAGTCTGCCGCTGACGGCAGTGTCGAGTCGTCGAGGCCCAGAAGTATGACGGCCGCATAGACAAAGATGCAACCGACAGCGGTGATGTTGCTTAGCTTTGGGCTTGAAAGTTTAATTGCTCTGCGTTTGTATGGACGCAGCATGACATAGAAGAGAATACAATAGAATCAGAAATTAATTATATGGCAACATGGCGTATGCGTAATATTTAACACCTATGTGCGTGCGTGCATATTTGAAACTCACTTTAATTTACGGAAATGCAAGTTAAATGCCAAAAATGCAATTGCCAGCGCAATGCCCACCGATGCGAGTGTCGCCATGGTATAGAATGCCAGCGGCGCAATCGAGGCCACACGCAGCTTGAACACCCGCTTGGCTATGGGCACCTGACCGCTGTGCCATTTCACGGCGCGACAACGCGGACAGTCGAAGTCCAGTTCATCCGTGTGCGGATAGTAGAGTGCAATCGGTTCGAGCAGGCCGTGTTGTATCTGGTAAAATGCGGTGGTGCCGACGCGGTCGGGACCGCTAAATGAAACAGGACCCTGTAAGTGGGGCAAATGTTTTGTGAATTAGTGTCAGCGACTTCGTGCGGCTAATGGCAGCACAACAAGGATAATTGTGTGTAAGCTACTGTTTTACGTGCAAAATGTTTGTAGTGTCGCAAATGTTTAGTTTAATCGCAGCAATTTCAAAACAATTTCAAAAATTTTTTGGCTAATTGGATTTCAGTTTCATAGCCAAGTGCTATTGTATAGCAGTGACAGTAGCAACAGTTACCACGATTGTGTTGTCTAAGTTGAGTTTTTTTGTATGCTGTAATGTGTCTTTTATTTTATGCATTCACCGACTGCTGATTTTTATTGCTTTATAGTTTATTGAGCTGTCTAAAATTCTGAGTTTAAAACAATTTCATGACCTCAGAGACGAATTTGTGCAGAGCTTCGCATTGGATAATCCCTAAAGCATAGCTTTTCTCATTTGCCTTTTTGCCGTCAACAAACAGACGCCTGCTGTGATGAGCAGATATGTTTATGTTTCAATTTGGCAAGCTATAAATCTACACGATGTTCCAGAAATAAATATAAAATTTAATGCAAAATATGCTGCCATGCAATGTTAACAATAAAAAAAAAAATAAAGAAAAAAAAAAAAAACAAAAAAACCAACGCAAAACCAAAACTTATATACATATAAAACCCACGTCATAAGCAAAATGCGAACTTGTGGTCACAGCAAGCTGTCAAACTCAAACCTTTGCGAATTTCAAAATAATTCACCACAAACCCACACTAATGGTTACCTAAAACTTGCATTTAAATGTTTAAAGGTAAACCGAAAAAAATGTATAGAAATTAAATAAAAAAGAAAAAAGAAACCGCTAGTGGAAAACTTATTTTTCCTATAGCCACTTAGATTGATTAATTTAAAACAATTGAACGAAAGTTTTTGTTTTTTTGTTTTTTTGGTTTTGTTTTATTTTGACTTCGTGCACTCACCGAAACGCCTAAAAAGTCCAATTTGCCCATTTGCTGCAGGAATTCCCAGGCCATGTCGCTGCGCGTGTAATCGAAACGATCCAACTTCGACTGCACTGCATCGTGCCGCCAATGCTCCTCGGCAGCGCGCAGCGCCAATGCAATGGCCCAGACCGCATCATAGGTTTGCGGTGCATAACGGGAGATGGCGTCAGCGGCAAAGTTGTCCTTAACGCGACTGCGATTTTGACTGCGATTGCGGGTTCGCGTGCGGCTGCGCTTTCGTATTTGTGTCTCCCTTTCGCCGCTGCTGTCGCTGCCCCTGTCGCCGTCAGAGATAAAATTCGCTTGTGGTTCGTGCTTGATTGTTTTTGAGTTGTGGTTGCTTGTGCTTTGTGCAGCTTTTGTGCTGCTGCTGCTGGGGCTGTTGTGGCTGTTGGCATGGGCGGTGGTGTTGTCAGTGGAGCTGACATTGGCGTTGACGTTGTTAGGGCCGGTGGCATTTACCATTTCGGTGTTGAATGTAGCAGCCCAATCTTTGAATTGTGCAAACTGTTGGCGAAGTTGTGTGTTGAACATGTGATTGCTCTGTAAATTGAAAATTTTTTGTAACAAATCAAGCTGACCAATTCAATTGCACACGTTTCACTATTTTCAATGCTTCTTTACTTGTGCTATCTAGAACATGGCGTATACGTAATTCTTTTTGTGTAAAATATTTGCCATATTTTATAAAATTTTTTTACTCTTAGGCTATCAATTAGCGCAACCTAAAGGGAATCCCATTATTTTTTTATTTTTGATTTCGTATATTTGCTTGATATAAGAAGTGGCAGTTGTATGACAGCTTAGACGTATATTTTCTAATCAAATAAATCATTTCATTCACGCTGTAAACGACACTTGCATAAACAAGCACGACAACGAGTATAAGAAAACAATGGCAACAGCATAGACAAGGCCAATACAAATTTATAAACAATAATACTTGTCTGAAATCCATTTGTACAAGGGCGCAACAATTTGGTAAGCAAGCAAGACGATGTCCTGACACTTTGCAAAGTACACTGAGCGAATGACAAAAGCCACACTGAACATTTTATTTTACAATGCATTGGCATTTGTCGGTTGCTACAACAGAGTATGGCGACAGCTCAAACTCGGACAATATTTAAGTAAAGCTTGAGTCAGAGGTTGAAGTCTTTTGCTGTTGTCAGTTTGTGTGAATACAATTGAATATTTTGATTAACTTCTGCAACATGGTTTCATTTTCTTTTGCGTGTAGTGCCAACTGGCAGCAGTCAAGCATCTACAGTCAAATAATTGTTGCCCACACTTGCTCCAGCCGCCCGCCTGCACAGTTTGTATACTCACCAGGCCGCTGAAGCTGACGTTGTTGCCGACGATGCTATTGTGACTGGAGACGACAATCAGATTCTCAACAGCCTGTTGTAGCTCGAGGCTAGTGCAGTGTGTGTCCTTCGCAGGCACGTTGTTCCACCAAGGAGCACCCATGCTCTCGTGCAGAATCCATGCGTAATCGGCTCCAAACATACGCAGGCGAAACGCTTCGCAGAGTATATGCGGCGCTAATTCCTGCGAGAAGCTGCCGATAATGATGCGTGTATCTGTTTCCTGCGACACCAACATCGACGGCACGGTCGTTCGGGTAGGACAAGACGCAACGAAACGTAAAACAAAACGAAAGCGAAAACGAATCGAAATGAAACGAAACAAAACGAAAATTGAAGGCAAATAAAAGAGGCTTTTTCATTTGTCATGTTTACGAGACAATCAACGTTTTATGTGAATTGAATGACGACAATGTGAGACAGTCACTGATGGGCATGTAGTTGCTGCTGGTGTGCGTGTGTGCGGAAGTGTGTGCGTATGTGAGTGTAAGTGTTGATTGCCTGCAGTCGACGTATGTTTCCGGTACGTGTGTCTGTCAATACTTACGCGCAACAGCAGCAATTGTTCCTTGAAGTCCGTAGCGGCAAATGTGATTGTCGCCGCACAGGAGATGTTGGCCGCCTCGAGTTCGGTGACCAGATTATTAACGGCCAATGAATGAACTTCTTCGTTTTGTGAGAACGTTGTCACCGTATCCCAGCCGAAGCGACGTATGAATGCAATGCGTGCGGGATTGTGCGATGAATCCGGTGCCACGGTGCGATAGAAGTAGGGAAACTCACGACGGTCGCTTAGGGCAGGTGATGTTGAGCCAAAGGAAACCTGAATGAGGGTTAAGTTTTTTAGTCATATGCACAGTCAAGTTTTCTCATTTGATTTTCTTTTTCGGTTATTTGATTTTATTTATTTAATTTGTCTACCAAATGCTGAAATCTTACTGCAGTAACTCGCTCAGCATTTATTTATCCCTTTCAATATGCGTTCAGAGAAAAGTTTGTTTTATGAAGTTGCTGCTGCAACTGCCAGAAGTTATTTCAAAGCGCATAAGTACGAGTAACGTTTATATTTGCATACGTTCATCTTTATTCAATGCTAGTTTGCTACTCAATATCTCTTCTAGTTTCCGTGAGTTTAAATGTTTATCGAAAGTTTATTCAATCTGCATACGAACTATCTGCATAAATCGTAATGCAGCATATGCGCGAACCTTTCAATTTTATGCGTAGATAAACTTGTGGTAACTGCCCATGCTCATGCATAATGATCACACAATAAAGCAGGATGCGCACTCACCTGCACGATGTTCCAATACGGCACCACTTTGGCCAGGCTCTCGGTCACCTCGGAGCAGGCCGAACCCAAAAGCATCACCATGCGCGTGGCGGGCTGAGTGTAGATGGCATGGAAGAAACGGTCGACGCCAACACCGGGATCGCACTGTGACATCCAAGACGAAAGTAAGTGAAAACGAGCATAAGATTAATTTAAACTTTGTTTCGTGCATGCATGGAATTCGTATTTCTTTTTGGTTTAATTTACAGTTTATGCTTCGGATATGCAAATTCAAGTGGAGCAGCGTATTAAGGCGTCTATTTTGGGTATTTGCGCATTAGCCAAGAAGACAATTTATCACTTTTCCGAAAGATAACATAATGAATCATTTATTAGGGAAATGCTGTGTGCACTGGGAATTCCAAGTCAGAGTCCGAGTCTGAGTTAGTTTAGTTGGCATGGACACAGAACGCCAAAGTGCGTTTATGTGTTAGGGTTATTGAAAGGAATTTGGGTTTACACTTCAGACCAAGTTGGCTTAGTTGACTTTTATTGGACAGAGAAACTAAAAGACTTGCCGTCAATGGAAATGATTAATCTAAAATACTATATAATTAACTGATAAAAATATACAGTCGAACTTTTACAACTCGAAGTCTTAATATTTACAAAAGAGTGTTCGATCTGTAGAGACTTCGAATTAGAGAAACCAGCAAGTAAACAAATGAGTAAAAGTTTTTTGCAATTTTGTGTTTTTGAGGTAAAATCTTTTTTTTTTTCTTCTTAATTATCTTTACAAAAAGCGTTTCTTTCGAGGCACAGCAACTCCAAGGAGCACACGCCTTCGCTTTCACACTTCTTGGTGTTGCATATGTTAATATTACACATATGCACAAGAGACTGAACATCTTGCTTTTGACGAATCAGAACAAAACTATTTGAGAGCTTTTTATTGCAACTATTTACTCTTAAATATGCTATCAGCCGAATGTGAGAAGATAGAGAAATTTGTGAAATTTTGAGCACTCAGAAATGCAAACAAAATTTGCCTGTAAACGTATTTTCCACTCAATTTGTTTCGAGCTATAGAAACTTCAACTCTATATGCATAAGTGCATACACAGATTGGTTATTGAGATGAAGGAGAGTTTGCATTTCCCAAGAATAGCTCACTAAGGTCAACTTTGGCACATCGCAATGCTACGATTTAAGTTTTTTTTTACAAATGCAAACACCAAAACGCTAATTAATATTCAAATTTACTGGAATATAAATCAAAATTGCGGACTAAAAAATAAAATAAAATAAAATAAATTGAGTTAAATAAAATAACAACCCTCTTCATTTCCAATCTTAATAAATGCGTGTTCCAGACATAATCTGCCATTTTCACAAAAAAAATTGTTAAAATTTGTTTTATTAATGTCTTAACTTCACACCTTTGAACTATCTGCGGGGCAGCTGTTAAGCAGCCGTAGGCGCTTCAGCGCAGCCAGCCCCAACCACGCTAATCCGAATCAGTGCGCGCCATGGCAATAAATCAAGCTAAAGTCAAGCATTAAATGTTAGTCGCCTAAGCGACCCTGCCAAACGGATGTAAGTACTTCATCATTTTCGCAGCATGGCTACGCTTACGATTTGACTTAAACTCGGTCTAACTTTGAAATACTGCGATATAAGAAAAAAGAAATATTGAAAATGAAAAACATTTTTCATAAAAAAAAAAATATATACTATATATTTGCAATAAACATTTTCAAATGTCGAATTTAATAGACCAGATACACATTCATATCCGGCAAATAACGCACCAGTAAGGAAACGAAACGAAAATAATAAAACGAGCAAGGACTGCACACCTAAAAACAAAAAAAAAAAAACGCAAGATAAAACGAAAAAAGCAAAAGTTCAGCACTTCGCCAAGCGTAAACATAAAAATCCCGCCAAAGCAAAGTGAGCCAAGCGAAGCCAAAGGCTAGACCCAGGGCTGCTGCTTGTGTTGGTTACTTGTTGGTTATAAAATTTTGTTTATATTTTTATTAAACGACGGTTTGGTAGATTTTCCCATTAAGTTTTAATGTTGCATGGCATAACCGACTTAATGAAAATTCAATTTCAAAATGGAATTGTTTACCTATAACGCCTAACCTAACCTGCGCAGTCAGCTGCTCCGCGCTCAAATATTTCTTTAAGGAAGTTAGATTCAATTGCGAATTTCTTTTTTAATTTGTGCTAATAAACTGAAAACAAGTGTTTTTATGTTCGCAATATGCTTTGCCTTGTAGTACATAAAATGTGTGTTTTAAAATTAATTTTTGAATCCATGTGTTTTGGATATAAAGTTTTATTATACAACAATTTGCCCAAAATATTGTTATGTAATAACAATAGAATTTTATCAATTGGTGTCATACTTTGACCCTCCAATTCGAAAAACGATTAAAATGAACAAATCTGTAGAAATTAAGCCATGCAAATCGAAACTCTATTGGTTATTAATGGATTGAAGTGAATAAAAATGATTTATGAAACGACAGTTAATCGGATATAAATCGAATCTATATTGATTAAGATGTCTTCTCAAAACGGTTTTGGTTTAGTGTCATTTAAGTTAAGCTTTAAATAAAAAATAAAAGTCTCTTCCTCTACTTCTGTTTAAATTCTTTTAATTTTGCTTATGATACATAACATTCTGAAATTGAAGATAAAGTTCCGCTAATGCCAAATGGAAGTAAAAAAGTTTATTAAAGAACTTAAGCTCGAACCGAACTTTTATGCTGGACGATGATGAAGACTCAAAATTCATAGTAAAGCCTTCAGCTATGCTACCGAATTCATATTCGAACGAGCAAACAGCAAAAGAATCAACATCATGACTTGTCAGTCAACAACTGGCTGCTGTGATTATTTTCCTAGTAATCCTTCGTTTGCTGCAACTTTGACTCACCTGTGTGTCGTTTGTGACCAATTCGAGCGTGTAGCCTGGCAGCAGCTGTTTATGGTTGATATGCTCAACTGCCATCATGGCGGCGCCAAGCTCGCTGAGGCCGTCCGGTCGTGGTCCACGTTTTGTCGAAAGCTCAAATAGGCCGAGCAGCACGATTTTACCATGATTACGTTGAACTTCGATGCGCGACATGCGACGTTCGCTTTCGAACACTTGATTCACTTTCAGCGTATTCTGCTGCCATTTGGTCAGGTTCGTGAGCAATGCCGATGGGGTGGTTTGCGTGTGCCTTGTGTTGGCATACGTGCGATTTTCACGCTTCAGTTTAGTCCGTTTGTACTTCCAATTGGGCACTGGCGAATGACTTTGATTGCCCAACTCGGTCACCGCGGTTGTTGTTGTCGCTATCGCTGCTGCCGACACTTGTGTGCCTTTGACTGAAGCTAAAAATGACAATGCAGCTGCTTCACTTGTATCACTTGGACGGCTTGGATATGCGTGATTCTGTTGTTTGCTTACACTTTCACTTTCACTTACACCAGCTGGCACACTTACGCTCATATGGTCCAAGGCATTTGCAGCAACACTCGCAGCAGTGCTCTCAACTTGTTTTTTGTTCACACTAATTGATCTTAAGCTAACTTTTTTGTTGTTGTTGGTTGGGCTGTTGTTAGCTTCTTCACTGCTTAAAGGTATTAATTTAATTGCCGCGCCAGGGCTGCTCGACAATGTTGACACTGTCGCCTGTACGCGCAACGTTTTGGCTGGCCGGGCCACGGCGAAGGGCATCATTGTCAGCGCCAGCAGAGCAAGCACGTAGCCATTGGCCCGTGTCCCGGCGCAGCATTTGCGCTCGCTACTCGGCTGCCGCTGGCGTCGTCCCGTTCTCACGTAGATTACGCGCATACCGCTGGCACTGCCTCGAGCGCATTAATCACCCCAGCATTTGCATACAATGTACAGCCAAGGCTGCTTAAAGGTGACGCATTTCGCTTTCATTTGGATTTCGATCTATTTTTTTTTCTTTTTGTTCTATTATAGCAGCATCTTTCTTTATTTTTTATATTTATTTGTTTTTCTTATCTCAACACCAGATTTCCCTGGTCACTACACTTTGAGTAATTGCTTTTATCGTTTTAGATTTCACATTTATTTTTTGTTTATTTCTTTTTTTTTAATGTTTGCTTCTTTATATATCCTTATTTTACATTTAAATTCTTAAGTGAAGTTTGTTATAATGGTAAAATTGTTGCGCTGTTAACTTAAAAATATCAAAGAGAAAATTTAACATCAAATATGGAAAAATTACCGACTAAAAATAAACAAAGAACAAAAAAAAAAAAAAAAACAAAAATTAATAATCACGCAAATGTCAGCACTAAATACAATATAATGCCTGCAAGGCTGGCGTTTACAGGCCTTTGATGATTGAAAATTCTATTGTTGAAGTTTTTTAATAGCGCTTTCCTTTTGTATAGAGCACTCTTCACATTGCATAATTTTAAGTGCAAACAAATTTTTGCTACATTCTGATTTATTCTTTTTTTTTTAAACTATTATTTAATTAAAAATTTTTCATTTTGTTTTTTTTTTTTTGTATTTTTTTTTTTATTTAAGCACGTTTTAGCTAAATTTGTGTAATGACTTGTGCTTGTTTATGTTATTTTTTGTTTTTATTTTGACTTTTGTTTCACATTTTGCTGTTTTGTGGCTCGTAATTATAAAACGATTATTCTCTGTTCGCGGCAGATATTCATGCAGCACATTTGCTTTCACTAAATACGCTTTTGTACACATTCTTAGGTCCTTTTATGCGATTTCTTTGTTGTCGCTTTTATTTCACGCAGAAGTTTCACTTTGTCTTTGTTGTTCGTTGCTCGCTGCTCACTGTATTTCTTGCATGCTTTTCGATGTTGTTGTGGCTTCTACGTCGCGTACTTTTTGCTTTCTTGAAATAACAGTTTACCCCATTGTTTTCATTTTGTTTTAGTTTATTGTATTTTTAAGTTTTGTTTGCTTGGGCATTTGACTGCACACAGTGGTTGCAAATAAATAGTAAGGTGCTTTAAATTTAAAAAAAAAAAAAAAAACAAAAAAAAGGAAATACGCAGCCAACTCGTGGCAAAGGGACACCCAAAGGCATTCGCAGACAGCCTCACTAGAAGCGAGAGGCTAGTATTTAACACGTAGGCCTGCCAGTCGTGTATTATTATGTTATATTATGCGCCTTTCGTCATCTGCTTAGGATGCATGCCAAGTCAGCTTTGAACAAATATAGCAATCTGTTGGCGACTTTTTTTTATAATTTTTATATAAAAAAGAAAAGAACATGTCTTTAATTGTTCACTGATCCTCGGCGATAAAACAGATCCGCAGTTACTTTAAATTCCACGCATTCTTGTTTGATTTAAGGACATAATTAAATCAGAAATCATATATGTCCGCCATACATCACACTGTGCGACAAAAGTTGTCTTACTTGTAGTTGCCTGCTTACGTGTCTGCTTGAGTATTTTTGTTTTTTTCGCTTTTTTGTTGTTCTGTTGGGTTTAGTTGTTGTTACTATTATTACGCCAGATTTAACAATTGTTGCAATGGGCATGGGTATTTATATATGCACTTATTATTATCAGTGTGTGTGTGAGTGAGTGTGTGTGTATGTTGGGTGGCATATACTCGCAGCTAAGTATGTGTAAGTGAGTGAAGGGCTTTTGTGTGTCATTGTTTATGTGTGTGTGCTTAATGCTGTTGTTGTTGCCGTCGTCAACGTCGTCGTTGTCGCTGCTGTTCATACTTGACATAAATTATGCAAAATGTTTGCATACATTTGTAATTGTACTGATGATTGCTCGCCCGAAGTATAATGCCATCTTGGTATTTATGCTGTTGCTGTTGTTTTTGTAATTGTTTGGTGTATTTTTTTTTTTTTTTTGCATTTCACCAGCAACACTTTTACGTTTTCATGTCAAATACTGAAATGTAAATGCACTCTGAAGTGGAGTTGCTGAATTTTTAATTGCGCCTGTATAAAAAAATATATTTTTTATGCAGGTTTACTATTTTTTACATTATTCATTTTGCATTTTTGCACTTTATTCAGGCATGATGGGAACAACTTTATGCTATGAGAACGTGCGCGTGAGAACCACTTACAGCAAGCGAAAAAAGAAACATGCGCGCGCCCAAAAATCTGCAATACTATTTTGCGCTGTGCTGTGCCAATTTCACATTCTTTGACTTTGCCAGCAACTTTTGATTAAATAACACATTTCGCCATGAAAAGCAAACACAAATAAAAGTCGCTAGCAGTAAAAAATAAAGTTGTTCTTTTTTTTCGCATGTTTGCAAATGTTTTTGATGGAAATTCCGTAAGCGAACTTTTAATTGCTTAAACTGTTCTCAAAGAGCAATTTTAGCAGAGCACAATTTTCGTTGAAGTAGAGTTTTTGAATATTTTTGTTTGGCATCCTGTTAAGTTACAACGCATTGAATTGAGCTGTTACAGCTTCCGATGCTGTTGTTGATTGACTCTGTTAGATTTGACATGAAAGTTGCGCACGTGAACGCTTTTCGAACACTTAAGCCATGAGCTCAAACAAAGTTAACTGCTTTTAGTTATATAGGTAAAGGAAGGAAAGGAATGCCTCCCTTTTTCTGTGCACATTGTTCGCCTGTTAACACTAAAAATATTGACGTAAGTATCTGCATAGCTCAACTGCTATAAATTATATGCTCTGTTATATTACCTTTTGAGTGTACTGTACTTACGAAAATTATGCCAATAAATAGCAAATTCCTCATACGCCCACGACTAGTATAACAAGCATCAACCAATAATTGGAATTTTGCTTGCTCATGAGCTTTATTGTTTATGCCCAAAGCTAAATGAAGTTTTGCCTTACACTGAATTGCATTCTGCATGCCCATTGAGCGTTAAATCAACTTAGGAATATAGCAACAATTTACTCCCAAGGGCGTATCACATGCGCCAGGGCTGGGCTGCAGTACAAGTAGCCTTGGCAGCTGCTAACTTGTGCCTTTTGTTGGCCTTCCGGTGTGACCACAAGCTTTACCACGAATATTTGCTTACAGCATCAATTAATTTTGTAACCTGCGCAATATTTGCGACCCAAAACCAAGAACCGTATCGTGTGTGCGCAGCATCTGTTTTAGTTGCTTCAAGTTGAGCCCGAACACATGCCGTTCTTAGCAGCACATTTCGTATTGTATTTTATCACTCAAGGTCACTGCATTGGCCTAGCCTTGTTTTCATTAAGCCGTATCCATCATGAATCTATCAATTAAGCAACTAATTAGTCTATAAGCCGACGGTCAAAGCTGCTGCTCTTGCAACCTTTTGTTTTGTTTGCTTACAATTTTGCATTGCTTAGAAATAATAAATAATCATAATAATTAAAATTAATTTCAACAATTTGGTGCAAATTTAGCACTAATGGCTCACAATACAGAGTCACATTGCCAGGCGTAAACGAAATAATTTTCTCTTAATGGGCTACATGGTAAGTAAGGGCAGCCTTTGTCTAATGGCGCCTAATGAAGCTAGCATAAATAATTAAAGTGAGAAATGTTCCAATGTAAATGTAAAATGGGAAATTAAAAAGGTACTAAATAGCATCTCATAAGTTAATTGCGCAACGGTTTTAAGCATATTATCTGAAGAAAAATTAATCTTGATCAAAAGACACGCAGAGTAACATAAGCATGGTTAACCACTTCATTTATTCCGTCCTTCTTTAGTAAGAATAAGCAGCAAATATGATTCATATTAAGGAAATTTTGCAAATATAATGCTATGCTAATATACTAAGCCTCATATAGAAACAAGCCGTGGTACATTCATTTCAATTGCGCTTCAATGCTCCTATTTCTCGTATTCAGGCTCAGCGCAAGAACCGCTTAAAGAGAATTTATTAACTGCCACCTAAAACAACTCCTGCAGCAGCAGTTTCCGTTAAATTGAATTTATAAGCAAGTATTGCCATGTTGATTGGTATGAAATGCAGTCTTATATCATTTTGTGGAACCAGCGCTAAGCTGGCTATGCTAATTTTATTGCTGCCTAGCTGTGTGCTGCTTACCACAAAGCTACGCGTGCCATTGGTGACACGTGGGGCCATGTTTGAACATGGCAATGTGAACAATTTGAACTTTAAGTTTTAGCGTCATGTTTGAATTACGTGTGTAACGTGTTGGCATAGGAATAAGGCACTTGTCACAGTTGCACAGCAGCTCAGACTAAATGCTCTCTAATTAATATTCATGTATTTATTTTGCCGCTTAGCTTAATTTCAGCACTTAGTATGTTTTGTGCCAAATGCTGAAATCGATTCCATGTCACTGCATTAAATTTAAAAACGTTCAACGTTGCTTAACGTGTTCTGTTGTCAATATGCAAATGCAAAAACATATTAGGAAAATCCTATGGCGCGTCTCTTGAAATCAAAACAAAAGCGAAAGAGCAAACGCAGATGCAGAAAAGGGCGTCAAGGTCTCGGCGTGCCTTAATCTACTAAAAACAACAATAACAGCCAAAAATAAAAAAAAAAACCAATATCCTTCGGTTCAGTGCAGAAAGAAGCCTTTTAAAGGTAATTGTACCTCGGCGCAATTTAAAGCAACAGTATAAAAAAGTGTGGCCATGAAAAACGTTGAAGTGCTGTTGGCGCCAAAAAAGTCAACAAAACAAAACGACGCGACTTTTCATGATTTTTTGATAAAATCCATGCAACAAATGCCTGGCACAGACGCCCCGTTTGATGCGTGTGTTTGACAGCTATGAACCCCGATTTCATTTATTTTCAATTATTTGGGTATTGGAATGCAGCAACTGCAAAAGCCTTTCGGCAGCTTAGCTGAAGCCAGTAAATTTGCGACGTTGGCTTTAATATTGGCATTTGAGATTCGCTTCGTAACTGAACTTTTTTTTCTTATGATAAAAATAATTATTCCATAATTTTCTTTATTTTAATTTATTTTAATAAAAGCAAAATATATTGTAAAATTCGCCTGTGCAAAAATTTTTGTCAAAAAATAATTTGTTGCAATTAATTTGCCTTAAATTATTTTTTAAGGTTAACCAAACTTGAAATAAAATAATTAAGAGTTTTTTTAAATCGTTTTGGCCAGCTAATTTTTATTGTTAATTAAATGTGACTTCAAACAGCTTTAAGTGTCAATGCTGCTTTAAAAGTTATTAATACACAAATATGTTTTAAAAGTGACAGAAAGTCAATATCTTTTGAATATTTATTTTTTATTTAATACTTTCATCATTTCGATAACACTTGAGATATTTGAAGTTTTTTAGAATTTAAAAAAGTTAGTATATTAGGATTTTATTTTGCATTTTTATGTGTAAGATTTTACTTTTTTTATTATTTTGTTTTTCGCCTTGCACTCACTTTTAATTTTCTCACTTTTCACGGGCTACAAGTAAAAATTCGAGGAGCTAACCCACTCAGGTAACTTTGCCCAATCGAAATCACAAACACTTCTGCCTTCTGCACAAACACAATCCCAACTGACAAAACAAAATTGCATTTGAATAATTGAATTCTTTGTTGCATTTCCGTTAAAGTTTCCAGCTCAGAAATTCTTCTCAATCGCACGCGTCGAACGCCAAACAGCAACTGCTGCAGCAGCAATAAAGTGCGCGTCTTTTTGTCTACGAATTTTGGTTGAAAGTATTTCGGATGCTGCCTTTCAAACGCATTCAATTCTGATGCTGTGTGGCGCATGCGCTGCCACAGCTGTTCAAATTCATTCATAAAAATTTCAGCAGATGATTTTTCGTTTATTTTCTTTTGGCTTTCACTGTTGTTTTGTGCAATCTGATGGGCTGCTTAGCAGACATGCAACAAGCTGCCGTCCTTGCCGCGTTAAAGTGCGCAAAATAAATTTGTAATTACAGCAGCAGCAAACAATTTCCGCTTTACAATAATTTTTTCTTTTTCTATTTTGCCCATATTATGTACTTTTTTTTATTGTAATTTGCAATTACTGCGCCAGGCAGCTGTCTAGTAGCTGAGATCGTGGCAAGGCCATATGCGCGCGAATCCTAAATGAAACGCAACAATTTAATTTGTAATTTCTGCAGTTGAGCGCAAGTCAAATGCTGCCGATGCCAGCTGGCACTGGCTGAGTCCTGTTGCGAGTCGCGTCCTGTACAAATTGAAATTACATTTAAACATTTGTTAAACACTTCAGGCGGCAGGCAGCAGGCACCATTTAGCACTTTGACTTTGACGAGTTCGGCGTCCTCCGCACCCATTGCCACTTGAACTTGCCTCATACGCTGCTGGCAAGAAATGCTCTTGGCCCTCTTGTGTTGCTGCTCTCGTTCAATGATTCGATTGCTTGCATTAATTGTAAAATGATTTTCAACTTTTCTTGCAGTTTCCTTGGGCGAAAATCAATTCATTCGAATTCACTGCACTTTGCGCACTTTAACTTTTTGTAAAATTTATTTTCATTGGAAATTTCCTAATTGATTCTGCTTTGGCTACAAGTCAAATTGTGTTTACTAACATATTTTATAATTGGTATGGATTTCGAAGATCTAAATTTGAGAACTTGTGCTCACCACAGCCAAGGCGATGCAATATTAAAGTCGCATTAAGTGTTTTATAGTAAATAAAACTTTTTGTTTGTTTGTACCCTATCAGGTATATTGTGCTTTTAAGAAATTTCTAAGTGCAAATCTTGCCTAGAGTCAAATTTTATTCTAAATTTCATCCCATCTGTTAGCTGACTAATATGAAATCTTCATATGGAAGCCAACTAAGTCGTTTGCAATGACAAAATCATCGGATAGTATAGTTCCTGTGCCTAGGCTCACATGCTTTGTTTCCGTTTAGCTAAGCGGAATACATGGCCAGTGTGTGTATACATTTAACAATTGCAGTTAGCTGCTTTTGTATTGTGCTGAATTATTAAATTATTAGTCAAGCAGCTTAAATTGCCCAAGTCATGTAAGTCTTGTCTTAGCAGCACATCTATCCGCCTAGAGCCAATTAGAATTTATGTAAACGTCTCGTGCTGAATACGAAGTCGAAGACAAGCAGAGGAAGCAAATAAAACGTAGCACACCTTCATTGAGAAGCTCGACATGCGCTCATTTAAAATGCAAATGAATCTGCTGACTGTGCCTTGTGTCTCGTGCCTGGTGCCTGGTGCCTTGTGTCTTGTGCCGCATGCCTGAGCCTGTGCCGATGCCCATGCTTTGCGTATTATGCCGCTGTCCTGCTTGGCTATTTGGCATTTTACAATCGCTTCCAATTTGTATGTTAGCTCGGATAAATTTATTTTTGTTTGCTATCATGGCTCTGAAATTGGAAATGGCATTAAAAATACAAAAATGCAAATAAGCGCAGCATTCTCTGCAAAAATTAAACTGTCATGTTGAGAGTCATATTTAACAAATGAATTTGCACAAAATCAACGAGTTCATTCCGAATATGAGAACAGACACGCAGATCTACATGAAGCCGTTCCGGAATGGTAACTTATTTACTGCATGAATAATCCGTTTGCTCCTGTGGAGTAAGGCATACACAGCCAGTCGCGCACAAGATGCTGTTTTGCATGCCGGCACTTGGCACATTTGCGCAAATGAAATTGAAAACAAGGACCTGCAGACGCATGCAAGCACTTGCACAGCAATGTCGTAACAAATGAAGGATTGCCGGAGCAGCAAAGACGGCAGCAGCGGCAGAAACAAAAGCAGAAGCAGAAGCGAATGCCGCCGAGTGTGATGCCATTAAGTTTAACTTTTTAAGTGCAGCAGCCGTGCCACTTTTTTTGACACTTCAAATTGAGTTTTGTGGTGTAAGTTTATTTTATTTTTATGTAACACAGACGCCAACAAATTCAACAGCAACAACAACAACATACCAATAAAGACAATGCTGACTAAGACAACGACAACGACAACGAAAACGGCAACGAAGACGCCGACGACGACGACAATGACAACTTTGATGTTTATTTTGTTTTCTGTGGCATGCTGCTGCTCCTGCTGCTGCTGCTGTGGTGCGGCTTGTTGGCCTCCTATGGCTGCAGCTCATATTGCACATGGCATTGTTCTGCCTTGTTACTGTTGCTGTGCCTGTTGTTGCTATTGTTGTCGTTGTTGTTGTTGGATGCTTCTGTCATGGTACTTGGTTCATTGCTGTAGTTGTACCAAATTTGCATTTCTCTCAAGTCAAGTGACAATAATCGCGCGAAGTGCCGATGTGTCGCTAAGTGCATGCATAAAAAGTGCATTCGATGGCTGCACATGTCGCAAGCATCCTTTGCATAAACTCTCACGAGCAAACCATGCTGGGAATTAACAAGACGTATAAATGCGTTGAGGTGCGCAAAAATGCGGAAAAATAATGCACACAAGTTGGGCGATGTATGCAAATACGAATAACTCCGTCAAATAATTTTTCTTCTTTTTTTACATAACAGCTGAAATTTAGCATTGAAGAGTAGACGTTAGTTTACACTTATGCAAGAAGAACGTAAAAGAGTATACAAGTTTTGCATTTCATGTCAGCTTTTTGTGTGCTGAGCATAAAAGCAACTTCAATGTTGTTTTGTACGAGATATATGACGGCATTTATTGATGTCAAATAGTTTTTGTTTTTCGTTTTGTATTTTTTTCGTAGCACATATTTGTTTCCACTGACTTGTGTACCGACTGTTTATTACACAAACGGATGTAGTGCGCAGTTCTCTTCGCTGTATTCACGATTTAAGGCAATTGAATTTCAATTCCAGGAATAAAAGTAATTACCAATACGCTTCGCTTATTTCTAGCAAAGTCATTGAATGGTCTGGGTAAAGCTGAACTTTGGTCAACAAGCAAAAAAAAAAAAAAAACAAAAAGGAAAAATGGAAATTTTGCGGAAAATGGTATAAAGCAACAGAAATACTTCATTTTGCAATATTCTATTAGCCACATGGCTCTTATGTTTTGCAGCCTTTTTGAAATTCATCGGAAAAAAACCAATAAAAAAAAAAAAGAATGGCTCGGTCTCTACCCACATATTAAGTCAATGCCAATCGCTTGGACTTTATTGAGTGATTCGCAGAATTGGTTTTCAAATTAGCTGGAAAAAACAGAAATGAAATGATGCAAGTTTTCAATTTGCAAATGCACTGATAAACAAATCTCAGCTCTATGATGTCAGTTATCAGTAAAAACTTGATTAACTCACTCATGCATGGCAGTGCTTAGGCACATTAGGTTTAATTAAGAAAAAAAAGGAAAAATAACGGTAATCTTTAATGGCCTACACAGTTCGCTTGTTTAACCCATTCGCAGTGTACCTTTCTCTTTCGACCTCCCTTCAACAGTCGGCTGCCTTGTGCAGTTAAGCACTCGAAGCATCAAAAATTCAATTATGCTACTCGCAGAACTGTTCACACCTGCCCACATGTGTGCTTCGCTTTTGTCGTCATTTGCTATATGAAGCATTCATTTCCGGGTTTTCTGCTGCATTGATTGTCAATGTGACTGTTGTTATGTTTGTGTCCCTGGCCGTGTCGTGTCGGCAAGCAAGTGTGTGTGCACAAAACACGAAGTGTACTTCAGAGCTTACAAGGCGAGAATTGCTTGGAATTGCAAACCGCTTCCTTCTGTTACACTTCATTATGTTTTGTCAAGACTATGCCCAAGTAGTGTCCTTTATCCCAAAGCTTTTTTCTACGTTTGCGGTTACAATAGGTTATTTCCGATTTATTTGAAACGATTGTGTGATAAATTGCGGGTTAAAGCTTCAAGAGTGCATAACTTTTTTCATTCAAGAATTGTTTTCTTAAATTTAAAGATTTGTGATTCTTATAAGCAATACAGCGTAGAACTCGAATAACAATAAACACACAATTTTCTTGTGTTTGGCATTGTAATTTTATGCTATATTCAAGACTAGTGCAGCAAGAAAAGAAAATCATTAATGCTGCAACTAACAAAAGCAGTAAGGGTTTGTAGATTCTGGCGTGGGCTCTTCATGTCCTCGGCTGTCGACTCTTGAAAATGCCAACTATTGCTGACAGGTAACTCTTAAATTTAAATGGTTCCACTTATGGGTTGAAGTTATTTAAACTCCACTTAAGACTTTCCAATTAAATCTAAATAAATACACGTCAAAATCAGTAGGAAGAACGCGTCTTTGGGGTGGTAGGCTATATATAAATACTGGTAAAATCGCTTAGTGCCGTCATTACTTTCTGCTTATTTTTCACGCAGCTTTTCTCGTTGTCATTATTAGCAAAGCTCACTCTTGCCAGCGTGGTTTAGTTTTTCAGCTTAAAAAGCAATCCAATTATTTTATGCGCTCACGCAGCAGAGCAGCTTTGCATTAAAACAGAGTATATATTCATTAGGGCTGCACATTAGTTCATAAAAACAATTAACACCTGTTTTCATTGCTTTTGGCAGGCACTCGAAAATACACGAATAATTTGCGCTGCGAAAATTGTAATGAAAAACTTTGTTGCTTGTTTTTCTGCTTTTTCTAAGGCTTCTGTTGTTGTTGTTGTTGTTTTTGCCGCTGTAAACTTTTCAAATTACAACAGAAATCCATGAAAATCCTTTAGAAACGAAAGCAGCCTCCGCCTCTCCCGTTGCTTCAGCAGCTTAGCTGTAGCTTTTTTCTATGCTACTGCCAGTCGGCCATTCAGGCTATTTGCCACAGAGCCACATTGAGCTTCGGCTCAGCTTAGTTCATGCTGTTGATGAGCGTATACGTGTACATACCTCAAACCCTGGCCATGTTGCTGTGATTGTTTAAAAATTTTGTATTTTTGGTTGCTGTTGATTGTTGTTGTTGTTGTTGCTTGGTTTGTTAAATGATTTGCAAACACCTGACGCACGAAATAATCTGTATATGCGTACGTCTGCGGTGTGCTGCGCCCGTGCGCACACGTGTCGACTCGTGCCGCTATGCCACACAGAACTCTTTCTCGCGAAGTCGAGTCGCATATCACATTGCGCGCATTTCAACTTTGTTTTCTCTCTGCGGCAGCCGAGAACTTATTTATTAGCCTCGTTTTTGCTGTGGGTCTTGTTGCTGCTCCTGCTGCTGTTGTTGTCGCAAAAAATTTTGTTTAAAAAACTTTTAATGAAAATATTCCATTTTCAGGTGTTACGTACATTTTTGATTTGGATTTTTGTTTGCCCGATTTTGTTTGATAAACGAAAAGTTCATTGAAATGTTTTTTTGAAAATTTTTTACGCATCATGTGGCGCGGCATTCGGGGGGAAAATAACTTTTTAAGTGCTTTAATATTAATTAACACAAAACGCTTCATTTGCATACACTTCAGTAGAAAATATATTTTGCTTTTGACGTTGCACAGTTTTTTTCTGTTTTTTTCCTTTTTGGCAATACTTCTAACTCTCATATGGTTCGACACGACTCGTTGCGATTCCACTTGACTTCAATCGTCTCCACGCACCTCCTGTCCTCGCATCACTGGTTGGCGTAGCTTGTTTTAAGTAATTTAATTAATCTTCGCTTCAAAGTGAAATGGTTAGAGATTTGTAATTTAAATTTTAAAGTGTTGTATAGAGCAGCTTCAGGGATTTTAATTTAATTATGAGCGCATGAGTGCTAAGCGAAAATGATTTCGTAGCTGCTTTTTGTTCTGAATGATATTTGCGTGCCAGTAAGCAGCATCTTCTTGGCTGATTGAAGCATTGCGTGTTTTGTCACGGCTATAGCGGCACACTTAGCCATACCAATGACGACACAAACGCACAACTAACTATGAGATGGAAGCCCTAATGGAGTTGTGGAAGTGAAAGATGAAACGATAACTTTAAAGCACATTAAATTTCGTTTGAGTGGCTGTGACCTTTACTTTCCTTCACTAACAAAATTTTATTTTAAAATGGTCAGAAATACTTTGGCCCATATAGTGAAAAGCAGCACATATTCATATGAAATATGGCAATAATTTGTTAAACATTATCCAGAATCTTTTTTTATCTGAGTGGATAACAAATCGCTTTGCGCAGATGTTTCGAATTGATGAGTGTCAGTTGTCACTTTTATGTCACGACGTGATAACGAAAACTTTAATATTGGTAAATCAGTCGAATGGTTGCCAATCGATATACGACCAAGAGTGGATAACTAACAGGAAACAGGCTTACTACTTCTTTGCTAAAAATTCACTTTAGAGAAGTTGAGTTGCTAAGTTTAAACAAATTATACTTTAGTTCTTGGAGTAACCCGTTGGTTAGTATGTATCTGCTGACACTAAATAAATAAGTAATATGATAATGAATATTGTGCATGGATCAAGTAAGTATCTAAAAAGAGAAAGATCTAGATGAACGATTAATGTCAATTGCTCTTCTTGAATAAGGTAAATTCGTGTCAATCTGTTCAATGAGTAATACATTTAAAATAATATTGTTGTGTTGAAGAGAAGTGTATCTGTTTTTTTTTTTTTTTCTTAAAATATAAATAATAACAAAGAAATAAAAAATCTAAATTTTAATTGCAATCATTCGTCGTACATAACCATTCAAGGCTATACAAGTGGCTTTCAATTAGCTAATAGCAGCATTCAGCTTCTTTTCAAACTTCACCTTCTGTTCCTTTTACTTTCTGTAAGCAGCAAGTTACACAAGAATTTATGCATTGTGTGAAATGTTTACGCTTTTGCCGGCAACAAACAAAACTCAGCTGATTGCCGTTCAACTCAGTTGCGCTTTAAGCGCAAGAACAAAGCAGACGGAATAAAGCGTGCACCCTCAAGACATATGTTAAGCACTGGAAGCTCTTTGAATTCGAGACAAGCACCGTACCAGCACAGCGCATGCCATAAAAGAACGCTGCCATAGAATTGAATTCTTGCCATAAACTGCGAAAAGCGGTCAACCATAAAGTGTGGCACAGGGAGCACACACGGCGTATGCGCTCTCTCTGGCAGCTTTGAATGCTTGCTGTCTCACCGTGTGACAGGGATAGACCGTAAACAAAGACAGCTGCCAGGTGTCATTGCACGCAGCGGAGGCAATGCTAACGGGATTTACGTTTTTAGCGCTCTGCTCTCTCTTTGCTCGCACTATGTGAAAAATGCGGCCAATAACCAACAAACAACAACGACAGCGTCTTCGACTCAGCACGACGTCAGTCCGAGTGGGTCAGGTGCAATTTCGCGTATAGTTTCATTCCGTTTTGTTTCACGGCGTTGCATTGCTGTTGCCAAATGCCGGCTGCGCGTGACTTTGCTTCTGCTCGTGTTGCTGCTCTTTGCAGTTTAATGTTATTTGAACATAATCAAACAAATACACCGAATTAATGTCGTTTCCTCTTTGTCTTCATTCGAAAATCGATTGAAGGATTTTGTATACAATATTAGGCTAATCTTTGTTTGCTTGAAGAATTACTTAGCCACGAGTATTGACGTTGACATCATATAAACATAGCTACCGTTTCAGATAATGTCACTTGACTTTTTATATCGTTTATATGCATGTGTTTATTATTGTAGACTAATTAGTTACCATGGCATTGCACTTGATATCATTGCTAAGTTACTTAATTATCATAATTACAGAAACATTTATGTAAATTAGATGTGTGATTGTTCAAATTGTTTAATTGCTGGCTTAGAGGAATCTGTAAGGGAATTTTACTAATCTGATTTTTCTGAATCAAAAATGACATTTGATTATCAATTTTTTTTTTTTTGCTAAAGAAAAGGGAACACATTTATTTTTATGATTAATTTTTATTTAAGCTAAACTTTTCATGCTGGCTGTGCATAATTGTAAGATGCACACAACCTTACATTTTTACTTGATTTTCGAAAGTTAAATTTCACCTCAGTTTAACGTTTCTGCCTGAAGGCGCTCGCAAATTAAAATTTATATTTTCCGAGTGCATTAAAGCCAATTAGGCCACGATATTAGTTTTATATAAGATATCCCGAGTTTCACTTAGTTTTTCACCTGCATGATGAAATTTTCTTGTCGGCAAGTCTTGTTGGCAATGCACTTGGGGTACGCAACTAAGCGGAACCACTAAAAATAATTCAAATGAAAAAAAAAAAGAGAAACAAAGAGCAAATGAAAAGCAGCAAAGATGTGTCAAAATAAATTTATTACACAATAAGTTTATAAATACAAATGTATATCAAAATGCAAAGTCAAAAGCATGATGCATTTGTCAACGGCATGGGTGCAGTTGTTGTTAATGTCAAGATAATTTTAAAAATGTGCTATTAATGAAATATTGAGGCAGGCAATTGCACACTTATGCCAGAGCGAATTATGTACGTAATTTTCAATTTTGTTTATTTTGGTATATTGAAAGAGCAAAACTGGTGAGTGAAAATCCAATGTGTTAGCTCATTAGCGAAAGTATTTTGTAAATTAAAATGTAAATGAAAAGTTGTAAAAAAAAAGTGAGAAACTAAGTAAATCAATGGGCAATAGTAAACTTAAACGCAAGAAATATAAAAGAATGGACTTCAGCTTACATGGCGTATGCGTAATTTTAATTCACTTTTCTATTTTTCAAGAAATAAAAATATTAAACAAAATTACAGTAGACTTTATTTGTGTCAGTTTCAATGAATTCCAACGTAATTTTCCAATTAACCTCCATGTGACAAACACCTCGAGCGTCGCCTTGTTCTTTTTAGCGCTGTGCGGTTAAACAAAACAAAAAAATAAATTAAATAAAGGCAATGCACTTCAAAAGCGCAAATCAGCATAAGCAAAACAAAAAACAAATATATTAAAGTAATTTACGCAAATATACATAAAATTAAGGCGCAAGCGCAGAAGTATGTCAAATTGCGTCGGGGAACTAAATTGACAAAAAAATAAATAAGTAAATAAAACAAGAAAAGTTCACAATTACGTAGAAAGCATATCGGAAATAAAGCAACCCAAAAAATCTCAAAGCATCCAAGGCAAGAAAAACAAATAGCTGCAGCCCCCTGCTGTGAGAGTAGCACAATTCTCATCATAGAAGAATATTTTAATGTATGCTATAAATTTCAAGAAAATTATTAAAGCAAACTAAATGCAAATCGACAAACTAAGGTGGTAATGGCAACGTGCAACGCTTGGAGGGCTTCTTATGCACTGTAAGAAAAGCGATGTAAGTGATGCCATAAGTTATCAAGTTATGAAAGCAAAATAAGATGAAATGGAAAACAAGGCAAGGGCAACTCATAACACGTGGGTCGGTCGCCATCTGTATTTATTCGTATGCCTGAAAATGAATTGAAGAAAATAAAAGGAAGTGTAAAATCAAAATATTTATTCGATTTGGCCTTTTCTTATTTTTACTGTGTACTGTTGCGATCGCTTCACAGCCAATAGAAGCGCATGATGAATGCATCTAGTTTATTTTTGTTTAACTGTAGAACTGCCTACTTTTTCGCATTAACCCTTTGCTGTTTTCGTTCGTCAGTCACATTAAAAAAAGGGAAAAAGTTTAAAGAAAACAAAATTAAAGAAAGAAAAGAAAATCAAAAAAAAAAAGAACAATATTATATAAAAAGCAACGTTGAAAGAGACACATTTGAGGAAAGTGTTCTTTGTGCTAAATTAAATTTATTGCACATTTTGCATTCGCTGCTCAGTTTTTCACAAAAACAGACGTGTGCAAGTTTTTCTGCGCTTCTTTGGCTCGTTCGTGTGTTCACTGGCATCTTCGGGCAACGGTCGTTACGCGCTTGTGATCACTTGCTCACAGTTGACGACATTGCGATCTTGAAGCTTCGGCAATTGGCACTCGGCTCATGTCACTCGGCTAATGAAGTTAAATCGCGCTGATGTGATCATTTCGTTTGCAGTTTGTAGTTTAGACTCGTCGCGTACGTCTCGAGTTTGCCTCAGCTTGGAAATTATTTGCGCTTAAGTGTTGGTAAAACATCATTACACACTCGGCTTTGAATTGTGAATTTAAAGAGTTATGGATAAAAAATTCAAACAACGTCTTAAGTGCGTTGTAGACAACTGGAATATGTGCAAAAAAAATTCAAAATAAAGTTAGAAAATTATGTGTCGTAAATTGGTGTTAACTCTCATCCAATTGTTTTTAAGTAAAATACATTTTAATTAAAATTGTATTATTGAAATAAGTGAAATATGTATGAACTTTTGTGTAAACATCAGTCACTTGAGAATTGAAGGATACATAAGCAATAGATTGATTGACTGAAGTTATCATAAAAACATTGATTTACAACTCATGTAATGTAGATGTAGATGAATATCAAAGTATTGATAGCATGACAATAATTTTAATTTATTTTTAATTGTAATTTAAGAGGACTATCAAATAAAAATTCCAATCATTAATGCTAAAAATAAAATACATAGGTGACTATCACAGAAAGATCGTAATTTCTTCAGTTAATGTTATAGATGTGTAAGTTTTATCTTGTAATTGCATCCAACTTCTCTGCCTTGAACAAACATCCGCGACTTATAAGAAATAATTAAATTAAAAAGATCCGAAATGAAAACTTCAGATAATGGTTATTGTGTACTTGATTAAAGCAAGAATTATCGTATCAAGTGCAATACAAATTTTTCTATTTAAATGTGACCGCAAAACGCATTAATTTAATGCAAATGAGTTTTTATATATGTTAGTAAGCAGCTGAAATAAGTAATTCCCATAAAAACCAAGTAATTAAAGTCTTATAGATGAACCTGTGAAACAAGTTTTCAACAAATCAAATAATACTGGAAAATACGCCATGTAAACCACAAAATCAAATAAAATAAAAACAATAAGAAAATCGATGAATACGACGCGTCATACAAGCGAACGTGTTAAACATTCTTCAGCACCTCCTAAAGGTTGAATAACGCCAAAAGCAAATAAAGCAAAACAGGAACAAAAATATTAAACCAAAAGACAGCGGAAATGTCAACAAATGTCAACAACAAGAAAGTGTTCACTTGTCAGAAACATTTGATAACTTAAGCCGCAGTGTCGAACATGAATATTTTAGTGCTACTTTGTGGTTCATAATTGAATTTGCAGCCGACCTTGTAAACAAACAAACAACGTAGAGACACAAAAAAGAAGGGCTTGCACAAGTGAATTCGTAATGTGATTACGTAGATTAACAACAAAAACCATACTTTTCATTGCAGTTTTTTCTTATATTTGTTTATTTTTTAAAGCATTTTCCTGCGACGCATTTTCATTGTGTTTCTGTGTGTTGCAGTTAAAAAGAAAATCACTACAACGGCTACAGCGGTGCAACGTATATTAAAATTGTTAATGCAATTGCAGTTGAAATTGCTGCGAAATTTGGTTAAATTGACTGCGTTAGCGAATAATCAATTCAATTAGATTAAGCATACGCCGCGTGAGCACGAAGTAACAAAACGCATAAGGGAAATAAAGCAAATAACCAAAACCGGAAAAAAAGAAAATATCGAAAAGAGAACGAACGTGCGTGTGGATATTTTTGTAACCTAAATAAAAGACACAAAAAAAAATAAAACATAAACGCCTCGTGTATTTCAATATAGAAGTGAAATCTAAACGCAAAGCTGGGTAAATTTTGGTTAATCGTCAGAGGTAGGTGGCTATATAAATAAATCACAACAATAGCTTAAGCACAGGCAAAAGCAACAAACAGCGCCGACGCGTTTCATCAAACTATAGTCACTGCCATAAGTAACCGACAATTTGCTTGTGCTGGTCATTAGCTGATACTATACTTACATTCACATTTGAGACTGACCGTTGATGGTGCTTACTTTTAAAGTGGATATGATCATTACGAGTCACTTAGCTCATTACCCTTGGACAAAAAATTGACTTGTAAAGTACCGACACTTCAGGAAAATATGGTTGAGAATATCTCAATAACTTTCCTTTAAATAAGAATTCCTCGTTACTATTTTGTAAAAAGGTTGCGATTTGCATCTGATACATATATTATGACGCTTGACTGTAAACACGGGCAACCACACAGCCCCACTTGCATTAAAAAAAAAAATTTATCCATAACTTCTTTCAAGTTAAAATTTCGGCTTTAGTCCTTGAAACTTCTGAGTCTATTCGAGACAAACATTCAGACAGACAAACTACAATTCCAAAAACATTCATTCGCACAAATAGCATTTTCACATAAATTTCGTCATTTAGTTTGAAACCACAGACAAACACATGAGTTTTAATATTAGTATAGATTATATTGTGATACTTTCTTATTCACTATTTCTGAAACTTTTCGTAATAAATAAATTGTTGCTTGCTATGTTTATTATGTTCATGACATTTAAAATGATATTCAAAAAACAGATTGCGACGCAATCGTCCATTTTCCATTTCATCGTAAAAACCAACGATTCATGCAGCTAACACACATTTGTTTTATGTATCACTGCCACCTTCACAAATCGTAACCACATAACAACAGTTTTCCTTAACAATAGTCGGCAACATGTCTAACGGCCAAAGTCAAATAACATAAAGTCATGTAATTAAACATGGCTTTATTGTCGCACACGCACAGAAGCCAAGAAAGTAAAAGTAGTGACTTTGGCAAATAAGAAAATTCATGCGGAAAGGCACGCACAAGTTTTTTATGCCGTCTGCCGGCTCTTAATCCTTGTATAACAAGTATACGCAGTGTGTATGTTGACAAGAAAAATGAAACCAACAAAGACAACAACAACGACACTTGTAGACACACTCTGCAACATCTCGACTACAGTGCGGAGAAAAATCAACAAGCGGGACACAATGACTTACACTTGTCTTGGCATTGACCTTTGCGTAAGCTCAACTGTGCTGTGTCGACTTATGCACGTGCTGCTGAGGCTATGCTGCAAATCTGAACAGCTGTGCCTAGAACAATGGAAATAACAATAGCAACATCAGCAACAACAATGACGACAATAATGCTGGCAATAAGTAAGCAAAGAATCGTAGCGCCGGCATGCAACGTGGCGTGAGTGGATTTCTTGCTGTTTTTTATTTGCGGTGCAACAGGGCGTCAGTTAAATCAGTTAAAAGCAATTCCAACAAATTGGCTTTGCATGTCGGCAACGATTTCTTATACGCTTACACTCTCATTTGAATACGGAAAATTTGCATGTCAAATTATAATTTGGCAATCAGCGCAGACAACGATGTCAAATGTTTATTTTCTTGATAAGCAACAAATTTTAATGACTTAATGTGTATTTAATAAAACGGAAAATCAATTATAAATAAATTATTGCGGTCTGTCCAATTAAATTGGCAAAAATGTGTGCTTCGTTTCGGCGCTGCATGGTTCAAGTGAGCTTTGACTTAAGGAATAACCTACTCTATATAGATTAAGTGATAGTCCCTAACTATTCCTCACTATACTTGCGAATACGATAGAGGTGCTGGATTCAATTTGGGGACACTTTTGTATTGGAACAGGAAACATATGCCACGGTTTTGTTTTCTTTGATTGTAGGATGCTTCCGTCCGCATTTTTGCAGTGACCATTAGACAAAGCCGATGCCATGCAGTGGAATGTAGTGAAATGCAATGCGCTAAATGTCATTAGCTGGCAAGTTCAATGTCACAATCAGCAACGGCGCACGAGTAGATTTATTAATTGTTGCAATCATGTTGGCAAAATCAAAATCAGAATTTCAAATCTTGCACGAGCAATCGCGCAATTAAGCAAAATTGCAAAGAATGAAGCAAGACAGCGAAAAAGTCAAAAGGTTTTGGCAGCGATTACCAGAGCTGTCTAGAAAGATCGGGATAACCCACTCAACCATAAAAGAGCAGAATTACCAAAGCGCGCGGTCGGACGAATGAGCCCCCGTCATGACAGCGGACGTAAGCAAACCAAAAGCGGGCAGCATTTGTAAATTGCATCTATAAATATCATCGATATTTGGCGCGTGGCCCATTTCATGACAATTTGTCTAATTTGTAATTTTGCTTTTAATTTCTTGTCGATTTCTTTTTGTTGTCATCATCATCGTTGGCTCTGCCTTTGTCGCAGTCGTTGTCGATAATTAGTAACACGCCTGATAAATGTCGTCGATTGTGCATAAAGCATACAGTGCGGCAATTTATAAAAGTAAGGAGCGTTCAACTGCTGCTTTGAGTCCGAATACTTTGACACACATGCGTAATTTGTGTGATGTTGCGATGATATATCACTGTGTCATTAGTGTCCAAAAAGTTCAATTAATCGATTTGTATTTTTAGTCAGTTCAGTAAGCCGCCGATACAAATCCCACGTATTAACATACGAAGGCACTTTTAATTTGTGTCGGCTTTGCATTATTAAGGGACTAATCAGTGTGAGTACATTTGCACTCAGACATGACACGGTTATGTCAAGGACGGTCACACAGTTGCGTGCCGACTTTAAAATGTCAAATGTTGTTGCTAAAATTAGACTTAACTTTGCTGCGTTTTGTAGGAGTCGGGTTAGTCTACTTAATTAATTAGTTTAATTTGTCGAATTAAAACTTTAATGAGACTTGCTTGTATATTTAAGGTTGGGCTGTGAGTGTGTGTGAATGAATGTCTGCGACAGTACGATTGCTGTATTCAGTAGCTGACAAATGAACTTCTAAACGTATTACTTGACATATTTTGGCATGACACAACCGTGCAGCAAAGCAAATCCTTTTCAAATATAATTTTGCATAATTAATGGCCAAGTCTATTGTTTCAGCTTTTTGCCATAGTATTGTGACTACTGAGAATCCAAATGCATTGTATATGGCTTTTTTCCACTTTTCCTTGAGCAAACTTGCCATAAGTCAACCAACTTCTCTGACAGTAGCAATTCACGGTCTATTGCGCTTTATTTTAAATAAATTATCCTGCCCATTAAATGAAATTACAAGAGATAATGACAATAATAACAAGGACAATGACAATGATGGCTTAAGTATCAGTTAATTGTCAGTTCTAGTCCATAAGAAAATTGAACAGCGCGAGAAGGCGCAGCTAAAAGCCAATTCAAGGAATTGCAAATTACACTCGTCATCGTCGTTTATTTTATGAGCATGTTATGTCAAGCTAAAGTAGAAGCAGTGACGGTAATGCCAGCTAACAGGGCGTGGGTAGACACTGAGCAAAATATATTTTTAAAAATAAAAATATAAATAATCTAATTGTCATAAGCCGTCTGCTCAGTTAGAAACATTTAAGTAACTTTATATTAAAAAAAAAAATAAATAAAATAAAACATTTGTTAAACTATGCAAGAAGTTAAGCAGCTTGCAAGATATCAAAGCACGTTACCGAGCTACATCGATGTCTTTAAGGCTTAAGACAAAAAAAGGACGTCTACAAAATCTTTGCTATTCTAGATATACGCAATTAACATTCGATTATGAGTCAAGGGTTTCCATTTTGCATAAAGTACAGTCAAATTCCTCTAAATCGAACTTCGAATTGAAGCTCTGCCTATTTTAAATCGACTTTGTTAATATAGCTTTCATAGGAGATTCCTAGTTTTTTTTTTTAAATCATTGATTTCTATATAATACAGTTTTTTTATAACGAATTGATTTTCGGCTCCCGTTATAGGGAAGTTCAGCAGGAATAGGCTCATGTCCAGGGTTTTCGCTCCATCGTCTCACGAAGTAGGTTATACCGACTTCATATGCAAAATTTTTGTGCAGTGAAGCAATAGTTTACTAATAATGGTTTTCTGGGCTATTTCAAATGAGATAAAGATTTCGCAATTATTTGGTTATTTCAGATTATTGCGTAAGCTAAATCAAAGCGTTATTTCGTGAAAACAACTCTCATCGCCAACCAAGACTTCGTATTCATAACTTTTCAATTGCACTTGTATGTCAAGGTTCCGACTGAGCTAGGCTCCTGAGCTCTCTCCCTCTTTCTCTCTCTCTCCCTCTTTCTGTCTCGCTTCCTCCACAAATCACAAATTACAGTCTAATAGTAGAAACTATAATGATATCGAATAAATAATTGGTAAATAAACAAGAAATAAATCGAAAGTTAATTCCAAAATGGGGTAATCAGTTTTTGCGTGCCCAACAATGGAATTTTCCGCATAATAATTATTACGAGTGTCAATCAAACCGAGCGCGTAGAGCGAAACGAAGACAACTGCCAACAACAGCCAACTGTGGTGTGCACACACAGCAACAAATAACTGAAAATGAAACCATTTTATCGATTTGTGCGACGTCGAAAGCACAACGTGACCTGCTCATATTATTTTTTGCTATAATATGGAAGTTGTGCGTTTTATGGGTAAAATGTACGCGAGCGCGAGAGTGCGAACACTCAACTCCCAAACCGACTTCACCGACAATGTTCAATCACAGCAACAACAACTACAACGATGACAACGGCAACAGCAGAGACAACGTCGCTCAGCTGAGTGTGGCAGCCTTGAGCATATAAATGCGCTGGCACGACACAGCAGGCGCTCATACGCAGGACTAGCATCGAGAAAGACGCGTCGTCAAGTCGAATCGAGTTGCAAGCGGAAAACGTGTGAACATTTTTGCCTTTTTTTTTGCAAAGAAATAAGTGTAGCCGCTGACGCTTAGTCAGTTAAAGTGTATCTAAATAAAACAAAACACAAAATTTAAATATTTGATAAACGAATTTTCCTAACCGAAGCCACCACGCCCAGTTAGCGGAAAACGCTGCAAGTGAAAAGCAACTACAGTGAAGCGACGGCATATGCATTGCCTGCACTTTGTGCATACTTTGACACACTTAGCGTAGAGCAGACAAAGAAGCTGTAGAAAAATCGATTTTCTAACGTTAGATTTTTCGGCAAAGCAGTTAAACAACAGTGAAACAAAAAAAGGGAATTGCGTAAAACAGCCACGAAAATCTGCCAAAATCGCAAAAAGAAAAAATCAATAAAAAATCAAAAGCAGCATATAAACCTTCAGCAGCGCACAAGCCGGCTGGCCATACCCACCTAGGCGGCAGTCACTGTTCGTCACGACAATAAGATTCATAGAATTCCTTTAAAAGTTTTAAAGAAAACCACAACAACGGAGCCGTTACAAAAGCATCATTTTCTAGTAGAGCATCAGGACGCTGCTACTAAAAGCCAAAGGCTTGTGCTACAACAAAAGAAGACAACGCCGCATCGGTAACGGTCAAGCGTGGCAGTCGCGTGCATTTCACCGAAGCTGTTTCGGTCGGCTTAAACGACATATCCGGCTTGCATCAACGGAAAATCTCATCAATGGCGTACTTAATAAATATATTAAAATTTAATGTTAAATATTTAAAAAATCAATAGTCATACAATACGAAAAAACAACAACAATAAACAGAAAAAAATATAAACCAGACAACGCATATCCTTACCCGCAATCCGTTAGCCAAGCTAGACAAGGGCGGCCGTCGTAAAAAAGGATAAACCGAATTTGTAAGGAAGCCACAGATGAAAAACGCACTTCCACACGCGCCGTTAGACATTACCGCCATCACATTTAATCAACAAGAACAATAACAGTAACAGTAACCAAGCACATTTACATAAATAAATACAATCACAAACGCATGCACAGCAACAATAATAATAACAATCATAATAATCAACTATAACAACAATAACAACAACATTAACGCCATCATCTGCATTTGCGAAACCTTGACAAATTAGCGTCGCCTCTTTGAACACGTTTATTGTCGTTATTGCTTTTGCCTTTGTCGCGGCGACAAAAGAAAGAAGCACAAGAAAACAAAAAAAAAAAAAAGAAAAATATTTTGTCGCTGCCAAACGATGGAAAAATCTGAGAAATTTTCAGATTACCTCTTTGCGAAAATGGGTCCACCGAATACGACGGCCGTCAATGGCACCGAACTGCCGCCGAAGACCACCGAGCGTAGCGCGGCGCCCGTCGAGCTAACCGGCTACCGGAAATGGCTGCACGATAATCTCATGCTGCTCGTGACGCTCTCCGGCGTACTGCTGGGCATCACTATGGGTAAGTCAACGTTTACTTTTCTATATGGCATTTTTATGTGCAGCTGGCCGTACACGGGCGCACGGTGGGCATTAAATATGCTTAATTGCATTTTGAAAAGCAGCTAAGTGCTCAAAGTCATTTTAAGGTTTGCCAGGCAAAGGACACAAGTTGACCATTTTTTCTATTTTGTGACCGTATGCAAATGAAAGAGGATAAAATAATATTAAGAGAAGGGTACACCAGATGTAATCCAATTGGCTGAACTTGAGGCGAACAGTCGGCGAAGTCGGCGGTGAAGGATATGTTGACATCGTATTTATGCTTAAGGTTATAAGAAATCGAGTTTAATGGAAATAAATTATTTAAAAGGAAGGTGTTTTAAGTCAGTTGGCGAAAATGTAGTGGTTCATGAGAAAAGCGAGGGGCATTTTCCTTATTAAGCATTGCAAAAGTTTATGTTGGCAAGTAGAATTTCCTTTTAGTATTTCGCAAACCTGCCAGAAAACCACTCGTCGGATTGAAGTGCAAAACTCTACTTTCGCCATCTAATTGGCAGTTAGCGTGACAGAATTCACGAAATCCCTGCAAGAAATGTGTACTGTTTGGAAATGACGAAAACATTAATTTACATTACAATTTTATACATAGTTTTGCTTTAATTTATTTCTTCACGAGTGCTGGTTTCTCTTATATTAGTTCATTTATAAATTTCACCGAAAGAACACATTCACATTAAAAGATTCAAATTACCTTCACCCAACTTAAGTGTAAGGCTTCACTTAAAAAAAGCACTAAGTGAAAGGACAAAGAAAATACCAACTAAAAAGTGTAGCAGGCATCAGCGGATGTGCAGTTTAGAAAACGCTTTGTACTTTCCATCCAACTTTACATTCTGGCTAACTGAGAAGTGAGGGATGCGAAGCGTAAATAGCTGCACTCTGCATTAGTTCTTGTTACGAAATGTGCTGTGTTGTTTGGCGCCCACAGCACTCGAGAACGTTGATAAATCGTGCGTTAAGCCAGCAACCAATGAATGCTCTGACAAGTTAATTAATAACTACAGCGATAATTGCCACTGACGCACTAATGGGGGGATACACGCCTATTGCCACTGGCAACAGCACCATCACCGTCACCATCTCCGTCTTTACAACCCATTGTAAATAATTGTCTGCCTAGATGACAGCAACAACAACAACAACGGCATGCCGTCAAAGTAAGTGGCTGACGTGTGCTTGCAGTGGGAAGTGCAGCGAGTCGCTTTTGTGTGCCAGGGGTGGGTGTTTGTGCTTTTTAGGTGGCTTTTAGCCATGACAATGAAATCGAGGGAGTAATGGCAGACAATGCTTGCTAATGGGGATGAGCCAGTTTGTGTTTTTTCTATTTAAATTGTAATTACGACGCATTACGCGGTTGAATTGTTGTGCATTACGCGGTGTGAGCTTGATTTAAAAAACATAAACATTTTTTTCTGTTTTTTTTTCTGTTAGGACTTTCATTGCGTCCGCTGAATTTGCATCAGGACTCGATAATGCTAATTGGTTACCCTGGGGAGCTTTTCATGCGCATATTGAAATTGATGATTCTGCCTTTGGTGATTTCGAGTTTGATCGCCGGTTCGGCGAGTTTAAATGCACGCATGAATGGCAAAATTGCGTTGCGCACTCTGATTTACTTTGCGTCGACTTCGTTCTTCAATGCGGCACTCGGTATTGCCTTGGTCCTTTTGATTCACCCTGGAAATCCGGATTTGCACAGTGCTGATGATCTAACGACTGAAAGAAAAGCTGTGAAGTTATTGGATAGTCTGCTGGATTTGGGAAGGTGAGTGGAGAGTCCAAGTTTTGTGGTTTTTACACATTTCTAATTATTGATAAAAGTTGTAAATTTTTTTTAAGTTTTCTCTTAATTTAAACTACCGTCTATATACTAAATTATATTCTTTGTCTTAACTTGTCGAAGAGTTTATAAGTTTTATTCCCTAGATCACAACACATTTTTTATTCAATTTTTAAAAATTATACATAGATTGAACACATACACAGGATCAGAGCTCTTTTAATTTATGAATATACTAGTATAAGTTTTTTTTTGTGGTGAAAATGTTCATTAGAGAATTGCGAACAAAGCGTCGATTTTTTTCGGTGAGCACATGACCCGTCAATTGGAAAACCGTTTGTTGATATGCTAGCGCAAGCTGCCTGCTACAAGACTCAAAATTCTGCGTTCATGAGCTTGCGAGAACTCGTTTTACATCTTTCCGTTATTTGGTTATTCTTCTGCGTTTTCGTGTTGAAGTTTTAGTGTGATACACATATATTATTATTTTTAAGAAGTTTTTTATCAATCAATGCGGTTTATAAAATAATTTGTTTACTAAAATAAGTAATTTAATATGCATAATAACAAATCTTTCATATTCACGTCAACACATATTCTTTTTCGATTCCGCAGAAACGTCTTTCCGGACAACCTTTTCCAGGCATCCTTTCAACAAGCGCACACTGTCTATATATCTAAACCCATAATATTGCACACGATTAATGATACACTCAATGATACAATCGCTGTGGCCAATGGTCTGGTGATGCCCGGCGCAGAGGCACAACGCCAGACAGAGGAACTCGTAGAGGTTAAGTTGGAACGTAATCTGCAATATCGCAGCGGCACAAACACACTTGGCATTGTTTTCTTTTGCTTGGTCTTTGGTACATTTCTGGGAACGATCGGACGCAAGGGTCAGGTGGTTATTGACTTCTTTGCCGCCGTCTTTGAGGTCATAATGAAGATGGTCACCTGTGTGATGTGGTTGACACCGATTGGCATAAGTTCGGTCATTGCGGAAAAGATCCTCAATGTGAATGACTTGAGCTTGGTGATGACGCAGTTGGTCTGGTTCATCCTAACCATCGTCATTGGAGTCGTTCTCTATCAGTGGGTCATCATGCAGGCAATCTATTTTGTATTTGTGCGTCGTAATCCCTACAAGTTCTACGCCGGCTTAATCCAGGCCATGCTGACCGCATTTGCGACAGCCTCAACGTAAGCTAATATTTCACTGAATCTATCTATGAAAATCTCTCTCTATTTCTCTGTGATTGCACAATTGAGAAAATTTATATATTTTATATAAAAAAAAAAATGGCGACGATGCTGCTTAAGCAAAAAACTTAACAGACAATCGTTCGTTTCATTTTGCAAACTCTCTGAAATGCTACATGTATTTTTTCCTTCTTTTTGGTTTCCAAATTATGATTTCCAATACGTATCGAAAAATTTTTGATTTCCAACCAAACAAAAAAAAAAAACAAAAAACAAAACAAAAAAAAAAAAACAAAAAAAAAAACCAAATGAAAAAATATATGCAACATAAACGAAAACAAAACAAAAAATCCAAAAACCATAAAAAATTCCAATAAAACTAATAAAAAATAAAAATAAAACAACTAAAACATAACCAATAACAAATAACAAATAACCAACATCGATACAACGTGTGATAAACAACTGTGATATACTTGCAACGCACAATCTGTGATACTTCAAAATTTGATTGCTGGCGACTGCAGTGCTGCCGCACTCCCGATTACATTCCGCTGCATGAACGAGAAGCTACGGATCGATCAGCGCATCACACGCTTCGTCTTGCCCATCGGCTGCAACGTCAACATGGACGGCACAGCGCTCTACATAGCCGTGGCTTCGATCTTCATTGCGCAGATGAGCGGCATGACTTTGGGGTTCGGCGAAATCATCACGGTGCTGCTGACTTCGACTGCGGCCTCGATGAGCTCAGCGAGTGTGCCAAGCGCTGCCCTCGTCCTGCTACTCGTCGTATTGACGGCTATCGATGCTCCAGTACAAGATGTCACGCTGCTCTTTGCCGTGGATTGGTTTGTGTGAGTATCCACAGTACTCTCAGCTTTGTGAGTAATTGAATACCGATTTGATCCCTACAGCGATCGCATACGCACCACCAATAATATGCTCGGCGACTGTTATGCCGCAGCCGTTGTCGAGGAGCTCTCACGCAAGGAACTAATGGCTTTGGATGCCGCTGCCGTCAATTATCAGGTAAACTTCTAGGCAATACTGGCCATGCCCAACTGTTTTTTGTAGTGTCACAGCACACATGAGGCGACGGCGAGTAAGTAGTGCGCTACAGGTAAACGTTAAACGTATGCCAAAACAAAACAAAAAAAAGCAAAAAAAAAAGCAAAACAAAATAAAAGCAGAAGTTAAAAATCACTAAAAATTCGCTTACAGATGCCTTGAGATTGCACACAGGCAACGACAATCAGCTGCGCCGTTATTCACGTCTAGGACCTTTACTTTATTTACCTTCCTTTATGCAACCCTCTTAAGCTAATCTTACTTAAAAATATTCTCACTTGTTCTCATTTCGCTTCGTTTATGGCAACAGGATTTGCCCGCGGGCACACCCAATGGTCATAGCATTATGATGGAAGGCCAGACCGAGCTGCCCAACGAAGGCAAACCCATACTGAATGATGCCGTCGTTGTGGACATGAGCAGCGTCATGAACAATGTCAACCTGCAGTCGGAGCATTCAAATCGTAGAGTCTAAGTCAGCCATACCATAACAACTTACTAATCAAACTACACATTCAACTAACCCAATAACCAACTAACACATACGCGTATCAAATATTATCACACAGTTATGTAACACACAAGATTAAAATAATATAATGTAGTGCGTTCTTAGCGATTTAAACTTACACATAACCCACGTTGCAGAAAGGAAGTCAGAAAGTCAGATATTATTAATAGGTTTGCGGCCTAAGTTAAACAGTAGCAGGTATTTTATTCAAATGGTTCGTTCATTCTTCAAAATCAACAAAAACAACAATAAAAAACCCCGCAATCAACAACAATAATATATACACAATATGAGGTTTGATCTTTTGATAGAAATATTTTATTCAGAAAAAAATTTTTTTTTTAAAAACAATCAAGACTGTTAAAATATTTTCGATCGATGAATTTTTTTTTCAGAACAATATATTACCAACCACCAAGTTTTGAATAAAAACCCAAAACGAATTTAATTTTAAAACACAATAAACGTATATACTTTTATGCAATTTTTACAATAACCCAAAATAGAAAAAAAAAGATATAAAAATATTAATGATGCAAATACGCAAATAACCACAAAATACAACAGAAAATTAATTACTTAGTATATGTAACAATTTGAGTAATTAATTCAATAATTAAAAATAACAAAAAAAATAGAAACGAAAAAATAAGAAAAAACAATTTTTAAATACAGAAAAAATATTTGTGATGTGCTTAGTTTTTAGCAATAATATATACAATACATGCAAATACGTATTATTATTTTTATAAGTTCCAAAGCAAGCTAATGGGGAAGCAGTGCGCATGTTGATATCTTAGTTTTAACGAAATGATTTTGCTAAGCAAAGTGATGTTGATTTCCGGTTGAAAACTGTTATACAAACATGAATGTGAGTCTAGCAATTCGTATACGTAATATTTTTGTTAAAAAAAAAAAAAAACAAAAAAAAAAAAAAAAGAAGCGAACTAATCTGTTTATTTGTTTTCTTTTTATTTCTGTGTACTTTTATTTTTAAAGGTAGTGGGGTTGTCAGCACTAAACTGTGTTATAAAACGTTTTATTAGTTTAACAAATTGTATACAATTAATATTGTATATACCATACATCTTACATATGTGTTAAATGCTAAAATTGATGAAAAATTTATATTTGAGCAATTTATGATCACAATTATCACACATACGTAGACTGAATGCAGTTTAGAATTAGAACTATATTTGTACGCATAATTATGAATAAATAAATTTAAAAAATAATAAAAATACAATGTGCTACTTTGATAAGAAACACTGTTGCCGAAGATAAGTTTGGTTAATAGCAGCAAATGGCCGTCACTTGCCCAATATGGCCAATGTCCGCTGCAATTGAAAGGAAATAACTCACATAGCTGCCACTCTTGCGGGGTTGGACTCTTGAATCTGTGGCTGTGTTGCTCCTCTGGCAAGCTTTCAATGGATCGCAAGTTTTTAAATGCGTTTTAGTAACTTTTCACCGGCAAGTAAGCCGGCGGAAGGTGTGTTTTAAAAGCTGACTGGGTGCGTATTTCATTTTTCCACAAGGTATTGTTTTCAGCCACACCTACCATTAGGCTTAGGCAGTAGCTGCTGTATAAACTAAGCGATTCTGCCATATCGGTTAGTACCAGCCAATTATCTGATCTAAATAAAATGATATGTCTGCTACTCAATCGCTAATCTGCTGGCAATAGTTGGAACTGCTTAGCCGGCAAAGTACGTGTATTAAATTTGTCAGCGACATCTTTTCTATGTGCATATTTGTCAAGAATTAAACTTAGTATCGATTACATGCGCCTAGTGCAGCTAAGCACGCCAGAGCTTGGCTAAGCTGAGCTGAGCACCAGGCAGAGCAGCCCGATTCGGCATGTTTTGAAATGGTGTGGCTAAGCCTGCATGGAGGCACATCAAGCGAAGACTGCCGGACTGTCGGACTGCTGGACAGACGGATTGCCTGCAGCAGTATACTAAAAGCAATAGCAACTACACTAATAATGTTGGTGACAGCTAGCAATAACAACAACAACGACAAATTTACCATGTCCTAGCATGATTTTGCAGGCATTTAACAAAGTCAAAACAATTTTAATGCGCGCATGCAGCAGTTAATTAAAATTTCAAGCGACAGCAATAATGTTTGTCGTTTCTCACTGTGCACTGACTGTCCAAAGCCCAAAACAGGCAACAACGATAATAACAACAACAACAACAACAAATAGCATAACAACAACAATGTGTGCAACAACGAGCCGGTTAAGAACATGTCGACGGCTTACATGAAACCCAGGCGCATAGAGGCAAACAACATAAATACATACATACACACGTATGCACATACCAATGTACATAGACATATGTACGAAGAGCTACTGTGAAACTAAATAAGTAAATCGAAAAATCAAATTAATTTTAATGCTTTGAGTCTATCTGCGCATTAATTGTTTTCTTTTTTTTCCCATTTTGGCCTTTTGTTTTTTGTCTTTTTTATCTATTTTTACTTTCTTGTTGTTTTGCTGCTGTTATTGTGTTGTTGTGCTGGTTGTTATGTTTGTTGAATTGCCAATAAATTTTTAGTATGCATTTAATTTGCATTTGACTAATTAATGGAAAAATGAGCAGCTCTTGGCAAGAAAATGGCATCTGGCAGCAGGCAGCAGGCAAAAGGCAATTGGTACAGGTATAAGCAAAGCAATGCGAGTATGACAATGAAATACTTGCAATACCGCATTGTAATAACAGAAGAGCCAATAAATTCGCTGCAACTTCAAAGTGAGTTTTTTTTCTTTCAGGTGCACGCTGCACGTAGAATAAGCAAAAGGAAGAGTCATTAAGCGCTAAGTGTCTAATTATAAACGCAGCCAAGCTGCTCATATAATTCTCACAGTTGTGTGTTCTTGCCTTAAGGCTCTTCATGATGGCTGAAAAGGATTTTTGCAACTCAAGCTAATTGATTTGGCCAAGCTTCAATAGTTGAACAATTAGGAGATTAGTTCTGGTTGTTAAGTTTTTTGCTCTATGCTGGACTCCTTTTCCCCTTACAGTCGTTAATTAGCTGCAGTTAACCAGGCAGTTCAGTTACATTCTTTGATAACATAGAAGCAAAGTCTTCAGTTGTAGTTAAAATTAAAAATTCATGGATACTGCATACCAGGACTGGCGTTGAATATATTGCACCTTAGAAATTGGCCCCCGTTAATTTCATTACATGACATCAACACATCAGAACTCTGATATGGAACCAGATTAGTTATTAAGATATGTATGAGGAAAAGTAGTAAAATTATAATAAGATAAAGAAGGCGTGCGAGCAGCGCATTATTGTGCAGGAAAGGAAAAGAACAATATCAGTAACACGAAGAGTACACGGAGAGACTCTCCCAATCCATAGGCATAACAAGTTTATTTTTTTTTTCGATATTCGACCTATAACATATAGCTGCCAAACCCTTTTGTTTTTTTTTTGTTTTTCATAATATCGTTACGAAATTTTGGTTTTAATAGTTTTAGCTATTGTCCAATTACATACCTCAATATTATATATATCAGTTAACTACATTATATAGCTGTCATAGGAACAATCGGCCGAAAAGTGACTTATTAAAAAAAATTTTTTTTCTTGAAATATCCTTACATAATGAATACAAAATATTAAAGCAACCAAAAAATAAATTCAGTTTTGGATTAGGTACAGGGTTTTCTATAGTCGGTTACGCCCGACTATAGCCCTGCCTTTCTAGTTTTTTTTTTGGCATTTTAAGAGAGTGCGAGTACTGCAGTGCGTGTGAGTACCATTTACTTAGTATATTTTTCATATGGCATGACAAAAATCCGATATACATATACTCAAAGTATACAGTGATTGTTGGGAGTGGGTTGGCATATTTGATAATTTTCCTCTAAAGATTCTTTCAATATATTTAATACATTTTTAATTGAAGAGCATTTTCCTAGATAAAAGTTCCTGAATTTCTGTTTCATTATATGACTGTCAACAGTACTTGAAACTTTTCTTAGCTAGTAGGATTTTTTTTTTTTTTTTTGATAGCAGCAATTATTCCAAAGCGTCTGTTCTCTTTATTCTCTTATATTTTTAATGTTAATGAAGTTTTTACATATTTGGGATACGTGATGTAATATATCAGTTGCAGACGATAAAAAAGAAAAAAATACCGACGTCTTTTTTTTATTACCTTGTTATCAAAATTGTTTCATTTGAATCGCCAATTTAGTTTCTGACAATTCAATGTTCGTTAAGTCAGCGAATTATTATTTATGTTGTCCTACAAGTTTAATGAAGAAGAACTTTCTCTATCCGGTAAAGCATTGTTTAACAAGAAAATGACAGCTTCTGTAGAACTCGATACTCCTAAGTGACGTCAGTAGTCCCAGAAAAAACTGACTTAGTAATCCTGATCCAAGATATTAAGAAGAAACTTATGTGTTAAAAAATTGCCTGCGCTTTTGAAGTAAGCGTTAGGTGCGCCCTGACAAAGCATTTTTCAGATAATTTAAAAAGAGTGTAGTGGATATGAAAGGTTTAGTCTTCGCTAGTGAGTATTTTTCACAGTGCAAATGAGGCATGGAATCACCAGGAGCCCTGCTTCTTCATTATTTTCTGCGACCATTGCAGCTGCTTGACAGTAGCTCTGACAGAAACCGATCTCCGCCAACTGCCGCGCCCAGAAGGCTTTGTGTGCACTCTTCCGCCTTACATAATAAATAGCAGCTTAGCATCGCGCAAATGCTGCTGTATTACATAATAGTGCCGCCACAACACCAACTGCACCAACAGCACCAGCAACATCAGCAATAACAGGAACCAGCTTGAGTTTGCATCACAGCGCATGGCATCGCTGTACTATGCATCGCCTTGCGCAGCCATATTTGGTTAGAAGAAAGAAGTTAATAACCACTCTGAGACTAAACACATATTAACTGCTTTCTTTCAGCGCGCAAACCTATAACTAAAATAACACCAGCGAGCGCCGCCGCATATGACGCGTGTTTTATCATAGGCAAAGAGGCGGGCGGGGTGCGGTCGCTGGGCGTGTCACGCCTAGCCAAACCAAGCCAAAGCGAGCCAAGTCGCAGTTGAGTGTTGTCAGGTTGCTGCGACTAAGGCCTACTCACAGAGAAGTGCCACTGGGACTGAGGCTACGGTTCTTCGGATCGGTTCTGATCGGCTGCGCTCGGTACAGTTCGGTGCGGTTCGGTACGGTTTCGGCCAATGTGCGACGACCTACTGCCTGGCATAATAGGCCAATTACGGCAATTTGCATTAGCGACGAAACGTCGAGCGTCCAGCAAGCTGCGGCACGAATGTGCATGCATGCGGAGCTGGCTGCTGACTGCTGGCTGCTGGCAGCGAGTGCTGTGCTATACATGCAACAAGCGGCATCTGCATGGATTGGCCTTTGCGGAAAAAGCAAAAGAATTTCTGCTGCAGCGGCGGCGCATTCGCGTTATTATGAAACAGTTTAGAACGTGTTTGTGCGCACCACAGTAATTTGGTTAGATTATGGACGAGAATGTTGCATATTACTCAAATTACAACAATGCGGGGTGTATGACTCTGTGTGTGTGGGTATGTGTGTGTGTGTGTGTGTGTGTTTGAGCATGTAAGCGTTTGCATTAGAAGCAGCAGCAAAGGCAACGGCATTGGCAGCATATAGAAATAAACAAAAAAAGTGAAGCGGCATTTGGAACCTGTATAAGACGAATCCACAAATGTGGGCCAATCTATCACTGAGCTAAGTTGCCGCTGCGAATGACGCTGCTGCTGCTGCCGATGCTGCTGCCGCTGCTGGTTGCTTATGATGCTTCTCAACGCTTCAAGCTTCAAATCAAGGCGACGCGCGCTCAACTGAACTGAGCTGTCCCATGCCGCCTTATGCCGCCTAATGCCGCCTTGTGCCGAGTGCTGCGCCGTGCTGGTCTAAGCCGTGTCGAGTTGAGCGTGTGAATAAAAATGATAAAATAATCACGTTTACTTGCTGCGGCAACAAGATATAAACGAAAAATGACTGTGTGCACGTTGATAAAGTTGATTGCAAATTTATAATAAACGAACGAACTAACATCCAACGGAATGAACAGACGCAATAGAATCCATGACCATATCGTGGAATTTCTAATTTTTATAATAATAAATAAAAAGCCATTTACTCGCATGTACAATTATTAATTCATGTACACTACACATGCGCAAAGCGGGGCATTTACCTTTCATTGGCGTTTCTGTGACAAATGCAATTATATTCTTAGGTGCAGCACAGTTATTGAAATCTTTATTAGAATTTCAACACTTCAACTTTCAACTTGTTAGAAAAATTCAGCTTATATGTCGTTTCTATGAACTTAGACTCAACTGTCAACTTTTGTGTTACTGCTGTCTGTTATCAGTTTCGTCTTTAGGCTATTTGAGGCTCAAGCCATAAATGCAGCTTGGCTATCGCATAGAATGAATGTCGCCTGGTTTAATGAAATTATGTGTGTTGTGATTCTGCCACGTATTAGGATTGCCACAGTTAAGGAAAGCAAGAGCAATATTAAAATTCAAGTAGGCCACGTTTAACAAAATATCAATGTCCAAATCTAATGTGAAGTAAATGCAAGTTGCAATGGAAAGTAAGAAGATTCTGTTGGCTGCTGGCATTGCGGTGGCAGCCTTTTTTGGTGCTTTGATTTTTTGGGAACCGTGCGGATCACGTTTGCGGCAACGTCAAAGCAAAATTGCAGGTTTACACAATTTCGGCAAAACTTGTTCCTTGAATACACTGCTGCAGGCTTTCGCTGCCTGTCCGCGCTTCATTGTCTGGCTACAGCTCTGCACTGACGCTGTGCAGGATAGCAGGAGTCTCGTAAGTACTCTTTTGCATACCCTAGAAGTTATTAATGGTGCGGACACATGTCTTCGCGGTGATACGTATTCTCCGAGTGCCGTGTTGCATGTGCTAACCGCACTCGGTTGGGCCATCTCGCAAGAAGGACATGATGCACATGAGCTTTTTTACATGCTTATAGCCTCAATCGAGGATGAAGCAATACAACTGCCATCCTTAGGCTACTCCATGGAACCATTGCTTCTGGATAACTCCATAACGGCGAATACAGACGCAGCAGCGGATGGCAGGGATTTTCAAAACGTGTTACTCGATGACACTCAAAGTTTAGAGTGCCTTTTACACACGGATTTGCCACAATCTCACTGTGCGTTTGAAATGCATGGTGCTGAGAAAGATTTGGAAGATTCCATAGCAGCAACAGTTGCAAAAGTGGCAAAGACAACCGCCAGAACTATATTTGAGTCGATGTCCTTGAACCTGCTTCCAACGAAATCTTCACCCGTCGATGGTCTGGTATGCCCGCCAAGTACCGCCATGACCGCATCAGCACATTTATTAGCCGGTGCGGAGCGAAATTCGTTCGCACATCCTTTTCAGGGTGCGATGGGCAATCAAATTGTCTGTCATGCCTGTGGCCACAAATCAGCCATGCGTTACGAGGAATTCGACAGTGTGACGCTGATTCTGCCAACCGAACGTCACAATGAACTCAGTCTTGGCGACTTGTTGGGAAAACACATCACTTCGGAGAATCTCAATGATGTCAAGTGTGAATCCTGCGGCAGGACAACGACGCACACCAAAACGCTGACATTCACCGAGTTGCCAGCTTGCCTGTGCATACATATTGCGCGCACTGTATGGCTGCCAACAGGACAGGTCTGCAAGAGGCACGACTTTGTGCGGTTTCCCGAGGATCTGTGGATGACCCCATACTGCGTGGTGCAGCCACAGCAGCAAACTCAATCGGGCAACAGTGGGAAAAACGATGGGAAGTCTGCCATGTCTTTGTATTCCACTCATCAAGCGTTTTCTAACGAGAACACATTTGGCAGCATGTTTCCCAAGAATTCCTACCGACTCCTGGCTGTGGTCATGCACTCTGGCGGTGCGAACACTGGGCACTTTGTTACCTATCGGCGTGGCGCAACGACGCAGGCTCAAAGTTGGTTCTACACCTCGGATTCGATAGTGCGTGAAGTGTCCATTGAAGAAGTGCTGCATGTACCAGCCTATCTGCTGTTCTACGATCGAAGGCTGTAGACTCAAGTCCCTTCAAATCGTGGCGCAGAGAAAGAACTTATGTGTGCAATTTGGTTTCTTGTGTGAACATTGGAAGCACAATTTTGCAGAGCAGCATAAAGTCTGCACAAGTTTCTATTGGAATTGTAAACCGATATTTATTCTATTGTAGCCGTTTCACGAAAAACAGTCTATGCAATTTGGATGTACATGCATATACGAGTATATTTCTTATAAAGTATTCTTTGAGTCTTGAAGGTGAACGTTTCTTATTGCAACATGGAATGGGTTCAAAACATCTTCAGCGGTATATTTTAGCAGTGTGATGACTTGTATTACTTGAAGTAGCTGTTGTGTCGTTTCAACCAAGAAGAGGGGGGCACTGATTGACATCTTGTTGTTTTGGGCGACTTTTCAAGCGGTTTTTTCAAATCTCCGTTAAAGGTTAACAGGTTCTTTTACTTCAGTAAGTCTGATTGCTAATTCTTATCTAATAAATAGCACAAAGTAGGACAGGTTTGATGCCAGAACTAGAAGTTTCAAAACTTCTATGTACTGTTAAGGAAACTTCAGTTCAGTTATAACACAAATTATAAAAGCTTTAACTAACTAACTTAAAATCGAAAGCTGCTGCTTACGCATTTTTAGTAAAGGTTCTACATTTTGCTTCTGCAGCCTGTGCAATGGCATTAATAAGATGGAATTTTCTTTGCTGCAAAGTATTAAACTGAACGTCTTGAATGTGAAGCATACACAGAATTCGTGGTAGCAGAATATGAGACCACTGCGCAAAAGACGGTTGCGTATTTGGCTCTTCAGCGTCTCAGGCGTCAGCGTGCGCACAAGATAAACTCAACACGAAAACAATTTCCGCAAATGATCGATCAACGCGGAACGCTTAGATTACATCTTGCAACGGCAGCGACAGGCGAACGCAGAGTGCGAGCGAAGACACGAAAGTGAAAACGTGTATGCCTTGCCGGCAAAGTAATTAGCGGCGGGCAAGTGCAATAATTGCATTAATTAATTGCATTTATGCTAATTATGTTTATGCACTGAAATAATTGCAAAAAAATAATAATAAAATAAATATTAAAAAGAAAATAAAAGTAATCGCAATAATGACACAAACTACGTTGTATTGAAATAACACAAATCATGCGCACATGTACAAGTGGCGGCCATTTCGCGTACGACATACGCGGGTCGTTTCAGCTTTTTGCTTTGCTTATTACTTGCTGGCGATCGTATTTCATTTTAACGGCAAACGCGCATGAGCATGCGCACCGAGACCTTCAGACGCCAAACGCTTTAACACTTCAACGCTTTGCCTTACTGTGCTTTGTGCTCTGTGCTTGACTTTGTTTTGTTTTTGCTTCGCTTTTGTGCTGTGTTGTGTTGTGTTGTTTTGTAGTGGTACACTTTGGCTTGACTCCAACATGGCTTGGCTGTGGCTTGTCTTTTTATAATATTTAAATGTGATTTCTTTCATATTTGTTGATTGTGTGCTCAACTTGCGCCAAGTTCAAACACTCGGTGCATTGTAGATTGACACCTGATTTAATGCGAGCACAGCAGGTTGTCAAAGCAGTAACACATAAAAAAGCCAACACAATGACAACAACAACAACAAAAAGAACAGCAGAACATTCAGCCAGTTTGCTTGTCTATTTGGTTAAGTGTGCTTGTGTATGCGTGTGTGTGTGTGTGTGTGTGTGTGTGCATGTACATACAATTTACTTGTCGCTGGTCTACTTCCTTTATTTAGCAACTTGACATTCTTATCTCGTTACTTATATATATTTTTTTATTATTATTACTATTATTTCGTATAAAGTTTATTTATTATTTCTTGCTCTATTAACTTTAATAATATGCGCGCATACAAACTTATTTTAGATATTAATTATTTAAATTGTTTTAATTTATTCTTGCCTTCTTTGCGATTTAGTCACTCAGCTGCGCAGGCGTACAATTGCTGCGCGCATGCCACTCGCCTGCACATTTAGAAACTCGCGAGTTGTAGTGCAAAATTTATGCCGCTCTGATTCATTCATTAAAAGACGATTTGCCGTTTTACATTTGTAAGATTTATTGCAGTGTTGAGATAAATTTTATTACACAACTTCCGTTTCAATTAATCTTTTGCATTTGATTACTGACAACAAGTGCGAACAATCGCTGCCAGCGGTCAAGCGGATTCGCAACTGAGCCAATGCTCGCTTATGGGTGTAGCTGGCATATGCTGATTACGAGTATTTCATTATACGAGTATCAAAAGAAAAACATTTTAAACATACGTGCATATCAACTAAAAATAATTTAAATTGCAGTACATGTGTCTTTTCCTTATAATAATTCATACGTATAGTATCTATACTAAGTTGGCTTACACTACATACGTGTGCTATGGCTACGAGTTGACCCTGTAAAAGGTGGCGAACTTCAAATCCTACGCATCAGAGTCCATCTGGTTTGGTCCAAGCTTTATTAGAGTCTCAGCTGTAAGGCCTTTTATTAAGTTTTGTTATATGCATATTGTACAGTTCCTCTTAGCTGCCACTTGCATCTATTCGAACCTATCTTAAGCTTTTGTAAATGATTGTGCATAGCTAACAATTTTCGGTATTCTCTGGGGCATGTTTGTTTATGTTTTTGTTTTTTTTTTTTTAGATTTAAATTATATAAGGCGCTGCGTTCCAACATCAGAGACAAAAAAAAAAAAGAAAAAGAGAAACAAAGAAAAATGTTATGCAATACTTCAAAACACAATAGAATGCAGCAGAATGTGTGCTGTGCTAAGCTGCTTGGTCTTCCATGAACAAAGTGGTGTACAAAACTGGCTGCAGCCGGCAGAGCCAACCGCATGTGTATGGTAAGCGACATGGCTCATGCCAGCTGCGCTGTCGTGCTGCTGCGGTTGCGTGTTCCAGCGACTGCGAATGAAAATGAGCGCATATTTAGCGACGTTTTGTGTGGCATTAAAGCCAAAATTATGCACACACACACACACACACACACACACACACACATACACAGACATAGAGACAGAACCGTTGTCGTACTTTAATAACAACAATCAAACTTTTTAGAGCAAGCCATCTCGTTTAGCTGAATGAATGCGTTGTGCGGCGGTGCACAATGTGAGCAGTTTATGGCCATCGCGGCGTAATTAAAAATGCATTTGCGTAAAATGTATAATGTGCATGTCTGAATGATCAAGCAATCGTGTAGGTTGGCTATTAGGCCATAACGGTACGCAGAGGCGGTTAGCATTTTGTTATATTGGTTTTTCTGTTTTTGGTTTCTTTTATTTGTTATTTTGTCGTTTTGCCGCATCATTGATTCTACAGTTTTATGTTTCTTAAGTCTTTAACCGTGTAGTCAAGTAGTTCGCCTGCAGTATTGGATTTTCCATGTCATGGTGCTAATTAGACTAATCATATGCAACGGCTTCTTTTTTTTCTTCATTTTAGTGCCTATAAAGGCTTATGTCACTAGCTCGAAAAATGCCTTTGCAAATTGGAAATTATCACATCAGTCGCATATCTACACTCAAACACACGAAGTCGACTGCCACACGCGTGAAATGTCAAAAGCTAAAAATCCCATACAAGTTGGCTGCTCACAAGTAAACAAAAACAAAACATAAGAAAACGGAAAATGAAAACACAAACCTATGAAAAACATATGAAAAAAATATCACACTTTAGCCTTTTGTGTCACGGCAGGCAGGCAGCGCATGGCACCAGCGGCGACAGCAGTAAGCAGGCTGAGTGTATATGCACAATGAGTGGTCATTAGTTTGGAATTAGCCTTTAAAAAATCTAAAATATGTGATTTAGCATTTCATGTAGTAAGTGTAATGCAACCTTTTAAAATACAGGCTCAGATTAGACACCGATTATTGCTTTTATTTGGCAGAAAACAAAAATTGAAACTAGGCGCCTAGTGTGATCCGTGGTAACCATGATCTATCTAGCATTTGCTCATTTAAGCCACTTAATAAAAATAACGTAGCCCTTGAAGAATTTATGCCCCAATGATGATGATCCTGTTGAAGCATTGTCTAACAAACCGAGATGTACTGAATTCAGATAAAGTTTCTATTTGATTTGCTGGCATTTCAGTATATTCTGTCGGTTTAGAGACCCCACAGCTTGCACGCACATAATAGTAAAATATATTTGAAAGCTCTACAAAAATAACTCTACATGTTTAAATAAACTGATATATTGGGCTTTCCACAATAAACCATGGTCATGGTAGAGAAATTTAAGTGAAACAATTTTAGTGATAGTGTTTCTAATTGCATGACCACCCAATGTACAGCAACAATATACAGCAGCCAAGTGATCGCATAGCCAATTGTTGATGTTTTTGTTGTTGCTGCTAGACTGCACACGCATGCGCAAGAGAGAAAAACAAAAAAAGTAGCAAAACAAAAATAAGCAATAATCCAGCCAACATGCAGATTAGCCAAAAGCGATAGCCTTTTATTTGCTTTTCGACTGCTTTGTCTGTTTCGGGCAACAACAAAATTGCGTACCGCACCGCACCACACACCTTCGTGGACATGCACACACACCGTACACCACACGCTAGGCGCGCTCAACTGTGTGTCTGCGTCCATTTGTTAGCCACATGAAAAATTTCCTTTTCAACGCGTTGCAGCCAACAGCACCTGCCTGGCTACGAGCAAATGCGCCTAAGCCGCAGCCAAAATGTTGACTGCTGACTCTTTGCCGCCTGCCGTTTGCTGTTGGCTTTGGCTTTGGCTTTAGCTCTCGCTCTGTTGGCGTTTTGGCTTTTCTTTTTGTTATTGTCATTGTTGCTCTTGTTGTTATTTTTCTACCCGTTTTTTTTTTGTTGGCAAAAAATTTGCAAATTGGAATTATTTATTTATTGATGCATGTTTGATGTGACGCTTTTTCCCGTTTTTCGTTTTTCGCTTTTTCTTCATTTTTTGTTTGATTTTCTTTAATTTTTTGTTTGTTTGCTTTTCGGCTAAGGTAGCGACTTTGTATGTCTGTGGCGTGGCTTGCGTTTTGTGGCATGTCAAATGCAGACCTGCGGGCACAATAATTGTAAATCTCACATATTCGTCGTAAGCAAAAATTGTTAGTTGTTTTATGCAAATTTTTCGTGGCGTTGCTTACTTTTTATTTATAACATTTTGTTTGCGGTATGAGCATTTTTTTCTTTGCTTAATTAAAAATGGAAAGTAATTGTTTGGTTTCGTTTTTAGATTTTTTTATTTTTGCTTTGTTCCTGGATGAGTCAGACATAATGGAAATTTACTTTGCATGCCATCATGTAAATATGGGGCATAACTAATATTTGACGTTGGCGTGAAGATGATGAGTTTTCTCTTTAAGTTTGATGTCTGAAAAATATTTTCTTGAAAATTAGTTTTACAAGATTCAGTACTTAAGCCGCTTTTGTGAAATTTCAAGTATGAAGGCACTCTTCATGAGCGCACTTCAGCCGTACTAAGAAGATTGTGCCCGCAGACAATATGGCTAGTGGCTCAACAACATCAGCAGATTAAAGGATATGTAGTTGGCAGGCTTCTGACTACATGCTCCCCGATCACAGTTTATTGCTAATAAATCAGACAGAGGTGATGCATCTCATATGATTAGTGTGGAAGAAGCTTTATTCTACAGAATCTGCCTAACTTAATGAGGATACTGGAACATTATGCTTAATCAGATTCCTGCAGAAACAATGAACTAACTCTTATTTTGCACTCTTCTGTTAGGGAAGCAAAGAAGAACATTAATTTTATTGGGCGACTAGAAAAGCCAGTTTCACACATTGTTCTTTAATGTTGAAGCTAAAATTATTATCTTTCTGCGATTTTCCATGCTTCTTTTGCTTACTGCGACTGTTAAAAAGGCGTTATTTGTGAAACTTGTATATTAGTTGCGTTTATCGAGAATATAGTGTAGTATATACTGCATTACGCATTATTACAGTAAAACCTCTTTTACATACTAAATGCTTATTATTAGTTTTTTGTGGCTTAAATATGCTTCAAATGTGCATGATCTGGTTTCAAAAGCAACAAACAAAGTGCACAAGTTCACGCACGAGATACGCACAGACAAGCATTTGCCAGCACAACGGAATCCGACCATCCAAGCACCGCCTATTGCAGCATGTTGCAGGTGGCAAATGGCTGGCAACAAATGCTGCTTGCCACTCGCACTGCTGGCACTCATATGTACTGCGTAGCTGGTCGTGCCTGTGTTCATGCTCATGCTCGAGCTGCTGCTGCTGATGCTGCTCATAGCGAAATCATTTACAACTTTGTTGCTGTTTGATTCGTGGTGGCTTTTAATGTTGCCCACCATTAAGCGCAATTTTTGCATTTAAAATGCAACTTGCTATCGCACAACCGCGCAAACTTCGGGTCCCCGCCATCACGCACTCTGCCGCCAAGGCACCAGGCTTTGGCGCATTTAAAATGAAATGAATTTTCTGCGCCGGGTTTTCTTTATTTGTGTTTTGTTGCTTTTGCGTTTGCTTTTGCATTTGCTTATATGCTTGGTTTTGGTTCGGTTTCGGTTTTTGTTGTGGTTGCTGTTGCTTGACTTGTGCAGTGCAGCGCATACTTGCCGTGGGACTTTTTTCTTATGTTTATGAATTTTTAAAGTCAAAAGAGATTTTGTATCATCTTTATGTCGTGGCCATGGCGAGTTCTTGGTGGTCAGCGCAAGTTTTTATGCAATCATCATCATTAATGGCGGCGGTAGCGAAACAGCAAAACAACGATCGGAACGACGACGACGGCGACGGCGGCAACTCAGTTGCCCATTTACAGTAAATTAAAACACGCTGTCTACTGTCTTTCCGGCAGAAGCGGCTAACTGAATGCAACTTCTGGCAGTGATTGCAAATTGTTCAGTTAAAACTTCAAATTTCATAACTTTCCACAATTGATAAGCCGTAGCACGGCAGCAGCAATAACAGTTCAGCACTCGTATGCACGGTAGCAGGCAAATGTTAACCTAAAAAGCAGCAATCAAATCAAATGAAGTTTTTTTTCCGAATTGAAATTTTTTTCTTTTTTGTCTTGGTTCTATTGCGCATTTAAGTTTCTTTGCATACTTTGTTTCGTATTGCAGACGGCAACATTTCACACAATTTGCTCGCAGCCAAACAACAGAATCAGAATTTAACAACGCTGGCATAGATGGGCAATAGCAACGGCAAGCGGGAGTGTGTAGCGGAGTTCGCTTGTTAGTTGACATGATGATTGCAACTTGAAAACTGACAGCGCATGCGCAGCACAGTAGCCATACGGGTGTCAGCTTGTTTGCCAGGCGAACACGTCATAGAAGCTATAATGCACGCTACACTAAACTCATATGCAAAGAGTAAACTCGCAAAGTACCCAGAGCAAAATCATAAACCCGGCTGCCAAGTACGTGTACGAGCACGAGTATGTGTTCATGTTCGTGTTTGTGTATCAGCTTCAGCATCAGCATCAGCATCAGTGTGAGTATCAGTGACTATTTAAGTACAGCAGTGTGCGTGTATTGGCTCGCATTGAGGCATTTAAAGGTCAAGCTCATTTCACACGGCATGATTAATGACATTTTTGCATGTTGATAGCCAAAGCAGCTGTGATAGGTATCTGAAAGCCAACACGATCCAAGTGATTGTACTGCGTACATGCGATCGATCAATCGTTTGATCTGTTGTTCGATTGTTTGAAATTACTGACGTTTTGTAGTGATAAATTTCTATGTGCCTGTCGATTTGCAAGAGCCGTGGTAAGCTGTAATGTAATCTATAGAGGGTGGTTTGTTGTATGCCAAACCAAAAGGTTCTTGCGTAGCGCGCTCAATAAGTGGCTAATGGCATTTATTGACCATAAAAGAATGTGCTGTTGTTTTTTTAAGCAGACCTTGTGCTAGTCAAAACTTTAAAGAAGACGCATGTTTTTTTCGGGTGTTATTAAGCAACAATTGCATACTCTACTCAGATACTTAAAATAAATCAAATTTTATTGCTGGTAAATGGGAAACCATTAAAAGTGAGCCATAAATACGAAGCACAGGGATAATTGCAATCAACATTTTTGCATAAAGCAGTTATTGCTTTGTTATTGCTATTGAAATTATAACTATTAGCTAACAAAATGGGAAAAACCCCACTTCTGCACTGCAAGATCCATACAATATCGAAACTAATGAACGGGTGATTGCTTGAGTAAACTATAAGGAATCATTTGTTTAATTATGAATTATGAAAAATTATGTGATGCTCTGACGAAATATTAAAAGGAAACAGGATCTACGCTAAGAATAGCAGGCTGTGTCCTATATTGATTAGGTAGCACATAACAAGTTATTGGCGTCTGCAGAGCACTTTCTATTTGTTCACACTGTTTAGCCAGAAAGGTGCTTCCTTGACTTCGAACAGCTTAGTTTAATGGCGATTGTTCATGCTAGGTGATACACTTAGAATAATTGACTGCTATGGTTTCGAAGCAGAATTTGTAGGCTAAGTAAAATAAAATAAAAAATTAAAACTTTTTTCGCATGCCTCTCCATCACAGTGCATGGCACAGCAGCTGCCGCAACGCAGCGTTGTAGCCTTTTACAAGGCGTACTCGCCTACACGAACTGATCAACAAGGGGAGATACGCGAGCATATACGCATAATGCAGGAATGTAGGTCACTCACGTCTACCGGTGGCCCTTTTGTCTCTTGCTGGCAATTAGCGCTATCTGCCAATTAAATCTGCGACGAAATCAAAAGCTTACACAAATCGCTAAATGCAAATAAAATCATTTAACCTATTTTACGACGGTGCAAAGACCAAACTCAAATGAAGTAAGCTAACCCCCGAAAATGAACAATGAGACAACCGAATGAAAACCAAAACTGAGAAAAAATGCAAAAAGTGAAAAAGGAAAACAAAAGAGAACATGCTGACATTTAGCATTAATTTATGCAATTTTAAGCTCGTTTGTGTTTAAACACAACTCATTGCACTTTTGTGCCCAGATCGTAACAAAAAGATTGTAAATATGCAAATTATTTGCCACAACATTTTGGCAGCCAATTTGGCAAGGCAGCAGCACATGTACGAACAAACGAACAAACTGATGTTGTCCCGTACGGCACAACTTCGGCAGCATTATGCACACATGCGACTACGTGGCGTATGAGTGATGCTGAATGAAAATCAACATTAAACAGCAACCGTACAAAAATATTTAAAATGTAAAATATTTTAATTATAATTCGCTAAGCTACACAAAAATAAAATTCAAAAACCAAACTCAACTTGAATTGGCCTTGCATTGGGATCTACATGCAGCACAGTAGTTTTTGCCGTAACTAATTGCCGGTTGGGTTTTGTGTATGCAAGCAAATTAAATGGCTAAAAAAATAAATAGACAAAAAAAAAAAAATAAAAAAATAAAAACAAACAAAAACAAACAGCGACAGAAAATCGAAAAAACTATAGATTATAATGCACTTAAGGCACGCATTTGTTTGATTTGATGCCGATCAACGTTAACGGAATTTTAATTGATATGGAAAAAAAAAAGAAAAAAATGGAAAAAAAGCACCAGAAGTGTAGTGTTGCAAGTCAAACTGAAGTTGGTTAAGAGCCTAGCGATGGCCGCGTGAGTGTCATTTTACGCTTGATGACGCTGTGAAAATCTTATTTTGATTTTGTAAGCGACTATTCATGAACATGATGCACGATCTGCTATTATGTGTTAATTAATATTATTCATGCTTAGCATCTAGTTTTTTGTTTTTTTTTTTTTTTTGTATAAAGTTTTGATTTAGTTTGTAAGTTGGGTGTTAGTTTTTGTATAAAGTTAATGATGCCGTTTAGGCATGTCGAAAATTCATGAAAAATTAAGTTGTTACCAAGAGAACAGGGCTTAAGGGTTTTTGCTGTCAATTAACTATTGTGAAATATACGTTGTTAACAAATTTTTGAAATTCCAACTTATATATATCTTGGAATACAAAAAAGGAAAAAATAAAAGAAAATATGTGCTCATGTGTGTCTACACTAGCTTCTGGGTAATACTATAAGCTCAAAAGTAATCTTAATACATAGAATTTGTCATTTGAATAAAATTATTTGAAATCGTTTTATTAGTAAACGAATTTCTTTATATTTATAGTATTTGTATACTACAGACTTCTAATATACCATGTTATAAAACATTTAGGAAACTTAAAATTATGTTTAAAGAAAAGTAGTGATTTTTTCTATTTGGACTCAAAAAGCAGTGAGGGCACGTCACTTTTTCCCAAAAAACTATGGTCTTTAATTTTTCGACTGAACTTAACATCTACGGTTCTTAACCAAAAAAAGGAAAAAAAGAAAGGAAAATCGAGTTAGCTAGCTGCTAAGCATGGGTTACATTTCAATCAAGCATAAATGTAATCAAACCGTTTAGTTATCTTTTCAAATTTGTATTCTCCTAAATTTTCAAAGCATTGTGCACAATTTGTGGCACACTCATACGTGACACACTGCTGGACACGAAAATGGTCAGCCGCTAGCAAGACTAAAACTTCACTTTACCGATTTGCGACGCGCTTAAGTAACATAACAATAACAACATAAAAAATATTAACAACAACAACACACAAGCAGCACATGTTAATGCTTATTACTCATACGTCGCATTTTATTTACAACGTAAAAAAAATTAATAGCTTTGCAGGCCAATGTTTAAGGCGCTGCATAAGAGTCAAAATGTTAATTATTAAGTATACGCCGTGCTGCGGACATTTTGACCGTACGACGTGCCTCAACTGATGCAGACAACTAATAAACCGTTTGCGTATACATTTACTTATGTTTAATAGGAAAAAAAAGAACAAAAAAAAGCAAGCTCAGCTAAATACATTTTAATATTGTTTATTGTTTTTTTATATATTTTTTTGTTTTAGTTTTATGCCATGCAGAATGCATGAAGCCAAACTGGCTGCGTTTATGCCTGAGAAAAAAAAACACTGACCCAGTTCATGTGAGCAGCAGCAGCATTAAGCGCCACACGAACAATAATAATAACAACAACAACAACAATGAGAGCAACAATGAGAGCAGCAGCGAATATGCAATTTGCAAATAAAATCGAATCTTATATATTATTTCAAATTTTGATACTGGTCAGTTGGACGAGCGAACGCTGGACAGACGGGGTATTCGCAGTGTAGCTCATTAAAAACTTTCTATTTTTTTATTTTAATCGTGCTATGCTTGTTTTTTTTTTTTTTTTGTACAACAACAAGGATAACAGCTACAACAAAGAGACGGACAGTGAGAGTAGCAATTACAACAACAAGCTAACTACAACGTGCGGTATATAATCTAAGCTAAATCTATTGTGTAGTACGTGCTATGCACTCATATACAACTTTTTCAGCCGCAGTCGCAGCCGCAGCGGCATCGCATTCGCTGAGAGTTCACGATTTTAATCAGCTCGACTCGACTCGACACAACTCAACTCAACTCTACTCAGTTTGACTTAAGTAAGCTTCATTTTTTTTATAGTTTTTGTGTTTGTCTTTTTTTTTTTATTTCGGGTTAGAAAAAGTAAGAAATTTAAGCAAAGACGCCCGCGGTCAGTGGGTTAATTGCAAGAGCACATTATAACGTAAGCCAAAATATGACGATGCGCAAAATTGACTCGCAGCCAAGGCAAATAAGTGAGTTGTGCTTAAACATTTGAAAAATTTTAATAAACTGCACGAAGCGCATTTTTTCTGCTTTATTGGTAAAATTTAATTCAGAGAACACTTTCACTGTGGCACAGCGCAGAGACGCTTAACTGCGAACGACTATCACATGCGACGGCGACTGAGACACCCACGCCGCAAAATGCAAATAAATAAAACATAAAAATTGCACAAAACACACAACACATAACACATAACAGACAACAACAAACTCAAAACCCACAACAAACCTGCCCAACTGTGGCCGAGTGTGTGGTCGAAACGTGGCATTCGTATCTCATAACTAAAGTTTGCCAGATTGTCTGTCTCCTGTCTGCCTGTCTGTCTGTCTGTCTGCCTGCCTGCGTTTGTTTTCGCATTGCATTGCTGGGAAAAGTCGTAACGTTGCCGCGACTTGCCACTTGCGCGTGTGCATATTTTTTGCATGCAGCTTTTGTCATGCAACGCACAATCAAAACAACGACAGCAAAACGAGATGCGTACTTCCTCCCTGGCAGTAGGATGACTTAACTTCGTTTAACTGCACTTCGCCACACTTAACACAAGACACCTGACTCAGCTCGGCTGGCCTGACTTTGCTTTGACTTCGTTTAGCACTTGGCTTAGCCTAGCTTAGCTTGGCATAGCACGGCTTGGCTTGCTCTGCTGCAGCTTCAGATGCCCGCAGCTTTGGCATGGCTTTGCATAAGGCTGCAACAAGTGCGTGACGTGCCTGCAGACTTTTCTTCTTGCTGCCTTTGTTATTGTTGTTGTTGTTGTGCTTCTCGCTTGTATTGTTGCTGCTGATCGCATGGCTTTGATAAGAAATTTGCTTCGCTGTGCAAGTGAGCGTAGAACGAACTTGAAAAATGGCATTATGCGTACACTTACGTAATACTCAGGCATAAATGCATTGCCGGTGTGCGAAATCGCTTAGATAGCATAATAAGTGTTGTAAAGCGTGATTTTATGTTCAAAATGTTTGTCTTTGGAGAAGGTAACGTTTGTCTAAGAAATCGTGTGCCATACAGAATTGCTGCAATTGCTGCAGCAGGATCCTACTTTGTTTGAGTTTAGATTATTTTCTATAGTCTTGAGTTCTTTTTTATTTGCCTTGGCAGTTAGCTATATTGTCATTGTCGCACTTTTCTTGGACGCAATCAAATATGTGAAAATTGAGAAGGGGCTGATTAATTTGTTTCAATTCTGTAGAGAATAAAAAAAAAATTCTGTAGAGAGTGATATATAAGGAGGATTGCTTTGACTCAATAAGAATTTCCCAGCTACAAAAGAAATAGAAGCACGCTTTCAATTTAAAGCAGCAAATTTTGGAAACTTCCACATGATATTTTCATCGTAAAAAGTTTCATTTGTCGCATACGTGTCAAATGCCAAAATGTTTAAGTTCATTTTCACATTTTTATTAACATCTAAAGGTAAGTGAGGGCATCATTATTAAAATGATAAGTCATGTTTTGCGTTATTGCATATCCGATAAGTGTCTATTAATGGCCTTGCAAGACTAGAAAACGAAATTTCTTCCGACACCCTTAAGGTGTTGCCAATACATACCTACTCACACACACACTCGCACTCATACAAATATAAGCCTACTGCAAAATATTTTGTAGTCATTTGCCACACCAGCCGCACCCATATGCGGAAAAGGTAAGTCTCACAGAAAAAAAAAGCAAAGCAACCGACCAACCAAAAAAAATATGCCTCAAACAATATTTGAAAGTAAAATTTCGGTTTTTCGGTTTTTTTCGGCGCGCAACTGATTTGTCGAGACAGAAATAAAAAGAGGAGGCTGAGCAAATTACAATAAATCGCAATGAAAATATCCACGTACATATTTCTATTCGTACCTATATATATGCGGCAAGCGGATAGACAAAAAGACAGACAGACAGAGAAGCAGGCAGGCAGGCAGACCAACATTCGTGGCAGTCGTTTGTTGCTTGGCCTCTCCTCAACATTAGATTTGACACATGCAACAACAACAACAAACAACTTAATACTTACTTATTGTTGCTGTTAATCTAGATACACTTTGACGCTGCTGCAATGTGCATGAAGCCACCACAACAACGCGCAACAACGCGCAGCAACAAGCAATAGTAAACCGCGACAACAACAATCATGCCAGCACACAACACATCTCGGAATTGAGTGTCAGCATTTGCTGGCGTACAAACTTACAACAAAACGTTTCATTTTAAGCGTCTGTCCTCGTGTCCTCCCATACGTCGCATATGGCATATAATCATGCCCCCTTGTATGCAATGCATTATTTCTTGTTGTTGCCTTTTCTTTACGTTTGCCCTGCCCTAGCACACCCCCCGCGCAGCATTGTGCTTGCCAAAGTTTAGCACAGCCTCACTTGGCTGTCTGTCAGTGGTGGGTAGCTTGGCAGGCAGACAGACACACAGACAGACCGACAGACACACAGACAGGCAGGTAGTGTGGCCGTCAGGAAATCTGCATGCGCCACAGTGTCAAAACTTTTTAACAAAATAATTAAATGTAGAAAAATTGTTGCTGCAGCAGCAGAAGTTTTCAAATAAAGTGCACTCAAATATTTTGTCAGCAATGCAGACGTGAGGTTCAGCATACGCCAATTTTACATGCCCTGCATAGTAGCACGGTTCTGATGGCCAGATAAGTTTGCTTAAAAGAGGAGTGTCAGTTTTAGTTTCTGTTTATCGTCGATTAGCGGAGTTGATTGGATACGTTGAAATCGAATGGAATGGGCAGGAGAGATAATAGTAAAGTCCTTCACTATGACTTTGCCATGCAGCTTTTGAAATCTAATAAATAGAGCATATGTAGCAAGGCATTAATACTTGCTAATGCCTCTTGGAGTTGTTGCTATATTACCTATAACCAATTAGAATTAAAGCAGTAATATAGCAACCGAAATTGAATCTTGGTATCATTTATATTATCTTTGCCTCGCTGAAGTTAAAAGACGTATAAACTAACTTATGCAACCGATATCTGCAAAGGAATAATGATTAAAATCAGATTTTTATGGACGCAAGCTAAGAATTTCATGGTTAAGAACCTATCGAGCATTTATATGCTGTCATTAGCATTAGTTGGGATGCCCTTGAAGAACTTCAATCCGATGTACTGAGGCCACGCGCAAACTCAAGCGCATCCTGCAATGCCGTCCGATGCAAAAAATCTCAGCCATATTAGCCCACTTTTCTTTACTTCGTTTTAAGAGTGTGTAAACATTTTTTTCAAATTTCCTTTTTTTTTTAATATGCTTCATGCACCTCATGGAGCAAACTTCGCTTTGGACTTAGTCGCACACCCGCAGCATCATCACATGCTCGTACATGAGAGTGAGACGTGAGCGATTCGCTTTGGAGATGTTTGGCATTGGTCGGCTAGAAGTGGTGGCAGCAACACGAGGAGGAGAGGGAGGTGGACTTAGTTGAAGCGCAGTGAAATACTTTAAAAACCGCTAGAAAGTCATGTTGCCAGGCTCGGCTTTTTTTTTTTATTTCATATATAAATTTTTTTTTTGGAGCATGTGGTTCTGTGCAAGTTGCATTGTTGCATTTATCGTGTTGCTCTTATGGTTGTTGTTGCTGTGCTTGTATGCTTGCGAAGAATTTCAATTTTAGATTTTGTTTTGTATTTTTTTCATGACATGGTATGCTTGTGTTGTTGTTGCGGCTGCTTAAATGAAGCTTGCGCTGCATAATAATTTATGATCGCGTCCGAGATGTGGGTTAATCGTGTTTTGGGCTAGTTTTTTTCTTCTTCTACCTCTTCTTCTTCTTTTCATATAACAATTTTGATTTTTTCTTTTGTTTCTGTTTGTTGCAACTCCTCGCTTCTTCTCGCTAGCCAGTTCTATTCTAAGTCATGCTTGTCTCGTTGGCAGTCTGAGCCTGTTTCTTCGCTGCATGTTAAGCATTTACTGGGTTTTTTTTTCAATTGATTTTTCATTTTTTGCATTGTATTTTATTTTTAATTTCTCGTTTCTTTTTTTTCTTATTTTTTTTGTTTTTGTTATTTCGGAGTCAAAGTCAATTATTGGGTTAAAGTCCTGATTTTTTGCTATTTTTAGGTTTTTCTGCGCTTAATAGGCAAAACTTGGTCGATCGTGGTTTGCAGTGTGTGGCAAACAGCCAGACAACGCTCCGAATGTTAATAAGCAACTGTGCCTTAATCAATTTCGGCTCGTTTTGTTAACCTGGCGGACCTACCCCTGCCAAGTTCTGCTTTTTACTGCACTCGCACAATTATTTCCACTCGTCAAGCCGCAAACATACATTAGCCAAGCAGCGATGGAAACTGCTGGGCAAGGACCAGGGATTACCATGCTACTTAACCCAGCCTGGCCTGCCTTATGCTACGCCCACTACGGCACTAAAGGCTGCTGTGCTTCCTGTAGCGCGTCGTCTCTGCGAAAGCACGTATGGTTACTTTGAATTTTTATATTTTACCAAGAATTGCTGGCCTGGCTACCGACTTGCCCATTAAAATTGGCATGATGCGCCGACAAAAAAGTCATAAAACGTTTCTATTAACATTAAAATGAGCAAAAATAAAAAAAAATAAAACGTGGCAACAAAAGCCACAAAAACGTACATACTGACTTGGCCACGCATTGACTTTGGCTTTGGTTTTGGTTTTGGTTTGGTTTCGGTCACAATTGAACCGGTTGCCGTTTGTCTGCGGCTACCTTAAGCCTATAAGCGCACTTGCGAATTGTCCAAAGTTGTTGAGCGCGTGTATGTCAGCGATATACGTTTAATGGCTTCCAATACAAAATCTCAAATTTTGTCTATGAAAAAGCTATAAAAACAAAAGCAACAACAACAGCTAAAATGTAACTTACGTAGCACACGAATTTGTGCATGTGTTCAAAGGTATTGACATAATTTTCCATAATACTGTAAGTGAAATCGAAATCGACATAAAAGTTTATGACTCTCGCAGTGTTTATGGCCGCAACAAGTGTTCTGTCCGTCCGCGTCTCTTTGTGGCGCTGGCCATGCGCTTGTGCTTACGATGCATTCTAGATACAGGTATTCTGTAAACACTCGCACACACGAGCCAGCAAATCTCATTGACTGTGTTGCATTGTTCTTGGCCAGCGCTTGGCGTGTAGTGACCCTGAGGCAAAGTTATTTATGTTTGAATCGCTTCACTTGACTTAAATAAACATTGAGTGTGTATTTTTGGTTTAGTTTTTCAAATAAGTATTAAGCTGGATTTCGTAAATATTTATGCAACATATTGAAAGCAAAAGTATAAAGAGAAGCATACCTCCTCCAATCGGAGGGCGTGAGGAAGAGGCTACTTGCATATTAAGACGGTATGCATTTCTTATTTTAAGGTAAATAAAAATTAAATTTATTACGGACTTTATTAAAAGATCCAAATTCGACGACAGAGCTTGCTCTGGTTTTATTTGGTAAATATATTGTTTGATAGATCCATTTTTCGTAAAATGGCCTACAGCTTTGACAAGTTTTTTGTAAATTTTAAAATTTTTGAGTAACCTTTGATTCTAAGCTAACTAAGTGCTACGTTTCAGAAAATACATATGATATTCTGGGCATTAAGATTTTCCAAAATATTTTAGTACATAGCTTATTAAAAAAAAACACACAAAAAAAAAATAGACATGGTAATAAAAATTAAGGTGTTTAGTTTGGATTTTATAACCCAAGATGGCGTTTTAATATAAAACTTTTTCCGAAAGAAAAGCAGTTCTGCCATGCCACTGATTATTCATTTTAGTAGAAGATGCGGCTTTTGGATGAAAGCTGAAGTGTATGTCGCCATTAAAGTTTATGGCCCATTAAAACACTAAAACGAAAAACATGAAAACCCGTTAATTTCAGTAAATCTATGCACTCCATATGTCGAACAAGTATTACTATATTTTAATCAGTTCAGATCTTACGTTGGATAATCCATTGGCTGGTCTCAAAGAAATTATGTGTAAAAGTTGTTTAATTACATGAAACACATGGGCGATTTAACGACATTTATGCATCTAATCTTTGATGTTTCAATTTTCGAAAGTTCTAATTTAAGTTAAAAAAAAATGTGCTGGAATGGGTGATATTTTCTAGTTATGTTCATTAATTGATTTTCATGGCGGCTTTGACTTGTGAAATGGCACAGAATACTGGGATGGCATCTGATGGATTCAATTTATTTGAAAAGAAATTTTTTCTTGATTGCATTTTGAGCAGTTGTGCATCTAGAAAACAACAAATTCGACTATACACCACTGAAACTTGTAATAAAGAGTTCAAGAAGTCGCGTTTACAGTCATCATGATGGATTTCCCATGTTTATGAAAAGTATATTTTATAAAATGTAACTGCCAAATTTGTAGATAAAATGAAAGTACTGAACAAACCACTTCGCAGACAAAATAGTAAAAATAAAGAAAAAAAACGAAATCCCAATAAAACCATGAAGAAACCTAAAAAACAAAACCCAAATGCAGCGAACTAATGCGCAATGCATGCTAAAAACTTTCAAACGCGATTTGGGTTTTACATTTTTATTTTATTTCATTTTATTTTGTTTTTCTTTATTTTCTTTTTTGGCGATTTTTATTTGCGCGCATGAGCAGTCAGGTAAGAGCGCAAGCAAGCATTCGCACAGCTTAGGCAGGTGATTATCGCTGAAGCGCATGTGCGCGTGAACCAGCTAAGCTGCAGCTCGAGTCAGCACGGCAGCGCCGCAGCAAGGCAGGCCGGCGTGCTGGCGGGCAGGTGGGCAGGTAGGAAGGCAAGTAGGCAATGGGACTGACCGTATGCACGTACGGCCGCCGGCAGCGCCAATCTCTGTGCATTTGTCAAATTTTCCACTTAATCCGACGAGCATGCGTCGCCTGCGCCCAGCATCGTAGCTGCCGCATGGAAAATTGTCGCAGCTTTGGCGCCCCACAGCGCGCAGCAGCAGCAGGCAGTCAGGCAGTCAGGCAGCCAGGTAGGCAGGCAGGCAGGCAGGCAAGCAACAGGCAAACTCAGCTCCTTCGCCTCATGCAATCTCCTGCGCTGTGTGGTTCTGTCCGCACTCTGGCACCACTGCGAGGGGGTGCGTCGTGACGTGCGCACACATTTTGAATCTCTTTAATTGGTCTTATGAAATGGACAAAGTGCGAAATGAGTTATGCGCATGCGCGCGTCTCAAGTTGTGCTCAAGTTGTGCTTTTCGCTTGTTTCTTTATTTTTTTTATTTTTTGATACGCTGTTGGCTGCTAACTGCTCGACTGGCTACGTTGCTCCACAGCTTGGCTGCTGATAATGAACGCATGTGGGAATTCGAAAATTGGATTTGGGTATTGTGCAACATATTTTGCCACATTAAGTGCGATCTGTCGTCGTTGTCGGTGCTGCTGCTGCTGCTGCTGCCAATGCTGCCAATGCTGCGGCCATCAGTGCTGCTGTTGTTGTTGCGCCTTTACTGCTGCCACTGCTATTGCTGTTGCTGTTGCGCTGCATTCGATGTTGCACGCAAAGTATCTATTAGTGTCTGATATTTTCGTTAAGAGTTGCACAAAAGTTTTATTTCGCTTAGTTATGCCGGTGTATCGTTCTTTTTTTCGTTTTCATTAAACGAATTATCTGTTAATTTGTGGCAATTTAAAGATTTGCAGATAATAATTTTTGAGTGCTGATGTTGTTACTTGTTGCCGTTATTGCCACTTGTTGCTGTTTTTGTCGTCTGTCACTAGTGTCGTTGATGCTGTCGTTGTTGCTGTTGCTGCTGCTGCTACTGTTTATGTTTGCACTGCAATTATATTCATCTTATAAAATTCGCTTTTTTTTATTTTTCTGGTTCTCCATTGCCTCTCAAATATGCATAGCCGGTGTTTGCTTTTTGCAAAAACATTTATGGTTACTTAAAAATATTTTAAATTATTAAATTTAATTGAAATTTTTTAATACTCGTTTATCATTGAATTGAAAAAAAAAAAAAGAAAAAACACGCATACAATGCTTGCAAATCAGTTTATTTGTCTGCGTGAGAATTTTATTACATGAAAAACGCCAGCAGTGATTTCTGAACTTTTATATAATCACACCATAAAGATGCTAACGACCCACATATGACTTTCAAATACAAATAATTGAAGGTGTCGAGCGAAGCTCATTGGGCTATGCAGGGACAACAAGATTGTGCAAAATATATACATTAGAAATGAAAAAAGTCATATTCTTTTATATAAAATGCAAATCTTACTGAAGCAACGAAAAATTAAAAAAGCATTTTAATTCAAATATGGTTCTGCTATGAAACGGTGCTTAGAATTGGCCAAGCAACGATAATTATTTATGTTTTATATTAATTTATTACATGATAGATTACTTATGTGCAAAATCAATCTAAAACTATCTTTAAAACAACTTAAAGATACACAAAAGCCGAAGCCAAATCGACACTGGCTTGCAACAATTTAACGACTTCTAAAAAGGCTCTTTGTTTTATAGTAAAAATCAATTTTGTAAAAATGTTAATGTTTGTGCACTGCCAACAGCTCCCCACAAAGCCAGTCCGCTCCAGGGTAGCCGCCACAGCATACAGCTCACAGGCCAGAAGACTGGCATGTGCGTTAAAAAGTTGCAGCAACAACAACAGAACCTGAACCTGAACCTGAACATAAACGTAAACGCAAATGCAAACGTAAAGGCAAAACAAAAAAGCGACAACGCTGACGACGACGTTGAAATAAACTAAATATGTTAACAACATTGTATGCAAAATGACAGAAACAATGTCGACGCGTTAAGTTAAACAAAAGGCGGAGCAACGTCGAAGGCCGTTCAACGACGACGAAAAGGATGCGACTGCCACTGCCGCCACCGCTGTCACTGCAACTGCCAGTGCGGCTGCAGCTGCGCCCCAGCAGCAGCAACAATTTACTCGTCGTCGGTGCACAGTGGAATGAAAAAGAACACAACAAAAATGAAATAAAATTAAAATATAACAACATAATAAAAATTAATAAGTTTCGTATACGCGAAATAGCGTTGAGACGGAAACAAGTTTCGCTTCCAATTTGCCATTAAAAACAATTACTCATAATGTGAATTTCATTTTTCACGCGCGCACACACTTTTTTGACACACTGTTGCCATGTTGCCATGTTGCCATGTCGAGTGAAATGAGTCTGACTTGCGAAAAATTCCTTTGCTTTCGTACGCGTATGTTCAACAAACCGAAATCCCTTTTCAAACCGCAAACAAGCAACAAAACACGAGCTGAGTGCCAGAGTTCAGTTTAGCATAGTTGGCTCGACTCCACTTGGGCTGAGTTCAGTTCAGTTCAGTTTAGTTCAGTTTGGTTGAGTTTAGTTAAGTTCGGTGGAGTTTGGTGGAGTTTGGTGATGTTAAGGCGCATACGCATGAGCTGGAGCGCAATTTTTCAAAAGCTTTTAAAGCGAAGAGCCAGAAAATTACGTTGTAATTTTTGTAATTTCTGTAATTGCCTAATTCTGATTAATTTGAATTGGCCGATTCGCGGCAAAGACGATTCGCAAACGCGAACGGCGCGGAATGAATGCTGATAAACGTGGCTCTGTGGTCGATGGAGCATACTGGGTGGATTGTCTGGAGCCGAAACTGGAGCTGCGATTCACACAGTGTGCGCTTACCGCGATTGAGAATGCGTACATATGTTATGTTATGTAGACATAGACATTATATTTGCACGTTGCTTGGTTTGTATATTTCCAAATCGCACTTGAAGAAATCAATACCAACAGCATTTCAGCTGTGCTTCACCATATAGATTTCTAACATACACAACTGTCATAATTATATTATACGTGTATCGCAATATAACAAGTATATACATGATTTTTAAAGGATAGTTATAGGATAGTCATAGTATTTCGCTCAGTGTATTTACAATTGCATTACACTCAACTACATCGACTTGAATTGAGAGGTCAAATCCGAAAATTATGCGCCATTGTTGTTGCTGTCGCCTCTGCTGTTGTTGTCGCTGCCGTTTCTGCTCCAACTGCTGCCCTTCACTGAACGTCATTGCGGCTAACTGCGAGCTCAGTCCGAGACCGAGTTACGTTGCTGCGCAGTTCAGACAAATCTCTGAGCTATGCAAGCCGTTGCCTTGGCGCAATCGCAAACTTTGCCGGTGCTTATGCGTTGCTGCATTATAATCCTTACTTATGCGTCTGCTTAAGTCGGCTACGTTGGCACTTTGTGGCGCTGCCAATGCTCAGTCGCCAACTTTATATGCGCTTTCTTTAATTTGATTAAAATTTATGTAGAATTCTTAAATTTGCTTACGCATAGGCAGCCAACTGCCTGCCGACATAAACGCCAATGAAATACAACAATAATAACAACAACTGTAAAAATCAAAAGTATACCAAAGAGAAGGAGGAGGAGATGGAGAAGGCAACATGCCGATTGGCTTAATTTTTGCGGTCAGTTAAAGTTCGAAGCCAGCTAGCAGCCAAATTAACGCGTTGTCAGCGCGCAAAGGGGTGATTTGTTGTTGCGTTTGTTGTTGCTATTGTAGAGCCGCTTCATGATTGCTTAGACCATTGAACTTCTAAGCAAAGCTTGAATTATACTCGAATCGTATTCGGCATTTGCAAGCTTAAGTTCAACGTTGCACAGTTGCTCAGTGGCGCAGTTGCGTAGTTGCTTGCGCTTGACACGCCACATACGTCGAATAAAACGACTGCAGACTAGTCGCCGTTTGTTTAATACATATAAAAAAGAAAAACACAAACAAACAAAAATATCAAACAAACCAAAAAAAAAAAAAAAAACAAATTTAATTCGTATATGTTTGTCAGCAATGGGTTACGGAGTTCAGCGTTGACGTCAGCGCAACAATAACTCAATTAAATGCGCGCCATTAATCATACGACGTGTTGTAAGCAAAGCCGAGCGAGACCAGGCGAAGCAGGCAGGCAGACAGATGGACGACGGACAGTTAGGCTGGCAAACTCCTTGCCACTTGCAGCAACAATGTTCTTGCTGTTCTTGTTCGTTCTTATGTTGTTGTTCGTGTTGTTGCTGTTGTTGTTTGCGTTGTTCTTGTTGGTCTTGTTGCTGCTGTTTGCCGCATGCGGCGCTGTTGACGTTAGTATCGACGCTGACGTCGCTGTTTTCGGTTGTTTCTTGTTCTGTTGTCTCAACAGCAGCAGCAGCAGCAACAGCCATCGCAGCCGTCGCAGCCGTTGCTGCAAAATGTGTGAAAATATCCCGCTGCGTTGAAAAATTAAATGCAACACTAGTGAAACGTAGATCATCAATGAAATTTAATATGTATAGAACAGTCGAATACTTCGGATACAGTGCCGTGCAGTGTAAGTTTAGTTTCCATAATACAAGTAACAGCAAGCACAGCTACAACAGCCACAAGAGCAACAACAGCTGAACACAATGCATTTGTAGTTTAATTAGCCAAAGTTGTTGCAGCCTAAAACAGTTCATCTTCGATTGTTTAGCAACACGGACGAGTGCATTTCCCATAGAGCTGATTTCTTGTGGCACTGCAAGAAAAATCAATTCTTTTTGTGAATGAAATCCTTTGCTTTATGTTGCTATTTTCAAGCTCTGCTCTTGCGTAACATTAGTTCAATGAAGTTAAACAGCAGTGGGCAAGTTGCAATAATAGTTTGTACAAATATATCGTTGCAAAGCTAAATCAATAATCACTCAAACTCTTAAATGCCTCGCAAATCTCATTAAATTCTAAAAACTCGTAACATTTTGAGTTTTGTAAATTTACAAATAATTTTAAATAAATGCAAAAAATTCAAACAAATATATTTTTAACGTATTTGTAAACGCCTAACTTCGAAATAGTTAATGAATGCGATGATTAACAAGTAAAAGACTACAAACCACTTAAGTCTAAGACAAATGGAACAGTCTTTTTATTTGTATTTTTACACCGGTCTGCATTCGAAAACAGCACGTTGAAATCTTTTAATAATAACGAGGCCTAAAAACATACGGTCATCCATTTTTCTCAGCTCATTCCCATGGTCGAACTTTTGCTTGCCTGGTGAGACTTCTGAGGCACGTATCACGATTAGTTTATTTTACAGTGTTGCGGGAGTCGCAATGATAAGCCGTTTTTTGATTTGTGTTTTTGTTTTTGTTTTTTGTTAATCGTGCTTTGATCGTGTTTTATTTAGTTATTTGTTTCTGTTTGTTCAGTTTGTTAAAAGTCGAGGCAACACTTTCACGCAACACTGCAAACCTAATGAAGTTGTTGACCAATGAACGCAATTAATCAAAAACGCTAATCAAATGGAAATTTAATGGCAAACAAAACGTTTTCCAATTTTAATGATGAGAAATTGCGTTAACATGCTGCGTGCTTGTACTTAAATTAGCCAAAAGCGAGGGCAGCGCAGCAGTCGGCGGAACCGATGACGGTGACTGTGGCGGCAGTCAGTGAAAACATGAGACACTCTCTCTTTCGTCGGGTGTCTGGAAATTAGTGCATTAGTTGCTTGTCAATGCGTGATTTGTGTGCATTTTCGAAAATATTTTACAAAATTTATTACATGAACATCTCTCTAACTTACTCTAGCGGAAGGGGCTGCTGCAACTCAGAAACGTGTGTAGGCGAAGCCTCTGCCTGCGCATGAGACAGAGAAGAGCGAACATACTTACGTACTTATGCAAATGCCACACACCAAGAACGACATTTGCCGCATAGACTCGGCATTGGCCAGCCGCATCAACGTGGCCGTGTATCCTCGGTGTATGGTATATATGGTGTATGGCGTATACGGTGCATGAATTATGCCTGAAATTTGTCTAGTTGTCAGTAAATATGGGAAATCAGTTTAAAGAACGACTTTGGCTTGAACGAGGCAGCGATGGCAGGGCAACCGCAACAGTGTAGTGCAAACGGAGACGGCGATGAGCGCAGATCGACAGAAGAACGACATTGAGTAGTGCGATTTTTAAACAGAAAAGCACAGCAGGAGCATAGATTTCAAACAACAGATACAGCAACTTGATGAGGAGTACCATGACTTTGGCAATGACGATGGCGATGACAACAACGACGGCGAAGACGACGACGACGTTGATGACGATGATGACGATCATCATGACGTTGGTGATGATGAAGCTGCCAAGAAAGAACGGCAATGACAGTTTGTTGTTGTTGTGGCTGTCGACGTTGCTGGCGATGATAATGATGACGATGATGATGACATTGCTGCTGCTGCTGCTGCTGCTGCTGATGTTGATGATGATGAGTTAATGTGCCTGGCATACGCAACGCAACGTAGGGGAATACATTGCTACATAGTTGGGCGGAAGGAAGCTTTGCAAGATTGAATTTTGTTTATGCGTTTGCTTTGCGTTTAGGATCGACAGCGTGAGTTGACGGTGGACAGCATGGGATTGATGTACGCAGCCTCGCCAAACGACAGTTTTTGTGTGACACACACACGCACACACACATACACACAAACACACACACACGCAAACAAACACGCACACACATAAGCACGCATGTGCAGAGAACTGTTGGCATGACCGGCAAGCAGGCGGGCAGATGGGCAGGCAGGCAGTCACTCACTGCAATATGCATATTGTGGCATAGATATATGCGCTTATAAGGCTAAAACATACGCACATGTTTTCCAAGTTGCATTTGCATTGCAAAAATCTTTCAGCATCGGCTGTCGTGCGTTTGCTGACTGCTGCAAGACAGCCCGAAAATCAGCAGATTTGTATTGCTTAGTTGAAAATATGAGTTTCGGTTTGGTAAAGTGTTTGTTGTGAGAGAGTTTTGATGTAATTTGCGTAGATATTGCGAGAGATAAAGCCTGGACCTGTACGCTTTTGAATGCTGAATGAATTATTGATGGCATTGGGTTGCGCGGTGCACTTTTTATGTGGATGGATGAGCATGTAGTGAAGTAATGAATGATAGGTGACTGAAAAGTAACATTTTTTTGTTCATTCTTTATTGTTTTGAATATTGGTTTCGTGCGCAATCTTGCAGACATGGCAATACTTCTGTCCGTTAGGTGAAAACTTTAAGTATGTAGGACTTGAATTTCATGTTGTTGAAGATTCTTTCTCATGTTCTCTTCCTCAATTTTGGTACGCATTTGCATCCCTTCGTTGGCTCTCTTAGGCCCTCCTCGAGAAATTGTGATAAAAGTTATACTCTGAACAAAAAAAACCCTCGATTGCCTCATCCAAAGTAAAGTATAACGTGATCTAAAAATAATCTTTTAGTAAATTTCAGAATAATATGTTAAGTAATATTAGTATATTTCGACTTGGAAATTGCTTGTCGTGGCATAGTAGTTTATAATATAAAGAGTGCAAGCAACCCGGAACAAAAATATTTTTGAAATGATTCTCATTTCGAGATGAAGCTATAATACATAAATTTTTCTTTTTATATATCGAATTATAGATGTGACATGAAGACATTGGCACACCTTCAATTTGTTGTCTAAACGACATAGAAGACAATACTTTCTTAGCTTTTACATGCTGATAATGTTTGCACCCATTGACACCGCAATGCGAATTATGTAAAATTCTTAAAGCGTAACAATAAATTAAAGTTTTTATTAAATAATATGTGCCAACTTTCAAGAAATTTCTGTGTAATAAAGATAAATTAAATATAATATTATCGGTAAACTAATCAAAAATCTTATTGACAGCCAACAGATTGAAACATTTGACTAAATGTATTATTTGTGGAAAGTAAACGAACCTATTTGCATAGGTATTACGCATCAGTTGAGAAACTTGTGGCCACTGCTGCTAGCCTCACAACTAAAAAGAGCCACTAGCTGCCAAGGTTGGCTGCCCAGCCTACAGTTTCAAGTCATGACTTAATCAATTATCATACAAGCATTTCGGATGCCTATTTGTCAAGCAAATTTATTTACAATGCCCAACTCAATAGAGACATCAGCAACCGGCTAGCGAACAAAGAAATTATTAATAACTACAGATAAAGATAAGTTAGGAGCTACCAGCCGACACAAATCTTCAACGCTAGCCGTCGTCGGCGGGGCATTACCATTTTAATTAATTTTCGCATATCCGCACGTTTGATTCCCTAATGCCGATTCACAATTCAATCAGCGTCTTCTTATCAAAGGCCATAATCGCTGATATATGTTATGAACTAAAGCACATAGCTTGTGCACGAAAGCACCAAATTTATGTTCAATAACTTATGGAGCAGCTAAATGGGTAACATAAATTTCGGTATCTACATTAGATGCTACAAGTATTAGAAATCGCTTAGAGAAAATAAAATACAAAAAAAAATAAATAAATTAAATTAAATTGTATGCAAATTAATAAACTCACAAAAAAAAAAAAATATTAAAACTAAAATTTTAAAAATAAAAAAAAAAAAATAAATAAAAAAACTAAAACTTATGTATATTAAGTGAAAAGTCAGCTAAGCCCATTATCATAAATTTCACATCAAAATTCACAAATATTTTATATTAGCTATGTTGTACAATAAATTCTGCATAAAGTTGCGCTGTTTGGCTCAATTAGTAATTTAAAGCCATTTCATGGCCCAAGCCTAATGCCAACAACAACGATAATAAGAATAGTAACACATATTTATAACTACTTTCGGTAGGTGGCTCCCTGCTGCTTTCTAACCAAATTTATATTCTGCGTTGAGTTCGATTGACTGATAGCTGCGCCAATTTTTGTAACTACCTTAGGCAGCATATCACAGTGCTACCTCAAACTGTGAACACGATAAAATCAAAATTTCTTTTTGATCATATTTTTTCCAGCCTACCGAAACACGCGAGATTCACCAAAATATTTTTCCTTTCGTATTAAAAGAGATCCGATTGGTCAATACAACATTAATGTGCCATATATATAATCTTACCTTTCATAGTCCAGATTACCGTTCACGAGCTAGTACTGTATATGAACAAATAGAAAAGAAAATAATTTATCATTTTACATATTTGGCAAAAACAAAAGAGTAAAAAAGCCAAAACAAAAATTAGAATTAATTTCTTGTTAAAATATTAACAGGCATGTGAATTTCGTAAGTCATTACAGCAAACGCGCACAGATGCGATCAGTTGCGTACAGTTCAGCGCGGTTCGTTCGTTAACAAGTCGGTTAGGTCGAGCATCTACGTGTAGTATGAACCCACCCAAGTGGTAGCCTCAAAAGGCTGTTAATAAATATGACAGCCAATGGTGGCAGCAGCGGCGGCTAAAGCGTGTCAAGACAGGCTAAACCAACGCAAAGCCAATGCAAAGCCAACGCAAGGCAAGGCAAAGCAAAGCTAAGCCGTGGCTGTTGTGCTTAAGCGGGCAGTCAGTAAGGCAGTCAGGCAGGCGGCAGTAGCAGCTTATCAGTTCAAAAGCGTTTAGCCGGCCTAGCTTAGTCGCTGCCAGTCGCTTGGCGGCCATTCTAATGTGCGTTTATTAAAAAAGCATTTCAATTAAGAACAAAACGAATACGAAGCAAGCGATGCGTGGCGAGGCGAGACGTGGCCAGGTGAGGCGAAATCACTGCGAATGCTGGGCAGCAGACGCGCACGAAAAGCGTTCAACAAAATGTGCGTTCATTAAAAATTCGCATAATTTAGAAATTAATGAAGCCGAACAAGCGGCGACCAAGACCACGACCGAGTCCAAGTCATTGACGTTGTCATTGTTGTTGTTGTTGTTGTTACTGATGTTGTTGTTTTGGCAGCCAAGTAGCTGGCAACTTGTGCGCCGGCGTCGCTGTCGCAGCTACCGAAATAAAATAACAAATTTATTAAAATGATTTTGTTAAATTGACAGCACACGATGGCATTTGAAGTAAGCGTTTTGCGTGCGGCCCCCGGCCAGCAATGGTAGCAAAGCCAGCCCAAACATGGCAATGGCGGAAGGGGGGAACTGGCGTTGGCAATGATGTTGATAATGATGTTGATGATGACGATGACGATGACGAAGACGAAGACGATCACGATGTTTTAGTTTATGGCATAGAGTGCGAAACGAAAATTGTTGCTGGTATTAGTTTTGTGACAAAATATGATTTGTGCATACGATGATATTGTTGACAGCAGTAACAACGGCAACAACAATAATAACAACAACAAAAATAATCATACATAACAAAAATGACAACGACAACAACAATAAATAGTCAAGCAGTACAACAATATTTGCATATGTCACAATGCTGCAAGATGAGCACCGCAAAGGCAGCCAAAGAAATACAGCGTAAAGCCTTAGCAAGGATGCTAACTACGCCCAATCAGAAAAATGCGCAACAGAAACCGAAAAACCAAAAACAACACAAAATAACCACACACACAAAAACATAAAAAAAGGAGTAGCACCACAAAAAGCCAGTTAAATAAATAAATAAATAAACAAAAAAATATTAAAAAGGAAAAAAATAAAATGACTATCAGCAACAAGAAATCAACAACTGTGCAACAAGCATAGCAACAACAACAACAAACACAACAATCAACCGAAACAACAATAACAACAAGCCAAGTAAGCAACAGCAATGTTGGCAACATCAGCAACGCAAAAGCAATGCTGTGCAATGCAATGGCAAAGGCAAGGAATCGAAGCAACATGTGGCTAAACAACAATTTATGATGTTCGCCGTTGACAGGCGAATGTTGTTTTGTTGTAGTTGATGATGACGATTTCAAGGATGACGACGACGACAACGACGACGACGACGATGACTGCGACCACAAGTATAACAATAACAACAGCCAATAATAATAATAATAACAACAACAACAACAACAGCAGCCACAATGTTAATGTGGCTTATAAACGCATATACAATAATATTCAATATGCTGTGTATTCTTTCCTATCGATTTCTGCTAAATGTTGCTGTCGTTTTGTTGCGTTGTTTTTATTGTTTGTTTTTGTTTCTGTGGTATTTGTTGTAGCTGTTGTTGTTGTCGTTTTGTTGTTCCTATTGTTGTTGTCAAATTTTTGCATATGATGATGGATTTGTTTTGTGTGGGCATGGCAATGGTTGCATAGCAAAAAAAACTGTTGCTGCGCGTGCTCATGTCAGTTTGTGCAATGCGCTACGCTCGAGGTTTGGTGTTGCCGCAGCCGTAATGCCCTACAGCCAGGAATACGGCGTAGGTTAATTGAATTTAAGGTTTCTTACATAATTTTATACCAAAACATATCACAATACAAATAACGCCAATAGAATTACTGAAACTATAATCTCCATTCTCATAGTTGTTACCAAAAAGAGGAATTTTTTGTGCATTTAAAGTATTTCGTGTTAACTCGCTACTTAATCCTTATGCATATTTATTTCTATTGATGATAATCTGCACATTAATTATGCTTACAGGCATAAATATTCGAAATTTTTTTGTGTGACATGTTTCCCTCGCTGCTGTATCAACATTTGGATCTAAGTCTAAGCTACGGCTAAAAATGCAGATATGATTTCATTCAGAGATCTCCAATGACCTTTAATAAATTGCCAACACAATAAAGTATTTTTTTGTTCTATATTCATAACAAAATCGTTTCACGCAAATTTACGAGCGTTGGCCGGTAATAAATAATGAAATGCTTAATTAAAGCTTTGTCTCGTTTAAGAACTGATTTAAGCTTCACTAATTTTAATTTTTATTACCATAAACTTTGGCGCCTTCGGTTAAATTCGGCATATGTGAATAGAGTTCAAACGTTTAGAGCTGCAATAAAGCAGACACGTGTGAACAGTAGTTAAATTAATTGTTTTTTTATATAATAAAAACAATCATAAATTTTTTGTTTTTCTGATTTTTTTTTTTTTGCTTCTTTGATGTCTTTCACTAAAAACAAACAACAATAGGTTATGACTTATTAACTTTGCAATCAGAGTAATGACCTCAGACCGTCTAAATAATCTGATAAGAGAAAGAATACCAAAATGGCCCATGTATTCACACCAATAAATAGTTGTAATTGTATTGTCACACAATGCCATCCTTTCAGATCCTGATGCGCTCATTCATTAAATTCAACGTTAATAAATAGCAACGAACCATAAGCAGAAAACAAAAAAAAAAAAAAATAAAACAGAAACACAGCATCAAGTTGCTAATTTACTCTCCGCACTGTTTCATTCGTTCGTTAACAAAACAAAACAAAAAACTACCTTGAAGACCATGCAAATGTCGTGGGTTGTTGAGGCAACGCAGCAAGAGATCGCACAGGAGGCGGACGTGACGCTTGTTGCCTGTCACCATTTATGGCAAACTGTGTGCATAATTTTTTTGGCGGCCACTATTCAAATTGTCCGAAATGATTTGCATTTTGGAAAGCCAACGAAATCAAAAAAAAAAAAAAAAAGAAACAAACGAAAAACCTAAAAAAAATATTACAAAAAATAGTAGCAACAACAACAACGAGAGCAGCAGTAACAACATTTTAACGTCAAATCAGCAAAGGAAAAATGCTTCTATATCACAATTGCAGACAATATTGCCACCCACACAACACAAGTTTCAAATCCAATTTGACTTTGGCTAAAAGCATAACTACAACAACTCCGACATAGACGACGACAACAACATTAGCAACAAACACAATATTTTGGCTGCAAATGTTGACAGGCAACAACAAAAATATCATTTGCCATTTGATGGAATTAAGTGTGTGTATGTGTGCGTGCCTGTGTGTGTGTGTCTGTATTGCGAGTGTGTGTTGTGACGTTGAGTTTATTTTACTTAAATTGCGCGTAATTGCCAACAACAACAACAACAAAGATAATAACAGATAACAACAACAACCACAGTGACTGTGGCTGTGACAGCGACAGCTGCAGCAACAAATTACAAGAACAACAGCAGACAACTAATAACAGCGACCATGACCGACCCAAAAAGTAAACAAACGCAGAGCAAACAAATAAAACAAAAGCGAATTTAATTATAGCAAAAATTTAGCACAACAACAATTTATATACGACCAACAAAATAGAAGCAACAACAACAACGCGAAGCAACGCCTATTACGCGATTGTGATTGTTTTGTCTTAATGCGCGGTTAGGTGTATTCGATCCGTGCGTCTGCCTGAACGTACGTAGGCCTGGCCACGCTTTGCGCCATCCACTGCAATTAAATCCAATTTCCACAATGCGGCTGCTGCTGCTGCCAGATGATCCGCTCATTCTGCTCTAGTGTCGTCGGTTGCCATGGTTTAAGCCAAATTGGCTTTTGATTGACTTTTGATTTGGCTCACGATATTTTGGGGTTATGAGCTTCCTCAAGGAGTGTCAACTAATAACTTCATAGACGTCATCTTACAGTTGCACATTGTGCTGAAATGAGAACAAGTGAACAGCAGTACAGAACGGCGTTTTGGTTGCATTGATAAAGGCTCAGAATAATACGTTCAATAAAAAAAATTCAATGATGAATACAAAAATATTACAAAACACAGTGCTGAATGTATTCTGAATATTATAAAATCGAATATAATGTCAAAGTTAAATTATCACTTGATTTGCAAATATCTCATTGGGATTGAGGTCAACTATATCTTGCTTCGTTCTATTTATACATATGTGAACAGTATTTAATCTTCGATACGGCTACAAAACATAGATTTTTGTTCTGCTTGTGAAATAAATTTTGTTTTTCTGACTCGATGAATCAAGATCATTTGCAGATTTGCATATTGGGTGCTTCTGAATTTTGGAAGCAATAGATGCTTAGATAAGAATATTTACATGAATTTAGAGAATGTATAAATAAATTAATTAATTTCATTTAAAATAAATGAAATTTTGTTAATATTGATTTGGCGTTATTTAAGTTAGCATATTTACCCTAAAATTGTTCTCATTCATTAAAACAGAAAAAGAAATTAATGTTGTTAACCTAATCGGTACTCAGAACTTCGTTGAACGATTGGGATGTGATTCGACAACAAAATAACTCATCTACTGTTTTTGGCGAAGGAAGAGAGAAAGAGAGACTCACAGCAAGGAAGGATGTTCGATCCACACCACCCATTAAAATCCATGTACATTCAACTGCTTTTGGCATTAATAATGCAATGAGATTTAAAATTTCGTGCCACCAATGTGAATTCCCACTAAAAAGCATATTGACTTTACATTTACTTTCTTAACAAAAAGAAAAAGGAACATCAACTGGTGTATGTTAAATTTGCAACAAAAAAAAAAATGTTGCACGCAGTTTTGATGTTATGTACTTCTGCACATGCGTGTATGACTGTGCACATAAGCGAACTGGCATTAAACCTACAACAAACACCTACCAACTAATCAAGAACGTCACAGGCAGCTCAGAGAAGCACAGTGCAGCGTCGCGCAGCATCGCATCGCATCGCATGAGATTTGTCCTTGTCTTGTGAATTCTTTGGAATTTTCTACAGATTTCGCACTTTTTCATTGCTCTTATTGTTGTTGTTGATTCCTGTGCTGTGCGGTGGCTGTTGTTGTTTTTGCCACTGGCAGTGGCTGCCGTTGTAGTACACCTTTTGCGTTTTTTGCATACCTAATTAGTTTGGCACATTGAATCAGCGGACGGGTATGGGGTGTACATTGCCGTGTATGGAAGAAGCTGTGGCGAGCGCCGCTTCTGCTGCTTCTGCCATGCCATTACCATTCGCTTATGGTTTTTATTGTTGTTGTTGTAGCTGCTGCTGCTGATCGCCTTTCGCTCGTGTTTCGTGCGTGTTCTACTAATTTTCCGATCTAATGATGATGAATGACCTCAACTACTGGTTTACTGATCTTACGTTGTCGCAAGTCGTCTCGGGCGGCGGCAGCACTGGCAGTGGCAATGGCTACCGCGCCTAAGCGTAAAAGCTTGCATTGCTTTTGGGATTTTTTAATATTTCCTTTTTGCGCGCGAATATCTGCACCAATTGGCGATATTTTTTTTGTATGATTATTAACCGCAGCTGTTTTAAAAAGAAACTACACTACAAGCCTTGTAATAATAAAAAGAAAAAAAAAAACAAAAACAATAAAAAATAGAAGAAATAGCAAAAACAACTTTGTCATTCCAATAAGCACTTCATTGACTTCCTGAATTCTTTGCTCCTGCCGCTCAACTCTGTCAGTCAACTCAGATGCCGACGAATGAATAATCGAAGCAGAAGAGCGGTAATTTTTTGTTATTTTCGATTAGGTAGCATGCCTATGCGCTTGATAGCATGCACAATAACAACAACAACAATAAACATAATAAACGCAATGCATATTGCCGAAAACAAAAAACACAACAGTCAAGAAATACAACAACAATAATAAAAGCCAACCAATATACCAAACTCAAAACAATAACAACAAGCAACATAAGAGAGTTGCCTCTTTTTAATTTTTCCCTCTGACACCATCATATGCGTATCAATGCGCGCATGGATCGCTACGCACTGTAGCATAAGCTTTAAAATCTGCGATTATGCTCTTCACCATAAGACCGAAATTCACCATGGCTATTTAACAGCGCAAATATTGTGAGAGCGAGGTAGAGAGCAGAATCCAGAAGAAGAAGAATTAACCCTATGAGGGTTATTTTTTACCTTGTCAACCCAATGTAGATTGTTGTTTGGCCAGGGAATTTCATGTTAGCTTGAGGTAAGTTATAAAAGATTCCCTCACGGTGGAATTTTCATGAGTGAATTTAAATCTGACACCGTAACACACGTACACTGACACAGTCTCTCACTCACACTTGGCAACACGCCGGAGCTCACCGCATGTCCCACAGCATCCAACAATGTATTGTTCAAACCGGTTCATGCCCATGCAATGGTTTTTATGTTCGCACATATGCGCTCTCGTGCTCTGCTGTGTGCTGCACATGCGTTTCTGTTTTGAACTTGTGCTCAAAAGCTAATTTACATACCGTTGTTTTTTTTTACTTTGTAGTGTTTCGCTCGCATCGAAGCGCTTGCATTGTTCTGAGGCGTTGAGTGCATTGGTAAACTTGACTTTAATGCTTTGCTTGGCTGTTTTGACGTAGTTTATATGTCTAACTTCTGGACATTGCTGGTTCCGATACGAATTCTGTATCATACTGACCCTGATGTGGTATTTTCACATGTTATGTAAATGAAAAAGACATATTCTAAGGCAATTCATTACTTTTGAAGTATGTATGAATAAAAAGTTTGATTGATTTGTGCATAAGGCACACACGGTAAAGCGCAGTAGGAAAAATTAATATATAAAAATTTGAAGACATTAAGAAGAAAAAATTACTACCGTACACCTTAACTGTCCGTTATTACATTAAATTTTAGACATAAACTATGTTCCGATGTAACTGCGTGCAGCGCAGTGACTTCTATCCACCGGTTTACTGGTGCTTTTGTTGTTTTAAATAATTACTTTACATTCATATATTTAACTTAACTTTTTTATTACTTATTTTCTTCTTTTTTGTTTTGGCATTTTTTATTTTTTTTTAATTACAGAAAATACAATTAGATTCGATCTGTGCATAAGGCACACACGATAAAGCTCAGGAAGAAAATTTTTGATATAAAAGTGAATAGACATTAAAACACCTTTACTACTCTTTATTACATTTAAATAAAGACAAAAACTATGTGCAGCGTGCAGCGCAGATACTTCTTACCACCAGTCTACTGGTGCGTCTTTTTTTTCTTCTTGTTTTTGTTTGTTGCTTTAATGTTTTGTTTGCGCTTTTGCGCTGCGGTGCACTCTTCGACCGTTTTTAATGCATTCAGCACAACTCACCACACATGTACTCATAGCTAAAGTTGGCTGCCGTTTATAGGCATTATATGCGCATAGTGAACCCGTGCAGCAATGCTCTTGCGCATTGTATGTCTCCTCTGTGTGGGTGCTCATTGTAAGCAGCCAAACTGGCTCACGCATGGTCACTGTGCTCACTGTTGCGTTCCATTGCATGCTAAGTTTGTGATCTCACATTGGCTTGCTCTCTTTACTTTTGATTGGCATGGTCTTTTTTTTTTGGTTACTTGTGATAGTTCTTGTTGTTGTTGTTGGTTGTGGCTAATTGTGGACCTGTCGTCAGTTGCTTTTTTCGTCTGTCTGCTTTTTAACATTCTTGCATATTGCATGCGTTGCTCTTGTTGTAGCTGTCGTGCAGTTTGAACCGATGCATGAGCGACCATTGTGGTTTGCGCTCATGCTGCGTTGGCTGCCCATTGGTTCATTCTGCACTGCTAGAAAATCTCATTTTCAAACAAAATGTGGCATTGACATAAATCGATGATGATTGATTCACTGCACGCAAGTGTTTTAAATGACAGTATATGAATAAAATAACTCTAGTTTACTACACTACCACTTGATCAATTGCGCAGAACAATGAAAGTAAAAAAAAATGTCTTTAAAATGTACTTTATTGTGAGGTTTTCTTAAAAAAAAATTTCCTTCAGTGTGGCTCACAAATTTCAACATCACACATACAACGCACAGCATCCAATAAGCCGATGCTCGCACACACCATTCACTCTGTTACTCGCTGGCTTGCACAGAAAAATCACGGAATTTTTGGCGAAGTCGTTGGTGTGAACATGGCTTAAACCAACTACCACAACAACAATAACACCTTGCCAAGCCAACCAAACAAGTATTCTGAGCGTGGCACTCACAGCACTCGCCTATACTCACCATGCGCCATCCGCATTACAACAAAATAGTCCGCTGTGGTACGCACTTGTAGCCAACATCGTTGACGCAGGTGAGATCAACTGAGCGAATGTTGAGCAATTTTAGTACTTCGTGGGCTTTCGTCGTGTAATCATTGCAAGGAAACTCTACGCGCGTACGAAGAATTTTTTACAACGCGTTGTGTATTTTCTGACGTTGTCGTCGTATTCGTTAATTTTTACAATAGCAGCACATACGTGTTGCATTTATTACATTTTCATCTTCGTTCAAGCGAAATAGTGCCTGTGTTTATTGTCATATAAAATATACGAAGAAAATCCAACAGCACCCAAGCAAATCAAATGCAATAAATAGTTGTAAAACAAAAAAAATTAAAGGTAGCAATACACAGCGTGGTGAAAAAATGTGTCGCGCAAAAATGTGAGAAAGCAACAAAACACGAAAAAATTAAACAACAACAACGAAACAAATCAAATCAGAAAATTTTATTTAAAATTATTTAATTAATTATTTGCTTAAAAAAATATTACATGTGCACTTAAACAAAAAAATGAAAACAAGTTGTAGAATTTATAACTTAAGTTAACAGCAGCAAAAGCGTAAAAATATATACAACAACAAAAATAAAAAAGAAAAAATAAAAGGCGAAAAGAAATATTTTTCAACAAGTCAAACGAGTTCTTTGGTTGCGGCACCAACAGCAACGGCAGCAGCAGCAACAACAACGGAGTCAGGCTGCGTTTGGTGGCAGCAAGTTTTATTTTTTTTTTAAATTGTGTTTTACTGTTGCCGTTTAAATAAAAGCAACAGACGTGTAAGCAAAATTCTTATAAATTTAATAAAATGTTGAAGAAAACAAAGTAATTGTTAAAAATTTACAGAAGATGTCGCCTTGATTTAACACAAGGCAAGACTAATGTTAAACAAGCGGCAGACGTTTGCTGAAGGTTTCAAGTTGCCACTTACAAAGTTTGAAAGGCAAATATATTAAAAATATTATTATAGCAAACGTGAATAAATAAAAAAAAGCGAGTGCCGCCAAAAAAAAAGCCATTGTGCGAAAAAAATTATAATTTGTTGTTTGTGCGCTGCCAGCTTACACGCGTTGTGTACGTTGTCATTGTGGCGGTTTGTTATTTTTCATAAATAGTAGCAACGAAAGATACAAAAAAATAATTACAAAGAAAGTCAACAGCACCAACAGCAACGAAAGCAATAGAAATAACAACAATAACAACGACTTGCATACATAGCTCCGACAACGCCAGCAATAACAGCCGAGCAGCCAACATCAACGCAACTCCAAATAGTAAAAACAATAAAATCATAAAATAAAAATTCTAAAATTATTAAATAAAGAGGAGAATTACAAAAAATATACGAAAACACATAATATTTAAAAGTGAAAAAAAAAGGAAAATTATCTAAAAGGTAATCATAAATAAAATAATAAGTTAATTTTTAAAATCATAAAATTTTATTCTATAATTTATTTTATATATATATATAGATTTTGTTTTTGCATTTAGATATAGATAAATGTATATATTTATATTCTGAATTTGATTTTCATATTACTACGAATGTTTTTGTTTTTAAATATTTTATTTTTTTTTTTTTGTCTATTGATTTATTTTTCATCACTAACACAAACTGGAAAGATTTCTTTATTCCGCTGTTGCTAGTTGTTTTTGATAGAAGCATTGCAGTGAAAACTGTTTTGTGTTTTCTTATAGGGGTAGTGTGGCAATGCGCGTGTTGTCTTTTTTGTTTCTTTTACCTGATTTTGTAGAGAAATGTGTGTGCTAAGCTGCCGTTTATTTGGCATTCAGGCCACTGCTCACTTATATAGTATGCCGCAGGGGCACCTTAGTGTTGGGGTGACTTAGAGCGTTTTCTGGCAGTTGTTGCTATAGTAGTCAAAAACAATAGAGTCATGAATATTAACAAGTTACGCGTACAGAACCCACAAGAAGCCTTAATATTAGATAACACGGCCTTAAGATGCATTTTTTAACTTATACCCAATACTTTTTTTAATTACATTTTTTATATAACATTTTGATTACTTTAGATAACTATAAAAAACATTTTATTTAATTTTTGTATTAAGATTACTTTTGATTTATTCAGTCTTTCGAAGTAGAGAAAATCTTAAAAAAATAAAATTTTAATTATGTTAAATTATTTAAATTGAAATTTATAGAAACAAACCTATCAAATCATATTTTATTTAAGCATCCATGAATTTTTTATTGTTTTTTCTGTTTTTTTTTTATTACTTATATCTGAGAAGTTGACATTTAAGCCGAATGTGAAATTTTTGTGTATTTTCAATAGCAATTTGAATAACATGGAATATTTTTTACAAACAACACAGGAAAAAATTGTCTCTTCTATTTTTTATAAAAAACTACAGAGTTGATTCGATATCGACGGATTGCGGAGTCTGAACTTGTTTAAGTATTAATTGCATTTACTTTTTCTTTTTTAAAATTCGAAAGTACCTTAAAAGAATTTTGTTAATAATGAGTTTTCAAAAAAATAGTTTGAATTCGTGCGTGAAAATTGCAGTAATTTATTTGTATTTAACAAACTTATCACTGCATTTCTGATCTTATCACGTCTTGCAGAGTTGTTCATAATTTGTGGTTAATTCGTGCAGGTGTAGTCTGTACACATTTACACTTTCTGCGAAACAAAGGAAGAAAATCAAACATGGGCATTCAGTTTATTTGTCTGCCATATTTTGTTTTATCAAAAAATGGTTTACAAAGAAACGTTGCACGTTGCACTTTTCATGTGTCGTGACGCCGAACTCTGCGTTCGCTGTCAGGCATATTTCAATAGATGGTTCGTCTCAGCAGCGGCGTGGGCTACGTGTTTGGCATTTATAAGGTCAATGCCGTCGCCGTGTCAGTGGGAGACGACAGACAATGGATGGATGTTGCTGGTGACAACTGCATCGCATTTTGATATAATACCTAGAAAACATGTTCCTATCATACCTGTACATTTGGTTTTTTCCTACTTTTTTACGAGTTGACATATTAGATTTATGTCAGATGGATTTTTCTTTCCTTCGATTGACATTTAACATGGAAGAATTTCTGTGCCTAGATTCCTTCGAATTTGTGTATTGATATTCTAAAGTGGCATGTGGGTTCTGTTAATAGAGCAATAAAGCTGGACTTTTTCATTTTCAATTGCTGGCAGCGGAAGTTTCTACAATTTCGGATTTTTTGGTTTTTTTTTTTTGTTTCTTTTTTTTATTATATTTTTGTTTGCCTGCTTGCATTCTAATGGACGTTTGCAAACTGTCTTATAGATGAATGTTGGCCCGCATTTGAGCCATTGTGCTATCTTGTCTAAAAGCCATAAATTCTCTTAAAAATTGTTGCAGCGCGTAAACGACTTTTTGGAGCGATCGTAAAAAAAGTACTTAGCCTGAATATTGCCAACAAAAAAACAAAAGCAAAAGAAAAAAAAAAAATAATAAAATAGCATGTTAGAAAAAATAAAGGAAACTGAATTGTAAATAAAATTGTAGCAAGCTGCTAATTAAATGACTGCTGTGAAAACTTAAGCAAACATTGTGCGGCGGCCTTTTGGATTTTTTTCGACGATTTTTGATAGCTATGACCTAGACACAGTATTTTCTATGTGGTAGCAGAGTGTAGCGTGTGTGTGGCATGATGTGGCATTATAAATTCATTTTCATGTTGCTAAAAGCCAAAGTACCCTGACATTAGACTAAAACTTATTAACTGAGAACTAGCAGCCAAAGTTAAAAGATTGCCAAAGCGGTGCCACTGTTGCGGTCCAACACAGCAGCCGAAATCTAATAAGTGCCAAGCGAATGAGTTTTTATGGCTTTTAATTTACACTTCCGCGGCGCACGAGTGTGAAATAGTGCCATGCTGTGGAGAAAAGGCATGTAAGAAATGAAGAAACAGAAGAAAAAAAGTAAAAGAGGGCAAAAGAAAATTAAAAATTAAACAAGAATGCAGCTAAAGTCATTTTCATTTCCCATTTTCATTTCCAGCTTGCGTATTTTCCACTGTTATTTTCCTAGCATTTTGTTAGTTAATTGCATATATTTAAGTTATCGACGGCGACGGCATTAACTGTGACGTGGCCATTGTAGCGGCATTTTTCAACATTAAATTTTATGTTGTGGCTCAATAAAAACACGACTGCAACAGTTGTGCTGCAGAAAATAATAATAATAACCACAACGTTTTGATATATGGCAAGCAAAACGAAAGACTTAAGCCACAAAGTTGCTAATGTGCTTTAAATTGCTAAATACATTGCAAAAGCGCACAACGCCCGCGACCACAGCCACAGCTACAGACGCAATTCCACTGGCTTGAACAGCGTCAATCATCAACGGCTAATTGCCACAATATGTGTGCTTAAAGTTCTGCAAACAAAAATTACGCTTTAATCTATTTTTGCGTTGGGGCAAGCTCGCAACCAGCTATGTGGCTCATAGCGACGCTGTTGCAGGCATCAGTCGATGACGCCATCACTGACGCCGTTGTCGGCGCGATACTATGCCGCAAGGACCACACACAAGCAGCAACAAATGCGTCAAGAAAATTACATTAGACAACAACATCAGTGAATGTGTTTCTGTGCTTTGTCTTTACACATACACACACACACATGCAGCAACGTAAGCAAATAAAGCGAAAAAATATGCCAAGCTGCCAAGCAGTCAGGCAGTCAGGCAGGCAGACAGGCAGACAGTTAAATATAAAAGGCTGAAACATCACATATAAAGTAAGATTTGTACTCACTGTGCGCACTCGCTGCCACTCACACTAATTTCTTTGTTGAGCTACATGCAAGTTGGCATGGCCAGACATGACTGTATGCGCCAGGCCTGTGATTATGTTTGCAATATGTTCATTTATTTATTTACGCAGCAAAGGAGCCAAACAAACAAAATATAAAAATATAAGTAAAGCGAACAACCAACTCCAAGGAAAAGTATGTAACATCAACGCACCAGACGCAACATCGAGTGCCTGCCAATGAGCATGGCTGACCATTTCGAATTTCATTTTGATTTACTTTTTCTTTTTTGTGCCTTCTTGAGCAAACTTTCATGCATATTATTGTTGTATGTACCAATAAAATGGTTATCTGTTTATTTGTCTATGCTTGGTTTTATTTTTTACTAATTTTTATGCTCAGTTTTTATTACCTTCGCCTTTTTATGATACCAGCCTTCTTTTAGTGTAAATTATTTTTTTTTTTGCATCGTAAACACTCGATCTGCATATTTTTAGTCGCTTTATTTAAATATTTTCCTCGTTTCGTAAATTTTAATGTGTTTGGCAAAAACCAAAAACCCAATAAAAAATAACAAATATTGAAATTATAAATAAAGAAATGAGAGTTTTTATTACTACAAAATTCAGCTTACAACCTTGGGCACAGTTTTTGGCTACTGTCTTAAAATGTTGGCATTTTAATGCGTTAGCATTTGTTGCATTTCCAGTTTTTTTTATACAAAATGATATGCCTTACAAAACGTGTTTTACTATTTTATGACACTAAGTCATAAAACAGAGATAAGTTTATTAGCATTGCTCTAAGCTTATGTCATTATAAATTTTATATAAAATAAATTTATGGCACTGGACTTAATCATTTGATCAGAACGGCGATATGCCATTAAGCTTTTAGAAATCGATATATACTTCTATGTAGGGCATACCAAGTATTTTATTAATTTATAAAAAATACTAAGTTCATTTATACATATATAACTATAATGTGCATTTATAAATATAAATTTGCTTACAAGAATAACTTAAAACTATTTAGATCACTCTGTCTTTGACATATGTGATACCGGATCATTTGGAATTAGAGTTCAATATATGACTCACTAAAGAGTTCACTGCACGGTCGTTATGTCTGATAAGTATGGGCATATGTGCAAATTTTTTGAAGACTTTTTAGTATCTCAAGAACACCAAAACATTTAATTTTAATTGTACTTCAATAAACCAAAGACAAGGTATGCACACCTTCTTTATATTTTAATCTCAGTTGATGTTCTCAGCTGCCCTTAGGAATTCCACTCAATGCTCTTCTTAACCAGTTCTATTTCCGCTGCCTAATACCGTGCGGAGCTGGCAATAGGTCTAATCGCAGAACTATTTTTCGCGCACACTCAACTGAGAGAAGGAAATAATTAAGAAAACTTTAGCAGTAGAAGCCACAATCACCGCTCTCAGTTTACCATATACAAAAATTAAATTAGCAACGTGTTAAAATTTAGACAGCCGTAACGCGCAGTTATCTAACTGTCAGTAAGAATTTGCGCACTTCACAGCCTGAAAGCAGCAACGTTAACTGCAGGATAGCAGCAAACGAGTAAAACCTAAGAAGCTTCTTGCCAAAGTGCTTTAACCCTGCAGGGAGCGTTTTTTTGTTGATTTTTTATTTGTTTCGAATAGAATTTTAACTTGTATGCAAACGGTTGAGATAAGAAGTTGTTGCCTACAACGGCTTGAAGACTTAATTGCGAGAATCCTTTGCTTAATAATCACTAATTAGTACCAGTTGTCAATGTCTGGATGTGAGTTGGAGTTGTAGTAAAAGTTCGAATTGCATTTGGTGTTGCTTTAGAAGCCGACATTCCTTGTGAGAACTTAGTATATGTATAAAAATATACAAACAAAAAAAAAAAAAAAGAAAAAAAACTAACTATAGCAACATCAACAATAACGACAAACAACACTAACGACAACAACAACCTAACAACAACCAGAGCAACAACAAAAAGGTACAGAAAATAAGAAATTCGTATCTTATCAATGCGACTGCAAAACAACATCCTTCAAAAAATATGGCAAGCAGAAGAACAAGCATAATCGAAATAAAAGCAGGCGGTTAGCTGCTGGCCGACTTGCTGCCGGGCTGACTGACGGGCCGGCGGGTATCGGGCAAAAAGAGCAGAGCAACAGACACACAACTAAGAACAAGAACAAGAACCCGACAAAAACATTTGCACTTGCAGCAGGCAATCGGCAGCCAGAGTCGGCAGCAGCCACCAGCCAGCAGTGGCGGCAACTAAGAGCAAAAGAACAAGCAGACAAGTTAGATGAGGCTGCCTGCTGGCCAAAAGCAAATGCAATGCAATCAAACAACAGCAACAACAACAGCCACAGCAGCACAACATTTGTATGTTCAAAAATCGATAGACATTTCTGACTGTGTGAGAGGATTGTGCCGTGTGTATGGTGTAGTGTGTGTGTGTGTGTGTTTTTGGCTTGTTGAGTTGCAACGCGTCTAGTGTGTGCGGTGCTGTTGTGAGGATGCGCGACTTATTTTGCAAAGCAAAGACACACTCTGGCACATACACACACATACAAACGAGGCGCAGCTCGACGTAGTGCTTAGTGCTGAGACCTCAAAAACGTACAGAAATAAACAGCACACGAGGTGTTAAATCAAAAATATTCTTATATGAAATACGCTCACGTTAGCAGAAGATTGGCAAGCAAGCGGCAGATTGTCGGTGCATCAAGTCGAGCGCACACTGCACACACACACTCTTCGCTCACTCCGCTTACTCCACTCACTATGATTTGCCATTCGGCTGCGTTTTCGTTTGGGTTGATTTAATTTGATTTGCTTTGGTTGGCTTCGGTTTGGTTTGGTTTCGTTTGGTATGGTGTGGTGTGGTGTGGTGTGGTGTGCTGCGGTTTAGTGTGATAAAAATTTGAAGCGAAATGTATGCAGGCAGCTAGCGATGCATATAAGACACGCGCAAAACACTGTGCCAACTATGAAAATGTGTAAAATTTTCATGTTGTTAGAAAACTATTTCCATCGCTGCATTTGATAACTCAAGATGCCACAACTAAGTCGAGATTTGTTATAATTATTTTATGAATAAATGTTCAGAATTTAAAAGACTTTCGTATTTGTTGTTGTTTTATTATATTATTGTTATTGCTACTCTGCTACTTCTTAAATGAGTTGAGTGATTTTTTGAATTTACTTGGTGGTAGTCCTTGTTAGAGCTGCTATAAGCTTGTTTTAAGATTCAGACATTTAGTTTCAATGTCAATTGCTGACGAAAGCGAACATTTTATGCATTACGCTGGATAAAGTTATTTTTAATCTCTGGTTTTGGAGCAATTATACTAAAAACACTTCTGAAATTGTTTATGTGTTTCCTTTCTGTTAAATGTGCAAACTCTTCTGCATTAAGCGATTTAAAAATTCTTTTTCATAATTAGTAAAGTATGTCAATTATTCGTTTAAAAAAGAAATGTGGTAATGTTACGGTTTACGCTTTTTTTCTCATAAGAACGTTAGGAAACTGGAATTGGTTCACCCTTTAGTAAGGCATGGCGAGATACGTTATTTTTTATTTATATAACTTAGCGAGCAATAAATCAGTCAACTTTTCTTTAATGTGGCTTGTAGAGCAATTAAGTGGAATTAAAACATCAAGATCTGTCATCCGGAACGATTTTGAATAATTAAATAAAGTTGGCTAGAACTTATCATAAGCTTTCTATACATTTCTTCCCATGACGATTTCGGATTTTGTGAGACTCCAATGCATTTTTTTCTTTTTAATATTCTTAAATTTAAATAAGCTATTGCCTCAGTCTATCAGTGTAGTGCTTATGCATATAATTATATTAATTTTCAGAGAGCAACAGATAGCTGTCTTTATGCGCTGATATTCGCAAGTTATATATATGTTTAAGCTCTGTCATCAGCAACGCTTCTTTAAATGTGGAAATACCCTTCAATTACCTAAGTAAAATTTGATTTCCCTGGATTGGCAAGTTTGCAGCAATATTTTAATATCTTTCTAGCTAAACTAAACGAGTTTCGAATATGAAAAACTATAATTCTTTTAAAAAATATGGAGCAGTGCAGAGTCTAAAATCTGTAAACATAATTTTTACCTCACAATTACTAAACGCTTTTAAAACCGCCAAGCCAATGCATAACAACTTTAAATTGTATTTATTTGTGGCATTAAAGAAGAAAATAAAATGGCTCCACTTTTCACGCTTACTTTTTCAATTTCTTTTTGCCGCTGCATGTAAGGTATGTGTATGCACGAACTGAAGCACAGATCCGCCGCACTCACATCGAAAGTGAAAATACCAACACGCCAAGCGTTTTCAGCAGTTCTCAAGCGGAAAATAACTTAACGCCAGCAAGTACACAAATAAGTGACTTACTTGCAATTTCAGTATAGCTCTAGCGGCAAATTTATGCATGGCAAATGCTAACCATTGAAAAAATCGTAAAAAAAATTTGTTGCTAATGAAACTGAATTTATGCGGCAACATGCAATGCATTGGCAATGGACAAATGCTGTTGGCCAACAATTAAAAGTGGCTACAAATTAAAATGACTCACTCGCTATCGATTCGATCAGAAGATTTAAAATAATTAAAGCGTGCAAAAGTGATTTAAATTTAAATACAAATATAATACGATTAGCATGCGAACAATTAAAATGAAACTGGTAAGTGCAGCTGCGTAGCGACGAGAAGAGTAGAGCCGCTATGTAGTGCTGCATAAAAAATAATTAGAAAACCATTAGAAATAATTTATGAATATTATTATATGCGAAATAATCAACACAGTAAGGCTCCAGCCGAAGCACTTTCAATAAATTACACAGCGTTTAATTAAACACTTTTAAAGACTACTTACCACCTACTTAACTCAGTTTAACTTGGCACGTTGGCCTGTTGGGCCCGTTTGGCGCGTCGCTCACTTGGCTGCTTGCCTGCTTAAATCAACAGTTGAAGCATTTTTCATATTTTTATTATACTTGTAGTTTATGCCGACATAATCTACATATGTAAGTTCATGTTAATGAAGTTGCTTTGCTTGTTAACAGCACAAACAGCTTACCAACTCACCAGCTAGCAAGCTAACCGGCCAGCAAAACTGTCTAGCATGGCTCACATGTACATACGTACGTTGAGACACTCACATTGTTGTTCTTGTGACGGGGCTGTGACTGTGCTGAAGTTGGCTAATTACTGCGCGCTTTAAAATTGTTTTCTTAACTTGATTTTTTTCGCTACGTTATTTTTGTTATTTTTGTCTTAACTACAGCAAATTTGATTTGCGATGCGTCTAAATGAAGCAACAAACAAAAAACCAAACCACAACCAAAGCCAAAAGGCACAGAACAAAAAAAAGAATTAGTTAACGAAAATCACTTGTCCAAGATGTTGTACGTTCGCGCATAATTCGTTTAGCTGCAAGCAGCTCAAAAACAATAAAACCTTCACTGCTTTGACTGTTGACTGCTGACTGCCGTTTGTTGCCTGCTGCTGTTCCCAGCCCAACTCTCAGGGGCTCGATGCCTCAATGGCTAGTCTCCGGCAATGTTTCGGTATCTGGCTGACTGACTCGCTGGCTCGCTGGCTGTCGGTCATGTCTCCTTTCGGCCGCTCCCGCGCCACTGTTGCGTTTAGCTCGATGGCTGTAGCACGGCTGCGGTCAAAGATTTATGTTTTTGGCAGCACAAAATAATAGTTTTCCTTTTCCTACTATGACAACAAGCGCTGTAACAACCAAAACGACAATGACAACAACAACAACAACCACAACTACAACAGACAGTACTGCTGCCAAGTTGGCATCTCTTAATACGAAATGCATTTATTTTTTTCCTCTTTAATATTATACTTTTCCTTTCTTTTTCTTGTTTTCGTTTTTATTGTAATTTCTTAGCTGTTATTTCCTTTTTTTTTATTTGCATTTTTGTATTGTTTTTTTTTTTTTCATACTTAGCTGGATAATTAAAACTTTTGCACATAAATTACGTTACAGCAGCTACAATAAATATATGCTTGACTGGCTACAGCTTAACCCTTTAAGGCGGAAATTTAAGCTACGAAAGAAACGATGGCTCGACAGCTTTACTTTTTTTTTTGGTATGACTCGATACATAACAAAGTGGAATCAACTATTTTTTATTTTGTTACCATATGGAGAAACCATTGCCGATGTGCTTAACTATCTATTTGTAATTCTCTTGAAAGATTATATCTTTAAGATTTCTAAGAGACTTTAATGGAACACATGATATTCGCATAGTGTTCCGAGTGCTATGTTGTAGCTATTTTACTCGTCATGAATTTCTTAATGCTCAGGAACCCAACAAATATGAATGAATCAATGGTAAGATTAATATGACTCAATCTGCAAGATAAGCATCAGCATACAACAAAAGGTTAATACTTTCAATATAGCAGCAAACTTGTTCAAGAGACCATTACAACTTTAGTCAAAAATACACGTTATTGTTCGTTTTTCTTGCCGGCGCCAATATGGCTTGAGCATAAATCAGTTAGCTAATAAAGTCTTTAACCGTTATTAAAATACCAAAATGGCCAATAAACTCATTCACAGGCAATGCCCAACTGTTGGGGATCTACAAATTGCTTTCGGTGCTTATGTTATCTAGCATTATTAAAAACCAGCGGGCTTCTAGTCTTGTGTTTGTATGTTGCAAAGCAGGTATGCACATCATAAAACAGCACTTGGTATAAAGTCCTGCAAAATCTTAAAAGTCCACTAAACGCAGCAAGTGCGCAATGTCAGCTAAGCAAAAAAAAAAAAAAAAATAATGAAAATAGCCACTCAAAAAGTGATTGCTAAGCATTCGCCTAAGTTGACTTCAATTACACTTTTGTCATTTGATATTAATTTCAACTACATGTCATAATTCTTGCTGCACGATGAATAAAACAAAAAAAAAAAAAAAAAAACAAACTATAGGCATGCACCACACGCAAGGTCTTTTACTGGGGCTGCTACTATCGCTGCTCCTGCTGCCATGGATGCTACATTTATACTTATATTCGTGCTGTACTCTGAGCCACTTGCTTTCTAATGCGTTTGTGGTTTAGCAGTTCATAAAACTGAATATGACAACTGCAAATCAAACTGACATTTCCTTAACGTTTGCTTGGCAGCATACAAAAAGTAACGAAAAAAAAAAACAAGCCAGTAAAATGCCAAGCACAGCAGAAAGTAATTTGCTTGCCTGTGCATTTGCAACATAACTTGATGGCAACCAAGTTCGTGCATTAGAAATTTACTATCTACACACTTCTTTTTATTTTTTTTCGTGCCACTTTTAAATTCTTCCAGGAACGTTCTGGTTGTCAGGAAAGTCGCTCATTATGAAGTTATTTGTTGTGAGTGGTAATAGAAACGATTTCGTTTAAATGCTGGGAACAAGTTCTGCTAATTTTCATGCGCACAACATGTTAATGTCAATCAAATCACGGCGTTGTACATATAAATGGCAGCTAGTTCGTTGCCTAAGGTTTTTGTTTTGTACATTTATCAATTATTGTTAACACACGAAAATCATGTTTTTTTCGTTTTTGTTTCTCTATTTCGTGTTGCTGTTCTTCTACGCATTCTTTCTTAAAAAAAAATTTAAAAAAGAATGAAGAAAAAATATAATTTAATTTTAATTGATACGCAGCCATGAAAGGCATTTTTGTTATTTTCTTCATATAATTTTATTTCCCGCACATATTAAATATTTGTCGATTATTATCGTAACTCAACGCAACAAAATAAGAACGGAAATAATAATAATAACACAATGGAGCACACAAAAAAATAAAAAAAAAAACAAATAAATACTAAACACAAAATATGTGAAAAACAAATTTCTTGTACACGTTCTTTTATAATTTCATATTTGAGTAACGCCACAAAACCCAATAATTTTTGCTTATCGCGCGAGAAAAATCTTTAAATTGCAGCTGACCAAAATTCATGGCTCCTCAAAAAAGAAAAAAAAAAGTGTTAGTCATTGGCTTGTTAACTACTTGCTTGTAGCGAACCAGAATAAAAAGGAAAAAACTCCATAGCCATATTGAAACGTAAGCAAATGTAGGGAATTTTTTATTTATTTATTTTTTTTTTGTTTTTGGTTTTTTTTTTTTTGTATTATGAAGTCCGAAGAAAACAGCAGACAAAACAGAACCAACAATAAGTTGAGGAAACATCGCTATGCCTATACAAAAATGGTTAGATTTGTATTTGTACCGCCTCTCAGTCGCCGCCGGCAGACCCTTTTAGCCTTTGAACCTTCTGCAACAAAAGGCACGCAGGTAGTGTGTAGTCTGCTTTTGAATACACAACTCATCTATCCCATGGCATGCACAACTTCCATACAACTGCTACAGCTAACATCTTTAAGTTCTTTTTCGTTTCTTTTTTTCTTTTTTATCGCGCTGTTATGTGTTTTCTTAACATTTTTATTTCAAATGTTGTGAATTGTGCTTAGGTCGATGCTGGTCGGCGCATTTTCCTGTCTGCTAAGCTGTCTCAACAGAAATGCGTCAACTGCGTCAAATGCGCGTGCGCATATTTCTTAAATGCGTAAGCGACTTTGACTAAAACTGCTTAATAATACACTGACATATACACACACACATACACGAACAAATACATGCACACATAAAAAGAATTTTTATTGTTCGGCTATCAACGCTTGTGTAATTTGATTGTAAGCAAGGCGAAGCTTAGAAAGCATTTAACTTATAATATGTTGGCTTTTCGCCAAGCCAAGCCAAGTCAAGACAAGTCAAGCCAAGCTGCTGCGCTGAGTTGTGCGTACGCGTGGGACGCTGTGTCGCTTAAGCTAGCCTAGACCTGCTCGTCGTTTGACCGTTTCTATGTCTGTATACATTTTACTCCTATATGTCTGGCAAGCGGTAGACCTTAGCTGTAGCTGACACACAATTTAATGTTATTAGTCGCGCATTTATCAATATTAGTTTTGCCAGTTTCGCTTTTGTTCGCCGCACACACGCATTCAACTTTGAGACGATTACATATTATTACTATTATTATTTTCATGTCTTTTGCCATAGTCAGCTCTGGTTTTTGTTTTTTTTTTTTTTTTTTCAGTAATTTTTTTCTTATTGTATACTAATGGCTGCGTTGAAAGGCTTACTTAACATGCGTTTCTTTAGACTTTGTTTGATTCCGACGAAATTATTGTCGATCCCAAGTTTGGTGGATGACGATTTGTGCTGCCAACTACTTATTATGATGTGACCATATATGTGTATCTGTATGTTTGATATCAAGCGAAACAGATCATTTCGGAACAAATAATAATAGTATACGACAAAAATGAAAATCAATTTTTTTTTATTATGCATATTATTAGCCTATCAGTATGTTATGTTAGAACTTGGTGTAAATTACCTATTTCATTTGCCTAATGCCCATTTATGCCATATAGCGCAGGATGTACATAAATTAGATTTATTTGTTTGTTAAATTGTCTAACTTGTGCCTACTGTGAAATACACGGCCAAAATGATTTATTAAAATTTCTCAGTTTACGTCCTACGAATTTATTCCCCGTCAAGATAAGAATACAATGAGAATACTTGGAAAAATAGGGAAATGAAGTTCAAGTATTCAACATACACTTCTAACAGCTTGTAGAAATTTTGGATTTCATTGATACGTCAGTCGTACATCCACTCATTCTTAAACGAAGTAAATCCGAACAATGTTCTAAATAAAGTGTTTTTAGGAATACCAGCTCAAGGATTTAAATTATTTTTATTAAATTACTTTCAAATATTTTATCACAAAATGAAAAATATTATGCTCTAATATTCTATAAAAAAGTTAATTTTTTTTCTCATATGAACAATTTTGAATACTCTTTACTAATTCTCATTTTCAATTTTCAGCATAAAATGGCTGCTTCGTGCATCGAACATAACTGTGAACACAACTTCTAAAAATGGCGGCCAACGAAGTGAGGGCAAGAAATACGAAGTGCTTTTAGCTCGCAGACACGCACGAAACGCAACAACAAACAGGATGCAAAAAATGTCCTCCCAAATATTTTTAAAGAATAGCAAACAGTTAAGGAGAAAGACGATAAGTGATCAAAGTGTTTACACAATGTATCACAGATGTCGACGACGAAGTCGCTTTAGTAATACGACAACATCAGCAACAACAGAATCGATTAAACCCGCGCCAAAATACCTCAACAGTTGCCTAACGCAGCTGGTATTGTTTCTGCTGATCGCGCTTGCCACGCCCACTACGGCGGCGAACAAAGAACACGTACGCACACTCGAAGTGTACGAAGGTGTGCCAGTGGGCCATCAGATCGGCTACATCGATGATTATTCGAATGGCATCGAAAGCCGGCCCCCGTACATAATTGTCTCGGGCAATGGCAACGGCGTCGATACGGACCTCGCGATTAACGGTTCGACGGGTGAGATACGCACTAAAGTGAAACTCGATCGTGAGACGCGTGATTCGTATAGTCTCGTCGCGATATCCTTCAACGGTGTCAATGTGCGTGTCGTCGTCAATGTGCTCGATGAGAACGATAATGCACCGACCTTTCCGACGGCTGTGATGAACATTGAGTTTCCGGAAAATACGCCACGTGATGTCAAGCGTACATTACATCCCGCGCGCGATCTCGACTCGGCCAAATACAATACGAAGAAGTATAACATCGTTTCGGGTAATGTGAACAATGCGTTTCGTTTGTCATCGCATCGTGAACGTGACGGCGTGCTCTATTTAGATCTGCAAATCAATGGATTTCTGGATCGTGAAACGACGCCAGCATATAGTCTGCTCATTGAGGCTTTGGACGGGGGCACACCACCGTTGCGTGGCTTGATGACGGTTAACATAACGATACAGGATGTCAATGATAATCAACCGATCTTCAATCAGAGTCGTTACTTTGCCACGGTACCGGAGAATGCCACTGTGGGCACAAGTGTGCTGCAGGTCTATGCATCCGATACGGATGCCGATGAGAATGGGCTTGTAGAGTATGCAATCAATCGCAGGCAGAGCGACAAAGAGCAAATGTTTCGCATTGATGCGAAGACTGGTGTCATCTATATAAACAAGCCATTGGACTTTGAAATAAAGGAGCTACACGAGCTCGTCGTCGTTGCCAAGGATCACGGCGAACAGCCGCTAGAGACTACGGCATTCGTTTCGATACGCGTCACCGATGTCAATGACAATCAGCCAACGATTAATGTCATTTTTCTCTCTGACGATGCATCCCCCAAAATATCGGAGTCGGCGCTGCCTGGTGAATTCGTGGCGCGTATCTCAGTAAACGATCCCGACTCAAAGACCGAGTATGCTAATGTCAATGTGTCGTTGCAAGGCGGCGATGGGCACTTTGAGCTGACCACGCGTGATAATAGCATTTACTTGGTCATTGTCAATCTGGCGCTCGATCGTGAGACAACACCTAATTACACACTTAGCGTGGTCGCCACCGACAAAGGCACGCCGCCATTACATGCCTCAAAGACAATCTTTCTGCGCGTTACCGACATCAACGACAATGCGCCCGAATTCGAACAGGATGTGTACCATGCCAATGTCATGGAGGTAGCAGATCCCGGCACGTCCGTCTTGCAAGTGGTCGCATATGATCGCGACGAGGGCAATAACTCAGCCGTCAGTTATGCTCTCGCCGAGACGCCCGAAACACATGCGCAATGGTTTCAAATTGATGCGCACACAGGTTTGATAACGACACGCGCCCATATCGACTGCGAAACGGAACCCGTGCCGCAGCTGACGGTGATCGCCAAGGATAACGGTCATCCACCGCTGACATCGACGGCAACGGTCCTGGTCACCATACACGATGTCAACGACAACGAGCCCATCTTTGATCAGAGTTTCTACAACGTCTCCGTGGCGGAGAACGAACCAGTGGGCAGGTGTATACTTAAGGTAAGTCACTGAGTGTTCCTATAAAATATGGCTTTGGCATAAGCCACTTCTAGCATGTTCTGTTGTGCACTTGCATGGGCGGTAGTTGCCTGTTGCTGCTGTAAGAGCCGTAAACCCATTATAAGCAGCAGCGATAAACCGCAATCGAAAAACCTTGTGTAACGCATTGAACACAATGAGCGTTGCTTATGGATTTTTTACGTACTTCAAAATTTAATCTCATGCATCAATTATACGAACTTGTAGCGCCAAAGACATTTGCCTGCTGCTATGAGCTTTTCTGTTACTAACGAAAAAGAAAAAAAAAACATAGAAATGAAAAAAAAACTTTTTTTTTTAAATGCCAACAACGGTGCCTCTGGCATACTTAAGCCAGACCGTGCGCTTTTTTCAACATTCTGTTGTTAGTGTTATTATTGTTGTTGTTGTTAATCCATTCATCATCGGGTAATTACATTTTTTATAACATTTTCCAGCCAAAATGAGCAATTCAAAACAAAACCAAAAACAAAAAACTGTTACTTTGCGCTTAACGAAGGTATTTTGTAAATTTTATCCCCTTTTTTAACTTTTTTTTATTATTTATTAGATTTTTTTTTTGTTTTTTATGTTTTAGCTTTAACCTTTTTTCCACACTCTCAAGAGTTGTATTTTTTTCTATGTATTTTCTATGCTATCAAATGTGACCTCTCTTTTTGTAACTATTATTGCTGGTGCTTGTTGCTGCCTGAGCGTGTAATATTACAAAAAAACAAAAAAAATAATAATAATAAAGAAATAATAACAATAATAAGAAAAACAGTAAAAAGAAAAGGAAAAAAATCCCGGCTGCTACATGTCAAACTTCCCAAGCAATTTAACTACACGAGTTTCAACTCAACGCTTGTAAGACAACAAAAAGCTTAAAGAGATGTACAACAAACAATAACAAAAAAATTGTGACGCAAAATAAAATTATAATAAAATTGTTTATTATTTCTTCTTTTTTTTATTTAAATCTTTTTTGGACTTGTAAATATAATTTTGGCATTAACTGCTTTTTTCTTTCTTTGGTTGCTTTTGTTTTTGCTTTATGTTTTCCCACTTAATAGCAACTTTTTATGTGATTGTTGTTGTTTCATTATACACCTTTGGCTAATTTGGCGCGGAAATGACTTTTATCATTAACAAGCTGGCACGTATTGTAAGCGAGGACTCATAGTAACTTGGAGTGAGACCAAACCGACTGGCTTAGATTTCATTCAAATACAAGTCATTTTATCAATCCTACTACAAGCAGGGATTTTTACCATTTTTTGTTGTTGTTCTTGTTTCGGTTTCTATTTATATTTGTTTACATAAGCAAATCGAAATGCCGGCGTATCAATGTGAATTTGAATTAGTTACAATTGATTGTTGATTTCACAAAAGAAATCCGAGCATAAGCACATCGTTAATTCTTCTTCAAAGATAAACAGAAAAAAGAACGTTCTTATGGCATTGCGTGATTTCATGTTCAAGTAGAAAATGACCCATAGTTCATTGCCAAATATATTTTTTTTCCGAATGTTTCCCACTAAACAAACTAGCTTTAAAATAATATATTTTCACGCACAACAACAACAATAACCACAATGAGACAAGCAGACTACTCAATACGATGGGCCGCCAACAAGCCTCAATAAGCACAAAATCAAATATAATTTTGGCAAAGTAATTTGATGAAATCAGAAAAAAGTCACGTTCCCTTAATTACAAACAAAGACACGGCGATTGCCACAACTCGTTTTGTAGTACTCCATTTATATGTTTTCTTTTTTGCTTATTGTGAAGACACTTAAATCAACCGCAGACAAGACAAAACGCATAATTGGCTAAGCCAACAAAAAAAAAAACAAAAAAATCAACAAGAAATGAAAATAAAAACCACGCCGAAAATGAAATCAGATTCACACTCAGATACAGAAGTTTATATGCGATTTAGACAAAGCTTTGGTAAAATAATCATAAAAGACAATACAAGCAACAACAACCACAACTAAAATCAAATCGCAATAAGCAAACAAAAGCCAAATCGACTAAAAAATCTTCCTTTTTTTGTTTTTTTTTTTTTGTTTTATTTCGATTTTGTTTTGATTTTGTTCTTATACACATTAATGCCAATCTGTGGTCGTGCACACAATAAAAGCCAAAACGCGACCAAAAAATTTCAAATTAAATAAACAACACAACAACAACTAAGTCACTACGAAGCGAACTAAGCGACCTGCGACTAGCGACCAGCAACGCATCAAGCAGCTCAGATCAGGCACAGCAAAACGGTCACAAACCGAAAAAAACCAACTTAGCCAAAAATTAAAGCAGCACACGAACAACAAGCAAACAATAAAGAAAATTATGTGTTCGAAGCAAAAGCAACAAACAATAAAAAACTGAAAAATTTGTCTAAAAAACAACCAACAAAAAAAAAAAAAAATAAAAAATAAAAAGAATTCGAAAAGAAAATAAAATCCAAATGAATGCAATAACGCTCCCAAAAAAGCAAGTGAGAACAGCAAATATTTTTCAACTGCTCATCATTGTGCCAAAAGCGTTGGCATTGGTTTAGTTTCGTAGCGGATTTTTTCTTTTTCAATATGAGTGCAACTTCAACTGTCGCGTTTGGAACTTGCCAGCAACAGTAGCAGCAGCGGCAACAGACGTAAAAAATATCGAGCAAAGTTCGTGTGTCCCAGAAAGGACGAAAATGTTTATGACGATGATTATCATGTTTTTCTCGATCAAGCCGATGATGGTACGAGTGCAACGTTCGCACACAAATACCTTTTTAAGTTGTGTGTGTGACTTCGTTTATTTTACGGGCAATAGCCGCGCACGAGGGAGCAAATTACTTCTCGAGTGTGTGAGTGTGTGTTATGCAGCTGCGAATGGAATTTCCAATCATGAGCATAATTGCAGCAGCGGTTACAGCAACAACAATAACAACAACATGCACGATGCTCCTCAACTTGGTACAGGTAACAGGCCTCTGTCTGCAAACACTTGCAAAGGAGCAACTGTCTTTTACTATAACAATAAAAATCTCTGTAGAGTAAACAATACCCAAAGAAGCCGCACTCATGGACATGGCATACACATATGTCAAACTCTCAGCCACATTTTACATGTCCCATTAACTTATTCAGGTTTGTTTGGCGTCAAGTTGACCTGGCCCCAATGGTGGCGTTGACGTGGGCGCTCGCAGGTTCATTTCTCATTTTGAGCGCATAATTGGGTACATGATGATAACTTCCGCATTGCTTGTATATGAGTTTCATATTTATATATACAATATATGCATTTATATTTAATATCTTTCATTTCACTCATTTCTCTTTGTGAAAGCTAAATACAAAATGCGTGTGAGAAGTGCGCAAGGTTTTGTTAGTATAACGCGGATATGAATGAACGCCCTTAGCTCTGGTTTATACCTGCTGCTGTGCCTATTTGGCTGATTTTTATAAAAAATGAGCGCGCAACGGTTTTTCTAGTGAAATGTTTTTATTTTTAACTTTATCTTATATATTACTTTTTTTATACCACTTTTTTAAAGATATTATTTTCATCCGGAAATGTTATTTAATTAGAGGCCGCTAGCCAGTTAATGGCTGCAAATTACACTTTAATTCGGGTCAACAAAGAAAAAGGGTAACGAAACGTAACAAAAGACTTAGACAACGAACTTGCGCGCGCTCAATTTTTTTTTTTCATTTTTTTTTTTACTTTTGTTTTTTATGTGCTTTGGCGAGTTTATTAATATTTTTAATATGCGCCGATTAAGGCGTAGCATTTGAAACGCGTCGTTGGCTCTGCAAGTCATAGCAATGCGTCTGCCACCGCTGACACCAACAAACGCAGCAAAAAAAGGAAATATAAAAAAAGTAACGTTAGACGCGACCAAATTTCGTAAACGTAACAAAAGACTTGCATTGGAATTCTTTTTCTGCGCAGGCAAGTGTTGGCGGTGCCGTTGTAGTTGTTCTTGCTTGCAGTGGTGATGTTGCCGTCGTATGTACTGCGTCATTGTAGTACAAAATTAAAAACTCATTATGCAAATTACAACAAAAGCTTGATTTGTTGTTGCTGTTGTTCGGCAACTATGCGCCAACAATCAGTTACTTTCTAAGACAACATAATTTCTACAGCATGTTGTAGTCGCTGCAATTGCTTTTGTTGCTATTGCTGGTCGTGTTGTTGTAGTTTGCCGTTTTTGTTTTAAGTTCCTTCATATGCGGAACGTTTTTGCTGTTTTCGCTGTTGTTGTTGTTGTTGTTACACACTAAATTACATACAATTACAAGCAACAGCAACAGCAGCGACTAAAATTGTTTAGAGAAAAGTGTAGAATCGCACTAAACAACAAACACAGCAAACAACAACAACAAATACCAACTGGTATGTGGGAACAGCAACTACAATACAAAATGGAAACAAAACAACTAAAAACGAAATAAATTTCTTATTTTTGTTGTAAAATAGAAGCCACAGCAAACCATTTGGAAAATCGCGTAAAATTAGTTGTTTGCTGGTGTCATTATTATTGCTTTGGTTGTTGCTGATGTTGCTATTATTGTTGCTGTTGCTGTTGCTATAGCTTCGTTGCTGTTATTGTCGGCAATGTTGTTATTATTGTTTTAGCTATTGTTTGCACTAATCTCAGTAAATCTTTTACGACTCCCACAATTTGTGCACAACAGACAGCTGTTTCTTGTTGGCATTGAAGCTCACTTGTGCCGTGCCGTGTTGTGTTGTGTTGTTGGCGCGCGCAATGCGCACAGTCGAGATTGTGGCATTTGGAGATTTGCCGGAATTTGTAAAATTTTTGAAATGTGTGCTGTCAGACTTATGGTCGCTTGTCTACACAAAACTATAGACTCTAATGTTAGGTTGTAGAGTATTTTATATCATTAACTCATTATTTTCAAATTTTTTTTTGTTGTTTTTTTATTTCTTTTTTGTTCACGGTTGTATGTATTGCGTTAGATTTATAAAAGCAAGTAGATTAATGCAAACAGGAACTTTATTATTATAATTTCCAATAGCGTAAAATAATACTACTGAACTGTTGTTATGGTAACTTGTGGTTCGCTTATTTCGAAAATTGTTTCAGACTACTTTCGAATTAATTATTCCGACTGCTAAGTCACTAACATCTTGCTGTGATGAAGCTGCTGAAAAATAAAAAATATTTGGCAAGGTTTCTTGTGCAAGTTTTTAAAGTTTTCAAAATATAATTGTTTTTAGTTTACACTAACATATAAATTTCAATTTCTGATAAATTTTCTGCTATGGAAAATTTTAGTGTAGTTTTCGCAAAGAACTAATATTATGTTAAATAAGAAGATAAAAATTGGTTTTGGGAAGATATATCATAAAAATTGATTTATGGTAGTTCTCTTTCCTTTTTCGTTTCAACTACATTTTGTGAATTTATATTATGCTTTTAAATCTCATTTGATTCTATTTTGATAAAATTTCACTTTTAGATTTCTTTTGCGTTCTGAATTTATAATTTAGTATATTACAAAAATTAGCTCTACACAGTCGTTTCTTTATTGAAAGTGACGTAGTATAGCATGAACATAGTGCCGACTATAATTTGATATCCATAATTATTTATTTATTTACTTAATTGTCAATTGGTGAGATTAGTATTAATTTTGATTAATTTCGCAAATATTTGTTTACCTAACATGCCTTCAGGTTGCCAACTCTGACAGGTAAATGTTCTGGCTCTAGACCACACACATATTTTTTGCCCAAGGAAAACTTTCGTTGACCCGCAGGTGTTTTCAGTGTCATCAGCTGAGTTTCTTTCACTTTGCTTGCTAACGGTCACATTAACAATGCTACCAACACGTGTCTAAAATATTATATGCAAATAAAATTAATACTTCTTAAGAAATAATATTTGCCTGTAAATATGTCATTCATCTCTACAACTAGCACCACAATAACTAAGCAAAAACAGAAAATTTTCTTTAACTGTTCAAACTTTTTGTTATTTATTTATTTAAGTTTTTGTTTTTTTTTTTGTTTTTTTTTTTTGTACACATATACCACACAACACCACATGATCTTGTCATTATAGGAGTTCGAAGTAATCATACAACAACACTTGAAGCAACTTGAACAGTTTTCACTGTAAAACACAACTTGAGCTTATAGCATACCGACAGAGCGATAATTTCGCAAATGACACCGCATGCAAAAGCAAAAAAATACAAAAAAGAAAAAACTGCCACTGAAAATAAATAAATAAATACGAGTACATATAGATATAGAAAAAATCCAGCTATAAAGTCAACATCGATTAGAAAATAGCGAGCAAAGCATAAATGCTGATAAAACATGCAAGAAAGTGTTTGGCCTGGACTGGTTTACACGCTCGCACACACACACTCGCTCGCTGGCTAGCTGGCTAGTTGCCTTTTACGCCTGGCTTGCGCTGTGTGACAACAACAACAGCAATAACAGCAACTGGCAAACAACAATAACAACAGGCATAACAATGCATAAGGGTGCTACTCAAAGCCAGAGGAACGCATACAAATATTTTTGAGTGCACAATGTAATAAAAGCAATATGATTTTCTTTTTTATTTTTGTTTTTCATGGCTTTTTTTTTTTGTTTTTTATTTTGTAGAAGTTTTTCCCATACTTTTTTTCGACACTTGTACACATGCGCTCTACGAGCAATATGCTCATATATGCTCACCCTGGGCTCTCGCAGTCTTGCGACTCTTCGTTTGTGCTCACTGGTTTGCCGCTCTCGCGCATGGTCAGCCACTACGCAACTTGTTTTGCACAATTTTAATTTTATAAACACCTTTAACGCATTTTTGTGCGCTCACATTCCATAAATGCCAGCACAGACAAGAACACGACCAAGAACAGCAACGGCAACAACACCACTACCAACACCACCAACAAATACAACAACAACGGGAATAGCCAAAAATTTTGCGGTAGAAAATTCACCTCGCTTCTTGCCTGCTGACAAACTCATTCAGCAACATATTCAGCGGCAATGCCGCATGGCACTCGGCATTTAACTTCGCATTCATTGAGTTTTACGCTCACGCTCTTGTGTCACTCTCAAGCGCTCCTGCTCTCTCTCTGAATTTATTTTGATCTGTCTGTGTGCCTTTCCTAATCGTCTGCACGCTTACTCTGTGCTCTAGGCTGTCACATTTTTATGCACAATTTTATTTTGTTTGTTGCTTCATCACGTCCATGCTTTGTTCTGCGCTTACTCGCTCACCAGCTCAGCTTGCTGTGCCAACTCTCGTCGCCACTAACCCCCTTGGCTGCTGTCACACCGCTGTAAGTGCTATCTCACTCAGACACTTTGCACGAAAATGCGTGCAAGGCAAGTGGCTGGAAAAATCATGGCGCGGTGTATGCTGTGCAGAAGCCGGTTTTGTTTGGTATTTTGTAGTCTCTTTGTCTTTTTTTCTTTTTTTGTGTTTTTTCTTTTATTGCTTCGGTTTCTTCTGCTTCTGCTTGTGTCTTGTGCTTCTACACCTCTGCCACCACTACGACTGCTGCTGCGCGCACAGCATGTACGCCTCAGCAACATTTGTTGGCCACAAAATAATTATTATTTTTGTTGTTGCACGTAAGTGTGTGTGAGTGTGTGTGAGTGTGAGCGTATGTGTGTGTATTTACGTTTACTTGGCTGCCTTAGCTCATTGTCTGCGCAAGTTTGTTGCCTGAGTCTTTTGTTTGTCGCGCGCCTATTTTAGCCAAATTGCGCACAACTGCAACAAAACTCTTGACTTGACTCGCAACGTTTTGCACTTAACTCAAACTCATTGCGCAAATTTTTAATTAAGTAGTCGCTCAACGCTGATAAGCGTGCCGCAACAACATAATTCTTAACGCAAAGTCACAAGGAAAAAGAAAATAAAACACAAAAATACACAAAAAAAACAAAATCCCACGAGTTGCAGCCTAAAACATTTTTCTTGCTGTAAAATTAAACCAAGCATTTTGCACCATGCAACGTCTATAAGACACACAGCATTGCCAAAAGCGACGATCGCAATCAAAACATCAATAAACCTTAACTGATATGACTGGCTGGCTGGCTGATACTTAGTGCAAGTGCGAGTGTGTAGTGTGTGCCGTGTACCGCGTGTCCCCGTGTGGCACGTTGGTTATGGCGCTCGCTTGCAAGAAGCCAATAGCGACCAGCGGCACAAATTTTGCATATTTTCCGTGTGCAACATTTTTTTTTTTTTTTTTTGCTTTTTTTTCAATTTTTTTCTTGGTTAGTTCTTTGGTTTTTGACTTTTTTTATTATATATAAATATTTTTTTTTAACAAGTGTGCGCTGCGCATGCCTGTATGGTCAACCTACTTACTTGTAAGCAGTAATAAAAACAACAAAACTAACTGCGTCACATAACAAATGCACCGCAAGAACGATAACAAAAACATTAAAACAAAGCAACGGCAAGCGCAACAATAATCAAACTACCAACATTGTTGTTATACTGGCTGCTTGTTGTTGTTTTTATTATTATCAATGCGTGCGCTTGAGCCGCGTAGTACACATGTGTATGTTGCTAGCGCTCTTGTGCTGTTGTTGTTGTTGCCGCTTGAGTTGTTGTTGTTGTGCCTGATGATGATGATGACGTCGACGTGGACGATGACGATGCTAATGTTGTGGCTGCTGCTGTTGCCGCTGCTGACGATGTCGACGACGCCGACGTGGACTACGATGGGCATGATGTTGCCATATTTAGTAAATACCGCTGTCTATAAACGTACAATCAATGCGCAACGCTTTTCTGATTGTTGTTGTACTGTATAGTGGTCGCTTTTGTTGTTGTTGTTATGCTGATGCTGATGCCTTGCCACTACAAACACTACGCATTGAAGTAAGCAAGCCAGCAAGCGAGCACGCCAGCCAGCAAGCAAAGCGTTTGCGAACATCACAACAACCCGAGGGCATTGGCTACTGCATTTGCATAGCAGCGTAAAACACGGTACAAAGTCACTGTGTAAGGAGTAGTTAAGGTACGCAAAGCAACCAACGAAGCAGCGGATGAAGAAGACGAAGAAGAAAAGGAAGGAGAGGAAGAAGCAGGAGAATAAAAGCAACAACAACAGCAGCAGCATCTTTAGAACAACAACATTGCTGCAACAGTGTAGTAAGACATTTATAACTCAGCTCTATTGGAAATACGAGAATGCCGGATTCATTGTAGAAATATTCTAACATATGTACATTGTGTGTGCTTTTGTTCAGTTTAGCCTTCATGCTTAGCAATAGACATGATTTTACCCCTTGATGTTGCTTTGTTCATATCCATGTCTAAGTCAGAGGCTGAAATTTCGTTTAAAGAAAATGTTTAATTATATAGCAGATATAAGAGAAGACAGAAATATTTTTAATAAACAAATTATCTCAATACTGACTTTTTACATTCGTTGGATTAAATAGGGTCTAAAATAAATATTAATATGGCTTGCAATCAAGTACCCTGCAACCAAGCACGTAAATATTTATTTGAAATACAGTTAAATGACTGAAGAAATGACTTGATTTTTAGATGAGATACGCCAGTTATTTAACGAAACGTTAAAATAATGTTGTTTAGTTGCATTATCGATTCATCGCCTATACAATATTATCCTATATTTAGGCAGGCTTTACATCATTAATTCAGCAAAATATAACTCTTTCAAGAACAACAAGTCGCATTGACTTGCTTGCGGAAATTACATTGCGTAACTATTAAATATTTTCAAATTCTGCTTATGGCATAAATTTTACAATACGTTTCCGTCTTCGTGCCAGCATCACATTAATATATATATATCACAAAATACATATAATTTCAAATCAAGAAAACAAAAAAAAAAATTTTTTAAATACTAATAATTTCGCAATGCTTGGCCGGCCAAATCAATATTAAAGCTTTTATGTTATTTATTTATTTATAAGTACTTTTTTTTATTATTTCTTTTTTTTTTGCGAATGAGGCACAAAACAATTAACTCATCTTGAAGTCCATTAACTGCGCAACTGCCAGTCCAACTGACTATCCATCTCTGCCTTTATCTCTCTGCTTCTACTTGCCCGACTACGTAGTGCTTTACCTACTGCTAGCAAACAACTGAGACGAACGCATTTTATGTGTGCTGTGGCTTTGGCTGCTGCTGCTGCTGATGTCGGTAAAAATCAATAAAAATCTAACAATATACCGAAAACTTACTTCATGCATATTCAAACGTAAAGCGCTTACGGGGCTGTAGCTGCGTTAGTCTTGCCACCTCAAGCGACAACAACAAAAACAACAACGTTAAAATATTTAAAGCTGTTTTCTAGTTAACAGCAGCAACATAGACAAAATCCAAGCCAAAAAACGAAACAAAATTCGAATAGCACATTGGAGTGTATCAAAAGACGAAATGTTATAGGCATGCGAAACAAAATGCGAAAACCGAAAGTGTAATGATTGATGACTACATTGACGACTTAGGCAGCAGCTAAGAGATGTTTTGGCAGCATCTATGGCGTTGGCTACAATTAAGGTTTAAATAAGCGCAAAAATTGGTGGCCAAAACCATACATACGTATGCCACAATGCAGTGCAAATGTGTGAGTTCCGTGTCCGTTGTGTATGTGAGTGTGTGTGTGTGCGAGTGTGTCTGCCCAGATTTGCATACAAGGCGTTGTGTCTTTACCGCTGCCGTTGTGGCAAGCGAATTGGCTGTGCTTTGTATTTTTATTTTTCATTCAATTTTTTTTTATTTCTTTAAGATTCTTGAATTTTTTTTTTTGTTTTTTTTTTTTTTTATTTTGTTGATCCTGCTGTTGCTGCTGCTTAACAACTTCTGCTGAAAAACGTGCGATTCTAAATGAGCATATCAACAGCTTACATGGCAACAGGAACAAAAAAAAAAACAACAACAGAGGAAGCAGAATAAAAAACAAAAAAATGTCAGTAAAACTTCCAGCAATCTTTCAATGTGGCCCAAAACGAAAGACTTCAGAAAAAAAGAATAAACTTGACTACAGTCATTGGCTGCGGCAGCGGCTGCAGTTGCTGCTGCTTTTGCTGTTGCTGTTGCTGCTGCTGCTGTTGCTGCTGCCGATGCATGTGAGATGCACCGTTGATAGCTTTTGCATATCGTTGTCGTCGTCATCAACGTCGTTGTCCTCTGAGTACTCGTCGGAATCGTAGTCGACGTTGTTGGCTGCTGTCGCCGCTGTGGTTGTTATTGTTGCTGTCGTTAATGTTACTGCCAGAGCGTAGTTCAAGTCAAAGTATTTACCACAAAAGCTGGCAGCTTATTTGCCCTAATGTGTGCTGTGTGCTTGCTTGCTTGCTTACTTACTGGATACCCGTTGTCTGTGTTCTTATATGCATGGTAAAAGGATACTTTGCCAGTGACACAAAGGCAAAGGCGAAACCAACTGCACAGAAACTACAACAACAACAGCAGAAAAACGACAGCCAACGTTGTACAACATACAGGAAGGCACAATTTTAATTAGTTAATTATTTTTACTTTTAAACAAACAAGATTTCAAGACAAAACCCAAAGCACAACATCGCTAACAAAGCAAAGTAAAGCAAAGCAAAGCTAAGCACTTTCCAATTGAATTGTGCTGTGCGGAGTGTTTGTGTTCGAAAATGCATTAGGCTGAGTCGATATACATATGTAAGGGTGTGCGATAATTATTTAGCTGAGGACTACCACAAGGCAAATTAGTCGCTTATGTAATCATCTGTATACTAAGTATACACGTCTGTATTACAGATAATAAATTGGGCTGACTTTTAATTTAACACAAACAAGTAAGCGAAAATTGCTTAGAAGTCCTTAAACTCAGCTCAGGCCCATTTGGGCTTTAATTTTGAGCAACTGGTGCCAATCAATTGCCTTTTGGCTGAGTTTAGTACAACAGTAATCTTGAAACCGAAACACTCAGGTATTTATTATTATAGCGCATTTGCTGTATGCACGTCTAAGTGCAAATCACGGCGTGCAAATCACCCCAACGTACGTATCTGCACTCATACACACATACCTGCCTTTGGGAAACTCTGCCACACACTTATGCACCTACTCTGGCTTGCCAGCGCAGTCAGTCGCTGCGATGCGAGCCAATCTGCATACGTGCATCTTTGAATTTCTTCAGCATTTTTGTTTTGTTGCTTTTGATTTTGCTTTTCTTGGCAGTTTCGGCTTAGTTGACTTTTCTACTTATTTGTCGTCTTAAATAAAAGTGCCCGACTCTATTTTTACTATTTGTATACTACGTATGCAAACGTTGCTTTGTGTTGTGGTTTTTGTTGTTAAAGTAATAGTACATCCAATTGTTGTTGTAACTTTGTTGCTCATTTAAACGTTTTAACTGATTTTTAACAGATTTAATTTTATTTAATTCTTTGCCATTTTACTTTTACCTTACGGGCTGGCGCATCAGCTTGCTTAAATTGTAAATAGAAGAAACAAGAAAGGTATATTTTTCATATACATACATATATATATATATATATATATCGAATAGGCATTGTTTAGTAATTTGTCAGCAGTGCCAACAGAATTCTGCTGGATGTTTTGTTTTTTTTTTTTTCTTTCTTTTTTTGCAGTCGCGCAATTATTCATAATTAATTCAGACTTTTTTTTGCCGTTTTTGCTTAAGTTTCATGTTTTCGGTATGCTGTTGCTACTAAAACATATTTTATTCTATACGACGGCTTACGACGGTTGTTTGTTTGGCGTATGTGTTGTCGGTTAACATATGTTCGCATTTGCATATTTCTATTCATGCGGTGCGAGTTTATTTACTTTTTTTTATTAACTAATTTTTTTGCTTTTTTATTACTGTTTAACAATAGCAACACAATAAACACATTTTTTATTAATGATTTTATTTATTTATTGTTATTTTCGTTGCTTTTGTCCATAACGATTTATTTCTACTCGTGCTGAAATTAAATTGTCAATCATTTTCATATTTAGCGTCTTATGTGAAAAGCAGTTTATGCCAAAATCAATGAAAAAAAAGTAATAATAACAAAAAATAAAATCCACCATAAAAAAAAATTCTTTTATTAATTATTTTTTTTATGTTTTATTTTTTTTTTTTTTAATTTTTTAACAGTCATTGCTATTTTGTTAAAATGTTTTGTTGTGTGCTTATTGCTTGAGCTTTTAATCCGGCAGATACAAAAGCCATGTTTGGTCAGGCTGCTACTATGTAAATGAGTTATGTGCTTATTAATCGACTTAAGCAGAAGTTTAGTATACCAAATTTGTTTGCGTATGAGTTGCATGCGTGGACAGCAATCAGAGCTACCGTGATTTTTTAAAGTGAAGGTTTAGATTTTGAAAAGTAGGTAAAGTAATAAGCATAGTGCTTTTACAGAAGAAATAGATAAAGGGCACCAAACGTTTACGGCTACCTGCGGCTGTATATGATATTTGTGATTGCTTAAAGTAACTTGAGTAAAAATTTGTTATTTTAGCTCAGTGCTGCTTTTTTAAATACTGCTTGGCTTGACTCAGTACAGGTTAAAGATATTTATTGGTAAAAATATATAAACAAATTCCTACTTCCCTCATTTTTAATTTTATAAGAAGATTTTTTATAAACAACTTCTCAACACGATTTTCATACATTTACACTGGCACTTAAAACCTTTTTTTTTTTTTTAACTATCCCGAACTATTTCATTGCCTCGTTTAACCACATTTTATAAATTACCTGCTAAAATATGCTGCAGAATCACTTGTTAATAATATCATTTGTTGTATAGTTCGGTAATCAAAGAAAACAAAAAAAAAACTAACCTTAACCATAACGATCACCAGCAGCTTAGCCTACTAAATCATCTCGCGACCAATAAAAACTAGTTAGAATGCATAATTTTTATAATTTCAACTCAAAAACTAATAAAACACAAATTCCATATAAACATAATTTATATTATTCATATGTGTATATGGCTACATACACACAAACTGGCAGTCAGACAGACAGACCGACAGCTATTTCTTTTAAATACACATAATGCTTTTACGATTCATAAGGTGTCTGAGCCGCTCACACCATTTTCGGCTAAAAAATCATTAACAAGTAAAGCTAAAATGTTTAATGGGTTTTAAGCTGAAGTCTAGACAGCGCAGATACAAGTTGATGCTTTATTAATTTTATTGCTTTTTTTCATGTTTTTGGTAAATTTTTATATTTTGTTAAATTCATTTTCAACAAAACTATAAAATATTTGCTTTAAGTAACAACTGTGTGTGTATTAAAAAAGACAACATATGCATATGAGCATAAAACAGGTCAGCAACGTGGAGTATAGCCACACACAGGTACACAGTGTAGTCATTAATCCTGCCAAATATACAAACTTCAAGAAATCAGCAACAGAAAATCATTAAAATTGGCGCAAACATAAAACAAGGAAAAAAAAAACTGATGCTTGCAAGGAATTTTACCACACTAAAAATTAAAGCGAAGGTAGAAAATGAAATACAGAATGCTGCAATAAAATTGCAACTTTGTAAAAAAACAAAATTATTGATTAAGACCAATAATAACAACAAAAACAACAATGAGAACAACAACTACTACAATATCATTAAGCAGAAAGGGAGCAAGAAAATTGCTGATTGAAAACACAAACGAGTATACAACAAAGAAGCAGCAAGCAAAGGTAAAAGAATAAGACAGGAAAAAAAAATAACTGATCGAAATGTAATTGCAGTTGTAATTTGTACACTCAGCAGAAAATATAAAAACAAGAAAACGCAGAAACCTAAAATGAAATCAAGAAAGAAGACATAAAACAAAGCATAAAGAAATGTTCAAGTAACCAAACGAAATATCGACAATGGAAAATGGTGTTTATGGTTGCTAAGCACCAGTTGCCAGCGTACATCTTCAGCTTTTTCCTGCCGCTGCTCGTTTATAAATGCCTTTTTAACACTCTCTCTACATTTTTAAGTTGCATGTTAATGGGTCACAACAACAACAACAGCAACAACATAACAATAATACAAGCAAGTAAACTACAAAAAAAAAAAAAAAATAAAAATTCTACACAAGTCAGCAAAAGTTTTCAGCTCATTTTTCAAACTTAAATTCAAACCCAAGCCCAAACCCTAAAAGCCAAAAGCGAACGTGCGTTTTCAGCCCAGAGGAAGTGTACAAGTACACACATTTGTACTTTTTCCTTGGTATGCGCAGGCAACAGTGTTATGTGTCATGCAGACAAATTGTTAAAGGTAGCGTATGACTTAGTGTAATTGGCAACGAAGAGGAATGTTTATTTTACTCTTTTTTCAAATAAAGCAGCGACTTGCCTCCATTTGTTGCACTGCATGTGACGAGATTGTACTACTAAGTTGAATTTAAATTAATAAATATAAATATAAAAAATGCGTCCAATCTTTTTCAACTGTAGTTTGTACCAATGGGGCAATCCTATCCACCTTACTCCAAATGACGATTTTCCGTTTTTGTTCTTTATCCTTGCTACATGCGCATACTGCCACATTGGGGGTGCAACTATGCACGTGTAGCATGACAAGCACAACCGCGTCAGCGTATGCTTTAAATAGTGTCTCCACCAAATGTCAGCACTGGCTTGGCTTGCTAAACACCTTGTCTTGGATAGGGTTCGGTTTCCATTACAGCATACGTACGTTGTAGCTGCTAGCAGCAGGCAGACAGCCAACAAATAATACAGGTGAGAAAATTGAAAAATTATATACTATACCAAACAACGTCAAAGGTTAGAAATTGTCTAGTCGGTTGTGGTGTTCGCTTACAAAAGAAGTACTAAGCCAGCAATGGCTAATTTTTCTTAGTTTTTTGGGGTTGAAGGTGTTTAGCTAAAGTTTGTCAAAAGAGCAGGAAGCGTTATATTAATTAAATTTGCAGTTGCACAAATTTTCAAGTTAAATAATGATCATGCCAAAATTTTCAAAAAATAAAAGCCAAAAAATAAAAAATAAAAAACAATAAACAAAAGTAAATTGCGTGCCTTCCAAGTTTGTTGCTTAAGTCTTTCGTTATCTGTGTGTGATTTTTCATTTCACATTGGTCGTCATTTTTTTTCTTAATTTTTTTTGTTGCTTTGCAGTTTATTCGGCTTACTTTTTATTTTTTTGGCAGCTCAATTCATAAATTAAATCAAGTTAATATTTCACTGTCCCTTGGCTGTAGCAATGTGTGTATGTACGGCAGCAACACCTACTTTGCCAAAGATATTAAAATGCTTAATTGAATTTGTTAAGCGCAGCGCCGGCAGCGACTGTGCGCAAGGGTTGGCTTGGCGTGTATGTGTGAGTCTGGGGGGCGGTTGCAAAGGAGAGACGTAACGTTTTGTAACGTACGCGCCTCGTAAAATATTTGTAATTGTTTTCTTTACAGAACTTTTTTTATATTTTTATTTTTTCTGTTTGGGTTAAGTTTTGGCGGCTTGCCTATGCGCTTCGCAAATAAGCTTACTTGGCATTGGACTAAAAAATTCCAGCTTCTATCTTTGCGTTAAGTATAAGTGGATGAAGTTTATTCTTCGGCTGTTAACAATAGAATTGCGCTGCATAAGCAACACATTAAGCAGCGTAGCGCATGAGTACTTCCATATAACCGCAAGTGAATGCAGTTCCGCACTCGCATGTCCATTGCTCGTTACACGTATGTTCGTGCGAATTTCGAACACCCAAACCGCCATAAACAAACGCAAACATTTATTGCAGTTGATTGTTAATTTGTGAAGCGATATCACAGCAGTCGACCCCAAAAAGGCAGTTGCGAACTTTGTGACACCCAGCAACAACTGCAAAAAACCCGAAAGCAGCGATTGTCTGTTGCAACAGCAACAGCAACAGAAAAAAATGACTGCCTACCATGCAGAAAACTGTCGCCTGCACCGCCCGCACCACCAACACCACTGATTGTGCTACCACTGGAGAAATGCGGACAACACAATCCTTCTTTCTTCTTTGCTGTTTTTTATTGTGGTATTTTTTTGTTTTTTTTTCTTTTGATTTTTTTTTTTTTTTTTTTTTTGTTGCTGTAAACTGGCGGCCGGCGCAAAAGACGACGATAAAATACGCTTGAAATGAAATGAAAAGGCACTTTATGTGCATTGTGTTGATCTTTTGATATCGATAAAGTGTGGCGGCGGTCGTCGTAAGAACGTTGCTTACTCACCTTAACCAAGATACTCACTCACCTACTCACTCACTTGCTAACATGCTGATGCTCCGTGGATACGTATGTATACGTGCGACTCGTGCAGATATTAACACGCATGTTTGCCACACAAATGACATGACAAATGTCTTTGACCAACGACTGGCAACCAACAACAACAACAGTAACAACTGCAACAGCAACAATGACACCAACAATTTGCCAAAAGAATAAGAGCGCACACATAACAACAACAACACCAGAGAGAGATAGAGAGAGAGGAAGAGAGCGAGAGAGATAGATAATGCGAAGCGAATGTGCTGCATTGCCATTTGCCAACTTTATGCTGTTGCTGTTTCTGCTGTTGTTGTTGTTGCTCCGTTCGTCATTGTTGCCATATTTACTTGCTGTTGTTGTTATTGTTGTTATGCAATTTATTGTCGAAAGTTCGTAGTTGAAAGAACATTTTAATTTGGCTGCTGCTGCTTCTGCCTTAGCATACCAAAGTGTGCATGCCTTGCCTGCCTGCCTACCTGCCTGCTTTTCATATTGTTTATGTGCCTTAAAGTCGCTGTAAGTCGTTTTGCTGTTAAATTTCATGGCAAATTATTTGTGTTATAAGCTCGTGTTGACCAAAGACCGATTAAAAAATAACTGTTTGTACTTTTATTTATATTTACGAATATTTATATATATATATATATGTATATATATATATAAATATATATATATACATACTATGTATATGCGCATGCTTTTTTAACGTTTTCTTCGCTTACTTCTCGCTGTTGTGCACATATTTCTTTTTACATCTGCGACTAAATATTATAAAAATTTATTTGCAATTCGTTTACATTTTTACGCTTTTCTTACCCTTTGGTGTATTTATTACAAATTTATGTGCGGTTTGTTTCTTTGTTGAACTTTCTTTCGTACTGCCCGTAGGGGGATTAAGCCATGGGATAAGTGATGAAAGAATGAGTCAATTTACGATGATGTAGTTAAGTTGTTGCTAGTGAATGCCTGTACTTTATGCTGTGGGTAGTGAATGTGCGACGCAGATACTTGCGTAATTTTCTTTAACAGATTAATACTACAGAGGTTGGGTTTTGATAACACCCCTGTAAACTTAATTTAGCGTATCGATTAGTGTGTCAGATTTCTGCTGCCTTCCTGTAACAATGAGTTTCGATGACATGTTCCCTCTGAGCATTGACTTGGTATATCAACAAGTATCTGAAATGGCATATGCGCATATGACAAACTTATTAATCGATGACTCTTGTGAATTTTTAATGACTCTTAGACCCTGCATAAAAAATCAATTCATTTTGAAAGCTAAATTCGCGCTCTGACTCACCATCAATAGCACACAATCACTACACCCAATACGCCACGAGTTTAGTGCAAGTGCAACCAAATGCCTGTACCAGTGAAATGCAAACTAAGCTGCCAAGCCATGAGCCCATAGCGTAAGCTAAATATGGCAATCAGCCAAGACTGGCACACTCAGCTGCCCGCCTCCTGCCAGTTTGGGTTTGGATGCGCTTGTCTGCTCAATCAGAGAACATTTCGTATGCTGTTTACCAAATCACTCGCCATATCTCTTTGCTTAACTGTTGATATTTAAACATGTTAAACAAAACTGCGCTTGCTTACAAGTTCATAAATTTGTGCACACGTCTCATTAAACACCAAAAAAAAGTATCAAATTTCTGTACGCTACTACGTTGTTCTACTAAAAGAAAAGCAGTATTTAAACGCTAAGCAACAACACGAAGAGCAACAACAACAACAATAACAAGAGACAAAGCAAGCCACAGAGAAATTATAAGAAGAACTTTGCATGCTCGCACTGTGCGCAAAGAATGAAAACAATCCAATGCAGACATCGCATGGCAAGAAATATACGTATAGAACTTCAAAAGAAGAAGAAGAAGCCAAAGTCGTTGTTTGGTTGTTGCTGTCGCCGGTGCTGCGTTGCTGTTATTGTAGACGAAGAGAGTAGTGGAATCAGTCCACACCGCCAACGTTGTGCTGCGTCTTAACTCAAACTCAATTTGACTTGCATTTTTCGTGTCTTGGCTGAAAGGTTGCTTTGCTTTTTGGTGCTGCGCTGTGCTTTGCTCAGCAGCGCTGTGCTATGCCTGCAGTTTAGGTCGCTGTGTTGCTGTTCTTTTTGAGTTGACTTTTTTGACTTGCTTTTTTATTTTTGGCAATGTTTGCTTTATTTTGTATTTGTTGGTTTACGCTGTTGATGGACATGAAAGTGTATCGTTGTTGACATGTTTGAAATTTTATACACATGGGAGGCGGATTAAGAGATTTCCGAAAAAATAAAAACATTGCCCAACAATACTAAAGTCAACACGACACAGCAACTGCAGTAAAACTGTTTGGCGAATAATGAAGTGAAATTTCATTTTGTGCAGCCGCATTTGTCATGTATGGCAGGGAGATAAGCGCTGATGAGGTGCGTTGCCGCTTGATGGCTGCATTTGTTTGTTGCTGTGGCCGTTGTTATTGTTGCTGTCTTTTTTGCCAATGAGTGAGTACTGGTGTCTGCTTAGCGTTAAGTCTGCATAAATTGTTTTAAGTACGCACTTTGTTTGCTGTACACCTTTATTTTGTCTTCTTTTTGAGTGTGCATTTTGTAACACAAAAAAAAGGTGCAGCCACAAATGCATAAAAATCCGCGTGGTGGGGCCATAGTCAGACAGTCCGACAATCAGACAGCCAGCCAGCCAGCACGCCAGTAAGCCCGCCAGTCAACGAGCCAGTTAGCCTGTCAGTTAGAGCGTCTGTTGATCGGTTGAAATGAAAACAGCATCAAATTAAAGTTAACAAGACAAAGTGTTAATGAATTATTTCGAGGACACGTTGCAATGTTGCCTGACAACTGAAAAACCACAAAACCAATGAAAGCGACAATGGACAACTATAGCAACAACGACACCGACAACGACAACTTCAACGACGGTAAAAACAAGGAGTATAAAAAAAAAAAAACAACAGCACCACAAATGATGCGCACAAATGAATTTCATTAAATTGCAGCCAAACATTGTCAACAATTAAAAGTTAAGCAAAAGCAGGCAAACGCGTCACTGCACTTGTCATGTGCATGGCCAGAGAGGTTCTGAGGTGTGGTGTTGCCGTATGCGCGACTAGGCACTATTTTTAGGAATTTTATTTGCTTTTGGCTTGCTAACTTGCAGCGGCAACAATTGACACGGCTCGGCTTGGTTTGGTTTGGCTTGCTTTGGATTGGTTTGGTTTGACTTGACTGAAAACGAAACGACTGAAACTGAAAGTGGGAATCCTCTGGAGTACACCGACGACGTCGACAACATGTACTCCTTTATTGGTTTTTGTGGTTTATAGTCGTTGTGTTTATTGTTGTTGCTATACATTGAACACTGCATTGTATAGGTAATTGTGTGGCGTTGCTGAAACTAACAAAAAAAAAAAAAAAGACATAAAGAAAACAAATGCTAAACATATAAAAGGCACAATATGTAACCGAAAAAAGATTCGTTAGCGGTAAGCTGTCTGCGCATTTTTTAGCCACACACAGTAGCCAACTTAATGGCGCAAGTCAAATAAATGCCAAACAACGCCAGGGCCATGCAGTGTAGCCTTCAAGAAATAAGCAACAGCGGCAGCAGCAACAACAACAACAACTTCATAGCCATAAAAATGGCTAACAAAATGCATGGCTTTGTGCTTCTAGTAATCATGCAAATTAGCAAGTTTTAATTTCAAATGCATTGCCAGGGTAACATAGCAAAATGGCAGGGACAAGCGAGCAGCGACTATGCAAGTTCGTTGCTTAAGTCTTGCGTTAAGCAGCACAGTGCTGTGCGTTGATTTGTTGTCTGCCTGAATTTGTTTTAATATATTTGTTAACTGGCTGCCTTATGTGTTGATTAGCGTAGCAACTCACTTAGTACGCACACAGCTCATTGGCGCGACATCAATCATACCGGCATAAATTAACATAATTAAAATAATAACAAAATACGAGCGCACCTTACGCACAATTTCAAGCAAAGGAAGGCCTTTCAAAAAAGGAAAAAAAATATTGAGAACTTTAATAAGTAGCAGTGATGTGTGTAGCAAGAGCATGTAAGGGGGTTTCCACTTTCGTTCGATATATGAAATGAGATCATCCAAATTTATGGCCGACAACATTGCCTTAAAGCCAGTTAGGTTAATTCCAATTAATTATTAGTTAATTAATTATGAAAACGTAATCCGCTAAAACTTTATGCTTTGCTGTTTGTCGTGTTGAAATGTAAATGCGTAAGATCGCACTCCGGTGAACTAATAACTAAAATTCTTCTGGTTTAGAATTTAAGGTTGCGCATCTCATAAGATCAATCAGAAACAGTAACCCAGAATTTTTATTATGCATGGTTACAGAAGCATAAACATATAATTTACACATATTTTGCTTTAACATTTTCATGTACGACTCAGCTCACTGTGCACTGCATGGCGCATAGGGTTAATTTGCCAGCCTAGTCATGCCCAGCGTAGACAACAAGAGTCGTCGCCAGCACAGTCGCATCTAACGTAACGCAACGTAGCCCAGCCGGTCAGCTTTCAGCACAAATACCATTATCATGGCTTTACATTAAAAACATACACGATATTTAGAATGCACTCATGTTCGCAATCAGCTTAAAATTAACCAACTTGATGAGCATTAAGCGTATCCTTAGCTGCCGCCGTTGCTGCGCCTGTTGCTGCCTCATACACTTTGGCTCCGACGATTACGCAGGCGCAGACGATGGCTGTCAATGGAAATGTGTGTATGCGTTAAATTTTTCTACATTTGCGCATTCGTACATTGTAATCAAATATTGATTTTTGCATTCTCTTCTGCGCGTTTTGTCTTCTCTATTTTCTTGTTGTTGTTGTTTTTGATGTGGTTGATGTGGTTGACGTTGTTGCAGCATGCCTTGCCCAGCGGTGGTTGCTGATTCCGGTTGCTGCTCTGCTGTGTTTCGCTGCGTTCCTCGCTTGGCCAGTTTGTCGCTTGATAGTAAATAAGAACGCTTTTATGGCCTACACACTTCACATTTGGTTTGCCTGATGTGTCTGTCAACGCTGTCTCCTGCTGCTGTGGCTGCTGCGACTGCTGCTGTTATGGTGGCGGCAACGCAGTAAAGGGATAAATAGCAACTGGATGCGCAATATAATGGAAGCTTAATTTTTCAAGGATATATGCGATTGTTTGTGTCGTGTTTGCCGTTGTTGTTGTTTCTCTTGTTGCTGTTGCTGCTGACGCCGACCACCAACAAGTGTCATTTTCGCTTTTAATGAGCCTCGAATGTGCTGTGCGCAACGCTTTAATGACTTGTGAAGCTAAAAATGCTGAATGAATGGCCCCAAGGAAGCATATAATGCGCATAAATATTAAAAAACAGTGAAAAAATCAACACAAGCGCATTTATTTGTCAAAGATAAGCAAACGTTAATGAGCAATATACGTAAATCATAAATGTTATGCGACAGAACTTTGCTTTGAGTCAGCGGCAAACAAATCGTCAGAGTACATACTTCAATGATATCAGCAATCGGAAATTGTATTTATTAAAAATAAAAGGAAGTTTATACAGCAAGACATTTGTGGGTACATTAAGACCTTAAACTGTGAAATACCTTAAAAGCAGAGCGCTACTTAGTAAGCCATATTTTGTATAAGTTTGTATTTTTATGGTTTTGTTGCTTTCCAAAAGTTTGTTTGAAAATCGAGCATTATTCAATAGAGAAAAGTTCTATGCATGTAAAGGAATTACCATATTGCTGCCATTTTCGAAGCGTCACACATCCCCTTTTGGGATTCAAGAATAAGACGCATAGCAGGCTGACATAGCTAAAAGCAGAATCTGTTTAATTTTGTTATCTTAATCTGTCCATTCTTTTTATGATCGATATCTATTTAGATAACTGTTTATCACAAAGCATAAACTCCCACTTTCTCGATTGGCTTTTTAGATAACATTTGGTAGCTTATGAGGAGCAGCGTTATTAATATGCTATTCATATTTATTACACATTTCGACTACCTGATTATAAAACTGAAGTTTTTTATTAAAAATTATTTAAAATATATACATAAATTCATTTGTGAATAAGAGTTTCACAATTTTTAATGCGCTACGCATGTTAGCAAATACTCGAAGCAACATTCATAAATCAAATAAATGAAATGTAAAATTTTTGCACATAAATCGTTGTCAGCATAAATTAAAAACTTATTTTATATAGTTTAAAATCTGATTAAAAACTTTGACCAAAAACACGAAAAACAAAATCAAAAATTTCAGCACAGTGGCAGTTGAGAAATTTGTACTTAATTTATGGTGACTCATAAATGAAGCGCATAAATCAAACAGTAGCTCCTTAAAGGGAACGTACGACATTGATAAATAACGTATTTAAAATGAAAATTCTTAAGCAAACAAGATGTGGAATACAAAAACAAACAACAAATAAAAATTTAGCATTATGCTGGCGACAAAGTGAACTCAGCCAAGGAAAGTATACGGAATTAAAAATGTAAATGAAGCAAGTCCAAACAAAAAATAAGAAAATATAAATATATTTTTAAATAAATAAATTCATAATGAAAGAATTATTTCAAAATAACAAGTAAATAAAAACAAAAATATAAACTAGAAATAATAAAAAAATTTACATTAAAAATTATACATGAATAAATGAGAATTTTTGTTGTAACGACACAAAGCGGCAACAAATCATAGTTGACATTTTAAAAGTTCATTAGACGAAACGGACAATAACAATTAAGCAAAAATAAAACAAAAAGTCGCATTAAGTCGCAAAAAAAAGTTTAATATAAAAAACTGAAACAATAATATAGAGATCGCAAAACAAAACTTGCTGCGGCATTGTTGACCACCAGCCGCGATTGTTTAGCTGCCAAACAGCGCCGGCATTTTCTACAGATTTTTCTGTGGTCTTGTCTACATCTGCGAACCTTTTCGCAAGGCACACAGCACGTTTTGTCGCTTTGGTCATTGACAACTTAATAAATAAAAATTTGTTATTAAACGCGGATAATTTCTTTTGCGCGTCTTAAACATTTCCTTTATTTATCAAAAACACATAAATTTCTTTCATATTTTTCCTGCATAGTAAATCTATAAAGCAACAACAAGACGAACAACAATAACAGAAAGAAGTTGCAAGGAAATCGCATGAGGCAACATAAGAGCAATAAGAAAAAGAACAAAAACAACGCTCACACGTGCACATTACATGCCGTTCTAGCATTTCATTTCAACACCAAACGTAAATTTGTACTTCCTCAAAATCAACTACAACAAAACAACATCGAAACAAAAACAACAACAAAAATTATATAACAAAAAAACCAATACAAAAAAAACGAAAAAGAAAATTTTCAACAAGAAAATGCCTCACGCTGTTGTTGTAGTTGTTAATGTTGTTATTGTACGCCATGTTCGCAGTTGAGATCGTTGTTGTTTTTGTTGTTGTTGTTCTAACATAGCTTGCTCGCTGAAAGAGATTTATGTTCATTATAGATTATTTCTGTCTGATGATGTTAATTTTGTTGCATTTCTCGCATTTGGCTTGAGTTGAGACCTTGTTGCAGCTTGTTCTGCGCATTGTTGCACTACGTCGACTACGACGACAACGACGACGACCACGAGGCTATGCATGATCGTGTATTTGTTACACTACCGCCCGTCCGCCGTCACCGTCGTTGCCATTGCCGTTGCCGCCATATACATGCGCACACACAGCACACAGCAGACCGCATGTGTAAAGTGCAATCATGTGCGCACAGTTACCGTTGCACCAAAAGGAAATCAGCAAAGCAACCAGCTGGCATGAAACTAGCAAACAAGCCGCAACGTTAGTCAAAGCCATAGTCATAGCCATAGCCAAAGCTAAGCGCGCATTATAAACGTTTTCAACGCATTGCAGCAAGTGTGACGAGCAAGTAAGCTACGCGCTGTGCACTAGGCACACGCGTGTGAAAGAGATAGAAGGGGCGTTGCGGCACGCTTATATGAAGGATCGTCTCAAATTCGCATGCGCAACGAACTCTAACTTCACCGTGACTCCGTCTTGCAGGCTATAACAGTGCCTATGAGTATGATTCTGACTGTATCTATTCCTTGTTCTTGTATCGAATCTCAGGCTGCTCGTGATGTTGCCAAAGCGTTTTCGCGTTAAATTATGGCAACATTGATTTGTCGCTGAAACATTGTTGCCAGCGATTAAAAATGTTGCCAAGAAGATTAGCGTAAAATGTTAAAAGCAGCATTAAAACTATTTGTCATGTATGGATTTATTTGCTTTTATCATTGAGCATATTATTTCTTGGATTTTTTCCTTTTTGTTTCTTGTTTCTTCTCTCTACTTTTTGTTATGTAAAATTTCTAATGAAAGCAGTTAAATTATTGCTTAGAACAGCTGCACTGCTTCTTTTTTTCATCTGTCGAAAATTTGTGGGAAAATATTTTTTGCATCATATTAATTTTCAATAAACGCTTTTCCTACTCATTTTTAAATAAAAATTTTTTGTCTTTAAATATGATTATAGATTTTTATAGAAAGAAATATAAAGTTTTATGTTCTAGTAATATTTTATTAGAAATTTTTAATTATAATCAAAATACTTCAGAATATTCTAGCTAACATAGGCTGTCTAATGATATTCGCCTTCAATACTTTTTCGCAATGTATCGATGCAGAATTTAATCTTAAAAGATTCTTTGATTCTTATTATTTAATTATATTTTTTCTTTTCTACTTACAGGTAAGCCATTCCATTAACATGATTGCTCCGATTCCCAAGACCTTATATAATAGCGTCAACCTATACGTCATATGTACTACGTGAGTAACCACATCACATAAACCCAAAACAATGTTGATTGTCAGACGTTTGTCAAAACATGTCATCAACTTGGTACAGCTCAGCGAGCGCATTGACAACGCCGTAAGCTTTGTAGAGTTCGTTATTGTTGTTGCTGTTGATGTTACTGCTAACGACATCGTCGTCGTTGTCATCGTTGACGATGACTTGACAGAAGAAGAACGCGCATAACCATAGTGAACGCCCCACCCTACCCATGGCAAGCATGTGTACGGTACTTGTACAAACGTTACCGCCGCCAACGCCGCCACCGACGCCACTGACGCCACAAATGCTGCCGCCGCTTTTGTCAAAGCAACTCAGCTGTCATTATGCATTTTCACTTGGTTTTATTTTGCAATGTGCAAAACCATAACAATAATGTCATGTGGGCATTAGACACTAGAATGTTTCATACATTTTTGTATTCTTTTTTTTTTTTTTTCCTCTCCTTTTGTTTTATTCTGATTTTATTTCTTTATCTTATTTTTTTATTTTTATGCTTTATAAAAGTCATATTGTGTAAGCGGCGATAAAAGTGTAGCCAACGCAAAGCTAAGCAGATACACATCAATTTAACTGCAGCTTAAGATAACTGCGTACATTTTATCAGTTAACGACAAGCAACCGGCGCAGCTGGCTTTATTGGCTGAATGAGCCCAGAGCCGGGTTAGCGCATCCAAGTGCATCCGCAACGGCATTTCGTGCCAGTGCCAAAGCCAGAGCCAGTGCCACGCCATGCTATGCCATGCTCAGGCATGCTGCATGCCGTGTGTGCACCAATTAAAAGTTTCGCTTTAGAATTTTTTTTTTTCCTATAGCTAAGAAATCAACTCTCAGCAAAATGCAGTTCTTTTTTATATTTTTTAGTTTATGAGTGTGTTGACATTTTTATTAAGCTGTGTGTTGTAATTTAGAATTTATCTATGAGATTTATAGACGTAATTGCATTGCCTTGTCTGGCTGTTGGTTTAAAAGTTGGGGCGTAACAATTACACAGCGAAAAATAAATACTCAGCTTTGCCAAGCTTACATTTTAGTTAACTGAAAAGATTTGTTAAAATTTAAGATAACTTCGTACTCATTTCAAATTCCAACAATTATTTTGAGTTACTGCGCCAATTTATAATGTAAATTTATATACTATAAGCAAATTTGAAATGAGGACAAAGAGTGTTTAAAAGTGAAAAACAATGTTTTGAATTACAGAAGAATATTCTAATCGAAAAACTTCATCGCTAATAGATTATACCCAGAAAAATTAATAGATTTTGTTTGGCCCCCACACCAAAGTGTTTAGTGACTTGCAATTGGAAATTGAGAAAAAAATTTAAGAGAGCAAATAACATAATAATAAATGAAAAACCCAATGTACTAGTAAGCATGATGAGTATAGTGCCTTTCTAAAAGACACGGTCACAATTAAATAAAAAGGTGAAAAACCAAAAAAATTAAATCTTCAGCTTAAAAATAAAGCGAAGAGGGAAAAAGAATACATCTTAAGATATATAAAATGATCTGGAATCCAAATTTTGACAAAGCATAGAAGGGAAACGTGTTATACAAAAGGAACTGGAACTGTGATTCAAATAAATTGTAATATATGTGTGTTAAAGCAATTGCTTTTCGCATCTAAGTTTTTGTAGGGTATAAAGCGAATGCGGCGCCAAAGTTTAATTTGCAGTCTGCAGTAAATAACATTATTAAATGATTAGAAATACGCAAAAGCAAATCTTATATAATAAAATTTTAAAGCTGCTTTTCGGTGTTCCCTTTTGCTTGTGTGTTGCTTATGTGAATTTCACAATTTTATGTGGGGTTTCCGGACGACCTGCAGCATTTTGTAATAAACTCTTCCCATAACAGACAGGGAGACAATGAACTAGGGCTGGCAACACTGCTTGGCACTGACGCTGCCAAGTGAAGTATTATGTGCAGTATGTAATTAGTTTCATCAGCAACAATAATCATGCAATAAACAAATACTCGCATATAGTAAAGAAATTCCCCCGCGCACACTCCCGACGGTACCATGTGTATTGTGTGTGTTTGTGTTTTGCTAAGCAGCACATGCAGTATATAAGAGCAAGCGAGTATGAAATTATTATGTCTTCACAACTTCGTATCCTCGACAGCAGCAACGTCAGCATGTATAGTATTGCATCGGTCTGTCCCTCTTTTTCTCTCTCTTACATACAGAAATATTTGTATATAGCAACAACATAATTATTATTTTTATTATACTGTTTTCATCAGTTGAAGGAAACTTTATTCTTTTCGCTTATTCGTTATTCTTTTTAGTTTATTATGTTCTGTTTTTGTTTGTGTCTTTGTTTTTTTTTTTTAGTATATGTCAGTTTCGCCTTATTATGTTGTTTCACTGAGTCTTCTTCTGTAGAAATAATTAAAGCAATGTCGGACGTCTTCGACTATCAGTCAAAAATACGATGCCCGCATGCGTGGGGGTTACCTAAACACCAAGATCTGCTGTCGCTGATAAAGTACGATATTAAAATAGCATAGCATTAGGTATGCTATAAATTATATAGTAGCAAACACCAACAACCCAACCAAACCAAACCGAACCGAACCGCACTGAGTTGCATAATTAGTCAAGTAATCAGCGTGTGTTTAGCTCTAGGTAGGTAGTCAGTGATGCCGAGCCTAAGATAAGCCAGCAAATAAACAAATATTGATTGCACGCATGGCCAACTTGGTGATAGCTCAATTAGCGTTTAAATGCGACGTGTTGTGAAAATCTAAGAACAGTCACATAAATGCCGCAATTAAAGGACTTTAATGCTGGCTCAATGAAATGCTATTAAACGCCATCTGTACAGACAACCAATAAATAAAAATAGGAAACCGAAAAAAAAAAAATTAACAAGAAAACAAGAAAAGTCGCTAAGTCAACGAGCAACATTAGATGCTTGTATAAGCCGATTTACATAAGCGCTTTTGAGAGGCAGCTTAGCAAATCGAAACATTTGATATGTTTGCACCTACAAAACAAATGAGACAAACGAGACAGACATGTGCACACAAAGCCAGACATACGTTTGCCATGATGCTGGTGTAACTGTTGTTAACGGCGGGAGGGCTGTGTGGCAACAATGTGTGTGCCAACCGTGCTAAGCAGCTGGTGTCTGTTTTTTTGAAAAAACTTCATTTAGCAAACTGAAAACTGAATGAAAAACAGCAACAAAATCAAAAAACTAAGAGAGAAAATTATTTGAAATGAAAAATTGAGCTAAGCGACCAACAAAACCTATTATTATAGGTGTGCGCGTATATGTGTTCCTACATTTCCGTGGGGGAGTCAAACGGTGTCGCGTTGCTGGCCTCCAGTCATTGCGGCATGATAAGTAATGCCTTTGGCAGCTTGACACTTGGCACTGTGTATTACACTGCAAACAAACATGTTTCAAAGACGTGGCTGTCAAGAGTATTTTATTTCTTAATAGCAATTGTTGAGAAATGGCTTTATCGCCGACCTTGGCTCTTGGATCAGTTGGTGGTCGAGTTATTTTCAATTAAAGGTATCAAAATCGATTTTTCAAATATTCCTGGTAATGAGCTAATTGAACATTGTGTAAGTTGATTTTCCCGAATGAAGCTGAAATCAAACACATCAAAACAAATACTTTATGATTATTCCACTATCCATTTACTATTGTCTGTAATCAAAGATTTTTAAAACCAACCGAAAGCGAAGATTTTTAATGTTAATTCGCTGCCTTGACTGCCTTCACTCCATAATGCAATATAGCTGTATTTCCTAACTTACACATCTCCAATACTCTTCGTGTGCATCATTCACCTCACTTAGACTATTTAACTGAGACCATGAGTTTCTTCATACACCTCATCCGCTTTCTCTATTCAATGACAATTTCTGCCGGTGTAGCTTGTGTTTTGAAAATTATGCTGCATTATGCAAATAGGTTCATAAGTATTTTTCCTAAATACATATAGTTTTATTTAGTTTTGCTTCTATTTTTTCTAATTTTTTTCTTAACTTATGTGTGTCGCTTGTCTCAAAATTACGAATCAAATAACCCAGCAACACACAAAAAAACCAAAAAAATTGTATAACAAATATTTTATGAATGAATTTGTAATCGTAGACGTGTAAATACTTTTACACTATGTGCCAAGAAACTGGCTGTCTATCATACTTGCCAACTTGTATTGTGGAATCAAATTTCCAAGTTGAAAACAAGCTAACAGTAACAACAACAACTTCAAACTGAAATCAAAATGAGGCTAACAACAACTTTGACTATGAAAAAGCTAAAAATAGTAAAAAAGAAAAAAAAACCGCGACACACATGTAAAACAAAACGCCTAAGTAATATTATTAACGTTGCCCTCACACTCGCGCACCCGCGCACAATGACTACGACAGCAGCAACAGCAACAACAACAACCATTTGAGGCAGTCACAAATTGCAATGCGCTAGTTACGTAGTAAGTAGAAAAACTAACAACAACGCAGACGGTTAGTTTTGTAAGAACACGAATTGATTTCGCGCTTCGTTGAAAATGATCAAAGCGCGTTTTTCGACAAATAAAAACATAAAAAAGAAATAAATAAAATGAATAAAAAAAGAGCAAAAAACTATTCGCGTCATCATTGAAAACGACTGCAATCCAAGTCAACTTGTCTCGGCAGACACTTTTGTGGTTGGCAGCTGTATAAAATGCTGCACTTGTTATTGTTGTTTTTATTATTATTGGTTAGTGTTGCTTTTATTGACTTGCATTGAAATCTAAACCTTTTTGTAAATCATTTTGGTTACGAGCAGACGGCAAAAACAAAAAATACCAACAAGTTACCAAATATGCGGTGCGAAACACTTTTTTGGTTTGGCTCAATTAAATTTTGTGCAAATTCTGTTTTGCTTGCATTCCTGTATTTTTTATTTTTTTATTTTTTTTTATTTGCTTAATTTTGTTTTTTATTTATTTCATTGGTTTTTGTTTTCATGTTCATTTTTTTTTTGTTTTGGTTTTTTGGTTGGTAACCTGTCAGTGTCTGAAATTTGTTTGAGTGTTGGCTGACACTGAGTTCTTTGAGCTTTTTGAGTAGTTGGCGTTTAATGACGTTTCTTATTACAGAAAGAATTTTTTTTATTATTCTTTTTCTTTTTTCTTTTTATTGCATTTATCTATGTTGAATGCGGCCTTCAAAGTTTTGTAATATACAATTTTAAATGCTGATTATAGTAATATAAAACTTTTTAAATAGATTGTTTCAAAGTAAGCATACCTGGCAGTAGTTGCAGAGCGAGACATGCCTTTTAATAGCTTAGTCACGTCCTTTGCCTGTTCCAGGCATCAATAGACCTTTATACACTATTGGTGTAGCACTAAATATGTCGTAAAATACTGTAGAAAGACATTTCACAGTATTCAAGGGCAGCTATTTGCGTTACAGTTCGTTGTTTTTTCTTACTCTGTCGCTATTTGCAAAGTACTGGCCATCGTCTTTTTATTTTTTTAATTTTTATTTTGTTATTTTTGGTATACTGTATATGAGAAAGTCATTGCCAAGACATGGACAAGGGTAATAATTTCTGGCATTTTACTTGACTGCTGTAAGCTAATCAACCACCAGCAGCATACTTTGCTGGTTGCTTTTCTGCAACTTATTAGCTGTGTTGGCTGATTGTCTTGTACGTTGCAAAAATGCAGAAGTTCAACAAATAAGATGGGAATGGTCTCAATGGAAATGTATCGAGTTTTGTAAGTAAGTAATTACTTTCAGCTGCATAAAAGTTGACAATTATGTGCTGTAGGAAATGCATTTTAACGACTGCCAACCAAAGTATAATATAAAATTTAATTAAGTACAAATATAAAAGCAAAGCTCGGTATGTACATTGTTACAGTAAGGAATACACATACGTACATAATGGCAGGCAGTCAATGTGCTGAAAACTTATAATTTGCTGTAAAATGGCTTAACATTTGTGCCACACAAGTGGCAGCAAAAACAGGCAAACAGTAGTTCGCTACTACCAACTAGTAGACACATTTTAAGAGGCAACAACTGCCAAACACAACGGATTCGTACAAATTCGAATGCGAGCGTACGCTGCGCTTAGCTCAGCGATATTGACCGAAGTAAGAAATAATGTGCATATTTTTACGAGCATGTGCGGGCAGTCAGGCAGCTTGTAAGTTCTTACTTTAGTCACTTATTTAGGCAGACATTCAGTCAATCAGACTGTCAGTAGTTGTCGTAGTCGTAGTCGAACATCGTGCCTCAACTAAGCTCTTGGCAGTAACTAAGTAGTACGGCGTATTTAAGTTATGCACCATAAGCGCTTGACGTGAAATATAGCGGTGAAATAGACGTCAGCCGATTCGTGTTAATTAGTAAGTTTATTGCTGCTCCACAACTTACTAACAAACCTGGCAACCCAGTTCAAAAAACGAAAAACAAAAAACAAAAAAAAAAAGAGAAGAAAAAAGGCAAACCCCCGCAGGAGTCCATAACAGTAAAACAGTTGCTGTGATTGCGCCGCTGATGCTTGTTTGACGATTGGCAACAAGCAACGATGGAGCGTCCGGTCAGCGAGCATGTGTGCGGCATTTGCTAATGATTGAGTGATTGTTTTGGTCGTCTTGAGCTGCAGCAACTGTAACGCAAAAACCAAGAAAAAATTTTAAATGGAAAGAAACAAAAAACCAAAAACCAAAAATACGTAAATACGTAAATAAATAAAATTTCATAAAGTAGTTGGCGCATGTGCCGTACGTATTTGCACTTGCCCTGGGACATACTTTCTTCAACTCAGCGGGCGTTGCTGCAACGTTTTTTTACTTACGAATTTGCAACCGCAAACGAGACGAGACCTTAAACAAAGTGCAAACTTATCGATGTAAAATTTCATTTAATATTTCATGCGCGTGCGTAACTGCCTTATATCCTTGTGGCTGTGCGCGGTCTGGGCCTGGACATGGACCAGGTTGGATAAAAGCATGGCAGCAGTTTCGCATGTTTTTCAACACTTGCTTACGCAGACGGCAGCCCAAAACTCGCTGCAAGTGGCATGTGTAACATAAAATAAAAATACAAAAAAAAAAAGAATTAAATGAACTGCTGCTGTATTGTTGCTGCTGCTGCTGCTGCTGCTGTTACTATTCTTCTTTTTATGTTGTCGTTGCAACGAGCGCTCTGCCGTAAATTAAGCATTATTAATCGCTGTTCCTAATCAATTATCTTTACCATCTTTAATTAATTTTATTTTATTCGTTGCTTTAGTTTTACAACACTCAGCTTGTGTAGCAACCCCGACTAAATCTGTACTGCAGATGACACGGTAAAAAATGTTTAAGCATTCAAAGGAATAATAATTATCGACAAATATCAGATGTGTGGAAGTAGTGATATATGCTAGCAAATTACAGTAGCCCAATTCTATACTCATTAATTTGGATTTAGAGGTAAAGTTATTGAGATCTGGCACAGATACTGCCTGACTTACGACGATAATTGTGGGATAGTAAACGTTTGATAATTTGCGTCTCTTCTTTCCCATAATTTTAAAAGCAAGCTGATCCATTTATTTTAATCAAATGCTGTTTCTAATTCAGAACCTTACATTCATAAGCTTGCTACAAAACGTTACCAAATCTTCTGCTGCAGCCATTTGCCACACCGAACATAATCCGATACTTACTGTTCAATTCTCTCGCATACAAGTATTTTCTCACAGTGTTGCCATTGTTTGTAGGCAAGGACATTGCTAACAGCTGCCTGCCATTTGCGCCTCCATGGTCGTCTAGATTGCAAATTTTTCTTTATTACCCGCATAATTGTAAATTGTTGCACTTGACTATGACGGAAATTACTTCGAGCTGAGCATTCAAAGCATTTATCGATGATATGTCTAATCTGCACGCTGATCTGCACAATGTGGCTCCCAGTTAAATGCTTCCAATCATGCATACAGGTGTACAATAGAACGTTTTGTACCAATTTCGTTGATTTTCCTCTTTAAAAAGTAGCCGACAATGAACTATAAAAAAAAACACAGATTGTGTTGCTGATTTCAGCTGATATGTTGGTATTGCTCTAGCTTCAACTGTTACTGCCGCATCAACTGTCTAAATGATAATGAAAATTAATGTGCCAATAGAGTTTTACAAGCGTTGCCACTAATAACTGACAAACTTGTGAACATGGCAAAACATAAACCAAAAGTAAAATGCCGCAAACATAATAGAAGCTGTTTTTTTATTATTTTTCTTCTTTTTTTTGTTTTTTTTTTTTGTTTTTATACTTATTTGCATAAGTCGCTATTAATTGCGCTGAGATAAGGCAACACATACAACAACGAGAAGAAAAACGTATTACAAATAAAAGGGTGAAAATATATTTGTACATAAAATAACCAAAAAAAATTCAAAAATACAGAAAAACAAACAAAAACCAAAAATGAAAAAAGCGTAGAAAAATGTATATACATATATACCATACATTTGGTTTGTTTGCCTGGCGCTGTTCACCTAATAAAGACCAAAATGCAAATGTAAACTCCCTTTGCTGTATGGTGCGACGGCGGCTTAAGCATATTTTAAATTATATTTAAATTAGTGGAATTTTAGTGGCTCTGGAATTTAGTAAACGTTCAACATTTTTCAACTTTGAGATAACAATAAATTAACGGAAAAAAATATAAGAGAAACGATAGGAAAAAAAGTTTTTCAATTTGCGGCGTCTCGGCTAACATATGTACAACAAGTTTGTTGCCTAAGTCTTTTGTTAACTAACTTGACTTCGCTTGGCTTGGTTTGGCATGCCACGGCTGCTTGTAAGGATTTATTATGCGTTACGAGTTTAGACGTTTACAAATTATACCGTTAATATCTAAAACGCTTGTTGTTGCTTGTTGTTTCTTGCATTTGTTCAGGTGAAAAAAAATATAAAAATAATAAACGCCAACACCCACAAACCGAAGAGAAAGAGAAAAATCGCAGCAGCCGGACGTGCTGTTAGAAAATCTACTATAGCCGCGCACAATTGCTTTAATTAAAAACAAAAAAGTAAAAGAAAAGGAATAAGGAAAACAACAACGCAAGAAAATCAAAATCAAAAATCGACACAGAAATTAAGTATTAGAAAATGGCGTTACGCCATTAAACCGTTATTACTTTACATCGACAGTTGTGTCTAAAGTGCACAACTATGTTAAATTTATTATTTTTAATTAATTATTTTAGGAATTTATTAATGTTCCGTTATGCTGCTGCGGAGTTCGTTGTTGTGCGTTTGTATGCCTACACTGTCAGCTGTCGGCATACATCAACAGTCGCAAAAGTTATTACGCCTACATATTGCCAATTTGTTTATTTTCTATTTGGTTTCTTTGTTGTTAATATTTTAACAAATAAGCTATGGCTGCGTTTAGTAGCAGATTAAGTACATGCAGCACACCCGCGTATAATGACAGGTTTCAAAATTTCGTTTCTCTATATTAGCAATTATTTTAATGTGCAAACTAATCTAAGCAACTAATCTATAAGACTTTAAGCATGCAAGAAGAGAAATGGCTTTTAACATGTTTGTTGACAAATTTTGGAATCAGTATGTGTGTTGAGTAAACTCAGCTCAATTACATTAATTAAGCACAGCACCACCTTATTGCTAAAATCTGCATTACTTTAAATGCCAATAATATTGTTTAACCAAGACACTTAAGTAAGCGTACGCATTCAGTTTTTGCAACGCAAATTTGGCAAATGCCAAGTCACTCATTACGTGCCACTCAAAAGCCAAACTTAAATGAAGAAAAACAATTGAGCTACACCATGGGACCAAGCGTAATTTATTGTCACCAAAAATAGAGATTCAAACGCTTTTGACCGCAAACGGTTAAAACAAGTATTCGTTAAAATGAAAAAATAAAAAAGTCAAAAAAGAAAAACAGAAAATAAAAAAAAACAGCGCCAAAAGTTGAAAAGTAAAAATGAAAAACTAATTTAGCAGCGCAATGGCATGGCCTGGCATGGCATCAAATGGAATGGCATCTTTGGTATTGATTGAGTTTTCGATTTTTAATGAATGAGCTTGTTTACTGAATGATACTGTTAACACGAACCTCAACAAGCATAACAGAAACAACAGCCACAATGAAAGTACCAACAATAGTCGCAACAATGGCAAACGTTCCCCACAAAAAAATTGCGTAAAATTTGCTCTTTTTGGGCATTTTTTTCGCTTTTTTATACTGTTTATTTTTAACTACTATTTACTTATTTTTCGCCAAACGAACAACAAATCGTGCATTGGATTTTCGTTACTTAAATTAAAATTCAACAAGGCAAGCGCACAGCTATGCAGCGCAAAGCCGTTTTGGCAAACACTCAAATGCCAAAACGAAAGACTTAAGCAACAAACTCGTAACTTAAAGCTGCGAAACGTATGTCTAAAAATGAACATTTATTGCTGCCAATAAGCAAATAGTAATTAAACAAACACTAATGAATCAAGACGACTAACTTTGTATGCAACTGTAGATTATTTGTCCGTTGAGACCTTCAGACGCCAAACAAATGTTATATCTTGCAAACAATAAGACACTGCGACGCGTCAATTATTATCCACTGCTGTTTGCATGATTTATGTGTTTATTTTATTGCAAATATCACAAACTAAATAAAAAATCGAAACAATGATATACCCAACATCGTAGAGGAGCAAACAAAGTACGAGTACCTGTAAGTACGCCTGCATTGTGCTGTTTAACAATTGACACTCGTGGCTTGAAGTCACTAACTGCCGTGGTACCGCAGAGCAGACACGACTTTGCCGCCGCGCTACAAAAGTTGTTTGCATGCAATTTATTTTTATTTTTCTAACAGCTTAAAAAACGCCCAAACAAGTTGTAAATTTTTAATGAGTTTCGCCTTTTGCTGATATCGACAATTATTTTATTTTATTAATCATATTGAAACCGAACAAGTTTTTGCGCAGCTTTAAATCAATTGGAAATCGCATTTAAAGAAAGTATAAAGAGTAGGAATGCATTAAAGCTTTTGTAACTTTTATTTCATTGTAAGACTTGGCTGATTTAAATTTTAACGCTTTTGGCTATTATGTTTTATTAAACATAAGGTTAATAAGAAATTTAGTTTGCTTTTTTTTTTTTAAATGAAGTCAGGGTAATTTTTGCATCTTGTACATTTTTGACATGCCTAGGTTTTTATGAAATATCTTCATTTTTCCATTTAAAATTGATTTGTTTTTATTTCTTCGCAAAAGAACACTCAGCTTGACTTTTTTCATGCTCTAACACATTTGTCTCTCATGCAATTTGCTTTATTTGTGAAGTTGTGTTGCACTAAGTACATGCAATTAAATTACCTACCTAACTTGCATTTCCTAATGGTTATTGAAAAAAGCAAATAAAATTTAATTATCTACTGACAGTGCAAAATTTATGTTCTTGCATGACTTTAAGTCAATTATTGCCATGCCTATTGGCATTGCGTTGTCTCAACCTTGGCAAATTATGCCATTTTACTACAAATAAGCAGAAATACTACACTGTCCTACGCTAGCAGGTAACATTTATTAATTTCTTTCTTTTTTCATATTTTCATATGTCTATTGTTTAACTACTTCTATTAACCATTTTGTCTTAAGAGCATTTGCCACTTAAACAGAACCAAAAGGCTAAAAAAGATGAAGAAACATGGCTGCAAAGTAATTTTTTCTTAAGCCTATAAAAATAAACATAAATGCAACATTTTTGCGCATCTTCATTGCATACTCTTTTATTTTTTATGAGCATAAAGCAGCAAACCTGCCACAAAAACAAAAAAAAAATGCAGCAGATAAAAAAAAGAATATTTATACACATATATACAGAAACTCGCTTAGCCAGGCATTTGCTTTAAATGCGGTGCTGCCGTTGCTGCTGTTGCTGCTCTCTTGTCTCTGTTCCTGTAACTGATGCCAAAGCCGTAGCCTAAGCATAGGCGCATATACAGGCGCAGGCGCGCAGAGTCATGTCCATGGTCATGGCGAACTAATCAGAAAATTGAATCGCTTTAATTACTGCAAATGCATAGAGGAGTGCTCGACAGTTGTTGTTGTTGTTGTTGTTCTGGTTGTTGGCGTTGGTTGTATTGCAACAAGCACTTGAAACTGTTGTGGCTGCTGTGGCAGTTATTGCAGGTGGGACGCAAGCAGCAGCCGAGTTAGCAAGGTATGGTTGGCGGTTAGTTTCATAGTTGCGACGTGTGCGTTGAAAGCGTTCATCAGTAGCTTCTATGAGAAATGACTTTAGAAATTTGCAATAAATTTTAATATGCGTGTAATGAGTTTAAAAATTCTATTCGCGCAAAGTACAGCAACAACAACAGAAAAAAAACAAAAATAAAACCACAAAAGAATAGCCACAACAACAACAAAAATATTGAATATTGTGCAAGCCAAGTGGCAGATGTTCAATTTTCCGCTGATTTTGTTGTGTTGCCAATTTCATTATGCCTGCGCTTTATATACATATATTCTTTTTTTTTTCTTTTATAATTTTTTGTGTTAAATTTTTCTTAATGAAAGCGACTCATAGGAATTTTATCGACAGCTTGTAATCAATATTAGGCGTTAAAGTTTTGATGGCAATGTTTGGCATTGTGCAGATGGTTAAGTGCGCTTAGATTTTGCTGATTTCGACACGACATAGTTAATCAAAAGGCACACAAGCAGACAACCAGTAGATTATGATGAAATTGTAAACCCGGACATGCTCAACTGGTACATGTAAAAACTGTATAGAAGGATTTTTTTTTATTTCCGTAGTAATGAATAAAAAAACAAAAACTACGTATAAATATAAAACTCACGAATTGTCTTTTCTATCGAAAAAAAATACAACACACAATTGTTAACAAATATTTTCAGGCACTTTCTAATACATTTTCTTATCTTAATAACCAACTCACCCACATAATTGAGTAGCTAGAAGAGAAACAGCTACAGCGCCATTGTTATAAAGCCGCAAAGTGTCATCAAATGTACAACTTATCGCAAACTAAAAAACAAACAAAAATGATTTGATTTTTTTTTTTTTTGTGTTTCATTTATACATTTTATCAAGCCAACGCATCGAAAACATTTAAAGCCAAAAGCAAAACTTTTAAACGGTTTTTGGACGCCTACACGGCGCCGCATGCCACATGCCGCAAGCATTTTGTTTGTCACATGGCAACCTAGTGACATATAAACAGTAAGTAAGTGAGTGTCGCATATTGTGCACAAAAAGACTCACAATTTATACAAAAACAAAATAAAATTAAATAGAAAACAAAATAAGCAAAGAGCAATAACAAAAACAAAAACATTACAGAGTGCAGTTGAGATGTCGTTGAATCCGCACAGTTTGTACACATGTGGCTACAAAGTTGGCAGCAAGATGGCAACCGTTAGCTGTCACTTAATTTTTAACTGTCAAAAGCGACTACCGAGCGCAACTATAGCGAAAAGTTTATATTTAGAAATGTTTATGACGCCTAAGGCCAGCGGTGTGTGCAGCACAAATTAAAAACACCAAAAATAAAAAAAGCAGGCTCCAAAAATACAATACTAAAGAAACGTAAAAAAATGCCAGTGCAAAATAATTGAAGTAGCATATAAATAACAGGAAAAAACCACAACATCATCACTGACACTACACAAGATATACTTTACGATTTATCGCCAATGGGGCGTTTGTTGCCACAGTGCAACAGGCTACTGCCAAAAGAAGGGAAGAAAAGAAAGAGCACACTTCAACAATAATGAAAAGGTCTGAAGTAAGTCAACTTATATGCGCCAATAATGCGCAGCAGCGCATTTTATATATGAAATAGTAAATAGCAAATATTTACAATTACTTGCCACATAAATGCCTACCAATGCGTATGGACCGCAATAAACGTGTACTGCATTTACAATACAGGAAGGTTTTTATGCAACGAAATACACTGGCATTTCAGTTTTTATGGTTTCGCTTAGGGCAGCTTTAGTTATGCCACATACACTACTAATTGGATTTCAAAATAGAAAAGCAAAAATATTTTCACTGAAATGCTCAGCATTAAATTTGAGCATTTCACAGATGCATGGCGAGTGCAAAGTTGTGCTTGGGTGCATTATTAGAACTTTCTAAAATTTTAATATGCTGTGCAGTAAGCGCTTAAAACTTGCGCATATATGTGCAGTCTTCGTGCACATATGGTGCGCACTTTGGCATATTGTACAACTCGTTCGCATATGTGTCGCACAACTGACACTTTAACAGCAATAAGTGGGTGGACATTTATGCTTTTTTGTCTAAAGCAAGCAGAAAACCTTTGGCTGCAGTGCAATATGCTGTTATTTCTGCATGTGCTTTTTTTTTTTTTGACTTCACCAAATCAAAAACATTGTTAATATGCCGGCAGCGGCAATTGACCAGCAAAAAAAAAAAAAACAAAAACACAAATGAATATAAAAGAAAAGCCTAAAAATAAAAGAGCAAGCAAAGTGCTGCCAACTAACAGCCAACAAACGGTGGTAGTTACTTTTATAGCCACATTTCAAATGTGCGAGTTTGGTTTTATTACTCTACACCAAATAACAACAACAGACTCAACAACAACGATAACTACATAAGCCACAGCAAGGTCTCTGTGCTGGCGTCGTTAAAGCAAAAAGATGCTTTCTTTTTGCCTTAAATTTCTCTATATGTCTGTCTGTCTGTCTTAAGTTCCGTCTCTCTATCTCTCCAATTGGCGAAGGCGCTCCCTGTGTCAAGAAAAAAATACAAAAACAGATACATACATGTGTACATTACCTCCGCCTGCACTCGCAATCATAAACAAGTATTGTAAATAAAAATAAATGCTTCGTGAATAACTGACAGCTCTTTGACAGTTTGATTGCGAAACGTACTCGTATTATTTTTATGCATATTTCCTTCATTTTTGTTTTGTTTTTGTTTTTTAAAAGTTGGCCATTTAATTTTTATAAATTTTTTTTATCAAACCACTCTTTTCAAGTACAAGTTTAAATCAGTTTTAAAAGCTTTGGCACTTTGTTGCTTTGTACGAAATGTACACTTGACACTTTAAGTAAACTTTTAATTATGCTTTTGTTGAACTTAACACATTATGCGTACATTTCTGTATGGCTTACGCTGGTGTGTAGGTGTCGACTGAGCGGGCTTACTCACTACTGAATCACGAAATTTCAAGCCAAGTTGCCTGCTTGATTTCACATGACTCTGCTATGTAAGCCATAAACTTGTCATTGGCGCAATAAGCGTGCCGCATGAGTATAATTAAAATACTGAATTTATGTGAAAGTCAGCTAGTAGCTAGCTTATGTCGTGCGGCATTTCTTAATGCAAGCTTCCAGGCGGCAACGGTCACTAAGACCATGACAAGCAAAGCACCATCTAACGCGCGCCTAAACGTTGTTCGGTCGGCAGTTAGCGGCTATCGACTGTCGGCTGTCGGTTGTCGTTTGGTTGCAATACCAATACGCGCTTAGCGTATCTTTTTTTCTAATTGCTGTTTTTTCTTCTTTTACTTTTTATGGGTTTTTTTTTTTTTTTAAACACAGCCACAAGTGTTGCATAGCTATTGCGGCAAACATGCCAACGATTTCAAATGTTAATCAATTTATTCTAGTATGCCTTACTAATATGTTATTTTTAAACTTTGTTTTCTTTTCTTAAATCTAATCATAATTTATGAATATTGTTGTTTTTAAATATGTTACAATTTAAATTTTGCCCAAAACACTTTCGTCAGGGCACACCCATTATTTATTGTTATGTAAATATTAACCGCAATCAAGTTAAAAGCAATTTGTAGCAAATCGATTATGGTCAAAGCCATCAAATAAATAACAAACTCTATCCAGATTTGTGCATTGAGATTTTGTCTACTGGCTACTTCTGGGCTGCATCGATTTCCAATGTCTGGCCCCTATTTGTTAACCAAATTTCAATAAATTATCGACGCATATGAATTTTACAGTTTCAAAATATTTGTTTATCTGAAAACGATCTGTTAATATATTACGCTGTTTTGGGATCTTAGAAAATCTCGAAAAATCAATGTGACACCCACTGGCCCCATATTTTAGTTAAGGTTATGCGTGCTTACCGTTGATGTTAGTACAAAGAGCAGTTAAATATTTTTATAAAATTTGATTGAAAGAATACCAGCATAATAATGACTAAAACATATTACATCATAAAAATTAGATTTAAAAGACTAAACGGTAAAAATACTGAGTTTACGTAGTGAAAGGTAAACTGGCTTAGTTTAACTAAAAGTAACTGTTGAAATTGTCATGGTCTAAGAACGAAATATGTTAATTCCAGAGGCTTGACAAAGTTAATATATATTATTATTCGCGTTTTCGGACAATTTGATAAAGAGAAAGAACTAATTGATTAAATTAGCTGAGTAGGAGATCGAAATCTATCATATCCCTTAGCAGATCTCTCAAACACTTGAACTTACTGACCAAGCCACCGAATCTGTAATGTCATGGTAATTTAAAATTAAGTTAGATAAGCATAAAATTTAATAATCTCTACTCCTCCTTTAATAAAGACTTACAGCAACGCAACATCCAAATTAAATTTGTTTATTATTTTATCGCAATTTATTTAACAATGTACTAAACACAAATTCTCACTATTCTGATCTTTGCAGGTAAGCGTAGCACATATGCATGTCTGTACATAGATATATTAAAAAGCTTCCTGGTCCAATCAACTCGATTACATATGAGTAAGTTCTTTTATGACTATAATCAACTGAGTCATATCGCAATAGATCAGTAGCCCAACCCTTTTTTCTCACACATATAAGCAACCCACAGTGGTTAATTTTTTGTAGTTATTTTTCCAGTGCTGCTTTGGTATTTTTTTTTTGTCTATGTATTATTTTTATTTATTATTATTGTGTTGCCAACAAACGTCAGTTGCTTTTCGTTGCTTGTGAGGGGCAATAACACACATTGTGTTGAGTTAGTTGCCAACTAATTTGAAGCGAAAGCAATAAACAGCAGTAAGTAAATCGAAAAAAAAAAAGGGAAAAAAGAAAACGGCAAAGAATCTCAAAGAACGTTGAACAAAGAGCTATGGCCGCTTACACGTATATTATAACACCACAAAATTATAATTACCCAGTGACATGCCAACAGCAGCAGCAACAACCACAAACAACGGCGGCAATAATTTCAACGGAAACAACAAAAACAACAGCAACTACGAGCAATAACAACAATAAGAAGAACGGCGACAATGACAAGCACAAGCAAAAGAACATGGCAGATATAAACCCTAAACCTAGGGCCAACTGCCACTCGAGAGTGTTGAATTTGCAAAGAACAAAAAAAAAAAAAAAATACCAAAAAAAAAAAAACAACAATTGGAAGCCATTTTATGGGACTGAAGTAAGCCACGGGCAGCTACTGAGTAGCTCAGCGCTTAGTAGTTTTTGTTTGTTTTTACGTACACTCGTGTATATTTGAGTCTTTTGTTGGTTTTTATTAAATATGCTGCATATACATATGCTTTTCGATTTTTTTTATATTATAGTTTCTTATGTTTTTGTTTTGTTTTTAGCGGTAAGCCAACTACTGATTGCTCGTACCGCCTTGCAGTAGTTGGCCATTTTGAGCGCTTAACAAGCGGCTGGGCGAGGACTGTAGTGACGCAGCATTGCGGCATGTCTCATGAGCGGGCAGAAAGAGAGCGTGTGGTCATATAAGAGAGGGTGAGGGAGAGAGAGCGATAGCGAGTGTCCGCGAATGACGGCATAAGAAGCCACAAAACATTTATGACGCTGATAATGATGGCATTTTTGTTGTCATTGTTGCTGTTGTTGCTTTTGCTTTTGTTGTTGCCGTTTTCAAGACTTGATATTTGACTGAATGCTGTCAGTGTGACAGCACTTCATCTTGTTGTTTTTGTGTATGTTGTTGTCGCTTACATGTTGTATATGCAGTTTTTTTGCCTGCTACTTGCAGCTTTTGTTGTAATGAAACTCCCTTAAACATATTTGCATGCAGTTTGCAAGTATGTGTCTTCAGTCTTTTGTTTTTGCAAGCAGACAAACACCAGCAGTCAGGCTGGCAGCCATTTTGGTCTGCACTTTGTAATTATTTTGCACATATCGCAACTAAACCATTTATTTATGCATTTGGGCAATGTGCTAACTACAGTTTAGTCAGTTTGTCGGTCGTAAGCAAAATGTTTTACTTGCCCTTAAAGCAGCGGCAGCGATGCGCACTACAAGCGACAAAGTTAGCCAACAGAAAACAGACGACAAGACAGCAAGTCAGTAAGCAAGCAAATAGCTAAATGTTTTGCCCAATATGGTAAATTCTAACAGATTTGATTTGGTTGAACGTGTAGATTTTGGACGATGTTGTGCTTATACTGTAAGAACTTTTTATCAAAAACACACTGAGAAATATTTATTGGCGCTTGCCTAAGGCAAACATACTCACAAAGTTTGTAGTAAATAAAATTAAATGCTAGCGGCTTCACGATTTTTTACACAACAAAGAGATTACGGTGAAGCACAGCAGCTATGAAGTTTTCTTTTACTTCATAGCACTTAAATAGAATGCACAAGCCAACTATTATCGGTTGACTATTAAATAAGAAAATTCAATTTTCAATATAATGTCGCTTTCTCTTCCTTAGAATCAGTAGGCATTCTATACTCTAAGCTGATTTGTGCCAAAAGAAAAGAATTTTATATACAAATTTTCAGACGTTAAAATTTATTAGTTGCTCCGGTCAACATAAAATTCGACAAAAAATTGCATAGAATTCGATAAAACACAAAAACTTTTCGCTAAGTGCAGCGTCGGCAGAGCCACATCACATATGTGTTTGCCAAGTACAAAAAGTCAAAAGGATGCGCCACCAAATGTTCTATGCCCTTTTTTGGCCAGCACACAACGTTTGCGCTTTACAACTGTGCTGTGTGCTGCGATGCGGTGTGCTATGGCCAAGAAATATTTGCAAAGTCAACTGTTTGCGCTTGCCTAAGCATTTGGCATTTTACACGCGCACCCGAAGCGCAGGTTAAGCCCAACAGCAGCAGGCAGCAATGGCTGCGGCCGCAAAAAAAAGAAGTTTTGCATTTTATTGCATTTAACGCTTACAGAGATTCTGCTTTGCATACGTTTGCATTGACTCAGCTACTCAGCCGGTGTGTGCCTTAGGCCTTAGGACGCCGTCGACTCGGACACACACATGTGTGCTTGTGTACGAGTATGTTTGTTGTCTAAATATGCTGTTGCTGCTGTTGGTGTTGTTGCTGCGATTGCTGCTGTTGGTGCCTTGGAATTTAGCAACTGTCAAACTGCATTTGCATTTCGCGTGACTCTGTGCTGGCTATGGTCTGCTGCAGTAGCAGGCAGTGGCAGCTTACAAAGCTCTAGAAACAGCTACAGCAACAACAACAGCACCGACAACAACAACAGCAGCACCGGCGTGGGTTTTGTCTGCAACTTTTGTCTATCAGCAAGCAAACAACGCAACGTAACGCATTACATCGCGAGACAAGACGTGACAAAATGGGAAGAGCTGCGACGGTTCCAGACAAGAATCAAGTCGAGTCGAGTCGTAAAGTTGGCTAAACAAAACGAACAAGTAGAGCTGGCTTCTAAATCAATGTGCCCAATGTGCTTCCCACCAACAGTTGGCCCGTTGGCCTGTCGGTTGCGTTGCTGTTTCGAAATTAGCCTCATTAAAAAGAAATTAATCAGCTACTCACTTCATTCTTATCAACCGAGTGTGTGTAGTCGCTTCCTTATGCGCCAGCAGCAATATGAATATGACAAGTAGCTCTTCACGTTCTACATCTGACGTTGCTGCCGAAAAACTTTTTATGAAGCAGTCAAGTTGTCTGATATGGTTGTTGTTGTCGCACCACCATCGTTGTTGTCATTGAATGCTTGGCTATATGTCTGTCTGAGAATTTTCGCTAGTCCAAGGTGTCGCCTTATGTAAATGCAAACACTCCTGTGCCCAGCAGTTTGCCGCATGATTGATGCCTGTTTTGCGTGTCTCCGCCGTCGTCAACGTCAACGTCGACAACGGCAACATAAAATTTTTTTCTCTACTTCTTTTCCTGCACGTTTGTTTCCTTTAGTCGCAAACACGCTTAACATGCCAATACACTCGTATATACAAAGATAGTTCCTCAACAACGGGGCGCATTCACAGTTATAAATTTTATTTTAAGGCGTTTGCTTACCGATTGCCTTAGTTTGCTGAATTTTCCATTTTTTTTTTTTTTTGTTTGACATTCTTTATGATTTGGCTTACTTACGCACAAAGTCAAGTGATATTTCAACTTGTGACCTCTAACCATTTTCCAACTATTTTCGGTAATCTTCAATTATTATTTATTAGATGAGTTTCACCAAATTAACTTCTAGAGCAAACAATCCGTGCATACCTCAAGCATCCTCTTCTTGGGAAATCGATGTATCTATACATGTATTTTATACCTTTTGGCAAAGCGATAATCATGCAAGTAACATGACGCAGGCATTTAATTCTTTATGACTTCAACTTCCTCGAAGATTGCCTTGTGACAATTAACTTTTACATAGCTATGCATGTCTTTATTTTCATGCTTTACTCTATTCGATATCCCGTTGCGTATGTTAACATAACATATCAAATAAACAATTGTGCTAACTGCTAACATGAAACACAATTAACGTTTTCACTGCAAAGGTCACAAATAAAGAGTTTTTTAACCTTAGAATGCAAAAGTCAAAACAGACAAAGTAAAGTTAACATCTTCATCACAGTTACAGAACAGTTGTCAAGCTAGAATATGCTGACACAACTTTGCCAACTCATCCAGTCAATCAGTCAACACTGTAAAATCGTTTTTTTTTTCTAACTTAATAAATTATTACTTCAACACTTTGTCGAAATTTCAGCAGTTCGTTCTTTTTGTTTGCTTGGGACTTCTTTTATTAGGCGCTGCACAAGCCATACAAAAGAAAAAAATATACACTTTTATTAAAAGTTAAAAATAGTCAAAAAATCAACTCTAACCCGGCCTCATTTTTGGCAACAACCAAAACAACAACAACAATGCAGCTCATGGCAACAACAATGCAGCAAGCTCACTAACAGCTACGGCGTCAGTTACGAGCAACTTGGGCTGCGCAACAAAAAGGTTAACATCATTATTTCACCTTCTAATCATAATCTAGCAGCAGCATGTCTACTTACGAGTAAACGAACGAGTGAATGAACATGAACGTGCATGCATCTTGGCGCTTATGGACTTTAAATGTCAAAATGCTGCTAAGAAAAAAGTAAAAAAATAAAACCAAATAATAATATTGAATGCCTTTTGATAAGAGAAAAGACACACTCGTAGAACATAAAACCCGCCTCTTGGGATCATGTGTATATGTATGTATTGTATATGCCTTTGATATGAATGTACGAACGTGGCATACGATTGTATACGTAGCACGGCAATGCTGACATGACCACAGTTTAAATGTTATTGCCTTTTAATAGTTTGCATTGCGGCATGTGGCTTGAAAGGCGCGGATCAGGCAAGAACAGCAACAGTTTCGACTGCCGGAATAATTTTTGGTTTTTGGTTTTTGGTTTTTTTAAGTCATAAAGTATAATTTTTCGTAATTTGTTTAATGATTTTGTCATGCCAACATCATCGGCAGCCACATCGTCGACAGCCTCAGCAGCGTCAATGTTGCTTACATTTGTGAATTGTTATTTAAAAAAACCGCTTTTTTTGTTCGGTGGGTAATCAAATTGTGTCGAACGTGTGCGTTGTGCCTTTGATGTTTTTGTTTGTCTGCCTTCTGCCTCAAAATGAAGTTATTAATGCCGGCGACTGAATGACCAACCCAGCAACTGGAGGTTCACTATGCATAGTGGGAGTATTGGCAATTGTGCGCATGATGCTTTGCGCGCCTGCCTGCGATCGGCAGGCACTTCATTAGCGTGAAATCAAATTTCGCACAGACATTGTTGCCGCTATTAGGCACTCATTACTACCGAGTTTTCGTGGCAACGTTGCCAACTGTGCAAATACCACTTACCACAAATGTGCAAACGTTTTCTTATAAACACACACGTGTATATTTACATACATACATATGTACGCATGCGTTCAGTTGAGCTGAGTTGCGTATGAGTGTACAAACAGAGACTACTAAAATTTCACTGCTGCAAGTTATTTGCACAACAATATCTGCCTATGCGCATCGTTTGCTTATGTGAAGATTTATCTCAGCATAGAAAATTTCTGCGTAAGTTTTTGGTTTTTCTTTTCTATTTTTGGCCTCTGCTTCTCTTCTGCCTGCTGCTTATTTTACGACAAGGAAGCCAGCGACGTCGACGACGTCGACAGCGACAACGACTGCTGCTTGTGGCTATTTAGACTTGAACATGGTCAACTCTGTGTACAGGTTTCTTGTGCTGTTTGTTTGCTTTTGGTTATATTTACTAATTGAATCGACACCAAAAATGTAAATGCAACGACAACAACAACAAGAAACAAAAAACAACGACAACAACAAGCACTGCTGACTTTGACTTGCAGCCAAGTTGTGTTGCTTTTATTTCATTTTTTTTTTTTTTTGTTGTCCAGTGTTGTGTTGCACTGTGCTCTGTTGTGTTATGTTGTGTGTTTTGTTTGGCAAAGAAAGCCAAGGCAGCAAATAAACAATGAGAAAATTTATGTTAGTCAAGTTTGCATTCGAGGAAATTGAGAAAATACTTTGCTTTGCAGAATGCTTGTTTTTTTTTTTTTTCTTAACTATTTATGCATTCGTATTTTGCTGTTTGCAGTTATGTGCAAAAAGGTTGGTATGCTTAAGGTACGCGACAATACAAAAGGCTTCAGGAACGAATTGGCTGTAATGGTTGAGACTGTAAAAAAAAACATATATATGTATAATAAACCAAATTGTGCTTTTACGCCTCAGACGATATTTGTTTATAGAGTGTATAGTAAATTGTGAAGCGATTTTAAATAGCAGCTTTTATGTGCATTGGCTGGCCAATTAAGCGATGATTGGCAATGATATAACAGTGCAATGCTTAGAGCCAATAAAATATTTATCAAGTATATTTGTATATCAGTGTGAATGAATTAAATAATTTTAAATAAACTTAAAAGAATCTCTTTGAACTTGTTAAGGCCAAGCGGAAATTCGCGCCAGCATGTTGTCGTCAGGAATTTTCTGTGCTGGCACATAAGCGTACGTACCTGCATGATTTAGTGTCTAGTTGGGCTTATGCACATAAATTCACCTGTTGACAGTTCTTTTCGCGACAACAACGCAACTTGGCGTCGCTGCCAGGCACTTACTGAAAAGCGAAAGGCCGCGAAAAGATAAAACACACTCAACAGCAAGTGAGCCGTTTATTTTGAATATCAAGCCCCCAAAACAAACGAATTCTTTTTTCTTTTGTTTTTTTTTTTTAAATAAATAAATAAGCATTTGACTTTTCTAAGAAAGCAGAAGGAACTGCTGCTGTGGCTGTTGCTGTTGCTTTTGTGGTTGCTGCACTGTTAGTAAACAATTGAATAAAGGTCTTGCTGGCATAAAACATATTCAAAATACGCAAAGCAGCGCTAAATCAGCATGACAAAAAAATGCGATTAAAATCGCGATTGACTAGACAGACAGACAAAAAGACATGCAGAAGTGCAGACTAAGAGTCAGACAGACAGACAATCGAGCCAACTGACTGAGACAGAGCGATTGAGGCAGCCCTAAAACAACAGCCCTGTCACTGTCAATTCTGTCTACTACCTGCGAGCGCGTTTTATTGGCTGAGTAGCATTAAGCAAACTAAAAGAATGAAGCTTTTGTGATGTCATTATAGTATTGGGGCATGGCAGACACGCTGACATTGCGCAGCTTTGTATTATATGTTAACGTAAACCACAAAAGCAAAGCACAACACAGTCAAAGCAGAATAAATAAATGTAATGCAAAGAACTTGGCCATGAAAGAGAAAAAAAAACTACGTTGTTGTTGTCGACTCTGTTGCCGTTGTTGCCGTTGATGCGGCTGAGGCTGCTGCAACGTCTGATGATGAAGATGATGTCGACAATCGAGTGAATGAGTGACTTAGTTCAAACTTATACGCATGTGCGCAATTTCTACGTCTGCACAATGCAAAAATAAAGCTAATCGCTGTGTAGCACAGACAATAAGCAACTAAAACGAAAACAAAAAACAAAAAGAAACCAAATCAAGTAAGAACAAAAAACCAAAAGTAACAAGCCACGAGTAAATAAAAACAAAAAATAGCACAAAACATAAAACAGACGAGTTGGCAGTCAGGCAGGCAGGCAAAAGCGGATCAGAATCAACGAAAAGAATGGCGGCATTTGCGCTTAAGCCATGGCAATGAATTCATCGTTGACATATCTCGTTAATTTAATTTCTTATCGTAGGGATAGCATCGAAGCCGCCGTGGAGCAGGCGAAGCACAGAAGCCGCGACAGCCAAAAGCACAAGAACAAACAGCAACAACAACAACAACAACAACAGCGGCAGCAGCATCACCACCAGCCGTAAGAGCAGCAGGCAGCATCGCTATTCGCTATTTGGACTTGAACTTGTTTCGCTCTCGCGTTGTGTCGCTTCACTACAGTCAAGTCAAGTCGTCAGTTAAGCAGCCAGTCAGTTAGCCAGTCAGCGCTGGTATGCAAAATAGATGCGCTGCAAGGATGCTTTGCTGACCAAAACGATTTAGGCTCTGCGCAATTTTCAAGAGAAGCAAGAAAAATTTGTAAGAACTACACTGAAAACAAAACTTAAAGAAGGAAGTTTGTTGAAAATAGTGAAGAGAAAGTAGCCACAACTTTCTTACGCAATTTAGATATGGAATCCATTGCTATATACTGGAAAAATGTTAGCTCACGCTTAGCATGTCAGCTCAGTTGTCTACCTTTCAGTTTCTCAGTGGTTTATCGACCACACATTATTAGTCAACCTGTGCCTGCTCACTAAAACTCGAACCGAAATGCATGTTTTCTTATTGTGCATATCACATGCTCTCGTTTGGCCTTAGCTCCGCACACATGCGGTTTGACCGAGCTCCACTTGGGTAGAATTTCATTTGTTTTCTTGCGAGTTTTGTGTGGAAGCGGGTTTCGCGCTTTTGCTACTATAAATTTTTGTCAACGATTTGTACGCATTGTCTGCTTCGCTTTACATGCGATCGCCGCACTCCTTGAGCTACTCAATGCTTCGTTGCGATTGTTTTTATTGCACTGGTTGTCGATTGTTGATTTTCGCTTGAAGTTGCATACTTTTAGTAGATTTTAGCATAGCATTTGATTATCGTTGTCGTCAATTGTTGTCTGTTTCCTGTGCTTTGCTGTGCCGTGTTGAGCTTTGTGCTATCTCCCGTTCCGTATGTTTTGCTTTTTTAGTCCTGAGCTCGGCGCGCCCTTTGTAGCACAATTCAAGCGGAACAATCCAAGTCCTTTATTTGACGGTTTGGCAGCAGTTGCCAAAGCTGCAGCAAAAAAAACCAAAAAGACAACAAAAAAAACCCAAAAGCAAAAGGATTTAGTAAAAATGTCAATCAAAGCAACGAATAAGCGGGCCCTTGCATAGCTAATGAGCCAAGCAAATACGGTTCAATAAAAAATAAAAATAAAATAAAGGGAAAACTAAAGTTTCTTGCTTAAGTCTTTTATATTGCCGACAAGAGTTTCGCAAATAAATGAATTATGTTCTAGATCATTAAACACGACAACAAAATAATTAAAAAAATTCACACAACGCCACCACCAACACACAAATACAAAACCAGTCAACATCTATGTAGAGAAAAACACACCTGCTGTGCGAATTTCGCAAAAAAATCATATGTAAGTGGAGGTGGCAAAAATTGCGCAGATCTTTCGTACGAATTACACACTCTCAATAACTGTTGGAAACAGCAGCAGAAGTACTTAAGTTTTATTATTTATTTAAAAATTAAAACTAAAACGCTTTCGCCAATTAGCGATAAGCAATCTAAAATTGTTTTCTGAAACCAGAAATGTATTTTAGACAGCAAAGAAGAATAACAAGGCAGGTAGAACACTTAAAAAATATATGCGCAAATTAACGCAAAATGTTTATCATGGCAGGGTGGCAGTGCAGCAGAAGTTATGAAACGAAAAACTATAAATATATGTATATATGCACATATAAAAAAAAAAATAAACCCAAGCAAAAACTGTCCGTTCAATGCAATGCGAGCAACTAACGAAGTGCGCGTACTGCAAGCGGGCACAGCCCACGCCCTTGCTGTGCCAATGCCAACCAAATACAAAATACAAAAGTGACGCAAAACACGAAAAACAAAAGTTAGTTAAAAGAAGACGAAAACCAAAACAAACAAAAAAAAAAAAGAATTGCGAAAAAAAATTTAATCATTGATTGACCGATCGACCGCCAGTCGCCGCCACATTTAAGCGTCGCCGTTGATGGCTTTACGCACCACTGAGGGCCACAAAATTCAAAAAAATAAAAACTGAAAGGAAACATACAAAAAAATTGGAAAAACGTAATGCATGTGCAAGTGGCGCACAGTCAGGGTAGCTAACCCGCCTGCGTTGTAAATACACGTTGAAAAATCTATTGCCTAATGTGAGAAGCATTTGATGGCCTTTGGCTTTAGCAACAATTGCTTATACAAAAAAAGGTAAAGGGAATTTTAAGCCGTTAATCTCGTAAGTAGACTATTGAGATTTGAGCTATTCATATGCTTGTTATGTGGCTCAATATAACCATAATCAGGAAGCTAAATAAAGAGGGTTATTAGTTAAATTTTTCTGGAGAAAAGAAATTATTGTTTCCATGGATCACATTGACTAACTATAGCTTGACCGAGAAATGGAGTGAGTAATAGAAAGCGAAAAGGTGATCTGAGTAATCTAAATTGTCAATAAGTCTGCCAATGCCTTGTGCTCAGTCTTCCGTACTAAGGATTTGCTGCCTATTATTTTTATATAGCAGAGATTTGTAGTCGCACATGCCTATGTATCTAAGCTTAAAGGTTTCTTTTTTCCCGTGTACTGATACTGCTGCGCAGACGGACCAAAAGAGCCACAGCCAAGCCGCGTCATCATCGTCATTGCAGTCGTGGCCGTCGCACAGCCAGCCCAGCCTCATTCGATTGCTGCCGCCAACTGGTGTTGAAAGCAATTTCAAAAATGATGAGTATGATCGAATAGTTGCCTTTTGTATTGTTTTTCGTTTTATATATATATTTTTTTTTCTGTGTTCTTCCTGCCGCCGACACCGCCACGGCTCTTGCTGCTGTTTTTCACGTTGCCTTTTCGATTTGCTTTCAATTTTGTTTTTGTGATTGTTTGTTGCTGCTGTTGTTGTTATTGTTATTATTGTTGTTGTTGTTGGCGTCCAACATGGACAGTTGTTTTCGCTGATCGTGTGCGCATAAATATTTCTTTTTGCGTTATGAACGAACAAATGAACGATCGAACGCGCGCGCGCGCGCGCTCACACACAAGTGCTGAAATAACTTAGGCAATATCGTCGAATCCCTGACGCAGTACACGGCAGGCAGACCCTACCTACATAAGTTGCCACAGCATACTCATACACACAACTATGCACAAAAGCCAATAAGCAGTTTTGCTTTATCGCTTATTAAAAATCATTTCGCTCTTCGTATTTTAGCCACAAACTTTACGTCGTCTGCCTTTAAAATCCATTTCAACATGCTCGTCATTGTGCTCCGCACACCCGACCGTAGCCCAAGCATAGCGCTTCCATTAGTTTGACTGCACTATAAAAGCTTTTGTTGTTATTAACTCTGGCTCACATGTCGATCAACGTTGATGATTTTGTTCAATTTTGTGCCTATAAGCTTCCCTCATGCCGTTCACCTGCCTACGATACGTTGTCATGCCATGCCGCATACTCTTGCTATATGTGTCTTGTCTGTGTGTGTGTTTGCTTGTGTTGCATGTATACTTTAGTATGTATGCTTGTGTGTGCGTGCATTTGTGATTGGTATCTTTTTGTAAAAATATTTATTCAGCCCCCAAAAAATTTTTAATGTTTGTTGCAACTGTCGTTGCTGCTACTTAAACTTCGGCTCATTGCATTACTTCAGGTGCGCAAGCAGTTAATTTGAAAAAAAGGCCCATGATGCAGTGATTTTGATTTATATGTTGGCGCAGCTGGCGATATGCGATTAGTTATTTTTAAAAAGATTTCCTTTACCACTGCTATGTTAATTATTGCCGAAGAATACTTGCTTAAAATGCCAATCCTTAGACTGCAAACATTTTCACATTTATGAATCAGATCGTATTGTGTATGCCTTAGCAAAGAGCGAATACACCAATTCCTACCGCTTGCGCAGTTTGATTTTGACTCGAATATGACAGATTTTCGCTGACTTGATACGGTGGCCGAGATGTGCCTGCACTGGCATTACTGCAGCATTAATGTTTTCAACTTGATGACAGCGACGTGCTGTCAGTCATTCGTTCGTGCGTCCGCATGAAGCGTATGTGGCTTCGTTCGGTTGATTCGTTGCAACGATTCGTTGTTTCATTCATTCATGCATGCATAGCATGCATGCGTTGCGGCAGCAGCTCATCACTCAGCAGAGGCGTTCATATTTCCATCGATTTTCCTGGCCTGGCCTGGTCTGGCCTGGTCAGGCCTGGCCGATGCGTTGTCGATTGTAAGCGTGTAAGCGTATGCGTTCATTTGTTGCCTTTGCGTTCGTTTTGGCAAATTATGGCAAATACACACCTTGCTGCATACGAGACGATGTCGACGACGAAGACGATGACTTTGACGGCGGCCAACAACAATAACAACAACAGCAACTACAACCGGAGCAAGCAGTGCAATAGTCAATACACTCACATTGTATATACACCTCACAACTGCATTATTATTATTTTTTGCTTTTTGTGCTTTTCGTTTCGTTTTTGTGTTTTAATCATTTTCGATATTTTTTATTGTCTTACTCAATTTTTTTTTTTTCATTTGGCTTTTTGTTCTCGTTTTCTGTTGATTACAAGATCACTTATCGCACAAAGTCTGCTGCTGCGTTGTTGTTCTTCCACTTGTGTTGCCTTTTGCGCTCTATGTATGTATAAGCTTGTGTAGCACTTAAAACTATGAGGCGAGAACTACTTGTATTATTATTATGTTTACTCGCTTTTCTTCCTTCTCCTCTGCTTCGTCTTCTTCTTATACTTCTTGTTATTATTATTGTTGCTCATCTGCTTTAAAATAATAATAATAACAACAACAACAACAAATAGCTCATTACTATAGCAGCAAGCAGTACAAGTTGTGTAACGTAGAAAACTTTTGTTTGCTTACAGTCTGCAATATTTCCACTTTGGCAATTATCGTTGATGGCCTAAGCTATTGTAAAATCCATTAAGAATAATCTCTTATCGGAAGAATTTCAATTTCGTGCACATAATATTTTCCATTTTTATTTTGTCGTTTTCAATTTTTTTTTACTTTCGTAAGAAAACCATACCAAAAGTAACAGCAGCCACGGCAGCAGCAGCAGGTGTATGTAGTTATTATTATGCCTATAATGGCTTGGACAAAACGATTTTGTAGTACGTTAAGATTAATATCGTAAGTACCTTTGAGAAGCAGCGAAGTGCGGTCTAGTTACTTTTATATGGAACCATTGCTTTAAAAACTTTCTGATAAAGACAAACTAGAATTTTCCTATTTTAGCTGAAGGTTTCAAATTTAATAAAATGTAGCTTTTCAATTTATTGATAAATGTTCTGCAGCTTCAAAATACATAAAATCTACTAGAATACTCTTAGCTCTATAAAATACAAGAATAACCTTTTGAAAAAAATAATAAAAAATAATCAAATTAATTCTGCAGCCTATGTACATCAAGTTTCCGGCCAGCTACATATGGGTCCAATCTCTGCTCGTAAATTATATTTCATTAAACAACTTTCCCTTATGATAGAGTCGTTAGTAGAAATAAAACATACATTTATTTTCTATTACGAACTTTTTGACTTTGAATGCATATCTATTTTCCGCTTGGTGAACTTATCAAAAGCAATCAGTTAGGTAAGTTTTATTGAGAATTATTCATGGTTTAATATCATTTGTTAGGCACAATAAAAATATATCAACAAGTTGTTAAAGCAATCTTCGGTCAATTAGCCACTTTCTTTTCAAAAAGCAAGAAAGCAGATTTATTGTTTGTTTTAAATTAGAAATTTAACATTTTTACTGAAGTTTAAGAAACGAATAAAACTGCCAATAAAATTGGTCCAGCACTACGAAATTAACGCTTAAAACCAATTATAAAAGCTATAAACTGCGGCATATCATTTAAGATATGCAATTTAAAGAGATCTCCAGATTTAAATGCAATCTACTCTAAGCAAATGCAATTGCTTATACAAAAATTGAATCATGCCAACAGTGCAATACCTGATTGGCACAATCAGCAGCACTGATACGCACACACAAACACAAGCACACATGTACCAAGTGTCGTTCAGCCGTATTCCATGCCATAAAACACTTTCATTGGCTATCAACAGTTTATTGATATCTTTATGGTCGAGCATGCACATAGCCGACATAGCACAAGTGACTGCCACAGCAGCCTACAACTGCATTTTAAACTGTTTTAAACTAGATGAGTGTTTATGTGTATGGTGTGTGAGCGTTTGTATAGAGGAGAAGCAGAGAGAAACTCATATAAGATGGCGCTGCTATCAATCGCAATGCATTATAGTAATTTAGCAGGAAATTCCCTAAGCCAGTGTTCAGTGTGCTCCACTCCCTCTTTCTCGACCTCGTTCGCACACCTTGGGTTGGTTGCTTGCGTGCGATGGCTGGCGTGGCAGCTAACATACTTCATAACGCATTCCCTGGTACTCGTATCATTACCACGTAACTCAAGTTTATTGCACAACTTTGCAAAAATTAATTTAACAAAATGTACAAAACGACACCAATAGCAACAACAACAAAACCAACAACCAACAGCCAGTCAAAACTTCATTATGAGCATTTTTTTCTTATTGATTACAGCAGGGCTGTGCCTGGCGATGTTGCTAATGCTGCTGCTGCTGATGCTGCTGTTGTTGCCGATGTCAATGTTGATATTGAGCCAGGAACATGTTGCTGACCAACTTCGCTCACATTTTTCGCATGCCAAGCAATAGTCAATGTTTTCGATGCCGTTGTAGTCGGTTGCTGCCTAGTACTTCTGCTACTGCCGCAGCTTGAGCCGTTGTAATTGTTGCCGCTCCTGCTGCTGCCATTAATAGTGACGCACACATCATAACTTGCCACATTCGTTTGCTCATACGCTTAAGCAAGAACCACGCCAATATTGCCAACTAAACAAAACTGGGAAAGCAAAAAGTAGAAGAAACAAAGCTTACCTGCCTGCGCTTAGTAAATAAAATATAAAAAACGGACAAGAGAAAAACTCAATAAAAATTCCAAGCACACTTTTTCTACCCTCTTGCATTACCTACTTCTTGATGACTGCCTTTTGCTGCTCTTGTTATTGCACTACTTTTGCACAACAATTTTCCTCACAATTTTTCCTTCTATTTGCTGTTATTGTTGTTGTTGTTATTTCAGTGTGTTTGTGTACTTCATGCAATGCGTGCAATTTTCATGCCCAAGCTTATTGCTTTAATGGCAGGCTATGTGTATGCCCGCACAGACATGGCTAACCGCGCCCCCGCTAAGTCGCGTTTGCTTAGAGGTAACATGTTCCTTGGCTGCGTACTAATAACTGGCATTCTGCGCCCTTTTTAAGTCGATGCTGCTTTTGCTGCTGATTCTACCAAGACTCAAATGCTGCATTTGTCTGCATACAGGGTGTGCTTAAAATCGATGTACCCATTGACTTTTTACTGCTTGGGATTTGCATTAATTGCTGTACTAAATTTTGCGTGGGAGCTCTTGACATAACAATGACTGGCTTAATGTGGCTGGGAGTTTGAATTGGTCATCGTCGGTCCTATAGCAAATGGTCCTTAAGCAAACGACTTCTGGCAAGATAAAAATTCAAAAGCCAATAAGAGTATATTTTTTCCCATTGTTTATTTTTCACTTATAGGCAAATCTGTTAATGGTTGCATACTTCAAATACATCTAAAAAAAATTTTGCATTTTTTTCAAAAAACTCATTCCAAATCCAATATTTTTTTGTTTATTTTTTTAAAGTCAAATCGAAGCACCCTGTTTGTGAACTAACTAAACGAAGCTATTACCTTTTTTGTTTGTTTCTATGTTGCTTCATTGGTTTTTCTTTACATTTTATATGTGTACGATTATGTGCACATGTCTGCAGCATCGAACTTGCATTGAACTCAAATGAAGCGCAACAGAGGCATACACAAAGATACTCATTCCAAAACTGAGAAAAAGGTCTCGGAACATCTGGCTTTCAATTTTAATTATATATTGTGACCACTGTATACCAACTGCTAGCGTATCCACAAAAAAAAAAAGTAAAAAAAGAACCATTAAAAAAAAGCAAACGCAAAAATAAAAAAGTAAGTCGCCACAATAACAGCTCGTTTGTGGCAGCGACGACGGCGACGACGACGCCAAAGTTTGATGACCAAAGAAAATATAGATTATTTTAGCTTATATCGCGCAATGGGCGTATCACTAAATAAATTACTTTTCTATATGTAGAAGTTTCCCACATACATATGTGAAATGCACACAACTTGGCACAACTTTGACGTGACCAAAACAACTTGGGAAACTCAAGGAAAGCGTTTTGCTGCATTTTTCACTCGTAGATCAGTGAAAAACCTTAAATTAACATAAATCACTTCAAAATGGCTGCACTTTTGTACAAAACCTTCTGTTTATAGACCGTGTATGCCATGTGACAGCTGCATGCAGAAATTATTGGATAGTCACGCATCGTTGCCCAAAATTGGTGGAGAATGCCGAGAGTTGCGACATTTAAAAAAATAACAAAAAAACGAAACGAAAGATAAACGTAACTTTAAAAATAAAAAACAAAATCACATTTAGTAATGACCAAAAAAATACTTGGTAGGCTTTTTCAAAAAAAAAAGAAAGTAAAAATGTCTTACAGCTGTTTAGTCTTTCTATTTTGCTTTCTGTAGCTTGCAATGCAATAATTGCCAATGAAAATCAATTGGTGGTAGTAAATCGAAAGTTTTTGCGGCTTTTGAGTTTATTCCTCTTAAATGAGTTAAAAGCATTCAGTTAATTATGTACTGATTATCTACGATAAATGTATTTACATTTAGAGGCATAACATATACTAATACCTTTTTCTTTAAACCTTTCAAATTAAAAAAATAAAAAATAAAAATTATGTAATACAAAATTAAATATATTTTAACTTCAAAGTAAGAAGAACCCAATCAATATTTTTTATCATTATTAAAATCTGCAATGCTGAACTTATAGTTTGTTAAAAATATTATTCAGCTTAACACAGTTAAGTAAGTTTGGCTTTTTGGGCTTACAAAGGATACAATACGACGTTTTGACCATCTTGGTAGTAAATCTGGTGCCTGAACTACTTCCAATCAACATGCATCAAATCATTAACTTCAGTTTATAGGTCCAAGTTTTGCTGTAAATATTCATAAGCATAAACCAGCTGCGAAATTGCAAATTAAAACATCAATTCAGTGCTGCTTAGCTTCAACTTTTTGCTTAGGTATCAGTCTGGATCTTGTCATTATTATTCGCATATATTATATTATTCTCGTACAGCATGTTCGCTGTCACTGTTATCATACACTTATATCATAGAATTCTAATGGTATTTTGTTAATGCTTAGCATTTTTTTTTTTTTTTTTTGTTTTTGTGTATTTGAAAAATAAGTTGACTTCTACACAAACTAATTTTGCTTTATTTGCTTGCTTGCTAGACTTTATTTTATTTTTCTTAAATCACAATTTTTGTTAGTATATATTACCCGAAAGTTTTTAAAAAAATTTTAGAAAAAGCTGATTTAAGTAAAAATCGAATGTGGGCACACATACTTTGCATAGTGTGTATTGCGTGCATATATAAAAAACTTTCGTTCACGATGCCTTCTTATATATTTATTTCATGTTTATAATAAAATTTTACACTATAAAGAGTAAGCTTGGCTATAACATGTTAAATACAAAAAAAAACCACACATTTGACATAAACAAATAGGGCATGACAATCAGCCATGATAGCAACCCGCATAAAGATTATTCATTTGCAATATAAATTGTTTTATTGCGAATATTGCGTCATAGCATACACACCCAGGCAATAAAGAAATCTACCCAAGAAATGATTTTGATTACGCATAAAATTAACAACTTAATTTTATTAAGTCACTTGATATTTTCGCAGATGCTTTCACTTTTTCACAAGATCCTAATACAAATAAAAATAATTTTATGGCACACATAAAAATAAATACAAAGCTGTAAAACTAACATCAGAGAATAGGCAGACAAAACATTTAAACACCTGCCTTAGACTCGCACACCAATTAACTAACAAATTTGAGTTATTGCTGTGCGGTTCAGCAAAAGCGAAAAATGTTAATGTCAAATTTTACACATACGTATAACTTCACTAAAAACCAACAATTGTGCAATCTGAAGGCAGTTTATTTGCAAATAAAAATTATTAACACTTTTGCTTGCACATTTGCGTATCTCTGAAATCTAAAGAGTCATTAAAGTGTTCAACGAGTGTTTTATGATGACAACGTACCTATGTGCATTGGTTTCTTTTGTTTTTTGATGTTTTTTGTTAGTTATTTGTTGCTGTAGAACTTACAACATGGCTGCATATAGAAATTGTACTTGGTTAATTAACAAATCACGACAAAAGATTGCCCAAGCATAACAGACGCCATTGCACTTAAACACTCGAATCTTTAAACAAGACGTTGTGCAAGCACTTGGTTATTAAACCCAAGTTCTCTTTAAGTGCCCAACCAACCCACATAGCGCTTACACGCTGAATGCCAGTGTACTCTCGCACACGTATGTACTCTCATTTATGAATCTTGGCAGCACAGAAGCCATTTTAGCTATTTTAACTCGACTCGATGCACAAAGCGGCAGCGCCTCATATCGTCAGCATAAAATGCATTGCGGACAACATGTACATGCACATGGACATGTGTGTTCATGATTTCAGGCAATTGAAAAAATGTCATAAAATATTTTGTTGCATCTTTATAACTGTTGCAGCAACTGCTTGGCGAGCAACAGCAGCCCAACTAAACAATCTGATGGTGGTCGTATGCGCCTTCCGCAACTATACACAGCCACTCTGCACGCCCGTCTGCCTGTGTGTCTGTCTGTCAGCCTGTCGCTGCAGTGCAAAGCTGCGCGCGCATTTTTAACCACTTAGCCAGTTACGCATGCGCAATATAATTTTATGTGGTTGTTCATCGGCAGCATTGGCGCGAGTGCAGAGTAAATTAAGGCAACATTTTTGCATTTCATATTTTCTTATGGCATTTTTTCTTAATAAATTTTTGTACATGCATTTATGCTATATTGATTTGAGCTAAATTATTGCAGTTGTTTGCATTTTTCAGTTTTTTTAAAAACGTTGTTGTCTTAAATTTGTTTTTTTTTTTTGCCTAATTATAAAAAATGCTTTATTAAACGTGTGCAAGCGAAAGGAAAAAAAGTGACGCATATATTTCCGTCATATTGTCAACCAGTCTGCAACAGGTTCAGGCAGTTGAATGTTTGTCTTATTTTTTTTTTTTTTTGTATTTCGTTGCTTATTATTACTGGAATAATTGCATAAGCTTAATAAATTTATTGTCTTTGCTATTTTCTTTTTAAGTTTTGCCTAGGCACCACATCAAATAGTGAGTAATTGTGAACGTATAGTTATATAGTTTTGTATTTATATTTTACTATAAACTATTATACTAATAGGCACAGTTAAGCAATTTAACCAAGCAGAATGAGTAAGGTGAGCATAAACTTAATGGTTTGTTTATACTAAAGCATAAACCTTGTTAAAAAGGATCCCGCAGAGTAGTAGCGCATATCTCCGCCTCAAACCGAACTTACTACACACAGTTCATTTTGAATGCATTATAAATAAATTAAGTGCAGCTATTGAAATATCCAATTTTATATTCACATTAAAACCTCGTACCGAATTCGACAAATTTTCAAATTGTTTCCGGTAACTTAACAGAATGTAAATCGATGCACTGAATGTACACTAAATAAAATTGATTAATGCAACATACATAAAAAAAAATTCTCTTTAAATTGCAAGCATTAGGAACCACAAAGAATTTTATGACTTGTGATTACAGTTTACTGCTGACAATGCTCCTTGAATTATATAAAATGCGCTTAATAGCGAATAAAAACACATTATCAAAAACTTACATTGAAATTCAAGTGAAAGGAATCTCTATTAAAGAAACAAGTGGAGAAGTTTTAATGGGTTCGTTATGAATATCAGTACAAAATGTTGCTGAAACTTCCAGCTGTAAAGCAACAATTTGCAACATAATAAGTGAACGTAAAGTAAAATTACACTTAACTCAGCATGTTGGTTTTCCTGCATAATTGTGCTACATAACAATTTTTATTCCACAGGCACGCAAGTTCATTGCTTAGGTCTTTTGTTTTATCATACCATAATGTTAAGTAAATAAACACAACGATTTTCTATTTTGAAAAAAAATGCGTCTCAATTAAAGTTTGTTTACGCAACTTACAAGCGCCAAACAAATGCGCCCTGTTGTTGTTTGATTTCATTATTGTGTTATTTATTTCATTTTTTCTTGGTTTCGTTGTTGCTGTATTACAATGGTGTACCCGTAGTCTGTATATGAATAATAATTCAGTGTTGCTTATCATTTTCATAAATAACTCAGACACATAAAAAATAGAAAACAAAATATTATGCAATTCTAATTGTGTGCACAAAGTGTACTACCACTTCTAGCAGACGGCGAGAGTGAGACAGTTGGCGCATGCGAGACTGAGAAAGCAGGCAGGTGTAGCTGAGACTAGACATGGTGCTAGGCACTTGCAGCATGCCTGGGATCGAACTTGGGCTGAATTGGTCTACGCTATGGCTGCGATTTTTACCACCATTTGCCAAAGTAATGACAGGTGTTTGTAACTTGTTTGTAACCACAGCAACAACAACAACCACAATAAAATCAACAACAAGAGTGAAAAACATAACGGCAAAGCAACCAGCGCAGACGCAAAGGGGTATAGGGACGTGTACATTCGTACGTACGCGATCGGACATAGAGCCTCAAGTTATTTGCATTAATATTAGGCTTAAGTCAATTTATGCCCGCCAGCAGCTGTAAATGGACTCCGAAAAAAAAATGTTAAAATTGATACCAAACGAAACGAAAATTGAGTCTCAGACAAATACACGCATAGACGTAACAAAAGTGCATACAACAGCATACGTCAAAAAAAAGCAAAAACAAAAAAGAAACAAAAAAACACGAAATGAATGAACAACAGCGAGTGTTTGTATACCTCTTTATTTTGGTAGTACTTTTGTTGTTGTTGTTTCTGCTGCTGCTGCTCGGACTGCGCATGTACAAGTAAACTTACTCAGCGCATTAATTTCTGCATTTTTCGATCAGATAATAATTGTTTTAAGTTACATTTACTCGCAAGCAACGCGAAACGCGCAACGCAGCAATTGTTGAAATGCGCATGACGGCTGTCTACTGAGCTGTGGGGAGTGTGGAGTATGGAGTGCGGAGTGCGGATTGGGGCACAGTTGGTGCTGGCCGGCAATTGGGTCGGTGTGTTGTGCTGCATAGGCGGGAGGCTCTGTCAAATGTAGCAGCAATAGCAGCTACACGTTGTCTCGGCTAGGAAAATAAACACTCATACACACAGCTGGCGGTATGGTTGTTGTTGTTGTTGCTATTGCATTAAATTTATTTTGGCACCATTTGTTTGTGGCTCTCAATAGCGTATATTTCTTATTGGTGTTTATGCTTTTGTTGTAGTAGTTGTGCTTGCCATTATTATTGTGGAGGTTGTGTTGTTAGATTGTTTAAAACTTGCAGGAGACACATGTTTTATTACTCGCTTTTGTATTTTACTGTATTTCATTTTGCCTCTCTCTTTATCGTTGACCAACTGATGATGGGAAACTATTATTGAGCACATGACTTCGCGTATACACGGCGCATAATTTGTCAGTCAATGTGAGCGTTTAACAATTCGCTTTAATTTTATGATTTTCATTTAACATACTATAAATTGGCTTTTGTTTTTTTCTGTCGTAAAGTTGGCGGGAATTTAGTCGAATTACTTTACCATTTAACATACACAACCAGTTTTAATCGTATTTTAATATGTGTTACATCCTCACCCATATATGAAAATAGTCATTAAGTAGCTTCACACTTTTTTGTATTGGCATCGCTGACCGTTTTATTTATTGATGTGCTGTGGCAGCTGACACTGCTTTTTATCGCATTTTGACACATCATTTGTGAGAAATTTAGATAAATAATAAAGATTAATTATTTACTGCAAAACACGTTTAATTACATTTCACAACCGTTCCTAGGTAAGTGCTGACACTGCACTGCGCATGCTAACAATTAATGATACAATTCATAATTAATCACTGCACCTTTAATCAATTTATTTATTGAATTCGTGCATACGGGCCTTTTTGTTTAACTTTGTCTTAAATAAATATGCATATAAATTCAAGGTAAATTGGGTCGTATTTTGTAATATTGATCTATGTTTCTTTTTGTTTTTTTTTCTTCTATTAACAATCAAAATGTAAAATTGATGCTGAATATTTCTAATTAATATCGTAATCATTTGGAGTATAATCTTTATGCTGGCAAATTATGAGGCTCTACAAAATGTTTTTATTCTTCTACATATTTGAAGCTAACACTGGACATTGCCTGTTACTAGTTGAGTTGATATAATCAGAGAGGACACATAAACATAAAATGAACTTGCTAGTCATGTGAGAATGTACTCAGTGGATCTATTAGACTCTCTACCTAAGGTGGTTGCAGATTTAATACTGCTGGCGCTTTCTATGTTCATATTTTCAACAAATTTAACTTAAACTGAACTAAACTTTATGTTAACTTAAGAACATCAACAGTATACGACAACAACATGTGCATGTTTTATCTGAACTCCAACTGACCGTAATAAAAACCAAAAATGTTGTGCAAATTGAATTCCATAATAAAAACTCAACCATAAAATTTTTGCCTAAGGTCAAAATATATATATTAAAGCTCTTTTAGCTTTGACTCACAATTTTCTCAAATAAATATAAGTAAAATTGCACATTGCAACTGCTCAAACAGAAATTAGTAATAAGAAATTATTCAATCCAACTGGTTTTCTTACAGCAAAGAAAGTAATCTGTTGAGAAACAAAAAAAGAAACGAAGAAAATACATAATTTCTGCGTATTGTGTGTGTATATATTGTATATATAGTTTTTTTACCATTTCTTATTTGCACTTTCTGGCATCTTTGGTATATTGCAATAATTTGAACTGCTACGTGGCAGGAAGTGTTGCGGCGTCTACTTGTTAGCCGATGACGACAACGCAGCCGCCGCCGCCTAAGTAACCGTAGTCGCCAGCACTGAGACCGCAGCCGCATTCGACGCCAACTCACTTTGCTGGCTTTTGCTCATTATTTTTCGCGCCATACGCCAGACATTCATCAATGCTTGATAATAATGCGGTGAGTGAAGGTGTTTCACATGATGAGTTGCCGCCTGATGACTATAATAAAGATGACTTTGATGAGAATAAGAACGAGTGGCTGGCGAAGAGCAACAAGTTCACAGTGTTGGCGCACAGAAGTGCCGCATAAATTATTCTATTATAAGCAAATGCACATGGAATTTTATTTCATTTGTGTTCATTTTTTTTTGTTTTTTGTCGGTTTTGGTTTTTTGTTTTTGTTTTTTTTTTTGTTTTATTATTATATTTCTTATATATTTTTGCTCCCTACATTTTCGTTGCTGTTGAGACAATAAAATTGATATTTGCGGTTTCTGTGGTTGTGGCTGCATGCTTCTAGTTTGGCAAACAGAAACGCACAAAAGCAAAAAAGCAAACAAATAAAATAAAACATAAGCAGACAATGGCAATGACTTTTTCAGAAAGTGAGTTTTTGCAACCAACATTCGCTTGGCACTTGCGACACTTTCACCAGAGGCAAAAGATAAAGTCACACCCAGAAACATATAAAAAAGGAGACAAAAAAAAGCAAATTGTATCCTTCGCCTGATTACTTAAATGTCAGCATTAGTGCATCGTTAGCCAGTAATTAACACACGCCTACTGGCAGTATATGGCATGTGGCTAACGAAAGCCATATAAATAAATCACAGTCCAAAAGCGCCAGATCAGAAAAACCACAAGGCGACAAAACGAACTGCAAATCTCCATAAACTCCAAATAAGTCTAACTGCAATAACAGCAACAACTGGCGGTCCGAAAAACCTAAGCAACTTAATTACAAAGCAAGCAAACATTTGTACACAATTTTATAACAAAATAAACAATCTCAAGAAAAAAAAACAAATGAACCACGCAAAAAGTTTCTTTGCTAATGGCAAAAATATTTCAAACATGCCAAACAAATGCACTTGCACACACTGAACGCCTTACGCCTGCTCACACGCTCGGCCAATTCAATTTGGCCGCATTCATAATTAATTTGGCTTATCTTACAGGCGACGGCGGCCACCAGCCAGCTACCAATTACACGGACATGCTGAGCCTAGCATCGTTTTCACTGCAGCTGTTGTTGTTGCTGCTGCTGTGTTTTGGCGTATATCAACAAAATCAATATTTAAAATCGCATAAATTTTTAGGCGCGTTTGTAATTTGCACAAAATTTGTGCCACATTTGGCAATGCCACTTGCGTTCCACTTACACTTCCACTTAAGTTCCACAGCCACCAACAAATGTGTAGCAAGTGTTACGGCCAACGCTGCGTATGAATGTTGTTGCTTTGCTAGTTGCCTGCTGCCTGTTGGCCGCTTCGTTGTCGTTTCGTTTAGCCAAATGGCGTTTGATTTATGCAGCCACTTGCTTTTGCTGCATAACAGGATTTGTTGCGCAAAATAAAACAAAAAACAAAAAAAACTTGATGCTGACTCTTTTGTGTAAATGCGCGCGTACTTGACAAATTGTGCACAGACAACGGAGGCTGTAGGTCTTCCGGCTTATGATTATCTTATTGTGCTGTTCGTTTGTCAGTAAGTTTATTGGCAACAGTCAAAGCGAACGTAATTACTCATTAATTAGCTAAAAGTTCAGTTTGAAAGTATCATTTGTTTTAATTTTTTGATAGCTTTGTCAGCTGCACAATTCCCAAACGATGTGGTTGGCATTTAGTGTATAACATTGCTTGCAACTTAATTGCTGCTTCAGCTTAAGATATTGCACAGAAATTAAGGGATTATGTAAGCCATATAAAATAAGCATCTCACAAAATAGTACCAAGAAAATGAGTCTGCCTTTAATCAAAAATGAAATTCAATGAAATTTTGTAACGTTTAAACATTTTTGTTTTTATAGCTTCATATAGGCGAGCATAGTAATACAGAAGAAATAAATGTTAAATTTATCAGGATGTCATGCGTCTATACAAAATGACGTAGAAAACTTCAAAATGTTTTTGCAGCGTAACGCTTGTTTAATAACGTTAAAAGGCTTGGTCTGGAACAAAAACCAAATCAATGAGGTTTTACTGTACATTTCTGCGCCAAATAACATTTACTTTATCACTGTTGCGCATTTACACACTCCCAGTTCATGCCACTTGCCACATATGTATAGCAAGTCGATTTTTAATTTCCCCCTCCCCCTTTTACGTTACAAGTAAATTTTTTTCCGCAAAAATCCAAAGTCTTGCCGCACATTATTCAATTTTCGTGTCTCACTTGGCAAGCTTTATGTGGTCAATAGATTTTGCTGCAATGCAACCGAAACCACAACCGAAACAGAAACAGAAACCGAAAGTGAGTTAAATGAAATTGTTTATAATTTATTAGCGCGCTAAAAGTGCAATAAGCCAATGCAATTTTAAGTGCCCATACGAGCTGTAAATCGTGTCTAACGCTTATAAGGTAATGCTTAACGGCTAACGCTTCGAATGCATTTCGTTTTGGGCGACTTGAGCAAGATTTGTCGCCAGACGCGTGATTTATTTAGCCAGCCACATTGCGTATACGAGTCAATTCCTACTCCTATGTATGAATGTTGTGAATGACTCAACTGACACACCAACCGACAAGTAAATAATATACCCATAATAATAACAAAACAAAAAATCACAAAACAAAAAAAAATCTAAACGAAAATGTTTAAAAAAACAACATACAATATCCGTTGCAGTTTGCAACCATTAAAACGTATGCATATGATTTACCTTATGCGCATAGCCGTGCCGGGCTGTGCTGCAGGTTTGCGTTTAATTTCGCAAATATTTACACAAGCGCGCCATGGATTAAGCTATTAAATTTATGAACTCTTCTTCATATTTTCAATTTGCAATTTTCCAGCGAGCAGCAGCAAGTAAACTTTTTGTTTTGATTATTCTTTTTGTACATTTTCAAACTTTATATGCAGCCACTTAAATGCAGAATTTATGCAAAATGAAACCACTTGGTCATAACTATTATTGTTCTTGTTTTTATTATTGAACTGCAGGAGCAGTTTCAGCCTGAGAGTGGCAGTGGGAGTGCGAGATGGAAATTGTTGAAGTGGAAGAGAGCGATTTGCGTTTTGGCTTGCGTGGGCGCAATAAATTGCATTCGCAGTTTTGGTATCTTCGATTTTTCATGCCAGGCGCCGTTTGAGAGCATTTGCGTGGACTTAGCTGCGGAGTAGGTAGCCTGTTGATTGTTATCTTTAATGCAGCTTAAAGCTTGAGGAACATTCGTCCAAGATTTCACAAGTTTAACGACTTTTTTTTTACAGCAATATTGAACTTTTGTAGTGTAGTTCGCAAAACCATGCTACTGCATGTGTGGCGTCGACATTTATTGTTGCTGGCTAAGTTATGCAACTATTTCATTTGCTTTAATGATGTTAACTTGTAAATTATAAAGTAATTTAATAGAATATTATATAACATCAGTTTTTTTAAGCATAGACTCATTACTATAGGCCTTAATTACACCGAAAACAAGTCCTCTGCCACGATTAACCGCCTCCAGATTAGTTTTAATCTATAATTCTATTACTAAATCGACTTTTTATAACCGTAATAATAGTATTGCTTAAGCAAAATCAGAAATCATTCAAGCTTTTCAAGCAAATAATGAAACTTCACTATCTCTCCAACAAAAAAAAAAATTATTTACGAAAAGCAAAAAATGAAAATAATCAAAGCCCGCTTAATTTATACATAATTTTCTCACAATTTTCCATGCTGCAAATCATTTTACTTTCGCTGCGCAACAGTTGCCAACAGCTTGCTGCCAACGCAGCCAGTTGACCAGGCTGGCTAAATTATGATGGTCATTGCTTAGCTAAGCCAAACGCAGCCACTGCACAAAACTTGGTCAACAGCATTGGCAAAACCAATCATTGACAATTTCCGCCATGTATTTTTGTTGCAATTTTGTAATTTTTTTTTATTTTTCTTTGCTATTTGGCAATTTTCTGCGCGCCTTTTGGTTCAAAACTTTGTGCTCTTAAATGACTGACTGAGTTTGCGCAAGAAAGGCGAAAGTCGCGAACCAAACGACACACAAGACGACAAAATATATATATATATATATATTTATATATAAATCACAAAATAAATAGCACACAGTTTCGCATTTTCCTTTTACCAATAGAAAATTAATCACAGCTCAAAATCACTTTATTAAACATTTTCTTGTTTTCTTGCACTTTAATTGCAGGTGAGTACGTCTGAAGTTGTCATTTGCAGCCAATACTGACTGCCTGCACCTTGAGAAGTTGAGGACGAATACACGCGAGTATTATAAAAAGCAGATAAAAAGCAAAAACATTTAAAATTATTTAATAGATATATTTAAAAACATAAGGTGCAAAAATTTCACTTTAGCACGACACATTCGCCACTTAAACGCAGTCGTCCCCCCAACTGGCCTAGGGGTGGCAAGCAGCAGTGTCGCCAGCGCCAGGCGTCATATACGTTGTCGTCATGGACGCAGGGGGTCTGCTTGCTTGCGTAATTGAAAAGCAATTTGCACGCAAAAAAAAGCTGTGTGCGCTTAAAGTGTTGGAGGAAATTCACAGCAATACAAGACAACAACTCAGAAAAAAAGTAAAAAAAACACAAACACACTTAACACGCTGAGTCGAGTTTAACTCAAAATTTTAATTGATGTTGCTTAGTGAAAATTGTTTAAAGTGCTTTGCGAGGCACGAGACATTTGATTAATTGCTGTTGGTTTTTTCCTCTGCGTGGTGTGAGTAATGAAATGACGGAAAACATCATTGGCGCACATTTCAACATGAACACGTCTGCAGTGAGCTCGAGTATGCCATCAGCGTCAGTGCAACACGCCGTCCGTGCTACAATTGTTAAATTAAATTGCCTTATCAACAACGGCAATGTACAATCCGCAGTACCGCTGCTAATCAGACCTGTAGCATATTTCCGTTTGGGGTTTATTATTTGCTCACTCGTTGATTGAAGCAAAAAAGTCAAGTGCGCGCTTCACTGTGCACTGGCCGGTGTTTTCGGTAGCAGACGTCGTAGTTGATTTGCTGCATACACTAATGAGACAGTCATGCCTCTCTTAAATTGGCTGCAAGTCATACATCAGCGGTGATAAACGACACGACGTTCGCTTCACTGAGATGTGTAAGTCTTATAGTCAAGGCATGCTCGGTGCATTATAGTGACGACTATATGCTAATTCGCTTTTTTGCCGCCTTCATTGGCTCTAAAAGAAATTTTTGACAATTAAACTTGACTAAGTATCTCACTGGTTAATAGTTTACATTAGCCTATACAGGTGCGTTCAAATATTACCAAAGCTTAACGGGTCTAAGGTCTTAGATTATAAAGCGGCTTCATCGCATAAGACGGTCGTAAGATGAGATGAGATATGCCTCATATGTGCATAGAGAGGGTATCCTGTTCCGCATATTTATTGTTTGATGCGTCTCTTATTGCTTGACAGCACTAACGGTTTCGTTTGCCACACCATGCGATGCACTTAATTTGTTGCATAGACACACACTTAGGCCACCTAAGTACAGCAATAACAAAGAATGCTACGCACAAATTGTTTGACAACTATTCCCTCTACTTTGCTAACATAAAAAGTTCATGAACTTTTCACAACAACAAATATTTTCACTAAAAGCAACTCACGCATTTTTCTGGCGCATGTTCAATATCAAAACAGCAAGCAACAGCAATAATAGCAACAACAGCAACATTGAACATTTTTAGAAAAAGGAAAAGAAAAATGCCACAACCTTAACACTTGGCAACATTCACGAATTTATGCAACGATCCATCATCACAACAACAGCAATAGCAACAATAACAACAACAATAATAGCCAAAGCCGCTGCAGCCGCAAATGCATCAGCAACAGCAAAAGCAACAACAGCATCAGCAACGAACACGTCTCTAGTTGGTACAGCAAAAAAGCATTTACAAGCGTAAAACACAAAAAACGCATTCATAATCCAAACGCATCATGCACAAGCAAAGATGTAACAGCATTTGATGACGACGACGACGACCACGAACAGGAAGGCACGGACGGATAAGAAATGCAGGCAAGGCGTACTGTTGCCTAAACATTTTCCTCCATTTCTTTTATTTTATTTTCTATGACTGCTGTGCTGCACGTTTGTACGCGTCTTCACGGCAGTGACTCCGCCGCCCCCGCAAGTTCAACGCACGCAAGTATTTCTACGATTTTCCAATACATTTTTCCTCTTCCACTTCTTCTTTTTTGATGCTGTTTTTGTGGCTTTTTGTTGCTTTTTGACTAGATTTGGGTTGACTGTCTTAGACAGTCAGCATACAAGTCATACTGAGCCAACCTGAGTTGAGCTGAGTTGAGCCAAGTTAAGCCTCAACCTCAACAGGCTGAGCTAAGCTGAACTAAGTTGATGCTGCGACGGCCCCAGGGCATATTGAAAACAAAATGCAAATCTTGTGAACATAATTTTATAGGCAAGACAAGAGACAAGCCAACGCATTACATGCACGAGCGAGAGTAAGACAAAAGCCAAACACAAGTCTCAGTGATTTTGATTTATCAATAGTGCGCAACGCGTCGATTCGTAGTTGGGAATTTTTGCTAGTTTTGGGCAGGCAATTGCTTGTTTTGCTTATTGGGCGCACAAAATTGCATTACGAAAGCAAAAGTTAAGCTTGGAAAATTATATTTGATGTTGGCGCATCGCCAACCGCCAATCGCCCAGTCGGCGACTGAGTTCGCCTTTAACTGACTGGCCTGCAATGCAACGTAGCGAGGCTGGCTTCTCTGTGCGATCGCCTGCAGACAGCTGCAAATGAACAAAACGAAAAAGGATGACAGCGAAGTAAGTCAAGAGAGAGGCAAATATACGTATATATACAAAATAAACAAAAACGAGGAAGAAAAATAAAAAGTTCTGCCAACAACTCGCACATAAATCAAATAACAAATTTACAAGATAAATTTTTAAGCACACTTATTTAACACCTAACAACCTTGTTAGATACCTCGTATGCATTTTAGGCTTTATGCCGAGATGTTGGGGCTGATGCTGATGTTGATGGCAGATGCTGCAGCTGACGCGGACGCTGACGCTGACGGTGACGATGATGACGATGACGACGACGGCAGCAGTCCAGCTAGCTTAACCTGCCCCACTATGATTTGGCTTGCTTAAGTAATCTATACCGGAAAATTAAAAAATTCTTAATAACAAGTCAACAGCCAGCCAAGTCAGAGGAAAAAAATCAAAAGGAAAAAACATGTTTAAGTTTAAATTGCAAACTCAAATAGTTGATATACGCAATGTGCTGTTGCCGCTGCAGCTTCTTTTTCTTCCATCAAGACGCATCAAGCGCGTAAATAAATCTTAAATAAACTTGCTGTAGAGGAACGCAAAAGCAAAAGCAAAAAAGAAAAGAATTACATTAATAAAAAAGACATATCCGTTTATGCGTTCGCGCCTGCCTGCACAAGATCTCTTTGCCAAGGTGCCGAAAATACGCGCGCGGGGCCGAGCGCAACAGCGCGCATACTAAAAAATAATTTATAAAAATTGCAATAAATATTGAAAGGCATTGATAAGGCGTCAGCATAAATCAAGCACCATGACTAATCAATGAAATAGTGTGAAATCTCCATTCGGACGAGTATGCGCAGCAATCGGCACGACAACAACCACAACAACAACAAAAACAAAAACGAGCAAAGGGTGGCCATAGCCGTTGCCGTGGCGGCAATCATATACACATATGTGTATTGTAAAAAAAAAAAGAAAAAAACGCTGTAAAGATTAAAGTATTTGTGATAAGCGCTTACGTCTCCGCAAGCTGTTAAGCAAGAACAAGAAGAAGAACGGCGTTGAAATGTCACCAGATTGGGCTGCAACGGTTTGCAGTTGGCAAGAATTTAATTATAATTAAAGAATGCAGATCCATATAAGTCATTTAAAAATTCAGAAGAAAAAAACTTTGCCTTAGACGTAGGCTTAGCAGGTTTCGCCATAGATTAATTGGCGGCGGTACTTGTACAACTCTCGTTGTGCATTTAAACTAACACAACGACCAACAAGTATTTTAAAGATGAAACGAGCACAAGGTCTCTTTAAAATATTTCATTGACAGCATTGATCTTCAGAGACACCAGAGCTTTAACATATCTTGCTTACTATATGTGTACTTTAGTACCTGTAGGTCGCAGTTCACGAAACGCAATGTCAATTGCTCATCTGCGATCAGTTTTATTCTATTTTAATAGATATGGCAAACAAATTTCAATTGCAAATAACTTTGCTTAATGGAGCGTGAAGTACATGCTCATTAAGTTGTAAATACATTTTAATGCTTGTCTATATCTGTTTGCGAATGCTTCAACCGCTGGCAGCAGCCGTCTTGGACGTGTTGTTGTTGACGTTGACAAGTATATCATTTACTTTGCAGTCTCAGATGTCTCCATTTAGATTAACGTTGCTTTTTTTATTTTCCCTTTTTCTATAATTTTTTCAGTGTTGTTTTAATATTTCAACACACACAATTAGTAGCTGCCTCTGTGCGATTGTAAGCGTTAAAGTATTTATTTGAATGTGTAATAAAAGCGAGAGCTCAAGTTGGCCACACCACCACAAATTGACACATAATCGAATGGTGTTGCTGTGCCATTTGGAGCGTAAGGCTGGAACATGTTATGTCAAAAGTGAATTGCATTGCAGCAGTGGAAAGTTAGTGTGAAACGTTTGTGGTATGCGTATAATAGAGATATAAGATGTCAATAAAGCAAGAGCTCCTGCAGCTATTCCCGTGGGGCTTCTGATTGAGTGCACGTGTGACTATTGCTGTACGTATTAAATACTAGTTGAAGAAAATGCTAGCTAACATGATTTATAGCAGTAAGCGCCTATCCGTGCAGCTTCTAAAAAAACAAAGAAATAAATAAATTTGTATCAACAGAATACCAACTGATATATGACCTAATTTAAATTTCTACTTATTGCACACATCAAATTTGAGAATTACTATTTTACATTATTTTCCTTATAAGCATCAACGCGGTGCAAATCTGACGCCGTTGCTGTTGCGAATGACGTAGCAGCACAGCAACATGGCAGCCAATTCTCAAGTAAATCATCCACATCTGCCGGAAATTGCATAGAACGTTACTTATGCGCAATTTGTATGAAACGGAACGCAGTCAAAGCATCAAGAGGGGCACGCTCAAGTAGAAATCCTGTAAAAAACTTAAAAACAAAGTTAAACAGCACAAGTTTAGTCTGCATCATGCTGTGCAATAATGCCAATAACAACAGCCATTGCTATAACAACAGCAACAAGCACAAGAACAAAAAAAAAAAATAACAAGCAACAGTTATTTTGTGGCACTGTAGCACAGAGCCGAAACAAGCGCGTCAACTCTTATCAAAAACGTTTCAAGTTGATAAGAAACAGACACGACCAAGTGAAGAACGAAGCAGCCAAGAACATGCAGCAGCTGCGAACGTGTGGTCAGTTGCCTGTTTGCTTGTAAAAAAAAGAAAAACAAAAAACAAAATTGGAAAAAAGAAATGAGAAAAAAGAAGGTTGCATGAATGGATGAGTGTGCAAACCGAACGTTGGTAATTTTGACGCCCAAAAAAGTGCCTACATGTACATGCATACGTGCATATGGGCAAGTCTTGCCATTGAGATGACCATGCGGCTCATTGCGAGTAACTGTGTGTGACTGAGGTGTTAATCAAGGCACTTGTGTGCTGTGAGCTTTGTGCGCTGTGGCTCGGCCTGTGCAGTTTTCCAGGAACAACCAACTGTAAATCATACTTTGTTGCGCGCATTGCTTACGCTAATGATGTTGTTATTGTTTTTGCAGTGAATGCGACTGTGCTGATAGTGACACGCTACTCGCTTTTATTTGGTGCACACACTCTGCACAAAGCGCAATACTAAATATATTTAAAAAAATTACTTACGGTTAAAATGATAATTGGCTAAATGAAATGTGTGAGAAATTATGGCAAACTTGAGAGTTTGTGCCATATAAATGGGTGCAGCATATATGGATATAAAGAGCTGTCAGATATTCGCTTACCAAAAGCAAGCGGAACATTTGTGTTTAAGGAAAAAACATAGAAATATTTGAGCATTAAAGCGATAAAAAAGGAAGTTCAAGTTGGGCTAGCTTTGACTGCTAGCCACGGCCTACACAAAATACATGCGCCAATAATGCTATAGCCTAATACTCAACTTACTCCACATTTTCCGCAGTGTATAACAGTTTGTATATGAAATGCAAAAACCATTTTGAGTATAAACATCTTCAGTTGCAGCACTTTTGGTCAACTTGTACAAAAATTTATTTGTTGTCGTTATAAGTTTTGGTACAGATCTACTTATTGCTCTTCCACTTGCTATTCTTCTTCTTATGGCAGTTATGCGCAATACGAAAAACCCCAGAAGTTGCTGCCAAGCGCATTGTTTTTTTTTTTTTTTTGTTTGGTTTGTAAATAAGGTAATTGAATGAAATTACTTTTGACAGCTTATTTGCATACATCAACGTTTAGCATGACGCGGAGTGTGGCGACGAAACGTTCGAAGGAGTGGCTCACTGGTCAGTAGTCAGTTAAACAGTGCAACAGCTTGTTAACCCATAATTGGCCATTGGTTTTTGGTTACGCGCGTCGCACATGGCAGGCAGAAAGTGAAAAGTGCGTGACGTTGATTTTCAAAAGCAAGTCAAGCACTGAGGCAGACAAAACGAAAGACTTAAGCAACGAACTGCATACGAATTTTTTGGGCAATGATGAAATTTTTGTTTTTGTTTTGGTTTTTTAAAAACTGTGAAACACTTTGACTTAACTTAAATGACTACTGTATCATAACAGTGTGCTGCTGTTACTGCAACGTATAAACGCCCAGCACGCCACTCACAAGCACCGACAGGGCTGGAGCTGGTCGAACAGCAATAGCAGCACACGGTGCAGTTATTGACCAAAGTTGGCGTTGTTACTCATCACGTTTTCGTTTTTGTCGTGTGGGCGTTCATTTACAAACATCTTTGACTTGTTGGCGTTGTTATACTTGTTGTTTTTGTTGTTGTTGTTTTTGTAGTTGACGTCGCCGCCGTCGTCGTCGACGTTGTCGTTGTATGGCATGTCCGTCGTTGACTGCCGCTACCATTGCTTCTACTCATTTGCAACATTTAAATGTTGTTGACAGATAAAATTGCCAATCCGCTCTTACATACGCCAGTTCACCCGTATGCCGTTCTGCCTTTTGGTCGTTCACTTAGTTGGTTCTTTACTGCCTGTTTCGCTGATCGCTTATTTGTGTTTGCGTCTGCGTTTGTGTTTGTGGCTCGGTTGACAATTCCCGGGTTAAACAAGTTTAAACTTCTTCGCGTAAGTTTAATGAAAGTCTTTAACTTCTGTGCCAAAAGCACACACCACGCTGCGCTTCTATATCATTTTTGTTCTTAAGTTATTTTTTTATTTTATTTTTTTCTTTGTTTTTCTTCTTCTTGACTGTCTGCTTTGCTTACAAAAAGTGTAATTAGCGCAAATCAACTGAGTTCCAAGACACGTTTCAGCATAAATATGTATCGCTTATCGGTACGTAGTGGCTCGCTGTGCTGCGAAGGAGGGCTGACGGCAGCATTGATAAACAAACAAAAACAAACAAAAAATGTTTGCATTCATTGCTGTTGTTGTTATGGTGCCTCTTGCTGCTGCCTATTTAAAGTGAAATAATGACAGTTTTAATTGCTGTTCTTTCGTTTTTTTTCGTTTTTCTTTTTTTCACTTTTCGGTTGGCGTCATCATCACAGCGCCTGCGTCGCCACCTTCTGCGCGCAAGTATTTTGTCAAGGCACGTTTGTAGTTATTTTTAGTTTAGCGTAGGTTTCCACACACAGCTTATACCTTTGCGAGCGAGAGAGTGTGTGTTCTCAAGATTAGTAGTCAACCCCACGAAATAGTTGATTAATTAAAGTGCAGCTAATTGGTAACAGTTCAACATCGCTAGCAAGTTTATTCGCTTGGCCCTAAGCCATTGGGCGCTGAGTAAACTATTGCAGTGGAAGTCTGCCTGCTAATGATGATTCGATTGTTTAATGCTGCACAATTCGTTCACAATAAAATTCCCATCACAAGTTGGCATTCGCTTAGGGTCTTACCTTATACTTATGATAATGTTCTACTCCACAGCATTCTTAAATTTTCAAACTCGATGGCCGATTCAACCCGCATCATGCTAATTAACAACATCAGCGCAGCTCGTGAGCAAAGTCTGTACAAAAAACGTGAAACAAGATTCATCGAGTCTGCCTAAACCGAATTAAATTTTTGACAACTTCATTTGTAATTGTTGGCATTTGTATAGCTCGAGGCATGCTTTTCGTTTTTGCCTTTGTATATGAAAAAACTAAACCCAAAAAATAAAAGGCGTACTCAGCTTAAATGTGAAATAATTACTTAAAGGCACCGATTGTAATTTTGTTTTTTTAATATGTCTTATAACCAACGGCCAAATTTAAGATTTAAATGTTTTTATGCATTTCATTGATTTTTGTTTTATTAATTTTTTTCCTTGCACTCATTCCAACATATGTGTCTGCAATATATAACCTATACTTATACGTACTATAATATTTTCATTCGCCCTTTCTTTAAGGTATCGGCGAGTGATCCCGATTGCGGCGTCAATGCCATGGTCAACTACACTCTAGGTGAAGGTTTTAAACACCTAACCGAGTTTGAGGTGCGTTCTGCAACAGGTGAGATTTGCATTGCTGGCGAATTGGACTACGAACGACGCAACTCTTACGAGTTACCTGTGCTGGCAACCGATAGAGGTAAATTAGAAACAAAAACTCCTTCTTCATTATTACAACATAATTTGCTCTCATGCACTTGATGACAGGCGGTCTTAGCACTACGGCCATGCTGAAGATCCAACTGACTGATGTCAACGACAATCGTCCGGTGTTCTATCCGCGCGAGTACAATGTATCGTTACGCGAATCGGCGAGCACAAGCGCCTCGTCGACGCCCATAGTTTCGGTGGTCGCCACTGATCCCGATTCGGGGCGTTTCGGCACCGTAACCTATCGCATTGTCGCCGGCAATGAGGCGGGCATCTTCCGCATCGATCGCACAAGTGGTGAAATATTTATCAATCGACCGAATATGCTTTCGGTGCGTACTCAGCCCATACATATGCTCAATATATCGGCCAGTGATGGCGGCGGTTTGCGTACAACAGCCGATGCGGTGGTCTTCTTGAGCATTATCGATGCAACGCAACGACCGCCGATATTCGAGAAGTCACGCTACAATTACTATGTGAAGGAGGATGTGCCGAGGGGCACCATTGTAGGCACCGTGACAGCGACGAGCGGTGATGGCGGTGAGTGAAGTTTTGTGTAGAAATATTTTATTACAAACATGCAGCAAACAACATACACCAGGCAGCATTTATGCTTCGTTGTTTGTTTTTTATTGTAAGGAATTTTTCATATAGCATAAGTTTGTTGCTTAAGTCTTTTGTTTTGTTGTCTGCACTCACTGCTTTCAACTTTGGCCAACAAAACAGAAACAAAAAATAAAAACAAAAAATGTTTGCATTGAAACGCAATCAAACGCGCATTCATTAGTTCACTGATTCGGAAAACAAAATATGCGCATGTGATGGACAGCGTCGACGTCCGACATCCCGGCAGCAGAAACTAAGGCATTTAGTTATTTTTTTTTGTTTTTTTTTTTTTCGAGCAACAAAAACAAATTTAAATAAAATTTTGATTTTTAACAAAAAACGTAAAGCAAAAGTAAAAGAGATGCACCCATAAAAAATTGCAGCTCAGCAAAGCACTTCAAATAAAACAATAACAACAACAACAGCAGCAGCAGCAGCAACGTAAATTTTAGCGCAGTTTACTGCTCGCTGTCCACTTGAAAGCAAATTTCAACAGAAATCTGCAGCCATCAACATGCTCATCAGCAGCAGCCACATACCTCGCAGTACCTCAAGCAAATCCCCGCGTGCAGACCCAACTAACGGCGCACAACGCTTATGCAAAATCATTTTGCGGTTTAATTTTCTTCTTTTTCATGCTGCACTTCCTTCGGCAGCCGCCAGCCAGCTGCCCCAAAACTTTAAACCTTTTACTCGTTCCTTTTTTTCTTTTGTTTTTTTTTTTTTTTTTGCCTGCGCAATTTCTTTAAGCGCTTCTGTTGTTCAAAGTTGGTTTTTTTTTTGCTGCATATGCTCATGTGTCAATCTCGTCTTGCGTTTCTTTGCCATTTTTTCACATATTTTTTTTTTGTTTTCTTTTTTTTTTTTTTAATTTTTTTATTTTGTTGCCTGAGCGCAGTATTCATTCTATTGTTCTTTGCTGTGCATACAAAAACTGCCGAAATGTTTGCTGGCGAGTCCGCTTTTGTGAACTTTGAATGGATTTTAATGAGTTCGTGTATTTCGGCAACATTTTTGTATGTTGAGTGTGCACGTTGCCTGTTTTCGATTTTGTTGCCGGGCATATGTGCCTTGTTATTTATTTAAATGAGTTTTCAAAATTGAAAAACTGTTGCATAATACAAAATAATTGTTTATTGGGAAGTGCCAAAGCAGTGCAAGCGATTTTATTTTATTTTCTTATATTTTATTTTTCTATATTGCACAGCGGCGAGTCGCAATGGCATGCGCTATTCCATATATTCCGGTGATCCGGATGGATACTTTAGCATTGAGGCCGCCACCGGACATATTCGCATTGCGAATATTTTGGATCATGAAACCAAAGCGCAGGTGCTGCTAAATATACAAGCCACTAGTGGCGATCCTCCCGTCTACGGTCACACTCAGGTAAGTCAACTAAGCAGCGCCAGCAACTTAACGCCAAATCCTTTTGCTGCTTGCATACTACATTGAAATTACCCATATGCAGGTCAATATTGACATCGAGGACGTCAACGATAATGCGCCCGAGTTCGAGACCAGCATGGTGCGCATCTCAGTGCCCGAAAATGCCGAACTAGGCACGCCAGTCTATGCTGCACACGCGCACGACAAGGACTCTGGCAAAAGTGGCGAGGTCAGCTATAGTTTGATCATGCTGCCAACGCTAAGCGGCAGCAACAGCTCAGCGACAACAGGAATTTCAACGGCACTTGCTGCCGGCAAACGCGCCCACGGTGGCCATGGCAAAGGTGCTGCACACCAAAGCACAGCATTGAGTACGCAACAACGGCAACAGCAGAATCTCTTTGCTATCGATGCACGCTCGGGCCACCTCATATTGTCACGAAACCTGGACTATGAGACACAGCAACGACATTCGTTAATTGTGACCGCCACCGATGCTGGTCAGCCACCATTGGCCGCCAATCTGACGATACTCGTCGATGTACAGGATGTCAATGATAATCCGCCAGTATTCGAGCGTAATGAGTACTCGGTCAAGGTGCTCGAATCGCTGCCCATCAATTCGCAGGTAAGCAAACAAAGCAGCAAACAGCCACCGACTGGTAGCAGCCAGCTAGCCAGCCAGTCAGCCAGCCACGTAACTAGTTATGCAAAGTTCGCTGACTGCGTCGCTGCTGCGCTTGCCTTTGTTATTGCAATGCAATTTTACTTAGTTTTCTTCTTTTTTTCCGTTTTGTTTTCTTTTTTGTTTTTTGCTCATTCTTTGTGTTGTTGTTTTTGTGTGTTTTTGAGTTTTGTGTTGTTGTTTTCGTTTTTGTAATGCAAAGTAAATGCGCAACATAAATTTGATTAACAGCCACTAAAAGTCACGCTTTTGTCAGGCGGGCAAGCAAGCAGGCAAGCAGGCGTCATATCTCGTTTAAAATATCTCTCAACACCCAAGTGTATCGAATGGACAGTTGGACGAACGGAGCAGCGGACAGACAAACTACTAAACTAAAACCATACGATCGGCATTGGCATTACAGCTGCTGCTGCCAATGTTAGCAGTATGCACTGCACTGCAATACGCTACGCTACACTAGACTACACTACACTACACCGCACTGCAATCCGACGCGGAGCGATACCAGGCCATGCCATGCCATGCAATTCAACACAACTCATGCCAACTCACAGCTGAACTAGTTTTCAACATATAAAATCACTTCATATCTTTAAAATCATACTTATAGCACCAGCAGCAGTCGCAACACCAGAAACAATAACAACAACAACAACAACAACAGCAAACAAAGACAGCACTTTTTCTCATTTGCTTTGTATCGATTTGCGCTCAATGCGACTCAACTCGTGCAGGCAAGCATCTGCGTCTCCATCTGCGTCTCTGTCTCCGTCAGCGTCTGCTTCTTGCACAGAGCACTGCAATTGACAGTCAACAAGTTACAGTTCTAGGGATTCCTCTAGAGATTTACGCAGCAGACATGTATCACAGATTCCGATGCCGATGATGATTGATGACCGCCAACCGTGTTTGGCATTTCTCAAACTAGCAAACTTCGGAGCTAGCAAATCAAATGAACACTCGGTGTGTAGCACATTGCCCGCCTAGTTGCCTCAGTTACCTCAGTTACCTCAGTTGCCCAGTTCCCTCTTCGCCTCGCCTCGGCTTGATTTGGCTTTGCTTGGCTTGGCTACTCTTTGACACTTACACGCCGACTGCTGAGGCTGTGCTGCACTCTGTGTTTTTGGTATGCCATGCCGCGCTCGGGTGTAAATTAAAACAATTTTTAGTAGAATTTCAGGCATGCCTAAGTGGCTGTTAAGTCCAAGTTGTGCAAAATTGAATCAACAAGAAGTTATTCTGGTATTTTTCGTTCTTTTTTATATTTTATTCTCTTCTTTTTCTATATTCCTTCTTTGCTGTTGTGGCACAGTTTGTTTAGGTTTGTTTGGCTATTGTTGTTTATTTTTGAACACTTTCTATTGTAAGCATTGTATTAAATAAATATTAAAAAAAAAAACCCGCTCTTTTTATAGATCACGCAAGTGAATGCCATCGATTTAGATACGGGCAACAATGCGCGCATTACTTATCGCATCGTCACGGCTACGAATGCTAGCAGCAGCAACGGCGGTGGCAGCAGCCAACAACCGTTGCACACGCCCAGCTCAATGGATGCTGAGATCGCACAACTCTTTGGCATTTTTCCGAATAGCGGTTGGATTTATTTACGCGGCACACTCGATCGTGAATCGCGCGACCGCTACGAGCTGACCGTACTGGCCAGCGATAATGGCACGCCGCCGGCACATGCGCGCACACGCGTGCTCGTGCACGTGCTGGATGCCAACGATAATGACCCGCGTTTCCTGCGCAACGCATATGAGTTCAGCATTGAGGAGAATATGCGACGCGGCGCCTTAGTTGGCATTGTGGGAGCCAACGATGCGGATTTGGGTGAGAACGCTGCGCTGCGTTACAGTCTTTTACCGACGAACTCGAGCTTTCAAGTGAATCCTGTAACAGGTGAGTCAATGCATATGCCATACACCTTACGTAAGTACGTTTGGGATTTGTGATTTTATGCAAGGCACAAACATTGAAACGAATTACGTATTTCCTTTTGACATAAATTAGTGTCACTTTTTGCACAAAGTCGAGCAGTTAGGCAAAAGAGAGCCAACGGAAGACACGAAATGGCCAACAAGATTTCTAACAACTCACTCAAATGTGGACAGCTACAGTTCAGTTGCTGTGGCAGTAGCCGAGCCACTGCACCGGCGGCTGTCAAGGCATCAAGTCGCGCGGCTATGCCATGCAGCCATGACCCATGGTCATTCATTACTGTTCCACTTTCTGTGCGCGCAGTCGCTGCTGCGGTGCCACAGCCGCTGCGTTGGCTTTTGCTTCTGTTGTCTACCATTGATCAAATGCTCTAGCGCAAACCTGTTCTGCCTGCTCCTGGCCGGTGACGACGGCGACAGCGACAGCGACGACGACGATGACGACGACAGAGCAACAATCAAGGCGACGAACGCACGATCAGTTGCGATAAAATGCGATCTGTTTGCGATATAGAAGTCAGCTGCGCCGAGAACATGTACCATGCACATGCTGGCTCTTGCGCTTGCTCTTGCACTTGCATTTTGGGCTCGGACGTACGCTCGTATGATACGTACATACTGTCCACTGTCCGCTGTCCAGTGTCGGTTTGTCCGCTTGTCTGCATGTATTGCCATTAGTGTTTGAGCAACAACAGTTTTAACGCTGTCAGCTCATCCGTCAATTGAATATCATCGAGTTGACATTTTCTGGCCACTGTGTGTGCGTGTAGCAACGCTTGTCGCCGTTGTCATGCCGCCGTTACCTCCGTCTCTGTTACGCTGATTGTACGTGTGTGTGTGTGTGTGTTTATGTGTGTGGCTACTGTTAGTTGTGCCTGACATCAGCATCAGCATCAGCCACAGCAACAGGAACAGCATCAGCATCATTCTTTGTGGCTCATTTAAATTAAATATGGAAATCGCGTGCGGATAATCCTGGCATTGGAGCAACCAGCCAACCAACCAACCAACCAAGCAACCAAGCATCCAACTAACCAAGCAAGCAGCTCAGCAAGCAACTGGTTTTGTCTTTGGTCGACATGATTTTCATTTTGGCCACGACGCTGTGGGGCAATGAATTTTGATAGCTACAGTATATGACCGGCACTGCGCCCACTGCACACGAAGCAGCCATGGCAGAGTGTGGCAGAGACAGCGGCATGTAGCGGGGGATATAGCGGAGTGGGGGTAGTGTAGTCTAGCATGCAGTCAGGCATTAATCATGCGCGACCCAGTTACATGAGTAAGAGCCACACTAAGACAAAAGCAGATTCCGCACAACAATGAAAGAAATGATGCTGGCCATTTATTATTTATTAGGGCGGTGTGAAAGTCGACGTGATTACAAAAGAATTTCGTGGCGAAAATTATTAATTTCTGAAACTATTTCCTATTTTACACAATCAAATGAAAAAATGTCATGTGGTTAAACATTTGGCTGCTTTCAATGCAAATCTCATACCCTCCTGGGGTACATGCATAGCATTGTGGGTATGTTCAGCTTGCTGCTGCAGCCTATTGAGCAGAGCATATATTGCGAGTTAACTCTTTGTTAGCTTTGCGGCTTATTTAATTTGTACAAAAATCTACAATTTCCGTTTTGATTGAAGAAAATAAAAAACGAAAAAAAAAAAATTAAAACGCAAAACCAAAAAACAAAGAGAATATAGAAAAAACGCAACATGCCATGAAGATTCGATTTGCATGAGTAACAGCAATACACGATCAGCGTTTGCTGACACAATTCTCGTGACCTCGGGCGCTCGCAAATCTTTCTAGACATTGAACGTTAACGCTTGATCGTTATTACAAACGCACCAAAGTCATTACCTAGTAACCAAAATAAAAAAAGCCAACAAAAATAAAAAAAAAAACCAAAACTTAATTCTTCTTCACCTCTTTTCATTGCGACAGGCGAGATCAGCACACGAGAACCACTCGATCGCGAGTTGCGTGCACTGTACGATTTGGTTGTGGAGGCACGTGATCAGGGTAATCCACCGCGTAGCGCACGCGTAGCCGTCAAGGTGCACGTCAGCGATGTCAACGACAATACTCCCGACATTGTCGATCCGCAGGAGGATGTTGTCAGCGTGCGCGAGGAGCAACCACCCGGCACCGAGGTGGTGCGCATACGTGCCATCGATCGTGACAATGGCCAGAATGCCACAATCACTTACTCCATACTCAAGGGTCGTGATTCGGATGGGTTCGGCTTGTTCAGCATCAATTCCAATACGGGCGTGATTCGCACGCGTGTCGTGCTCGATCACGAAGAGCGTAGCATCTATCGCCTGGCTGTAGCCGCCACGGATGGTGGCAACCCGCCAAAGCAGGCACTCCGCATGCTGCGGGTCGAAGTGTTGGACCTCAACGACAACCGACCGACATTCACGAGCTCCAGTCTGGTGTTCAGGGTAAGTGTGCGAATTTATACATTGAGATTTATGGCATGGCTAGCCATTGCCAGCTTCTAGGAAAACGACAGCATGCCTGCCTCTACGCGCTTCTGTTTTACACCTCCGTCGACTTGTCCCAGCGGTCTAAAATGAATTCGTGATCATCGCATTTAGCTGCTGTTACTTGTTTTATTTTCCTTTCTTTTTTTTTTTTTTTTGGTTTTTCATATTTCTATGTTATATTTCTAAATGTAACGCGGCTCTGGCATCCTTTTGTTTGTGCGCATAAGATTTGTGGCAACACGTGACAGTAGTCGTCTACACGATTCACTGCCTACTTAAAGCCAGCCAGCCAGCCAGCCAGTTAGCCAGCCAACGGCATGCAGGCGTGGGAGTCATAACGCTCAATCCGCAATTGTCATAAGCCCAGCTCAACTGAAACGTGGAACTGCTGCACATGATGCCATGCGCTGCGTCTTGATGATTATTGCACACGCGTAATTGTCACTCTGACATTTCGTACGGCTTCGCCCATTAACAACAATTTGAAACATCACTCGCCCGTTCGGTCAAGTTCTCTTAAGTTCACCACAGCACAGCACAGCAAGCCATGGCAAAACATAGCTCAGCTCAGCTCGGCTGAACTCGGCTTGGCTTGCCTTGGCTTGGCTCGTTTCCTAACCGATCCGTTCCATTTTAGCCATATGCGTAGCATTTTGTTTTTGTTTTTCCTTTTTTTGTTTTTTTTTATGCTTAACATTTTCATCACGTTCGATTCGCACATGTTTTGCATACCTTTTTCTTTCTCTTCTTCTTGCCTCACATTGCATTGCATTGCGTTTCGTTGCGTTGTGTTGCGTTGCGTTGCATTTCCTTCACATTTGTTGCCGCTACGTCGCTTGAGACGCTTTGACATGCATTTAATTGCCTCCTCTTCGTGTAGCAGATGAAGCCCTTAAATCCGCTTCGGCCACAATTAAAATTGACACATTTCGTAGCGTTTCAAGCCGACGACGACGACGACGACGACGTCGAGGATGACTGTGTGAGCGATTCAGCGGGCCACGCTGCAGCAATTGTGGCGGCTTTTCTTTGAGTTTCTTTTTGTTTTTGTAACTTGCAAGTTGCTTTTGTTGTCGCTTTACAGTGTGTATTTTTTTGTGTTTTTTTTTTTTTTGGGTTGTGTATATTCGCCGTTCTTTGTTCTTGTCTTGCGTTGGCGTTGACTTATTTCGAGCATTCATTGTAATGCAATGGCACAGCAAGAACAGCAAGAATCACACTAACAAACTCAACAACAACAGCAGCTTCAACGTTTTAGCACTTCCTTGTCGTGAATAGGCATGCGCGAATTGTTTGACATGAACAGGTAAATTGGTGCAGGTTCACATTTCAAATACTTACTGGCACAGAAATTGCTATATGCCTTTTGCGAAGAAAAGAGAGAGCAATTACATTCATTACAATTATGCATTGAAGAACCATTGCACCGTGGCCTATAGAAACCCTTTAGGCAACACCAGAAGCTTCAACTTAAAATGTCGTATGAGGATTTACAATAAATTTTATGGCCCTGAATCTTTTAAAATTAAGACTTCCTTAGAAAGTCTTCACTTGCTTAAAACTTGATTGAGGAACTTTATAGTTTTCGATTGCATTTTTCTTAGTTTGTATAAGGCAGAGTTTGGGTTCTACCATCAGTTATATTTGAGGCGAAATGGTTTATTTCTCTTCTTTTTTAATATGCCAGCTGGTTTTGAAACGCTAGTAATAAATTATTCTGACTTATTTTGGCACAGTTCATCTGATTTTAATATTGATACACAGAACTCTCACATTGGGACCACCTCGTGACTAACTGCTGATGTCACTATGCAGAAATTGGCTTTAGCCACTTTACCTAGCTTCAGGTCAATTTGTATTTAAAAAGACATAGAAAGTAGCTAGCACAGCTGCATAAAACAACAAATTACCATTGAGGCATGCTGCCAAATACCAGCTTATAAGAATTAAAAACAAAATTTCCCTCAAACAGCGACAATTTCACACACGCATTATGGCAAGCCAATCAAACGAGTCGCCGCAGCAGCAAAAGCAGCAGCAACCACAGCACCAGCAGCAACATCGGAAGCTGTTGCCCCGATCTCTCACACAAATAAATTACAAAATAAACCATAATTCCAAGACGTAATTAAGCAATTCCCGCTGAAAATGACGCGGTTAACCCATTTCGCCTCGAGTACTGCCAAACAACCGAACAAAAGTGCAGAGAAAGGCCAAGCAAAGAGTGCAAGGCAAACTCAAGAAGATTAAACTCATTTTTTGTGCGCCCATAAAAGTGTCCAACAAATCATGCGCCATTTTGTGTGCGAGTATATACCAAAGACGTATGCTATGCACACTGAAGGGTTGCCCGCCGGTCGGCTGGGGGTTGGCGGGGATTCTCACAAAGATTGCACATTTTTACAAAATGCAATTCTTTCTTTTTGCATAAAATTCGAGTGCGATGCGTAACCAAAACAAAAACCGCAGAAGTCGTTAGTACGCAACTAAGCGGTTAAACGTACCGCCAACCCGACAGCCCGCCAACCCTACAGTCCACCAACCCGCCAACCGCTTCAAAGCTTCGGAGGCATAAATCTCGTGGCTGTCATTTTTGTGTCTCCATTTTGGCGACCCAAACAATATATACATATTGTATATACATATTCTTCTTTTTTGTTTACAATGTTTTTATTTTATGAAAAAAAAAACCTACTGCCAACCGCGTCGTGGACGGCTGCATGGGCTGCTGGCTGCTGACTAGTGTCTGCCGTTTGCTGCCTACCGTTCGTTATGATTGCGACTCTGACTGCGACTGCGACTCCGACTGCGACACTGACTGCGACTGCGACTACCTACTCAGCGAGCGGTTTTTGCGGTTTTGCATATTAAATTTTTCTTTCCTTGCCGAATCCCTTTTTTACACATATTTCCCTTCGTTGATTTTGAGTTCTTATATAAATTCGGTTGTTTTTTTTTATTTTTTTTTTTTTTATTTTGGCCGCCAAACTTGCGCGGCATGCATAATTTCTTTTTAATGCTGTGATTGCTGCTGCTGCTTGAATACTTTTTTTTTTTTTGTGGTGATTTCTGTTTTCATACGCTACCAACTCAGCTCACGCTTGTGGTGCGGATTTTTTTCTTCCAATTTGTTTCTTTTCCTTCTTCTTTTTTTTTTTTTTGTTAATTTACTTTTGCAGTTTTGTTTGTGTCTGGGCTGCCTAACTCAAAAATTTATCAGCATTCAGCAACAACAGCAGCCAATGCTAAATGAAATTTTTTAAATGTTCTGCTGCCTGCGTAATCTGCAAGTATGAATTATTGCTTTAAGATTGGATTTTCAACACTGTTGTTAAGATTAAGATATGCCATGCCGCCATCGTAGGGACGCAGTCAAAGCTGTAGCCAGAGCCGCCATGTGCCATGCCATCTGCCACGCCATGGTGCACACTTCTATACACTACCGTACATACAAGAAAAAGAAAACGAAAAAATAACCATAACAATTATGAAAATAATATAATTGCCATTTGCCATTTGGCATTTCGTTTCGCTGTTTTGCAGGTACGCGAAGATGCTGCTGTAGGTCACGTTGTGGGTTCAATTGGACCAAACGAACGCGCTGACGACCTGCAGAGTACGCTGAGTGCCAGCAGTGGGAGTGGCAGCAACCGCAATAGCAACAGCAACGAAGTGGACAACAACCTCTATGTCACCTACACACTAACATCACTTAACAAGGATCACATTGAGGGCGCATTCGATATAGATCGACACACTGGCAGTCTAGTGGTCGCGCGTCGCCTGGATCGCGAAGTGCAGGCGGAATACCGCCTGGAAATACGTGCCCTCGACACCACGGCCAGCAATAATCCACAGAGCAGCGCCATAACCGTGAAAGTTGAAATCGCCGATGTCAATGACAATGCGCCGCAATGGCCAATGGACCCCATTGAGCTGACAGTGAGCGAAGCAACGCCTACAGGCATCGTGCTGCACAACTTCACCGCCACGGATGCGGATACGGGCACAAACGGTGAACTGCAATACAAACTGCTGCGTTACGCGCCACAGCAGCTGCCCAACGGCAGCGACAGCGGCGAGGCCATGATCAGCCATAGCACCAGTGCCAGCAATGGCGAACGGGCGCCCACCACCATGCAGCCACTTTTCACCGTCGATGCTTTCACCGGCGCCTTGGTGCTGCATGCACCGCTCGACTACGAAGCCAACAAGGAGTATTTGCTCATTGTGCAGGCGCTGGACCAGTCCTCGAATATAAGCGAACGCCTGCAAACGTCGGTCACGGTGAGACTCAGCGTCAGCGATGCCAACGACAATGCGCCGCAGTTTGTGGCGCCCGCACTGACAGAGTCAGCGGCGACGGCGTCCTCTAGTGCTCCCGCAAGCGCCAGCGTCTATCTGAGCGATGCCACACGCATCGGCGATGTGGTGGCGCATATTGTGGCCATCGACCGGGACGCGGGTGAAAATGGCCGCATCAGTTACGATATTGTCAGTGGCAACGCCGAGGCACGCTTTCGCATAAATGCGCAAACTGGTTTCATTGAGTTGGCCAAAACATTGCCAGCCATCGCCGGTGGTGGTGGTGTTGACGCTACTGCTCCTGTTGCTGCTGCTGGTGGGGATGATGAGCTGCTAGCTGGCAAGCGCAACGTGTACAATTTGGTCATTAGTGCAAGTGATCATGGCGTGCCAACGCCTAAGCAAACTTTGCTAAAACTGCAGTTGCTTGTGCAGGGCACTGTGGCAAATCCGCCACGTTTCCTGCAGGCTGTCTACCATGCCAATATCCAGGAGAATGTGCAGAGCGGCACTTTCGTGCTGCAAGTAGCCGCTAAGACCTTTCATGGCGGTGACAATGGTGAGTATCAACATAAAACTAACTTTACTAATTTCTCTGTGGTCAAAGAGATGAGTTGCAGCTACAATTGCACGCATGCCCTGGCATTGCCTGAACATACTCATACTTTTTGTAGATGCTGTTTGCCCGCAAAGGCAGTCATAGCATCCACAGTGCGACATATGCCATCAATTCACTCGCCCAGTGTGTACATGTCGGGCACATTGTGTTACAACGACTGTTGTTGCTGCTGCTGCTGCTTGTGCGAGTAGCACGGCCAGCGCATGGCGGGCAGTGAAATATATGGGCACACTTTAAAATTAAGTATACGTCGGCGTCTGCTGATTTGAGTCATTTAATATGTGTGCCAACGTCTCACAGGCGTGCAAGCGGCAGCTGTCGGCCGGCCAAGTTTACATTTTTAATTACAAGTTGCGGCAGAACTCGCAGCGCATGATCAAGGACAGGCGCATGCGAACGCGAATACGAGTACGAATACGAATATTTTATTTGTGTTTTAATTAAAATTAAATGAGTGCAAGATAAACGCTAAAAGCGCCGCCGCCAACGACGTCGACATTGGTATGCATTGGGCGGGCAATTAACTTGATTTTGCGACAGGCCTGACTCATCAACAGAAGTGAAAAGTAAATCAGGCAAATCTAGTGAATCAAGCAAGGAAACGGTGCTGCCCGCCGGCATAATAGTGGCTCTTGTAAATGTGATGTGGTAAATGTTTTAGTGCATTGGCCATTATTTAGAAATTCCGCAACTGACTTAGACGGGAGACAGCTTCACACTTTTCCATACTTTAATCTGCCGTTGTCGCTTTACTTGCAGCTAATCTCACGTATGAGATACCAACAGGTGTCGCCGATAATCACTTTCACGTTGACAGTCAGCGCGGCATCGTCACCACGCGCGGCCAATTCGATCGCGAGACAAAGGCACACTACACGATACCGATCTATGTGCGCGATGCCAATCGGCCGACGTCGTCAGCGTCGACGACTGGCGGCGCGGGTCGCAAGCAACGCTCCTCGGAGTCAGCGGCGGCGGCCACAACCAATGGACAATTTGACATTGCCACGATTATCATCACGATTGCTGACATTAATGATCATGCACCTGAATTTCGACCGGGCTCATGCTATGGCCTCTCAGTGCCGGAAAATAGCGAAGCGGCGATCATACACACAGTGGTGGCCACCGATCTGGATGAGGGCACAAATGCTGAAATTGTTTACAGCATAATTGGTGAGTGGCTTACCTAAGCGATTTCTTGATCAAATTGAAGTGATCAAGGAAGCGAATGCAAAGCGCACATTCACTCACTCACTAACTCATTGTTTCTTTGATCTTCTTTGCACGTCGACAGGTGGCAACCTTGGCAATAAATTTAGCATTGATTCGCGTACGGGTGAACTGACCGCACGCCCATTGGATCGTGAGCAACACTCACGCTATACGCTGCAACTGCAGGCCGCTGATCGTGGCACTCCAATCAGCTATCAGGGCCATTGCAACATCACCGTCATTGTCGAAGATCAGAATGACAATGAGCCGCGCTTTGAGCAGCCCAAGTATGTGGCGCATGTGTCCGAGGATGCGGCACCCGGTGCCAGTGTGCTGCGCATAAAGGCCACCGATGCGGACCTGGGTGTCAATGCACGTGTCGTCTATGCGCTCGCTAATGAGACACAATGGCAATTCGCAATTGACAGCAAGACTGGACTAATCACGACTGTTGGGTAAGTGTCACAAATAATTTATTCTGCTTTTTCATACATTTCCGCCTCTGCTCGGGGTCAAGACGCGTGTCAAAGTGCAAGCGTTTGTAAGTGGGTGGCATTCTCCTTGGATGTTGTCTCTTATCTCAAGAATATTCTCATACCGCCTAAACTCACGCACTTACCTAACTCATTCACTCACTCATTCAGTAACCTCACTCACTCACTGTTATCTTATCACAATCGTTGATCTCGCGCGAAGGACGCTAAGAACATTGAAATAATTTCAACAATAACAACGCATGCCTCCAATCGATGCGACTAATCCAGCAATTCAACAACAACCAACAACCAACAGCAAACAGCAAACAGCAAACAGCGAACAGCGAACAACCTACCTACGCTTATTATTAACACAGAACCATAAACAACAAATTATCCCGAGATTCCAACAAAACAATGTTGTTCTTATGCGCAGGATTTCAACAATAAATAGTGCTTAGCCTGCCTTCACTTGCCTTCACTTGATCTGCTCTGATCTGCTCTGATCTCAGTAATATTCGTAGTCGGAGCACACTGCGTAGTCAGTCTGTAGACTAAAAATAGCAAGCTGTGTCCCTCGCTCACTTGCTCATATATCTTGGTCCATTTGACTTTTTTTTTATTCCATTTTTTCTTTTTTTTTTTTTTTGTTCTTATGCTTGTTTCGCATGTTTTACGCAGTAAAGGAAACTAAACTGAAACAAAAAGAAAAGCAAAAGAAGCCAAAGACGAAACAACACCAAGCAGAAAAAAGTGAAACTCTTTTAGTGTCTGCACTCTGCTGCTCCACTGCTCTGCCGCTCGGCTCTGTTCTGCTCTGTTCTGTTCTGTTCTGCTGTGTGTGCGCACATTAAAGTTAATTCTCGTGGTATGCGCGAATATGGCAGACCCCCCCTGGTGCAAATTTATGCTTATTGACAATCAATGATGACAACAATTGCTTGTTGCGTTACATAAAACAAAAACGCACATGGCTCACAAAAGTTACGAAGCGCAAAAAAAAAAAAAAATTAATAAATAAATAAATAAGTAAGGAACAGCAGTGTCAGTTGAACCGAAGTAGTTTGCGTCTGCAGGATATGCAAGGGTTACTTCAATTTTATTTCATGTTTTTTAGCTCAACTTACTTTATTCTTTTCGTTCAGATTTAAGAGCTTTGTTTGCGTTTTCCTAAACGGATCAAGGAATATGCAATATACATGGACCTAAGCAAACTTATACACGCAGTAATGCATTGCGAGTATTGCTATTTCCAAATTACACTTCGATATGAAAACATTTGCCTTTAAGATGTTGCGAGAGCTAAACTAATTTCAAACTGTACAGAAGATATTCTGCAGAAAAAGTTTAGGGAAATACAATGAACAGGTTTTAAATGACTATTTAATTGAATATCTCACTATAATTCCTCTCGAGATCTTCAATCGACAGTTGCTAATCTGTAAAAAGACTGTTCTGACTTTTGAACAAAATATTATAAACGATTTTCATTCTTTTCCCCTCGTCAATTTATGTACATATACGTTTGCTTTGTGGTTATTAGGCTTTAATTCATACTCACATTCAAAAATATTGTATTATAAACGCGTTTACTGCAAATGCATGCCCTGCGCTACGTTGCGTTACTAGCAATTGGCAATTTCCGTTTAATTTTTTTCGCTGCTTTCATAACCCTGGTGATTACATCCGGTCTCTGATCTAGTGCAAACAGCTAGCAACAAGAATAGGATAGTGCGAAACAGCAAGTTCACATAGAACAAATACCTATTGACCCTTGTGCCGCGAAGCAGCGGTGCCGGCTGCCACTGCTTGGGCCGCAGCCAAAGCAGACAGTACAAATGCTTCTGCTTCATTACGTCTGTTTTTAATGCAACTGCAACTGCAACAGCAACTGCGTCCATTTTCATCCGTCCGTCCGTTCATCCATCCGTCTGACTGACTGTCGGAATTGGAGTTGGAGTGTTGCTCTGTGGCTATGTGCCGGTGAAAATTTAGTACTACTTGCAATTTGGAATGACAGTAGCGTCAGTGTTGCCATTTATACAAACGCGATCCGCTGTCATGTACCAATTTTTATCTTTCGCTGATTGTCGGCAAACAATAAAAAAAAAAACGCGAAATCCTCAACATTCGAATAACAAAAAAAAAAAAAATAGCTAAATAAAAAAGCAGCAACAACAACGCTGAAAAAAAACACATAAGAAAAAGTGCAACAACAACAAAATCAGAGATCAGTAAAGAAATGAAAAGGTAAATAGCACAAACTGACGAGTAACAAACAATTCGTGACGTTGTTGTAGTTGCGCAGCAGTTTTTTCTTAATTTTTTTACCTTTTGCTGTGGTTGGTGTCGTCGTCTGTCTAAAAAGAGCAACAGCATAAACCGCAGCTAAAGATACAAAAATGTTGTCCATTCTATTTTTTATTCTTCTGCTGTTGTTACTGTTTCTGTTTCTGATTCTCTTTGCTTTGTTGTATGGTTTTTCCTTCCATTTCGCTACTAAGAATAGTTTTCGTATTGGTTTGGTCTGTTTGTGAATTGTTCAGCTGTCTGCCTATACGAATCATCAAGTTGATAATAATGAACAAAAGCAAGCTAGCCACACTAAAAACAACAACAACAACAACCACTACAACTGACCCTCTCCCATGTTGTTGGCGATTCTTTTTCTTTGGACTCGGGAACGCTCACTTACTTGGCCACGATTACCTTTCGTTCACTTTGACTGATTTAATTCATAAAATGATGCTGTTGCTGCTTCTTTGGATTTACTGCTTCTTCTTATTCTTCTTCTTCCTCATCATCATCAACATGATCGACGCCGTCTTTGGCGTCGTTCTCTACATGATCATCAACGACGTACATGCGCTTGATACTTTTCGATGAGCTTGTAATTTGCTAAATTCGTTTTATTGCTCGACATGCAACAATGGCAACAACAGCAACAACAACAACAACAATAGTAATGACGACCACGACTACAGAACAAAAAAAATAACAACAATAACAACAGAAACAACAATAGACGCAAAAATGAACTTGCTTCGCAATTATTTTAGTTTATTAGCACGAGAGAGTATTTACAGAAGTGTGAGCCAGTGTCCAGTCCGCAGTGCAGTGCAGTGCTGTGTAACACGCTTAGCCGTGGATCGGCTTTTAATGGCGCATGGCCACAAATTTTGGTTAGCCTTGTCTGTTGATATGCACAACTGAATGTCTTAATTATTACTCGTACTCGCTGAAATGGGCTGCTCTGCCTCGCACTGCCAATTCGGCAGCTAATTGCTGGATTACGTCTGGGAAAACTCATTTGCATCTAAGGCAGACAGACAGTAACGAGCTTAGTGGGCGCTTAACGTTTCAAGTCATTTCACGCTTCGTTGCTGTTAGCTTCCCTAGTATCGGGATTAGCCAGCTTGGCTTAACATTGTAGCAATGTTTTTTAATATGCAATCGCAACTCACATAACTCTTGTGCTCAATGTGCAGCAAGACATGCGACTTGTGCACCTTCTCTCCGCGGACGACAACAAGGGCAGCACCGCCTAATGCACAGACCCTTCTGCAGAAGCACTAAAGCTGCGCAATAAAACGTCTTCATCAATATGCTTATAAGCTGGCGTTGTGATTTAACTGCCAAACCGGAACCAAACTTCGGCAACTAAGTATGAAACTTCTTTGCCTGTTACCAGTAATGAACGAATGTGCCATTAAAATTTTTACGAGCCGTTTGTAGCTTCAGCCGGTGGTCTGTGACTTCTAAGCAGTCTCTAATATCTCAACGTCATTTACTATAGTTTGAGAATCTTCCTGTGAATATTACACTGGAAAATGTGTATTTCATGTTCCCCTTAACTAGTGAAAACTCTTTATTTTATCGTTTTCAAGAGCAGCCTACATCTACATCTACAAATCATAATATGTTTGCAATAGGATTGCTTGCGGAAAGTAATAACGATAGCTGGAGCGACTGATTGCTGTTTTTTGTTATTGCATCCATTAAATATTTATTATAGCATTCATCATGTGTTTAATCAGCCGATCACATTGTTTACATTGCAGCAAACTCGATCGCGAACATCAGCAAAGCTACAAATTCATGGTGGTGGCCACTGATGGCGGACGCAATGAGGCACGCTCGGCGCGTGTGCCCGTGCAAGTCAACATCGACGACGTGAACGACAACAAGCCGATCTTCGAGCGTTTTCCATTCCGCGCACAAGTGCCGGCGCTCATACAGCCGGGACAATCGTTGCTGCAAGTCAGCGCGCTGGACATCGATCAGGGCGTCAACGGCGAGATCCTGTATACACTGAAAACGGAAACGCTCGCAAGTAAGTTTCGCATCAATCCCAGCACGGGTATGCTGAGTGCCACGCAGAGTCTGGCCAGTGAAGCTGGGCGCCTGCTGCACCTGGAGGTGATTGCACGCGACAAAGGCACACCAACGCTGAGCAGTGTCGGCTTGATCGAATTACGTGTGGGTGATGCGCCGGCGGATATGCCGACACTTCGCTTTCAGAATGAGACCTATCGCATTAGGCTGCGTGAAAACGCAGCAGCGGGCACTCAGGTGCTGCAGGTCGCAGCCGTGCGCTCAGATGGGCGTCGGCAGAAGATCGAGTACGCTTTTGGCGCGGGCAATGAGGACAACGTTTTTGCGCTAGATACCGCCTCTGGAGAAATCAAAGTACGCAATGCGGCCTACCTAGATTATGATGAGCGCTATGGCAGTGGCATGACGACAACACACGGACGCGGACGTGCCATGCACTACGATGGCAATGGCAATGGCGATGGCGGTGGCTATGGCAGCATCGCTGATGGCGATGACGATAACGATGAACGTGTTGCGTTGGATGAACATGTGAGTTTTGACAACGCGACTAATTTGGTAGCCAGAAACGCAAACCAGAAACGCAATCAACGTGAATTAACCGCCACAAGCGTGAGTCTGTCTGCGATGCAGCCGCATGAGCTGCGCCTGGTGTTGATCGCGCGCACTGATGCGCCGCCGCTGCTCTACAGCTATGCGGAATTAATTGTTGAGCTCGAGGATGAGAACGACAACAGTCCGCACTTCACGCAGCAGCAATACTCTGCGACGGTGTGGGAGGGCAACAGCAAGGGCACGCTCGTGATGCAGGTGAAGGCCTTCGACGCGGATGCGGGCGCCAATGCGCGGCTGCTGTACCACATTGTGGATGGCAACCACGACAATGCGTTTGTCATTGAGCCCGCGTTCAGTGGCATCGTGAAGACGAACATTGTGCTGGATCGCGAAATACGCGACATGTACAAGCTGAAGGTGATCGCCACCGATGAGGGGGTGCCGCAGATGACAGGCACCGCAACGATACGTGTCCAGATTGTGGATGTCAACGATAATCAGCCGACGTTCCCGCCACACAGTGTCATCAGTGTTAGCGAAGGTGAGTGAGTCGCATGTGGAATGCGGAATTTTAATACGAATAGATAAACTTGGTTAGCCTCAAATAATTAGTAGGAACCTAACTGAGTAAACTTGCAGCGAATACTCACATACAAAGGATGTCATATGCATTTAGGTCTCTCATTTGCATTCCTCAATACTTTCCTCAGCACTTTTTCACACACCATCCTGTACACTTTCTTTCTCTTCCACTCCACTAAACGCAGGTACCGAGTTGGGCACAGTTATCACGACGATCTCGGCCAACGATGTTGACACACACCCAGCGCTCACTTACAGCTTCAGCGGCGCAGACGCCACAGACGCAACCGCCGCCTTGTCCAGCCTTGACTCGGAGAACAAAGCACTTTTCGCCATAGATCGCTACAGCGGCAAAGTGATACTCAAGCGAGCACTTGACTTCGAGACACAACAGGAGTACGAACTGGAAATATTCGCTTCGGATGCCGCACATGAAGCGCGTACCACGCTCACGGTGCGCGTCGTCGATGAAAACGATAACGCACCGACATTCTTGGTGCAACAGCCGCCGGCCTACTTCGCCATGCTGCCCACACCTGGCGAACAGGTGAACACCGGCACTGGCCTGGCCAATAGCGCCTATGAGCTGCTCACTGTGAATGCCACGGATGCCGACTCCGAGGGCCGCAACTCGCAAATACGCTACAGCATCGAGCCGGCGGTGTCTGGTTTCAGCGTGCACGAGACGCATGGCGTTGTTGCAGTGAACATGAGCCAGCTGCCGGCCACAGCCAATTCGCCCAGCGGTGACTACTTCGTGCTCGTGGTGGCACAAGATGCCGGCCTGCCGCCCATGCGCAGCTCAGCTGTGTTGCGTGTGCATGCCAGCCAAAGCGGCGCTGGCCGTGCGCAGTTCCTGCAGACGCAATACCGTGCGCAAATCAGCGAAGCTGCGCCCCTGGGCACTGCGGTGCTGCGCCTCAGTCAGGACGTGCTGGACGCAAGCGCCGACTATAGTCAACTGCTATTCAGCATTGTGGCGGGCAATGAGGAGGGCGCCTTCGAACTGTACCAATCGTTGGCGATTATTTTAGTCAAGCCACTGGATCGCGAGCGCAATGATCTTTACAAGCTGCGCTTGGTGATGAGCGATCGCAATGCGGGCGGCATAATGCAGGTCGCGCAAGTGGCCGACAATTCGAGTGCCGCCATCAACGTCTTTGTGACGGTGCTCGATGCGAACGACAATGAGCCGCAGTTTGCGACGACTGCGAAGTACGAGGCGGAAATCAGCGAATTGGCGCCGCTGCGACACTCAATTGCGCAGATCGAGGCCTACGATGCCGACTTGGAGAACACGCCCAACTCGGAGGTGGTGTACGACATCACATCGGGCAACGACGAGCGCATGTTCAGCATCGATCTGGTGAGTGGCGTGCTGTTCGTAAATAATCAACTGGACTACGACAGCGGTGCCATGTGCTACGAACTAATTATTCGCGCCTGCGACAGTGCCGAGCCGCAGCCGTTGTGCAGTCTGCAGCCGTTCCGGCTGACACTGCACGATGAGAACGATAATGCGCCGCGCTTTCCCGTTGCCGAGTACATTGAGTTCGTGGGCGAGAATGAACCGGTCGGCACTTCGGTGTTTACAGCGCGTGCAAGCGATTTGGATCGTGGTCCGTTTGGACAGCTCAACTACAGCATCGAGACACGCAGCCGGTTAGGCAACGGCGCAGACGCGGGCGCTGCGGCAGCCGGGGACGACAACAACGTATCGCAACTGTTTCGCATTGACGCCGAGTCGGGGATTGTCACCGCGAACGCGGTCTTCGACTACGAGCAGCGCAATCGTTACGACTTCAGGCTGCGTGCTACCGACATCGGCGGCAGGAGTGCGCTGGTTAAAGTTCGCATACAGATCGAGTCGAAAGACGAGTACACGCCACAGTTCACTGAGCGCACATATCGCTTTGTGCTGCCAGCGGCCGGCGGTTCGGGTGGCTACCTGCCGCCTGCCGGCTTTGTTGTGGGCCAAGTCACGGCCACAGATGCCGATCGTGGCCCTGACGGACGTGTTGTTTACCAATTAAGCACGCAGCATGCATACTTTAAGGTGAATCGCACCACTGGCGCGGTGCTGATCAAAAAGAAACTGGACGACAATTTCCATGCCGACGCGCATGCAGATGGACGAGGCGGCGGCAGCGGAGATATCAGCCTTGTAATCTCAGCCTCGTCGGGGCGACAAGGCTCGTTGACGAACATGACGGTTGTGGAGATCTCCTTGGATCCCCTCGCCGATCCAGGCACGAATTTGGCAAGCAGCTTCGGCAGCATTGGCAGCGGCGGCAGTGGCGACGGCGGCGGCATCGGCAACTGGGCCTTGGGCTTGCTCATTGCTTTTCTGCTGGTGCTCTGCGCTGCGGCGGGCATTTTCCTATTCATACATATGCGCAGTCGCAAGCCGCGCAATGTCGTCAAGCCACACTTGAGCACCGAGACAGTGGGCAACTCGAATAGCTACGTAGATCCGAGTGCCTTCGACACAATACCCATACGTGGGGGTGTCACCAGCGGCACTGGGCATGCACATGGCGTTGCCGTGGCAACAGGACAATTTGCGCCACCGAAATACGATGAAATACCTCCTTATGGACCACATCCTGGCAGCTCCAATTCGGGTGCTGCAACCACATCCGAACTCTCGGGCTCCGAACAGAGTGGTTCCAGTGGACGCGGCTCGGCTGAGGACGATGGCGAAGATGAGGAAATACGCATGATCAACGAAGGACCCTTGCAACATCGCACTGCTGCTGGGGATGACGGACGTCTGTCCGATATATCTGTGCAGAATACACAAGAATATCTCGCGCGCTTGGGCATTGTTGATCGGGATCCGAATGGCGCTGCGTCGAGTTCATCTCGTCACTGTAGCGAGAGCATGGCTGGTTCCAACAAGGATGCCTCACATCTGCATCATCCACTGCCCATTGTCGACTCCCTACACATGTTCGACGAGGATGCCGCCGCGCGTTCCGACATTACCAATCTCATCTACGCCAAATTGAACGATGTGACAGGTGCCGGCTCAGAACGTGGCAGCAGCGCGGATGATGCCGCAACCACCGCGGGCAGCATCGGCACCGCCGTCGATCATGTGATCGGCTATGGGGATGTGCCCGTGGTTGTTGTGGGCAGCGGCAACGTTGGCCCCTCCATGAACGGCTCACTCAGTTCAATTGTGCACAGCGAAGAGGAGCTGACAGGCAGCTACAACTGGGACTACTTGCTCGACTGGGGTCCGCAGTATCAGCCACTGGCACATGTATTTTCCGAGATCGCAAGACTGAAGGACGACACAATGTCCGTACACAGCGGCAACAGCGGTGCCTCATCGAGTGCCAAGAGCAAGCAATCGCTGGCACACGCGGCCGCTGCTGCTGCTGCTGCGGGTGTTGTCAAGCCACACATTCCGCCACCGTTGCTCACGAACGTGGCGCCACGCTCCATCAATATGCCAGTATTAGGCAGTGGCATGCGTCATCTGCCGCCAACGGCGCCGCATCATATGAACAGTAGCGTGCCAAGTGGCGCGGTGGGACCTCAGTATATGCTGCCTCGTTCGCCAATCAGTCATGACGCCACAAGCGGCTTCAGCACATCGTCGGCGATGTCACCCTCCTTCTCGCCTTCACTCTCGCCATTGGCCACGCGATCACCATCGATTTCGCCGCTGGGCAGTGCGCCGACTACGCATCACATGGTGTCACTGCCAAGGCATGCACCAGCGCCGCAGCCAACGCAACGCGCCAACGTAGGCACACGCATGTAGGCATAGGTCCAGCAGATCCCGCATATAGAGCAGATGGAGCAGTAAAACACAAGTGATCATAGTTATGTAAAGTTAGCTCTAAGTAGTTAAGCTTTAGGTACATACAAAATGGGCTCTGAGCTGGGTGTGTATGTGAGAGCTGAGTTGTCGCAGAGGAAGTCAACACAAGGGAGCGCAAATGTAAAGTTACGAAGTTTATGTACAGTGAAACAAAAAGAAAATTGCCATTAAGAAATAAGTAGCACATCATGCATAGTATTACTTGCACACCGCATTTCCATTTAGATTCGTAAGGCATTAGGGTGGTGTGAGATACACAAAAACAAATTCACAATTCAACACAAAAAACAACTATTTTTAACAACTCGCTACCAAAAGCAATTCTTTTTAGTTCTATCTTGAGATATTTGCATTTTTACACCACCCTAAAATACATACGTACATTAAATACTCACACACAGACACGCGCAATTGCATTTTTATACATAGCGAAAAATGAAAAGAAAAATTTAATAAAATACATGACTTTTATGTAAATATTTGTTTTAAAGACTACAAAGCCAATAAAGACTCTTTTTTTTAATCATTTATTTTTAGCAATTGTTTTTAATAAATCAAATCCATTGCAAGTAGCTTAAAAAAAAACACATAAAGCAGCCATAAATTGTAAGCATTTCATTTGTTTAGTTTTACGCTTAGTCGAACCACACCCCAAGTGCACTTCACATTGTAATTTATTTTTTTAGTAAGTCGAAAAAAAAAATCAAAACAATAGTAATAATAAATAACTGCCCATGCTTCCATTTTCATTTAGTTTTCATAATTTGTACAAACAAATTTATTTGTAAATTTTTAACTAGCAATCAATATTTTATTTATTTAAGTTTAGTGCGCAGACTTTTTGTAAAAGTGTTGCCCTATAGGCTAAAATGTAATAACAAAATTAATTTAGTAAAGTTCTGTAAAAAGTTGTAATTGTATTTTTAAACATTAGCTTACTAGCGAATAAAATAACGAAAAGCAAATAAAACATTAAACATAATAAACAATTGTCTCAAATTTCCTTTTTATACCTTGTACCAAAAAATGGTGAATGGTATTTTAAAATTGTACAAATGGATATAACAGGCAGAAGGAATATATATATTTTTGATGATCATCGAAAGGCGAGTCGATCTAGCCATGTTCGTCTGTCTTTCAAAGTATCTTATTTGCAAGCATTACCTTAGATGCATTTCGAAGGATTTCCCACACTGTTTTTTTTTTATGTATCTCGTTGTAGTTTACAGTAAATCTTTAGATGTAATAAGCATATATTGCAATATAGCAATACTAATTCCGCATTGCACTTCGGTTTTGTCTTAAAATATTACTAACTCAGACCCACAGCCGTTGGTCCAGTTCCAGTTGGCAATGAAGGATGTTCCGCCAACTTTTGCATGCACATAAATTTTGCCACGGAAATGCAAAAACACCCAAAAATAACATTGCTTGATTAATTTCATTTATTTTACGAATATAACTCGCTGCCAGACACAACAAATGGACAACAACAGAGTAGCTAAGTAATTGTTGAGCCAGCAGCAGGAGAACAAGAACCTAGACGAGGGCCACACCAAGCACAAGAGCAACGTTAGCCAAGAAACAAACGAACAAATGAACTGACATAGGGCTGGCATACAGACAGGCGGACAGACAGACAGCTGAAGTAACTAACAGACAGACAGACAGACAGACAGGCAGGCAGGCAGACCGACTGTGGGCAAGAAATGGTTGGGCAAATGCAAGTGGAATGTAATTTATCGCACGTTGCAAGATTTGCAGCGGCAGCCGGAGTCTCGTTTGGCGACGGCGGGCGACACACGAAGCAGGGGTACTGCAGTGGCATTAAGTCAAGATCGTTTATAAAAATTAAATGGATTGCAGGTAGAACGCCTTCATTAATTTTGGTGCAAAATGCCAAGATGAACTCCAACGTTACAACAAAAAGCAAATCCAAAAGCAACAACAACAGCAACAACAAACGCAAAGGCAATGGCAAAGGCAAAAGCCAAGAACGAGAAAAGCAAAAGTGGCTCGACAGCCACATCCTGCAACATTACTCGCAGTGATACACACGCCTGAAACGCTTGCAGTGGAAAAAATTAAATTAAATACGCCGTAGACATGAATTGTAGGTGGCAAAATATGCTCCACTGCAACGCTGATGATGATGACGTTGCGGACGACGATGGCACTGAGGATGATGATGACGCAACTGTAATTCGCATATGTATTGTCTTTGCGGCTCACGCTTGTTACCCAGTGCAACCTTTGACCTATGATTTTATATGATTTGTTAATGCGAATATGCAGAATGTATGCATGTAGGTCCCAGCGTTCTCGCATGTGTCTCTGCGAAAGAATGTTCCTTGTGATTGCCTTCGTACAAACTGATTTGCAAGTTCCGATAAGCGCATGCGCACATTCGGTTGGGTTATGTCTTTAGCTCTTGAAACAAAAAATTAAACGAAGCACAGCCAAAGCCGAAAACGAAGACGAAGTCCCAGCCGATTGCGCATGCGAATTCGAGGCCGAAACGAACAGTGAGCTACGCAGAACTGCGTCGCCGTGAGTTGAGCTGAGCTGAACTGAGTCGAGCTGAGCTGAGTTGAGTTGAGTCGAGTTGTGTCTGCAGATGAATGATGGCAAACAAATTCTAAACGACGTCGTCATGTTCATTCCTCCAGCCTTCATGCTGCCTTCCCAGCCGCCACCAGCACCACCGCCACGAAAAGCATCGCTCGCTCTGCGCTGGTCGGTAGCCTTCTACTCGTTTGTGGCTGCCTACTTTGGCAGTTGGCAAAATTGTACGATGCCGACTACTTTTTCTTTATTTCAAACTCGTTGCATGAACTCATTTATTGCTGTTGATTTCTGCTTTTGCCTGTGACTGTGACTGCGGCTGTGGCTGCGGCTTCTGCCTGTTCTGCTTCGCTGTTTCTCTTCGTCATCACGTTGTATTTGTTGCTGTTCTTGGTTTTGATGTTATTGTTGTTGTTGTTGTTGTGAGCTGCTGTCGTCATTATCATTATATACCCTGCATATCCTTCATTTGAGAACTTTTCTGGCATGAATTATTTCCATTTGGATTTCTTCCACTTCCACTGCTTCACTGCCACTCTTCTGCGGCCACAAATTCTTTGACTTTGGTTTCGTTTGGTTTCGGCTTTGCATTTGGCTAAGGCTTCCTCTGCCACTTCGGCTTTCGCTCTTGCTGCTAGTGCTGCTGCTGCTGCCACAGCGACGTTGACTGCTCATATCAATTTCAAGAGATCAGCTCAAGTTTTCTTCTGGTAGACGAAAATTAGTTTGCTTTGTAGTTAAACCAAGCGCAATAACAACAGTAACAACAACAACAACAAAAACAAAAGCTAACATTGGCTTAGTGGGCACTAGTAGAAAAAATTGTTACAGGAATTTGTACATTTTCACGAAATTGAAATTGATTTGAATATGTTCAGTTGTTCGTTTGGCAGTTGCCAATGGTCTGTAGCAAACAAACCAAAAATTAAGCAAAACAAAAAAATTAACAAACGACGAAATGAGGAATGGCCATGTTTTGGCTTTAATCGTTGTCCGAGATCTTCGCAATGTTCGAATTGACCCCAAAAACTTTTTTTGCACAGTTTTCAAAGCCAATTGGACTTTTTTTTTTCTTGCGACTTGTCTAATGTAAACTTTGATAGGGTTTTCTTTTAACGCAAATAAAAACCCAAATCAGAGTATATTGTCCGCCGACCTACATGTCATATTGCCAATAATGTCGAAAACGTATTTTAAAACATCTCTTAAATCTGTGGCAGAGGTGTATACTAAGCTTTGTGTCGGGATTTTATCAATATGTTCTGATCGGCGTCGTGCTTAAGCAATAGGATAATATTCGATAGAAAGTTCCACAAAAGATTCCTGTGTACTACAATAAATATGTATAAAGTCACCGAAAAGTTTTTCTTAAATAAAGGACAGCATCTGTAAAGCCAATGCCAGTAGTATACTGGATAAATTGACAATACTTATCCACCTTTTTGCAAGTTGAAAAATCTTATCAACTAACCAATCGAAGAAGAACTAAATTCAATTAAAAAAATGATGGCGAATAATTTACCGCAACGAAAAATATAGAAAATACTTATGGTATATGAAACAATTAAAGTTTTTGTAGTTAAGTTAGCCTTCCGGCGGGAGGAAAGGCAGCCAACTGCCAGCAAACTCGCGAGCTTCGATACAATATTTCTACGTATGTGTATTAAACTGAAACTAGAGATGATTGCGCGGATAATAGCTTTCGGCTATTATTAGGCTAAAGTAATATTACAGAACTGTCTGCAACAACAACAACAACCGCAAACATAACAACAATAACCAAAACGACAGCCCAGTAGAACGAAATTAAGCACCATTTGTTTTAAGAAACCTTAAGTCTGGATCAAGCAGCCATACAACCCAACTGAACTGAACTGAACTGAACCAAAGACTGAACCAAGCTATCTGCCGGCAAAGGAAAGCCCTACATTATGTTGCCACATAATGATTATGGGGTATAGTTATATGTAGGCTATGATTGTTTTTGCTCGTAAAGCGTGAAACTGAGTAGACTACCAACTTTTGGGGCACACGGCGGAGGTTTGGGGGCAGTGCGGGCAATCGACTGACTGAGTACGCTCATAAGCAGAACACATATTTTTTGGGGTGTGTACAAAATGTTGTACTATTTCTCATTGTTGTTGCTGGCATTGTTGTTGCTATTGTTGTAGTCTTATACAAATTCCACAAAAAGTGAAAAGGTTTAATTTGCTGCAGAAAAGACAAAAGAATAAATGCATACTCAGCCTAGCGCCTTTTTCGTCCCCTCCTCCGTCCGCCTTTCGTCCAAGTAAGAAAAACCCACCTTCTGCTTGGCTTTTCGTAAACGCTTTTAATACTCGCGAGTGTGCGAGTGTGTGAGTTGCATAGTATGTGAGTGCATAAAGCATCTTGCCAACTATTTATAGTTGCGCACTGTTGTCGTTATTGCCTTTGCTGCTGTTCTCCTTGTTGTTGTTATTATTATTTGTTTTTTTTTTTTTCGTTGTTGTTATTGCAGTTGTTGTAAGTGTATAATTTTTATTTGGCTGTCAAATGACTTCGACAGCTTTTTACAATGTAACTGACAACTTTGCGCCATGCCCACTGTCAGTAAGCCGGCATGTAAGTACTTTACAAAGGGAGTCCAAAAGCATGAGGGAATGGAGAGCATGGCAAGCATGGTGAGGTGTGTGTGTAGAGCTCTACTGATAGTGAAGTGAAGTGTTGTATGGCAAAGCGTGGCTGCAGGATATGAGTTAGTTGGCACACAGGAAATGCCTTCGTTGCTGATTGCAAAATAAGTGATTTGATGAACTTGTAGTAAGCTGCGTGATAAGCTTCAATCAGCAAAACGCTTGATGCAAGGTAATCAGCAGCGTCAACAGTTGATTCACCAACAACTAAATAAAGAAAAAACCAAACAGCAACAACAACAATAACAACAACAGTAACAATGACTTCAAGGTGATTGAGACAAAGGGCTCATGCCAGTATAATTTGTCAATGCATCAAGCAACCAATAAAGTGATTATTATCGTTTTGTCCAATTAAAAACTTGGCAGATTGTGCTAAATGCACCCAGAGACAGCTGGACAGGTAATAAGCGTAGATATTTGAGTCTGACGAGGATTGCCCTAGGCAAGAATATTTATTGGTCAGTTTTTAAGAACGCATTAGAACCCTTGAAACTCTTAAGGCTCTTGAGAATTCTTCTCGATAAAACTTACTGAAACTGGCGAAATGTTGGGATACTTTGAATGCCGCGGCCATGCTTCAAATTTAGGCCAAGAAATCGGGATAACAGTGCAACTTAGCCGCCACCATGGAATTTGTCGAAACTCAGCTTCACCGCCTGCTGTCGCCATCAATGTCAAATTTCTCCAGGGGATATGCCAACTTAATTGAAATCGCTTACGAATGCGCACACCTACCAACTCAGCACTGCAATAACAATAACATCAACAACAACAATAACAATAACAATAACGACAGCGACTGCAATAACAACAATCGCTAATACGCACAAATTGAAAATCCCATCAAATAACATCAACAGCTTATGTCTGGAAACAAAAAGCTGAACACGCACAAAAAGAAAGCAGCTTACGAGCTGCCAACATGCAGAAACACGCATCAGCCAGTACAAACTGACATCCTGCGCAGTGCAAAAGGAAAAGGAAACAAAAAAGGGAATTAAGGGAACATAAACGCATTCGCAGGAACGAAATAATAATTTTATTTCAGTCAATGTGTGCTGTGCGTTCTTTATTACGTTTGCTGAGCGCTGTTGATGAGCAAATTAAAGCTGTGAGGTGGCAGCATCAGCAGCAGCAGCAGCAGCAGCAGCAGCCACAGCAACAACATCGCCCAAAAGATCCAAACTGTCGAAATGCTGTTGACGCTGAAGATGCGAACAAGCGAGCGCGCACGCGTTTTAGCCTCAGCTTAATAACAATTCCATTAGCAGCTAATGTCTTCATTGCAAGTGTCAGTTATGAGGGCGACTCGCAGCCAAAGCCAAAGCCAAAGCCTAAAACTGAGACACACTTGAGAGACTTAGGCTGGCGAACTGTGATTGCGACTGCGACTGCTGCAGGTGTGTGATCGCGGCGGATCGCGTGGTTGGCGGGGGGTGTCGTGAGTTGATGACGATGCGTCGACGACGCTAAACTGACTGGTGAGCCTGCCTCGAATTGCGCGATTGCCGTAAACTCATACACGGATTCGGCCTAAGCCTTGCCAACGCGGTTTAAGCACTTTTAACGCTGACTGACGCATTGAATGAGCCACAAATGAATGACCAACCGACGGTCTAACCGACTGAGTAACTGACGAAATGACGAAATGACGCACTGCCAGACCGTTGAATATATCGTAGCTGTTATTGCCGTTGCCACCGCCATCGCCACAGCCGCCGCCACCGCCCCACTGGCGGCTGCTCGCTTAGTCGCTCTGAGTGCAGCTAACGCTCGTCAATGTTGTTGTGCATTGCTGTTGTTGTTGTTGTACGCTTCACATGTCAGTTTAACACTTTCGAAGTTGCAACCAAAGTCGCAGCCGTGGCCCCAGCCCCAGCCTCAGCCGCAGTCGCAGCCAACGCCAATGTCGTGGAGCATCAAACAAGAGCCTATGCCTCGTGGTTAGTGCGGTTACTTCATCCGTCCATGTGCTCATCAACAGCGCAAATCCCTTCGCTTGAATTTATCCTTTTTTTATTCATTCTTTTTTTTTATGACTTTTCATCTCTCACTTTGTTCACAGCGCACTTTGATTATTGTTCAAAGTTATTGCCTTGGCTTAGCTTAGCTCGTTGTTATTGTCTTTCTTGGTTTAGTAGCTGATTGTCGTTATTGTTGTTGTTGTTGTTGTTGTTGTTGTCGCTGCACTAATAAGCTCAACAACAAACGTGCAACAAAATGAAATTAACATTCAACTTGGCAACAAATGCGAATATAATTGTTGCCTCAAAATATATGCAAGCCTCAACTTGACTTTTGTTTTTGGATTTCTCGTCTGGGTTTTATTTTATTTTTTTTTTTTTACTTTTAGTCTTTTGCCATGTATATGTGTATTTTTAAATTGTATATGAACATTTCTGTCTACCTTGAGACTTGTGCCTAGTGTGTTTGTCGCTCATTGCATTGCTTGATTGGTTGGCATTGTGGCTGTTGCTTCGTTGGCTCGTTGGCTTGTTGTCTCGCTTTAATGATGCCGGTATGCTGCGGCATTAAGCGTAATAAAGAAATTTTATAGAAGTTATGCATTTCCAGCTGTAATTTATTTATTTTATGATCAAACATAGCCCGCAAATTAACGTGTAGGATTACAGCAATTTCAAAGATTATGGGATTAGAGCGTCTTATTTCATGATTGGCAGTCTAAAGTCGATTTATAGGTTAGGCTATTTTTGCAGACAATTACACATGATCTGTATTAGCCATGCTAGTACCATCCAAATTCTTAAAAGCACCAAAACATGCAGAAACACCCTGCACGGATATTGAAGACAGTGAGCAACAGCAATGTCTACTCATAAACAGCGTGATCGACTAACATGCCAAAGACACCCAAGAATTATGCGTCTATAAAACACTTAAAGAATCTGTATAGCGGCGAAAGCGATGAACAAAATGAAACAAAAAAAGATTTATATATAAAAAAGCATTCTTTCATAAAACCCTAAATGTATGAGTATACACTTGCCGCCGTCAGTAACGTTTAAAAATCGAAAAGGAAGGTGTTAACTTTTCGTGCATTTCGCTTAATGCAAATTTTTGCCACTGTTTTGTGTTGCACAAGCAACAGCAACAATCGTCAACACACGTAGCTGATTATCGTCCAATGGCTTACTGTCGCTTCTGTTGTTGTTGTTTTATTTGCTGCTGTTTATTGTTCTGCTGTTGCTGTGTGAATTTCACGACTCTTTCATTTATTTGTTTGTCATTTGCTTGCGTATACGACAGCACAAATTATTTTGCCAATCAAGCGAACACCGAAACTTGCCGCACTGCCCGATGCCATCCGTCCATTAGCATGCACATAAGCAGTCGGACGTCCATGCAAATACAACAACACACAAACAAGCAACAATAACAACTAAACAAATAACAACAGCAACAGCAACAGCAACAAATGCTAAATGAGTAATCATGCTGCTGCTGAGTTTGCGCGCTTGTAAATGTAATTCGATTAAATCGAACACCTTCTCACTAAGCAAAACGAAGAAAACGAAAAAATAATGCAAATGCAAACACAAGCCGAGGCATACTATAGCAAACTCCCAAACACAATGCAGCAAAAGTGCAAAAAGCGAAAAATGCAAAATTCAGCACAAAAAAAAAAAAAACAAAAATACAAAATCCGAGTCAGAAATACAAAGCAAAAACAAAAAACAAAAAACACTAAGCGAAGTCAAAGTAATGTAATGACAGCTGTCATTGTGTCAACGTGCCAAGTCATGTGAGATTGTCATATGATATTTGCATTTTTTGGGAGATCGAAGTTGCTGCAACAGTTGCACTTGTTGTTGTTAAATGTAGCTGTGCCTTGTGATTGCTGTGATTTTAATTAAGATGCTTGTGAATTTGTTGATTTCTGTAAGTTTTTTGCTTAAGTCTTTTGTTTTTGCGCACGTACAATATTTTTTTTTTTTTTTTTTTTTTCGCCGCTCATTAAATTGTCGTTGCACAAAACTTATGCTGACGTCGCAACAAATCAACAACAACGCAAAAACAAGGTCAGCAAAAAAAAAAAACTCGTAAGCAAAAGTAATGCGCTGCAACGCCAAGATGGAGGCAAGGATGCACTTATGCAAGCAGCAAAGAAAATCCCCGCCGAAAAAACTGACTGCACAACAGTTTTACTTGCTTAAAACCCTTGAATATGCTAATGTTCTCATTATTCCTATATACCTACTTTAATATTTTATAAACATTTGACTGACAGCACTAATTCAAATTCGCTTTAGTCACATGCTCCCTGTTGACCATTTCCGTTTCCGTTAGTTTGTCTATAATAAAATTACCTGCCTTTAAATCTAAATGAAGAAGAATACAAAAAAAAAAAAAAACAATATGTAGACATCTCATCTGTGCTACATCAAAGTAAAATTGCCGCAGAAATTGTAATACGATATCATTGAGCCTGCTTTGGCGCCGCATACGTTTATGAGACAAGCAAAGCGCAGACTGAAAATTTGAGAACGCTTGCGATCTTGTATTTCAATGAACATAAACACCAACAACAATAGCAACAGCAACAGCAATGCCAAACAATTTGAAGCATATGCGCAGGCAAAAGCAACGAAGGAGCATTGATTTTCTTCTTATTTTTGTTTTCTTAAATTTTGCCTTTTGTATTTGCTTTGTTTTTTTTTATTTTTATTTTTTTATTTGCGCACATTTCTCAACTTGATCCAAGCTTAGTTGTGTGGAGACTGATTTGATGTGCATCAGCAACCAAAAAGGCACAAAACTTCAAAACAATATCTACAAGGAATCCATTAGAGCCTGACAAGCGAACTGCGCAAAGAATATAATAGAAATGCAAAGGGGCAACTGGTGGGGGACAACGGGAAACGACAACAGCAGCAGAAGTAGCAGCATCCAAAACAGAAGACGTTTTGGTGTTAGATAAAATGAAATCGGTGGCAATGGAATCATCATCAACAACAACATCATCTGCAACAGCCAACACAGTGCAACACAGCCGACGCAGCGCAACATGCAAGCATCAATCCAATGAAAAATCCATCTGAGCTGCCAAGCGACTCGCTTACATGCATACAACGAAATGGTGTAACCGTCTATCGATTGAAAGCCAACAAAAGCAGCCATTAAAATATAATAATAGTGGCATAACAAACGTTGCTTGCAACTTTCGTCAAAAGAACGACCGTGCCAGCAGCAACACGCAGTCGGGCAGACGGACGGACACTCAGACTGATGGACAGACAGACAGAGAAAGCTGCGGCAGCGTAGCAAACAATTTGGACATGACAACAGTCAAGTGACGAAGCTCTGTTGCTTCAAATCAAAAACAAAAAATAAAACAAAACTTTGCGACAACAACAACAACTAACCAGGAAAGTGTATCTAACAATGCGTAGCCAGCGCATTTGTGTTGATAGAATCTCATAATCCAGCAAACAATAAAGGATATAGCTCCGGATTGCATCGACAGCGGCGGCTAACAAACAAACAGACAGACAGACAAACAGCTAACCAATCATGCAGCTGCGTCAACCGCGTGGAGTCAGCCACAGTGTCCTGTTTGCGAACAAGTTATAACCAAATCTTAATCTACTCATATTTGACAAAAATCGTATACGCAAAGCTGAACGTGCTAAAGTCCATTCTTGGTAGCATTTCGCATTTATTTGAAGAACTCACCGCGAAAACAGTCTGTCACACAATTAATCACCCCAAAAATCATTCAGTTTAATCCACACTGCAGGCAGCACACGGTGCGCCGCAGCCAGGGCGGCAGTCAGTCAAACGCTGTGTACCTGCACTGTGCGGTGCTGGCCGTGTCGGTGTCCAAGTTCATTTAGGAGGCAGCAAACGCAGAACAATCTATCCAAATGTCCATCTATTGTGGAGATAAAACCTTTTTGTGTCTAGGGATTCGCGAATGTGTGGATGTGTGTGCGAGTGTTTTTGTTTTCCGCCATTGCGCTGCTAAGCAGCCCTTGCAGCCTTGCTCCCGCTTTCATGCTTTCGGCATGCAGACACTCTGACGGACACAAGCGTCGGCTGATGAAGATTAGCTTGATTTGGCTGCCGTGACTGCTGCTGATGTTCATCATAATGAAGATGCGAATAATAATAATGAGGATGACGACGATGACTACGTTGATGCTGTTGATGCCGTTGATGCTGTTGCTGCCTGACATTGACGTCGTTGCAGTTGTTGTTGCTGCCGCTGCCGCTGCTGCTGATGCTGATGCTGTTACTATATGCAAGCGACAAGCGGCCACCAACAGCAGCAAGCAAAGCAACAGCAAAGCCAAGCAGTCATGGCCATTGTTATTTTCATGCACATATGCGCTTTTGTTTCGTTTCAACTGATTTTTTCCTTTCATTCGTTTTTGTTGTTTTATTTCTTTTTTTCCTTTGCCATTTTGTTGTTTATTTTTTTATTTGTTTTCTTTTTTTTCCATTTTTTATTTTTGTCATAGTCTTTTTTCGGTTGGCTGCTACTGCCGCTTTTGCCGTTGCTGCTGCTGTTTCTGCTGCTGTTGCTGTTGCTATTGCTGTACTTGCCTTATGTTCTTCATCAATTGTTTGAACGTAGATTTGCATTTTATCGCGCATTTCACCAGAGCGGAAATGACAAAATCAAGTGATGTTTGTGAGAATTTTCTGAAGACATACACTAGCTGACTGCTTGACTCGCTGTCTGACTGACTGGCTGCCTGCTTGCCTGCCTGCCTGCCTACCTGCCTGCATGGCTGACAATTCGACTGCACTTGTCAGCACGACTTGTGATACTTGCGCGTACTGACAGTTAATTGAAATATTTCCGCACACTTCTACACTTATTTATTTAAATTACTCGTATGCATATGTATGATACACTGAAGCTGCCTGCAGCAACCGTATTTTTTGTTTTTCTTTTCTTGTTTTATTTTATTTTGTTCTTTTTGTATGTCAGCATAAAATGTGTTAATATGTGATCATTTTTACAATATATGCAATCGCAGTTCAGATTGGATCAGTGCTCTGGGCACAGGGTTACGGTTAGACAGGCAACCCAAGTAGTTAACTCCTGCTGTGCCAAAACTTAAGCAAAAATCAATTTATAAATCAGCTCGGAAACGCTTTAAGGGTCAACAATATCAACACCCAACAGCGATAACAACAACTGCAACAACAACAACAGCAACTGAAAACCATACGAAAAGAAATGAAACAAGCTAAGAAACAAACTGGCAGTCAGCCAGTCAGGCGGGCAGTCAGGCAGGCAGGCAAGCAACAAGTTCGGCAGCAGCCACAGCCTTACCAACAGCAGCGGCCACAGCCTAACAAGAAGAAGATGAGCAATTTATTGTGTCAAACTCAATTATACTCGTGTGATATTTTTGTTGCCCAGTTAAAAAATTGGCAAAAAACAAAAATAAGAAGCAGGAAGACATACCAAACAGTCCAAAGCTGCAGTTGAAAGTCCAGAAACCCCGAAAACGAAATTCACCAGTCCCACTGAAAGACGAACAAAAAAACCGCTCAAAAGAAACGTCGTCCATTGCCAAAAAGTTACAAGTGGTCAACGAGCCACGAGTTGCTGAAACAGAAAATAAAATTCGGTGAAGTAAAAAACCCAAAGAATTGAGCTCAACGGCACTAAGATAAATGAACTGAATTGTTCGTGCGATGGTAAAAGCACAAATTGTGCGATTGGAAAAAGACCAACAGAAATGCATAGTGATGCGCATCGATATTGCTCAGGCGATGCTGGATTCCTGTCGACGCATGCCATGAGAATATAACTGCTGCAAAAATAATCTCAACAATTTATATCTAACTCGACTGGCTCTTCTCATAGAGATCACTTCAAATCAGTAGAGTATCAAAGTATTAAAAATTTTATTTTTTCTATTTTTTTTGGTTCTTGACATTTTCGAAACGCTTGCGAACTTCAATTCCAGGTTCTGTTCCTCTTAGAATGCAATTTAAGGAATTTCTTTTGCATAATAACCTTTTCACTGCAGTATATTGAGCTCCCCCTCCTAACGTGGGAGTTTTTCACAGTTTAATTTTTCAACGACTGCTACAATCAAATCAAGTAACGCTTTGGGCAGTCGAATTTCTTTGATTTATCATTGCAAGAAAACTCCGCCAGCGTCAAATACGATCAGATGCGGGATAACATGCAGTGAGAGAAATAATAACGATATAATGGCCACACATATTGTATAAGGATCAAGCTCTTGCTGCAAGACTATATTAATCCAAACCAAAATCGCACCAAGTGAATAGTGGTGATATACTATATGCTGATCAAGTAAAATTTCTTTTTAAGCTAAAAGTGTTACTGTCTCCAAACTGCCGATTGGAGAAATATTTCACTGGATATGAGTAAATACGTAACGATGGTTATCCCTAAATAACGCTGATGACTGTCGATGACCAACATGCAACAAACGGTGGCAGCAGCAACAAAAGATTTCGCTCACAGCAACAAAAGCCACAAACAGTTCCAACGAAGAAATCAGCAGCTTTTTGTATTAGTATATATCACCAACTCCTGCCTCGCCCGCTGTGGCTGTTGACTTTGAAACTCCTTTAAGCTTTTGAGCATTTTGTCGTTGTTTTTCGTTTTTTTATTTGGTTATTTTTTGTCTCTGCTGCGACTGAGCTTCGCTTTGAGTCGATTCGATACGAATCGAGTAAGAAAGAATTTCAGGTTGACACTTTTAAGTGGACATCAAGCGGTTTGCGCATATTTCTCCGCACAGGCGCGCGCCAAACTGTTGCAAAGGCGAAGCGAGCGACTGCTTAGCAATCGAAGGGAGTTTGGGTGCCGCTGGGCATTTTATTTGGCAATTTACAGTTCAGCATGCGATCGTACAAAAGAACGAACGAATGCACGAAAAAAGTTCCCAATTGTAGCCGAAAAAAAAAAACCAAAAAAAAAAAGGGACAAAGCAACAAGCGAACAAACGAACAGACGAACATATAAAAAAAAAACAAAACTACAAAGTTATGCGATCTTTGTATTCTTCATGTCTGTTGCTGTTCGACTGTTCGGTTGCTGTTCTTTTTCCCCGTCGATACTCTGCGTTGTTGTTGCTTTTCGCCAAGCGTTGCCACAAACAAAATTGAGAAAATAGTAGGGAATAAGTATTTATTTCTGCTGCTTTCGTGTGGTTTTTGTTGACTCGATGCGAAACATCAACTTGAGGTCAAAAATTTAGTTAATTTGAAGAAATATTTACGAAAGTTGTACAGTTGTCAGTCGTTTGCGAGCGACGCTTTAACCGGGAAATTTACGTTAGAGCCGATTCGGAACTCCAACTGTCGTGCCTTCCCGCAGCGAATTTCTATTGAAATTGGATTTTATTTTAAATGCGTATTGTTTCCAGGCACATCGTTATTTAAACCCGAAAATATGCCAAATACGTCGTGGCCAATGCAATTAGTTTGCAAAACAGTCGCATACAAAAAAATGCGTATAACGCATCAAAAGCCAAAGGCCGACAGTAATCCACGTTAAATCCACTTTGGCTTATACTTTGCTTGGTATTTTGATTGCTTATTATCGCACTTAATTGTTATTTCTATATGGTGCTGATGGTGATCATTTACCGTTTATGGCACTGTTTATGTTGAGAAAATAAGGCCACGGCGTCAAATTTCATTTCCGGCTCCAAGCAAATATTTCGCGATTTATAATAATGACAAATTTACAAAGGCTGACAACGTACAAACAAAGAAAAGGGAGATGCCGCAACGAAAAATTATAAGAAAAGAAATGAAAAACAAAAAAAAAATAAATTTGAAAAAAAACGCTGCACAAAAATATTTATTTGAAATCAGATCCTGCACAATCTGACTGCAGCGATCGCAACGATTTCTCATTTTAATCAATTAAAAAGTCAGCGACCGCGCCCTGCGTTGCAACCAGCCAACAAAAGGCAAGAAACCGCAAATAGTCGGCACCGCCCACTCCGTTTGTGTTGCATGCAGTCCCTGATAATATGTTGACTTGGGTTTGTGTTTTAAAAAAAGTCTGAACTGTTCAAAAATGTATACGATTTGGACGAATGCTGACACTTGCTGCAAAATGCAAAATGTATGCAGCCACATTAGGGTGCAGCCAAATTCAATTAAGCGAACAATTCATTCATCCTATGTGCACAAGTATGTCCTAGATTTTGAACTGTTCATTTGTTGAATCGCCTACCAAGAATTCCACACCAAAAATAAGTCACTAACAGAACCTTCGCCATAAACTGTGCTTATTTGCACTTGTAAACTTTATGCGGCACAAGATATCCCTTGGTTTTCCTTAAATTATTTTACACAAGTAATTTTCGCTGCACGCTATTATGCACCCTACACACACAATGCTGCATACATACGGCATTCAAGCGAACCGCGCTTGCCCCACCCGCTTTCGCCACAGCAGTGACTTTACGCATTCGCTGTCTCTTTATTTATTCACTTGCTTCTCTTTTTTCAGTGTTTTTGATTAACGAGGTGAAATGTTGTGAAATATTGTCTTTCTCCATGCACATACAAGAAGAAATATGTTCCGTCTGCAAAAAGTGACCAAAAATCATTGAAATCAATACCTACATGAAATTTTACGCCCTGCGATCTGCACGATAAATTAAATTAAATATGCGCGCATACAGCACATCCCCGCCCTTGCCGCTCGCCACCCGCACTTGCAGCAAGGTCTGCCATTTTTGGCATTGTACAAATTATTTTTACATTTTTGCGAGTGCAAAGTTATGAGACCCAAATTCAAAAAATATGAACAGTAAAAAGTGTCACACGACTTTTACAAAGGCAAAACTTAAAAATGAAAAACGAAATACAAAAAAAAAAAAAAAAAAAAACAAGAACATAAAATAAAAAATACAAATCGCGTCACAACACTCAGATTAAACATGGACTGTGAGTGTGAACGTTTAGTTGTCGCCGGCTGAAATCGAATGCTGTGCAGGTGTTTCAAACAACACAGCAAATGTCGTTAAATGTTTTTGTATTTTATGTTGTTGTTGTTGTTGCTGTTACTGCTGCTGCTGCTGTGGTACTTGCTTCTGCTCTTGTTGGCATTAAGGTTAACCATTCGCGAACTCAATGCTCATTAATTAAACTGATAGTAGCAGGCGTGTAAATTGCAGTTAAAACGAAACAAAACGCGGCCAACATGGCGTATACTTAATAAAGACATTCAAAATCAAATAATAGAATATCAAATATCGGCAGCTAATTTATGTATTTAACGAAATAGTAAGCGCAGCACTAAAACTATGCCAAGCTAGTTAACAGAAACGTGAATCGTTTTTAAATTAAATTATGTGTACCAGAAGCAGAAGAAGACCTAAGCAGAGCCAGCCTGAAGACGCGATCAGGCTTGGCCAGGCAAAAGCGCGTACGCAGGCATTAATTCACTTAAATTCTTGTGGCCCGATTTACCGCAAACTTTATTTAGCAATTTTAAATAGCAACAAGCGGAGGAGCCAAGCAAGCGCGCAAAGCGAAACTTTGGCGCGATCCAAACGTTGATCAGGTAGAAGGTGGTACCGATCAAATCAAACGATCATTTGATTGGCTTGCACTCAGCAGAGTGGCGCAGCCGAGAAGAGAAACCCGAAGCGTAGCCTTCAATTGTACACATAAACCCCAAGGCACTTGTTTCGCACCTTTACGCACTTATCACGGCTGCCAATCGCAAAATTTAATATTAAAGCAAAGCAGCAATCGGCGAGCAGCCAATTCCAAAACAAAGCGCGCCACAAAGAGCGTGAGTGCTGTGAGTGCAGTGAGCGCAGTGACTGTGGCGGCAGATGTTGCGCCTGCACCGGCAACACCAGCAACAGCTGCAGCACCAGCAGCACAAGTAGGCGGAAGAGGTGCAGCAGCAGCAGCAGCAGAGGTGACAGCAGGGAAACGGTACAATGCCGTGCAACGGCACAAAAGTGCTCCGCTATCCTCATAATTGTTTGTGCAAATTGCGGTCGTACTGGTTCTGCTTGTCGTTTCTCTAATCGCAATATGCCGCCAATCAAAGTTAAATCAATTCTAACGGCAAATGCCTGCTTTTGTCTTTGCCTCGGTCTTGGTCTTGGTCTTTGTCTTTGATATCTAATATCAGCGACATTGCTGCGTGTGCAGACTGCGTGTTGCGCGCGTGTAATTATAAAACACTTAAAAATCATGCGACGTATATGCCTAACCACCAATCGAACAGAGCAAGAACACTTCTGCAGCCACCAACCATTGATGCAACTGCCAAAGCTGGCGAGCAGAAGGGAAGGCAGGCAAACCGGCAGGCAGCCAACAATCATTCATACATGCATGCATATGATGATCAATGGGCTTGTGCGCCCGCACAAGGCGAAGTGGCAGACGCCACCACAGCCACCACAGCACCAGAGCCACCAAGCTTGCCATCTCTTTCACTTGCTATTGTTTCGGATCAGCCTGTAGCCCGCTCGGGCTGTCGGCTGCATGGCTTGCGTTTGTCGTCAACTGATTGACTTTGTAAGTTAGAACGAAGTGTTGATGACGCGTATGATCATAATGCGGTTCGTCTTGCCTGACGCTGTTCGATCGTTGTCGATGTTGATGTTGTTGTGCTGCAGGTTCTTGTCGATTGTGACTTTTGTTGCTGATCATCATCACAACGACGACGACCGTGATAAAGACGGCCACGACGATGTCGCTGCGCATGATGAGCAGTTACTTGGCACGCTGTGCGCGAGTGTGGCTGAGACCACAGTGTTTGACCGCAGGCGCTGCGCAGCCAATTGAGCGTTTGATTGCACGTTGATAATGCAGCTGTGATAATTATGGGAATCTTGCGTCGCGCAATTACGTTGCCCAAGTTGAGCTGCAGTTAAAGGAATATCTGCTAGTAAAATTCTGTTAGAAGTTGTTTGCATTTTTGATTATGAATGAAAACGAGTTCCATCTGACCGGCTTAGACATTCTTTTCTTTTCATTTCTTTTTTCTTCACGTTAGACTGTTAGGAATTTTTAAAACACATTGATAACAAAAAAAAAATCAATAAATAAATAAATTATGGTTTTCATAGTTATAATGGTCTATTGACAACGCAGTTGAGTATGCTATTTAAACGTTTTTGACCGAAATGAATACATTTATAACTTTGCGTCATATTAAACAACCCCAATATGTCATCTCTCACTCCACTCTCATTAGGTCACACTTTGTAAGCATTGCAATAAAATCAAATTTGATATTAATCGCTGCATCATAAATTTGGCTTTGTAGTGAGCTGCTGCAACTTTTGCTTTCAACAACTGCCAGCAACGACGTTTAGCAAAGTCACGGAAATCATAAATTAAAATCTGAAGGCAAAACTTTTAGCCAGCATAAAAATAAACTAAGTTTACAAAACAAGTTGAATCGTTTAAAGTTCACGACAACTTGAAACGTCTGTCGCAGACAGCCCACGTTAATCAAAGATTGCCAGGCTCAGTAAAACTTAGTACAAGTAATGAATACAAGAAAAATGTGCAAAAGCGCATAAAATATTTCAAAATTAATTTACGCGCGTCGCTACAAAATTAAATTCTAATAATTCGTTGTTATGACCAGATAGTCACGTATTAAGCAAATGCAACCGGTTTGCCGAAAGAACTAAAACATACAAAAAATAAAAAAAAAACCAATAAAAAAAAGAAGTAAAACGCTAGCAAAATAGAAAAATTATATACAAAAAATTAAACAGAAAATAAATAAATGCTGAGCGCTGTGCAATCTCGCCTCAAACGCAAATTAATGCGAAAATGTCAAAATATTTGCGACAAGAAATTTGCATAAAAACATTTTCGCAAAACAACAACAAAAACCTAAAAACAAAATCACACCAAACGGGCAGTAAAAAAAAAATAACATAATATAGCAACAAATTTACATAACAAAGGCGCAAAATGTTGCATGAACACGTTGAAAAACAATTTTTCTTATTTTTCTTTTTTCTTTAGTTTTTTTTGTAAAAACTCAAAATGCATGCAAACGAAAATTTGTGAGGTGCAAAAATGGTTGCGCGGCTTAAACCTAAAATACAAAAAAAAAAAAAATACATGTAAATACGACGACAAACAAACATATTTTGTATGCTGGCAATGCGTTGGCATTAGCTGCGGGCTAAGCAACGCCAACAACTACAACTAGGTGCAACATATACAACACCAACAACAAGTCTAGTTCGGACTAGTCGCATAAATCAACAAAAATACTTTTTGCCTTTGAGCTGCAAATATTGATTCTGAATGATAGGTTACTCATGCTTTTAATTTATTAAGCAAGCGACATTTTCCGTTTTTATTATATATCAATATATTTTTTACCTCCTTTTTTCATTATTTATTTTTGTTCTTTTTATTTTTTTACATATATAGACTTGCTACGTGTTGAAAGTTATGTTTTAACAGCCCACACACGCTGTTGCCGCGACAACCCTAACCTCGCCAGTCGTCGGCGCATGCCTTGGCTGTGCCATTTGCATACACTTTTGAATTGTTCTTTGTCTCTAATCAATGTTTCATTATACGCGCAACTGCAAAAAATGTTTGTCGACTGATTTTTTTCATAATTGCCTAAAAAAGGCAAGATTACTGATCAGTCAAGTCTCATGTTGTCCTAACTGGCATGTGCATTGTTGTCTCTTGCTGTCGGTTCGTTTTTTGTCGTAGTTTTGTTACCGTTATTTTGGTTGTTGTTGTGTACTGTGCACTGTGTGCCTTTGATGTAGTTCAATTTAAATTCAAATATTCTGTTTATTACGTATTTGCCCTGCAACCAAATCGTTTAGTGTTGCATTTGATTTATTATTTGCCAAACTGCATATATCCAAAACGAAAAATCGAAAAAAAAACACAAAAAATGCCACATGCGCCGAATCTGTCCAGCAGCGCATAGAGCCAACTCAATATGCTTGTGTGTGTGCCTGTTGTGCCCAAAATTGGTGCGTGAAAAAATATTGAAAACAAGCAGGCAAATGTATTGCAATTCACTTTCAAAAACAACAAATTACAGAACAACAAAAAAAAGTTCAACATGTTTGAAATATGCTTGCGAAGTGACTAATATACAAATTATTTAACTGGCAGCCTGCTGCTGGCTAATGTACACAAAGGCACTAAAAATGCTTGCTAGTAACTGAAATCATGCTTGAGAATGAATTGAAGAATTTACATATAATTTTGCACATTTCTATGTGAGGACCGAACCTTAATTGAGACTCGTTTAAGCCAACGTATATACAAATAAGAAAATAGAAACAACTTCAAATATTTCCTAGTTTATCTTTCTATTCCCTGACTAATCTCTTCGATATCAAGTATACGCAACGTTGTACGTTCAAAATCGTTGAATTTGACGCTAAGCAAATTAAGGTCAAATTTGCTGCAAGTAATGTTAACTTAATTTTTTTATGTTGTCTGCTTAAAGTCGCTTATCTAACAATTATTGAAAGGCAACACAGAACAGCAGCCGCGACCAAATGGACATGGTCACAGCTTATCAGCAACCAATTAAGACAAACAGTTTGAAAGAGAAACATTTAGAGTATAAGACACATTAAATCGCAACTGGCAACAGCTTTTGACTTTTAATTTGATTTTTTTCGCCATTTATGCGCATTTAAGCGATAATTCAACGGCAACAACGCAACAAAAAACCATAGAAAAAACAAGACTTATTAAATGTCTAAAAAACACGCTTATCGTGCAACATTTTGTTGCAACAAACCCGCAGCAGAAAAAAACGATTCGAAAATATTTATGTGCAATTGGCAACCGATTTGAAACGTTTTGTGTTGAATCCGACTGCAAAAAAAGTCTCGACAGAAATCCTACATAGGCACACATGTCGGCGGCCCATACGTGTTTTCGATTTCATTGACGATTTGTTTACGCTTTGAGCTGAGTTTCAGAGAGCTGCGCAGTGTGCGCTGCTTGTTTTGTTTCATATTTGTTTCATTTTCAATTATTTTTTTCTTATTTTGTTGCCTTTTTTTTTTATGATGTAAGTTATTTAATGCGCTGTCGATGATTTCTGCGCTTGGCCATGGCTATCATTTACTGTTTCTAACTAGAATGCTTGACTTCATTGCTTGTCTGCGCTTTGTTTCTTTGCACCTGCAGAGTGCACTCGAGCAACACGAGTCACTGCCGCACGTATTTCAGTACATTATGTTTTACAATCGCAACGATATACGAGTATATATAGTACACAATGTCCAGCCGACCAGTCGCAAAATTATTTTTGATTTATTATGTTCACAACTGCATGAAAATTTAAAATAAAAGTATAACCATTGCACAAGATTTTTTTTCTGCGGTAAGCCATGCTCATTAATTTTGATGGGTGCAGTTAAGGTTGCTCAAATATGACTTAAAAGATTTTAAAAATTATTTTTAGTAGATTTGCAAATTCAAATACCTTACCCACGCTGCCCTTATTGCAGGTGCTTGCCAGCTGTAAGAACGAATAGCACATGCATGCACAGCGCTGGTCAGATACACTGTAAAATTTTTGTCCAAAACAAAGAACAGTAGCTGTAGCATATACAAGCAAGAGGCTCAAGCATTCTACATTTAAATTGCAACCGAGCAATGTCGGTCTTACGGTTAGCACTTCTATATAAGCAAATGCCAGCAGCAGCCAATTATGTGTGAAAGATTTTTATCAGTAGTCATAACTCAAATGTACGACTGTCTGAATGTTGCTTAACTTTGCTAATAAGACGAAAATATTTTAGTTTGAAAACACAAGCAAGTAGGCAACTAATTTGTTGTTTAGCAATTTTCGCCATTTGTTTATGCTTCATCGCAACATTTGATTCAACGCGTTCGTTGTTTGAGTCTTTTGTTTAACAATGTCATCGCCAGCATCGTCGCCGTTGTCGTTGTCGTTATCGTTGTCGTATGTTTTCCCACTCGACTGCAGACAATGGCGCCTTAATTTTATTTAGTATTTATTATTTCGACAAAGGCAAAAGGCATTCGATTCGACACCTAACCAACATCAATTGACTAATGTAGACCTTTAGCAGTGTAGTGTGCCCGGGAACAATGCGCCATAACTTGCTCAATAAGAAATCAAAATCAGCGTTAAGCACGACAACAATAACGAAAGAAAAAACGCGCACTACAATAACTAATTGAATACATTATGCATGCGCAAGCATCATCAACCACGCAATCCCAACCAAGTGCAATCATAATACCAAAAAAAGCAACGTGAAAAACTTTTCCCTCTTTGATTTGCTTTGTTTTCTGTGCGGCTTGTTGTTGTTGTTGGTGTTAGCTTTTTTCACGTTCAAAGGTTATGACGTTGTCGTGTCAACATTTTATTATTTATTGTTTCGCACATTGGCACAAGAAGGGATTTTGCAGCACACGCCCACTGTGCCGGCTTTGTGCTTTATGCACCTCCCTATAATATCGACTCAACCCAACTTCCCGCCTGACAGCCTGCATATTTGCCTAGCTATGGCATCTGTCCGTCTAATCGTCGGTTGTGTCTGTCATTTATTAATGGCTGTCTGTCTATCTGTCTAACTAACGGTTGTTTTTCAGCGCACACAAAAATTAGCATTCAATACAATTTCGCAAAATGAATGCCAATCAAAACGCCCTACAACACAGGCACAGCTCAGCCGGTTACATGTGCTTAGAACGAAGCTTTGTTACCATTTTTCACACAAGAGCTAATCAACGTTTACAGTGCGTTGCATAGCAGAGGAGCAGAAGGATCCTTTGCCTTTATGCAGTGTTTTACAGCTTTAAAGGTTTGATTAACAAATGACTCGTCCTTTGGCCCTGCATTGTGGTCAGTAGCACCAAGCCACGCTGTATATGGATTTTTCAAAACAAACACACCTTAATTGTGACGCGTGGGTGGTTTGTTATGAAATACATTTTACAATATATGCTTCTTTAAATGCTTTATGATTAAGCACAAAACATTCTGCTCACTAAAGTCAGCATATTTCAGTGAACTGGAAATCCGTATTTCCTGCACAAATCAGTTCCTATTTACAAATTAAATAATTTATAGAAGCATTTAACAATGTCTATAATACTTCGCCAGGATATTTCAGGGTCCTTGAACTCAACAAAAACTCAATAAAAACTCTGTTGTTGTTATTTTATTGTTTTTTTAATAATCCTTACCTATTGTTTGTCAAAACTCTTCGATCAACCCATGATGCCATGATGCGCTTGCTCATTGTCATTTCCGCTTTGTTCAGTCAGACAGCACATGTAGGTGGCACAGATGGCGCATAGATCGCTTAAGTTAGATATCCTTTATTGTTGTTGCAATTTTTTTTCTTTTTTGTTGTTGTTGTTGTCGTCGACGTTATTGGTAATGCTTCATCTTTCGCACAATGGAATAAAAACAGTTAAGAACAAGTCTAAACTTTTCTGCCTTTGCTTTTAATTGCAGCGCCAATGTTAGATGCCACAGCAACTGCAACAACAACAATAACAACAATAACAATGTTTTGTCATCTTACGATTACGTATTGCGGCTGAGATTGCGTTTCATGTGGGTGGAGAATATGATGCTGTTGATGCCTGGTTGTTGCATAAATAGAACATTGGTCGGCAAAATACAAAACAACAAATGCCGAAGCCACACCGCGCCACACACTTTCCCTAAAGTAGACTTTCTTACAGGCATTTAAAACAACCCATGATTGTCTTGACTTGCTTGCTGTGGTCTTCAACTTCATGCTTGAATGTTCGCTTATTTTTTTATTGTACTACTCATTGTTTTTTGCTGATGCTGTTACTGTTGCGGTTGTTGTTGCGTTTTTCGCCTGTTTCTAATTTCCAGCGACAATTCATTGTCTGCCAGCATTGCTGTCGCATGTAAAATGATGCATTTGCGCATTGACATTTCCGCAAAGTAGACGGCGTTCCCGGTGCCGAACGCTCAGATTAGTCGCATTGGATATTGTGCGAGTCCTAAACTAAGTCACACGCTCTGTTTTTTTTCCGAAATCGAAATAGAAACAAAAGACTTAAGCAACAAACTCAACAAACATTGTGGTACTTATACGTACTACATGATTGTTGTTGTTGGTCTGCTTGCTTAATTTCGCAGGCTAAGCGTTGTTACTATTGGCGACGTCTGTTTGCTTGTGTGTTCGCGTATTTCACCCACAATCGATCAACTGTAACGTACAACGGGATAAGTCAGAGATTTCTAGCCAAAGAAACAACAACAACAATGAATGCAACTACAGCAGCAGCAGCTGTGTACACCAACATTGCGAGCCATGCAATAACAACACAACAATACCAATAACAACAACAACAACAACAAAGAAAACAACAGTAAAGTCAACAAGCAAAAATGTTAAAGTGATCACGTTTTCTTCGAGTAACGCTTGCCAACTTACCATAGTCAAGGGGGCAGCACAAACGGAAATGTTTGAAAAAAAAGAAAACACTTTTCGGAAAATATGCAACGCGCGAAAAAAGTTCAAAAATTTCATACTTTTTTTTTTTACTTTGGTGTTTCTTCTTCATCAACTTAATACGCTACATTTACATCGATGTAGCTACATTCACTTAATGATTGAGCCGAAGCACTAAAATAATTAGGAAAAATAGAAATCACTAAATTCAATTATTAGCAAGTACCATAAAAATTATTAAATGTTTGAAACTTACTGCTTGAGACAAGTGAGGTTTTACTTGTAATGCTGGTTCAGTTTTGACAACATATGATAAAAATATTTGTTTCTTTATTACGACAAAACTTAAACCCAGCGATACTAAACTCTTGCTATCTTTCGCATTGATACCTTTAAAATTATTAAGTTCCATGCAGAGTATACAATCTACATTGCAACTTAACCAGATGTCTGTCCTATTAAGCAATTTTTTCATTTCTATATACACTGTGCGAAATAGTGAACCATGGCACCAGCAATAGCAACATTTGACATTCTTTCGTAGGCCAGACATGCGCTAAGTCTACTCGCTACAACGAAAGCTGCTGCGAAGCATGCTAATTTTTTTAACGCTGCCACACTGCCACAAAGTCATCCTTGTCGTCATCAATGCTAGCCCTCAAGTAAAGACAGCAGCAGCAGCCGCAGCCGCAACTACAGCAACAATAACAGCAACAACAACAGCAAACATACGAACGTAGTTGCCAACAGAAGTTAACAGTAAATCTGCCAAAACAAAAAGCCATGAAGCATGCAGTAACAACAGCAATGAATGCTGGCATTGTTGCTATTTATTTTTTGTTGTTACTGTTTTGTTATTGTTATTGTTGTAGTTGCTGTTGGCGCGTATGTGTGATTTTTGCAATGATTGCGCATGCGGTGCCAAACAATTGTCATACGATTTCAAATCCAAAATGATTTTTTTTTCTCTCCCTCTCCTGCGAATACGATACAAACAGAAATGTGCATTTTGTGAATTAAAGTTTTTCCTACAGTTTAACGTTAAAGGCATGAAAACCGCAACAATAACAAAAAAAAACAAAAGCAGCTAGAGTTGACAAAAATCCAATACGCCAACAACACAACAACAACAACGTAAACAAGTACAGTGCAAAAGCAAAAGCAAGCAAAAAATTAAGAAGAAAAAATGCAAATGAATGTCGATAATTCAAACGATAAGTTTGTCTTTTGTCTTGTTTTCAGCTACTGTTTGTTGTCTTCGCGTAGCTAAGCTGTTGTTGCTGTTGTTGTTGTTATTGGTATTGGCAAAGCTATTACCAACTACGCCTGCGCAGGACTTTTGAGCTACGATCACGATTTTTTAGTTTCGACATTTGATTGAGTTTTCTAACCAATTCTTTTTGTTTCTTTTTTTTTTTTTTGTTTTCTTTTTTTCGATATTTGCTTTTTTACGTGGGTGCCGCACGAAGCGCTAACGACGTGCGGAGCGTGTGGTAGTGGGTGGCGCGACTGACATGAATTTAACGTAGCAAATGCATAACTTAAAGCGTTAATTTGGCATAGGTAAACGCGCTTGACAGTTGTAAAAAAAAGCACAAAAAAAAAAAAGAAATCAAGCTTATATCTGTGCCAAACAAAAGACTTAGAACACAAACTTACTTGGAGTACGAATAGTTCTGCATACATATGCAGTCTGTGACAAGTCACTAATTATAGCAAATATTGATAAAATATGACTAGTTAGCAGTCATTAGTCACACAATGTCTGCATTCTGTACACACATGAGTATTTTGATTCGCAGGCAGCAAAGCTAACGGCCTCCGCAAGTGTGGAGGCTGGCGCATGTTGAGTTTGACTAAATTATGAAGACATGCTGACTACAGTAAATTGTCAATTACTCATATGACGACGAAAGCAAAAGATCGACAACAGGCCCAAGCTGCGCAGGCAAACACAAATGCACATGAGGAGGCATTGCCGAAACTTACGTAATATCGTTGAACATACAATTCACCTGCTGAGGCACACTGTAACCGTTTGATATGCCTATTTTAATAAGCAAGACAATGCAAGACGATATATAAAGTAAGTATAAAACTAGTATATGAAAGTTAAATAAGCTTAGCTACCGTTGATTTAATAATCACATACAGTTTTATGCTTTTTCGATTTTGCAAATATTCTGCGACGTTGCTACTCTACAAATCAGCACACTGTGCAAGCAAGCGATTGTATGGCGCAGACAGCACTAAAGGCATCATTAGCGGCAATAATTAGAGCCAGGTACCACATCCCCAAGCCAACATTGTGCATCTACAGCAGCTACAGCACGTAGTTATTTTTTTTCGGCTAATAAATTCAAAAATTTTAAATGTTTTGGTGATTTTTCGTTGCGTTTCGTACGTTTTAAGGCTAAATTCAAAATTCGTGAGAGATTTGTTATTGCGGAACTCAGGCAGACAAGCCCGACAGACGGGCAGACAGACACTGCGCGTTCGGCTTGGCTTACTTGGGTTGAACGTTTGACTGGCAGCCATATGTGCGGGTATTTCATTTACGGTTTTATTTATGAAGGCAGGCGCACAGCCGAATGTCAGACGCCGTGCGCAGACGCAACGACTCAATGGCTGTCAGCAAAATGCGCAGTCGCACCGCTAAGTCGCTCGAAGACGACGACGACGACGACGACAACAACGACGAACGAACCAACGGACGGGCGGTGGCTGTGACTGAGGCGATGGCCGTCATGCAGACACACAGACAGACAGACAATCAGCAAGCAACCAGCAAAGCAAGTGAGCGAGTGCACATGATTTAAAAGCAACGTTTGCTCGCTTATACGCCAAGCGACGTTTCACGGGTTGCGGGTTGCGTTACGTTCGTTGGTCTGAGTGACATGTTAATTAGTCGCGAACATGACAGGATTTTATTTTTGTCTTAAGCAATGTTGCATTCATTTTCAGTGTTGTTTTTTTTTTTCTATATATATTTATATATAGACTGTTGTTGTTGCTTTTTGTTCTTTTTGGTTTAGTTTGATTTGGGGATTTATTTGCAAATGTTTGCAGCCAGACAGGCAGCAAAGTTGTTATTCAAATTTGTACTCAAATATTTCATTAAAATCGCTAAGTCAATTTAATTGCGACAATTTGAATTTTGGTTAATTGCCGCAATTACCGTGACCAGTTTTTGTTGTCTATATTGCATTACTGTTTTATTTATTTATTTTTTTTTTCATTTTATTTGTGTTTTTGTTTTTTTTTTTTGTTTTATTATTATTATTTTGTGAGGTCAGACCACACCAACGTGTGCATTTTTTCATAACTTGCTGGCTCACTCAACGATTCACAAGAGCTTAGGCACTTTGGCTTGGTTCAAAAGGTTCTTCTTCAGCTTGCGAGTGTTTAAATTCAAAACAAACTTTAAAATATTCCTAAGACGTATTTCAAAAAAAAATATTTGCCTAAAGCATGTCTAAAGTGTTTGACAGAAAAATTTCTTTGCAAAGTTTTGCGCATATTTTGCCTGTTGACATTTTTTTGCCATGCTGCCTTTAAAGCCTTTGATAAAGAGCTGCGAAGCGCACGATGGAGTGACAAACAAAATGCGTGGCTAAAATACACAAAAAAGAAGCGCCTAATAAAGCGTGCAGTAACAACAACAACAACAACTTTAAACAGCAACAACAACAGCAAAATAATGCTGCTATTAAAAGACAACAAACAGTTGCGGCATCTAATAGCGTTCATGCAATTGTTGTTGCCTTGTTGTTGCTGCTGCAGTTGTAGCCATTCCTGAGGCTCTTGCTGTTGCTGGTGTTGTCGCTCGTTGTTGCGGTTAGTGTAGAGCTCACGTTTCTAACGTTTTATTTATTTAACATAGTTAGATTTTTTCGCCTTTAACGCCCGCTCGCTTTCTTTGTCAAGTCTTTCCTCATTCAAAGCCGCACTAACAATAAAACTATTTTGGTTTTCTTTTTTTTCATTTTCTGGTCTGTTTTTTTTTTTTTTATTTTTTTTTTTACTTTACAATGCAAAAGGTTAGCGCTTTTAAGTTTTGTTTTTGTTTTATTTTTTTGTTTTTTTTTTGTTACTAAAGAAAAAAATTTGTGGTTAACTATGTGCTGGCAGAAAATTTCGCACAGTGCATGCATAAGCGTCTGAGAAGGAGTTAAGAAAAGGAAAGGGAACGAAATAATATTGTAAATCAACCATTTATGAATATCATAAGAACCTTATTTGAAAGCATATGACATGTTGAATCTCTTGCTTATGGCTAAAAAGACAATATCTCAACACACTTCTATTAATCACAGATCACAGAGCAAGAATTTCCAATGGTTCATTTGTAACCGACATAAAAAAGCATTCCGGACTATGCTTTCAATAATTAAACTCAGTTCAGGTTGCTTAGATGGAAAGTAGAAATAAGAAAATAACGGAATAAGAGCAAGTATAAAGTCTCATCGAGAATGCAACTCAGTTCTGGAAATTCTGGCATATAAAGGTAAATTATTTTACTTCAGCCATCCGTCGTAGAATCAACCTGACCACCATAGAAGCGCAGGCAGCGTTTTTCCAATATTATAATATTTATATTATTAGAAAATATTGAGAATGTTAATATACCATCCGAGTGAAACCATCTAAATGTTGCATTAGTTAGTCGTTTGTCCTATAAATAAGCTTATATACCAGATGAACCCACAACCCCTTTTCTACCTACACCCATGTGTGCTACATTGAAAGTAGAAGATGCTTTGTGTTTCTCTTATTTTATTTTGTGCTCTTGCGCTTAACAAGCACCGCGTGCAAATGATGCTATTAAAATGGCGTTTAAAATTTAAGTTGAAGTTAACTCGCCTTTTTAACCCTGTACAGCCGCGTACGTCTACCGCGCCCTGCAGCACACACAAGCACACTACACTACATACTATAAATATACAGACACTTCGTTTGTTTGTATGGTGGCTTGCTCGTTGCTTGGCTTTCTAACCGCAACTAAAAGCATTGATCTTGGAGCGCAAATGCTGCATGCAAAACGCCAGCAACAGCCACAACAACATCACAAACAACAAATAGGCAGCTAACGTTATTGCACTCGGGCTTTGCAGTACCTACACAAGTGTGTGTGTGTGTGTGTGTGTGTGTATCTATGTATCTTAGATACTGGCAGCGATACCAAACCGCTAGTTTAGATTTTTTGTGCACTGCAAGACACTTCCGCCTGCTGCTCCCTGCGTTTTTTTTTTTTCGTGTTTTTTCGTAGGTTAACTGAACACTTTGATTCGTTGCAGTTATTTTTGCTGTTAATATGGCTTCCTATTTGCTTTGTAATAGTTAGCAGTTGCTCCATCTATTGTTGTTGCATTTGCTGGCGTTAAAAACATTTTTAGCAAGATTTGAAGCACAACAAACAAGCGAATGTTTCAAATTAAAACAGGGGAAAAATAACGCGAGTTACGAAACCAAGCAAAAAACAATTGGCATTAAATTAAATGTGGCCGAACAAAAAAGCAATGCAACAAAAGAAATAAAATGAAATGAAATAAAACCCGAAAAAAACGCAAAAACTGTGTTTCGGTTACAAATGTTTAACTTTTACTAATAGACGCTGTTGCTGCTGCTGTTTTGCTTTTTATCACTTCGTCTACGCTGTTGTGACTGCCGATTGTTGTTATTGTTGTTGTACGTGTAGAGTTTTGCTGCGATTTCATAGATAAAACATTTATTTGGCAATTAATTGGCGTTTCTTGCATTTTTTTCTCACTGCACTTTTGTTATTTGTTTTGCATTTGATTTTAAATTTGGCTTTTCTGCTTAGATTTTTCAATTTGATTCTTTTTCGCTTATTTCGAATGCTCGCGCACGATATTGAAGTTTAACAAGTTGTTTCCGTTTAGTTTCGTGATTTTCTACAATGATTTTATACTATTTTTTTCGCGAATTTTCTACTTGGTTGTCTTTTTTTATTTATATATACATACATATATTTTAGCTTCTGCGTCTTTCTAAAACGATTATGTTTAAACAGTTTACGAGTGTTGTTGCATGTAAGTACTCACCCGCGCAGCTGTTAAATTCCTGCAACATTTCGATGCTATTTTATATATTTTTGTTGGTGCTGACGCTGTTTTTTTTTTTTTCGTTGCTGCTAATGCGCAGCATGTGTGCATGTGCCGCCAATTAGAAAGTTGCGCCATTTGCCTCTTTCTCATATGGTAAAATCTAAGTGTAGCTGCTGTTGCTGCTGCTGCTTTCCTTGCTTGTTATTTTATAACAAATCTTTTAAGAAGAATGAAATTATTTTAAAATACCCCAAACTATGCCATGCTGTACAACAGAATTCTGTTTTATTGCCAGTGCTTATACAGTAATAAACATTACAAATTAGTAATTTTGTTATCTCTTCACATCGAACAATGAAAAAATAGAGGATTGGAGCAAGTAGACAAAGCAGGTGCTTAACTAGTTCGGATGGAATTGTGCAAAAATCATCATCAATCATCAATTATTTCAAGATTCAAGAAAGAAAATAAGCTAAATTCTTATCGCTTAATGCTAAGCCATTGGGTCAAACGTAATTAAATTTAAGAGAAAAAATTCCAATTGAAAGGCTCTTTTACTTACGAATTTCATTGATAAATCATTTTTATTCACACGTGATTTTCTATACATTTTTCTCACTTACAATCTAGCAATATATGAAAATTAAGCAAAGTTAGTCTATATAGAAACCTTAATTTAATTAAATCAAATTTTTCTTTTTAAAGTAGAGATACAACATAACTTTGAAACCATAAAAAAGAATGCCACTTGACTATTTTCATGATCAGCAAACACAAGTACAAATATGCAATACAACAACAACAACAAGCAAGTAAAAACCTTATGTGCTATTTATTGTATTGAGTGCAACTGAGACACTTTACAGCATTTAAGCCAAACGCTGAACTAAACCCTTGCGCTTCTCCCCCTCGTCAGTTCACTTGTTCATTCGCTAGCTGACTCACTTACTCATACATCGTATATGCTTAACAAGTAGTGAACAAAATAAAATTAAATGAGCAAAGACAAAAAAGAGGAGTCAAAAGCAAGTGCAGATGGCCATGAGGAGTTAAAAAAACGACCGAAGCAATTGGCATTAACCCTAAAAGACGCTAAAAATGTGAGTTGAACGTAACAGTGGCAGCAGCAGCCACAACAACAACACGAAAAACGACAGCAACAACAACAAAACGAACAACAAAGTCGAGTGAGTCGACAACGACGACAATGAGTTTGAAAAGGAGCTACTGAACAGATGAATTTATGTATGCAAAATAGCATTTTTCAGTGCTGAATGCGGTACGCTGCGCTGTAATGGGATGAGCTTGAAAGCGTTGCGACGAAACTGAAAGCAAATGAAGGAACAAGCCAAAGAACCAAAGCAGAAACGAGCGACTGACTGACAGGACAAAGGAGTTATTTTTCACAAAAGAAAGAAAAACAGCAGCAGCAGCAGCAGCAGCATAAGCAACAGGAGGAAAAATAAAAAAAAGCACAATAAATGACGCGCAAAGGAAGCAAAAGCAGAAGCAGTAGCAGTTGCAGTTCAACATGGAAGCCAACAGTAGCTACAACAACAATAGCAACGACAACAACAGCAACGACGACATGAAAGCGATGCAGAGCAAATTGTAAAAGCGCAGCAAGTACAACAAAAAACCTCCAAAGCCGCCAGAGCATGCGCCAAATGCAAAACTAGCCGCCGCATACGATTGAAAAGCAAGCCGACAGACAGGCATACAGACAGACAGACAGACAGACGGACGGACATACAGATAGACAGACAGTTGGTCAAATGAAAAGAACGGGCATAATAATAACAAAAAAAAGACAAACAAAAAAGAATTGAACAAAAATCTTATTTAAAAATTTCAAGTGCAGAAAAGTAAAAGTTTTTTGTATGTTGAAATGCCGCCACAACTGCGAATGCTGATGCTAATGCTACCTCCGCCGATTGGCTGCGCAAGCGAGCGGAGCAGGATATAAATTATCTTTGCTGTTGCCGTACAAATCTTTTCTGCTTGTCAATTGCAGCCAACAGCTACCTATGACGAGAACAAGAGACGGCGGTCACGAAACGTCAAGGCCTTACTGAGGCGAATTGTTTGGCAATCAGAGATTTTTACTTGTGAGAACAGAAGCAGCCGCATAAGGACTCGCGATTTTGGTGATTTCTGTGGCTGCTTAATGTACACAGATGGACAAAAATATACTATTGATATGCTTTCAAATATCATTTTTTAAACGACAAAGGCATGATTTCTCTTAATTAAGTTTTAAGGGGCTGGCTTCAGTTTTAGAAATGCAACTCATTGCTCATGTGATCATTATTTTGCACATAAGTGTACCAGCTGCGAAGTGCCGTGCAAAGGCTAATGTATTTTACTCATAAGCCAGACAACGGCTGAGACGCTTGTCAGTACCTACGAGATGGGGCTTGAGTGAGTGCAGCGACTGTAAGTTGCAGCAGGATGCAGCAAGTTTAAAAACGAAATCGTATCAAGACAATTGTCGAAGATGAAAACGACAACGTATGCGAAGACAATTGTCAAATGTCGCCAGACACGACGACAATGACGTAGAAAATTCGCCGCATGCAAAAATCCTTTGATTAATTTATTGCGCTGACATTGTCCAAATTGAATGAAATTGAATTGAATGCTAAGGACGGTGATCGGAAAAAAAAAAATGAAAAAAAAAACAAAACATATGTGTATGTCAAAAGAGAAAAAAAAAATGCAACAAAAGCGAAACGCAAAATGTCGCAAAGCATCATGCGCCGCATATCAACATCGATTGGCTGCGACATGAGAATATTTTGGCCTTGAATGTGTTGTTAATATCATTTTGGATATCTGCTGCCACAGTATTTAAATCAAAAAGTAAAAACTGTTTTTGCTTTTTTTTTTTTTTGTTTTGTGGTCTGTCGTTTTTTGTTTTTCAGATTTGTTTGTTTTTCGCGTTGCTCGTTATCACGTTTTGAGCCTTTCAAGTGTCGCTGAAAAATTCGTGGAAATTCGTCGTCGCAACACGACCAAACGACAAAAATGTTTGTGCAACACTTCAAGTGGCTGCAACCAAAACAACAGCAACAACAGAAACAACAGCAACAGCAGAAACAGCATCAAGCACACCACAAAGTGCTGGTGTTTTCCTTTTTCACGCCTTTTGCGGCAAGTATTGGCTCTTTTATTCCTCTTTTTTAGTTTTTGGGTTTATTTTTTTTTATTTCTTCTGGCTATTTTGTTTACCACAGTTCAATAACTTCGGCTTAACTGCGACACGATTCGTATGATAAAAAAAAAAAAAAAAACCGAAGCAAAGCCAAGCAAAGCGAAGAAAGCCGGAAGATTTGTGGACTTCTTTATTTGTGCATTTGCCTGGGTAGTTGGCGGCGCATGTAGGAAGTTGCAACGGTGACAATGCTTAAATGCACAACAAAAACATTGGTTGGCAAACACTTTTAATAAATCAGAAGCAACTCTGCCAGCCTTTTACATATTTACACATAAAACTTTTTGTAAAAAATAAAATTTAAATTGGTCTTTAAAATACTTTCATCAAACAGTTCAGATTTAGTCAAATATTCAACCAAAATTACATTCGCTGCTGTAAAAATATTTAAAAGAGCAAAAGAATAGGAATAAAAACATTAACTTCAATTTTTTGTCTTTTTCGTTTATTTGTTTAATATATTTTTTTTTTCCATTTTTCAATTTTGGTAGGTGATTTCATACAACTAACAAACAAACACAATTTCGAATATTAAACGCAATAAATTAAGCACCCAAACTATGGGAATATTTTTTTATCGCACTAACAAGAAAAGTTCAATGTTAACAACTCATTACTAAAAACGAAGAAAATAAAATACTTGCTGAGCAAAAATTAAAACCGAAAAAAGAAACAGCCTCCGCCAATTGTAAACGCAAACAAGTCGCACAAAAAATCAATAAGTAAATTGAGAAATTTAACCTTAATCAGATAAGAGTTAAAAAAATTGATTAAATATGAAACACGCAACGAAAATTGCACGAATTACGTACATTAACAATAACTAGAGACCACAACGTGTACAACAACAACAACAACAGCTACAAATGTGCAGAACAACGTAACAGCACCAGCAACAACAACAGCGGCCACAGTGGCAGCAAGAACGCCTGCAAAGATAAAAAACTACAAAACAAAGCAGAAAAAAAAAAAATCATATCAAGATTTTTCGGCAGCGTGGCAGAACGCAACAAACCAAAAGCACATGAAACAAAAACAAATACAAAAAAAAAAAAAAACATAATATGGTTAAAGATCAGACTAACATTTGAAAAATTGAAAAATAAATTAAATTCATAAAAAGATTTATTAAATAAATTTTTTCGGCAAGCAGCTACAGCAACAACAAAAACCACAGCAACGCCGACAGCGACGGCGACTGCAACTGCGACTGCGACAAGGTGAGTTGTGACGGCAAACAGTGAAAAAGCTAAAGCCAAAGCGAAATACATTGCAATTTGGTTTTTCCAATTGGAATTGGAAGCGCCAAACCCTTATCGGGCATTTAAGATCGAAAATTGCGCATGACAAGATACAGCGTACAAGCAACAGGCAGCAACAACTGCAGCAAAACCAACAGCAGCAGCAGCAGCTGAAGTTTGTTGCATGCTCTTGCAGTCGACAGCAGCAACAGTAACGAAAACAGACGACAACATATTTGTAGTTGTTGCATTTGCTGCTGTTGTTGTTGTCGCTGGCCACGCGTATTTGTATCGCATTACTTGCATACACATACATACACACTGCTGCAGCGAAGCCAATGCCTGCGTTGTGCATTTGTTTTGCCCAGTGGGGTTGGGCGGCGAACGTGTAAGTATGCTGCGTATCGAACTCAAGGTTAAACATCAATTAAATGCAAGTACCGTAAAATAACTGCCAACTGCAACAGATCTCACACCTAGTCTGGGTATGAGTAAGTCGCAGCCTCCTCTCCCGCTTGAATGCTCACACGCTATGGCGCACTCCGTCTCACTTGCGCAGTCAGTGTCGCTCTCTCTGTCTTGTGCGCTGCATGCTGCGCGCGCTTCGTGTGGCTGCGTCTCCAAACAGTTGAGTGTTGCAAGTTAATTTGCATAAAACAAATTTGGTATTAAATACTTTGTCGTTCGATAAAATCACAACGCTTCGACATACACAAATGTCTGCATAAATGGCCGTGCAAAAACGAAGCATGTTTGTGTGTGGGTTTTAATGCGAGTGACAAACTTTGTTCACACTGCCGCCGTTCATAAATAAGGCGAGAATGCCATTGAATCACAGAATAAGGACGTCGGTATTTTTTTTTTCCTTTTTCTCGTCTGCAATTGGCATATTACATCACATTTCCCAAATGTGTAAAAACTTCATTAATATTAATATTAATATTAATAATATAAGAGAATAAACCGAACCGAATCCTACTAGCTCAGATAAGTTTCAAGTTCTATTAATTGTAACTGGGTCGGTCATGCAATAAATCACAAACTGAAGAAATTTTATCTGGGAAAATGCTCTTCACTAAACAATTTACTGAATATTTTGAAAGCATCTTAAGAGGAAAGATATTTTCCCTGTAACACGAGCAGCCCACACTTACATGATATACCGTCTAATGAGCAAAATTGCACAGAAATACACAAATATGCCAAACCATTCTCAACAATCGCTTTATTAAAATTATAAAATTATGCCCAAGCAATGCCGGGTCCTTTACTAATTTGTGTTTTTGTCATGCCATGTGAGAAAATTACTGATGCCAATGGAAAAAAATTGAATTAAATCACAAAATAAGCGAGCACAAATTGTAATGGAAGCAACAACTGTTGCCGTTATGACTAACGGTAAATTATGAATATTGTAACGAATGCAGCTACAGCAACAACAACAACCACAACAACAAACGATTTCATTCAGTAAAAGAGCAACAACAAATACAAATCAAATCATAACATTCAAGTGCTCTGCGTGTTGAAGTACGCCGAGAGCCATGATGCGCCGTCCGTCCATGCTGACCAACTGTTAGCAAACGAACAAGTCGGGCTGAGCCAAGCTGCGCTGAGCCGGGCTGAGTTGATGCTCCTATAGTGGCTGGCTATGGCTGGCATGGCTGCCGCCGCTGCCTCATCAGCTGCAATTGTCAGAGATTGTTTGCATAACCTCGACCTTAATGAAATCATGTTGTTGGCATCTAGCGACGAAGTAAGTGCAGCAGCAGCAGCAGCAGCAGCCTCGGCAGCAGCGCTAGACAAACTGTTGCAACCGTTGTTGTTGCTTAAGTTGCTGCTTGTGTTGCTGCTTATGTTGCTGGCTTGGCTGCTGCTACTACTCAATCGAGGAGAGCAGTTAAGTTAAACAGCAGAAGCGCTTGTTGTTGCTTACTGTTGCCTGCTGCTGATGCCACAACGACAACGACAACGACGAATGAAGACGCGTCGTGATTCTACAATTTCTACATTTTATTTATTTAAGCATTTTAGACATTTTTCTTAGCCAACTGCGGAAAAGCTTGTTTCTGCTTACGCCAGCAACAGCAAAGACACCAACCAAAACAAAATTAAAAAAAAAAAAACAAAAAAAAACAATAACAACAAAATTTCAACAGACCGCTCACAGGCAGGCCAAAGGCAATTTCGCCTCACTCTGACCAAATTCGAAAGGCAACGCGCGATGCCTGAAATTTATTTTGATAAGCGTTCATTGCGCAGCTCGCTCGCAGATTTTGCGCGATTCGCATTAGAAATCGAGTACGAGCCAAGCGAAATTCTATTTTATTATTTTGTTTTTTGTTTTTTTTTTTTCTTTTCCTGTTCTTTTTTTTTTGTTTGCATTTTTACGAAATGATATTGGGAATTAGCAGAAAATTGTGTCGAGTCAGACAAGACATACGCGAAAGAGACCAAAAAGATAGCGTTCAGGCGCAAGAGTGAGAGACTGAGAAAACAAACCGACAGTAACATTGACATGCATATGCAGCGAACAACAACAGCAACAAGAACAACACGATAGCAATGAAACATCAGCAGCAGCAGCAGCAGCGGCAGAAATAACATTTTCGGCTAGCCGGTGGTCGATGTACGCCTGACTGTTGGTCACTGGGTTTCATTTTCTTATTAACCAAGACTTTGATATTGTTGTTGCTTTTGTTGTTGAATGTTGACTGTTGTTTGTGCCGCTGCCACAGCCGCATGAAAAATTTGCAATGGCAGCCAACCTTGGCCACTGCCTCGAAATGTCGGAAAAACGATTTTTCTTGTACGTCTTGAAGTGTAGTTTTTTCGTCTATTTTTATTTTTATTTTTCCTAGCATATTTTCTTACATGGCAGCAACATTTTCCGCTTTACCATGCGGTGGCAGCCAAGTCATGAACTTCATTGCATTTAACGCATAAAATGACCTCAAGCGTTTCTCAAACACAGCTGCGAGCAATAGACCAGCTTTCCCCGTTTTTCACTCCACCCCAAGCAGGACAAAGCATAACATTTTTGCCAAAAACAATAAAATAATAAAATAAAGAAGCGTATAAACGCAACTTTGACCTCGGCCGCAAAATCATGCCAAAGTCATTTAGTGTAGCGATATAACCAACGAGCAACTGATACTAAATGCTTAACTAAATCAACAAAATAACTCATACCCATGTAGCTCAGGATGTGCAACAACAATGCGAGTATTTGTCAGTAATAAAGCTTCGCTTGTAATCATACTAAAAGAAAATATTTTTAATAAATATTTACATGGCAAATTATGGCATACAATACATATAGAAAATTCCATAAATCGAGAGATTTGCAGTGGGAACACACGGCAAGAAAAACTAAACTTTAAATTTGTACTTGCTCTTGCTCGTCTTACAAATCAGTACACATTTAACATTTTCAGTGTACAGTATTGGTCGAAAAACCAAAAGTTCGCACAGTTAGCCGCACAACAGCGCAGGGCGTTTTCAGACAACAATGAAATGATGCAGGAGGCAGAGCAAAAAGGCGGCGAGACGGATATAAAGCAAGGAACGCATACACAGTTAGACGCCCACTTAGTACGGTAATTTCAAAAACGTGCGCCTTTGATGAGCTGCAATCTTATAGCTCCCGCTTGTTGTAGTTGCCTCCGTTGCCATAGTTGTCTGCTGACACTGTGGCAGTCGCCATGTTACCAAGTTACCATGTTGCTTGCTGTTGTCTTACCAGATCTCGTTGATGTTTGCTGGCCGCTGATGATGGTTGACGATCAGCAATGACGACGTCAACAACAACGACAGAAGATTAAGTGCCGACTTCAAACCAAAAGTTGACTACACTCAACGCTAATGGTAAAAATCATAATGATGATGATGACGTTCTAATGAAACCAAATGAAATATCTGCATTAGTCAAAACAATGTTATATGCACGGACAGTTAAAGTCAACTATGCACGGCGTTCTGCATAGCTCGACTTTTGAGAAAATACACCTGAAGTACTTTGTACCTCAAGCACACTGCACATAAATGTGGTAGATGCAACAATTAATTAAATTGAAAAGTTTAGAAGAAGTAAAGTAATGAAAAGGCTACATCGCAAGGCAACGATCGCAATGGTGGCAGCATGTGCGATGCCTATTGCTGTAACCTTTCGCAAAAGTTTCTCATGGCATACGCCACCTACCCAGCAACTAACCTTGCAGCAGCGATAGAGGCAGAACGCAAGATCTGCAGCAACAGCAATTGGCTGGCATGTACATTTGCTCCCAAGCAGGCAGCAGGCAGCAGACAACCTGAATGAATTTGTGGGTCATGGCGGCGCGCAATCAGCGTAAAATTGTTATAAATCTAAACAAACGGCAACAACAGCAGCCACAACAGCAACAACGACACCGACAATGCCAAAAAAAAACAACAGCAGCAAATGCAATGGCAAATACTTTGCCGCCTAGAACCGTTAAAATGAAATGTGCGCATGTGTAGCCGAAAATAAATAGAAAAGGAATCAACTGCAACTGCACATGGTGGCCAAAAGAACTGCGAACAGTCGCACAGTCGCACAGTTGCACAGTCGAAGAGGGCGGCAATGCTCGTTTCGTATTTCGTGGCTTCAATTTCTAGCCATTTTCCAACAATTTTCAACCGGCAAAGCTTCTTTTTTGTTTTCTTATACAATTTAGGTTCGAGTACCATTGGAAAGCGCATGCGCATATGAAAGTCTTTTTTTATTTTTGTTTCTATTTTTCGTTGCCATTTTTTTTTTTTCAATTGCGCAGCCCACAGTCCACAGTCGCCTTTTTCTGTGCTCTCTTAATCGTCGTTCATCATCATCATTTCATTTCACCTACTGCGCGTGTGCGACTTGGCCTCGCTTACTGTATCAATTGTACAAAAAAAACAACAACGACAACAGCGACAACAACAAAAATATTTTATCCCAATTGGAAATGCGCGCCGCTGCGTTGGCTAAGTGAAAGAGGCAAGCAATATGCTGGCCGACGTCGGCAAGTGCCAGTCCTAGAACCAAGTTGCACCTGATTCGTTTGTTAGCTTTGGCATTAGCTTTTTGCTTTTGCTATTTGCTATTTGTGTGCTGCCACAAATGTTTTTAATTGAAAAATATTTCATTGCTGTTTTGCTCCAACGATTTACTGCTATTTCAGCTACCACGCCTGAAATACAGCGCCAAGCGTTTGATATATTGGCCGTGCAAGTTTCAGCTCTAAACTGTAATGCTTTTTCATAAACGTAAATAATTGACAAACGAACAAAAAGCATGAAAGAAGGCCAGCGAGAGAGCCGTCTTAGCGCATGTTGTTGCCATCTTAGCTGGATCATGAGCAAAAGTTGCGATTTCATGTTTGCTTCAAAGGAGCGCAAGTAAATGCTTTAACGAACATATTTATTTAATATAATAAAGACATGTTTATGCTTAATACACTAAAGAATCGTTGACTGACTAATTTAACATATAATTCTTTTGAAATCAAAGCAGATTTGTTTTAATAAGAAACAGAGTTTCGGAATTGAAATAATATAATTTTTATTACCTTATTAGCGACGCCCAGTAAATAACATTTTGGTTGTATATTTCAAATTAGCAATTATGTATAAAACAAAAACACACACCTTTGAGGTAGCCAAAGCTAAGAAAAAACTTAATGTGTATTTTGTAAACTTCTTTTAGCATTTTTATTTAAAAGTTTATTATTGTTTCACTTAAGAAATAAATTGATTTTAGATTTGAACTCGCAATTACTGAAATTACGTTTCACAAATGTTAATGTTTTCGAACACGTCTCTTAATATTAACTAGAGTTACGAAATTTGAAACTCTCAAGAAAATGTACATTAGGTTGCCTTAGCAACGATCGCGCAAAATTACAAAGTATTTTTAGATTTTAGACTGGGTACAGGGTATTCTATAGTCGGGTGTGCGACGTCTTTAACATAATAATACAGAATTATTACAATAATGTTTTGTTGCAAAACATTTCAACAAATTACGAACAAGGAAGCGGCAATAACAACAACAATAAAATACAACACATGCACGCAAAATTAATTTCGATATTAAACGACAACCTAGAAATATTTTATACAAGAATGATGCATTTAACTGAGACAGTTACTGGGATGCAGACTGAGACTGCAACGACGGCGACGGCGACAGCGTCGAGAATGGCGACGGATATTGCGATTGAAACTTCACGCACGTTGATTTATTGTTATTTTTATTTAAAAGGCAAACGACAAAAACCAAAACGAAAAAGTAGCAAAAATTAAACTTAAGAAGTAACAGCGGTGGCGGTAGCTGAATAAACAACAATAACAACAACAACCACAACTACAAAACTAAAAAAAGAGAGTACAAACGGCGTTGAAAAAATACAACGAGATGTCCCATCGCGCGATTTAATGACATCGAATGCATTCCAGCAGCCCAAATAATAAAAACAACAACAGCAACAACAACGACGACGACAACAACAGCAGCAACAAAAAACAGTAAGTACAAAAAATTCTACAAATTAACAATAAAAAAGTATATCGCTACAATGACAAGACAAAAAAAAAAAGGAACAAAAAACAAAACCAAAAAGAAACAAAAAAAAAAAAAAAAGAACACAACTCAAAAAGGATAACATGCAGTTTAAAAACAAGCAGCGCAGCTAAAACGAGTTGAAATTGAGACGGATACACCAACGCCAATATACTAGCTGCCTGTAGTGCAGCCAGCAGTGGCCAAAAGTAATACTAAGCAACAACAACAACAACAACAACAACAGCAACAACATTAAAAGCAGCAGCAGCCACAACAAAAAGAAGAAGAAGACGAGCAAGGCACAGGGAAAGAAAAAAAGGCATGCCTGCTCATCACTTTTGCGCGACACAAAATTCGTATTCAATTAAAAAACGTTTATGCGGCAAATGTTGCAATTGAGATTCAAGATTCGAGAGCAAATGAAATTATTGTTGTACCCGCCGCTGTCGACTGCACTTGGCCGCCAGCCCCCAACCCAACAACAAGCAAACAACCAACCATGCAACCAAGCCGCCAAGCCGCCAAGCGACCAAGCAGCCAGCTAGCTGAAAAAAAGGACAGCCAAACGGTTGGTTGGTTGGCTTGGTTTTGGTGGGTTAGTTTGTCGACGCAGGCGTACAATGTGTTGCCAACGCGAGTTTGCGCATAGTTTGCGAAAATTCAATTTGCGCATGCGTACAAACAAAGGCGCAGACACAGACGTAGACGCAGACGCAGACACTGCAGCAGAGGCAAAGGCAACAGTGCAGTGCATAGCAATGGCTAATGCTACTGGACGTGGCAGCGAGTGGGGGGTGCACGGTGCACGGCATCTAAATGGAGCAACGCAGCTGGATCGAAAAACGTAACGAAGCCAAGGCCTTCCTGCTCCGTTTGAGTTGCCATTCGCCGTGCATACTTTTGGGTTGAGTCGATTCAGCGACGGCCGACCCTTACGTCTTATGCTTTAAGCTTGTTGACCATTTTAGTTGCAGAGTGTGTGAGTAATGTTGTTGCTGCTGTTACTGTTGTTGTTTTTGTTGAACTAGTTTTTCATCATTTTTGTGGTGCACGCAGCACAAGCAACAGCAAAATCGATCGTATCGTATCGCACACTGCACTGAAACCAAATTGAATTAAAATAAAAACAAAAAATAACAAACTTAAACATATAATACTTAATTAAAGCTTAACGTTTCAGCTAAAGACAGCAAAATCCCGAACATATTCGAAAGGTATATTTTTTAAGAGAATTTACAGCATAGGGCAGCTGGTAAATGGCAAACGATTTGTGTGTTTCAAAATTGCAGCGACATAGTCAGCGCCGGCAACTTAGCAAAATCAGCAATAGCAATACGAAAATAATAGTGAAAAACCTCATACAAAGTCAAAAAGTTCAAAAACTGATTCGCTGAACCATGGTTGCAGCGAATTTCCAAAAATCAGCAAATAACTGCTCCAAAACAATTGTAGGATTTAAAAAAATATATATATTTTTATTTACAATGTTTTTTCATACCTTCTACCAATGTGCAACGTCATCGCCATCCTCGTTTACGAATCGTCGTCGTCTTCGTGGTCGTGGTCGTTGCCGTTGTAGTTGCAGTCGCCGTCGCCTGCTGCCAACCATCCTTGGGCATTTTTAGGCTGAGCGTATCGCGATCTCGTTTGTCGTTACAGCCTTAAATAAGTTATTATCGTTGCTCGGTTTAATTGTTGTAATTGAAAGTGAAAATTTTTCGTTTGATTTACGCGCTGCACGCAGCCATGCACGAAAACCAACGCGTGTTGCACAAAAATATTTGCCTAGGTGTCAAAACGAAATGTTGTACACGTATCTGTCTTCTTTTTTTTTCCTTTGCGGTCTTTTTTTTTTAACGTTGTTGGGGTTTCTCATCTTCAGTTATCTGTACTTGTCAGTCTCTTCCACGAATTTTATGCCTTCTGGCAAGCTGTGCTGATTAGCCACTTACCGCTTAATTGTTGCATAAGGTTTTATATTTCCAACGTTCTACAACAGGAATTACGTTTTCTTAATAATTTAATTAAAGTCACATAAATAATTCCAGCTAATTTATCATGTATGTAGTATGTTTTATGTTGTGGCATGATGAAGCCATATATAAATTGATTGATTTGAGCATAAAAAGAGTCGAAGGCAGCAACCGCAATAACACGGCGAGGCACAGCAAAGCGCAACAGGACGCCAGCTAGCACATTGCTGCATTACAAAAGCAATGCGTGTAATGAATAATGTGTTTATATCAACATTAAAAAACTTACGGAAACAACACAAAATAAATACAAATAAAATGGAATTAAATCAAAGAATTAACAGAAATAGGCATAAAATCCTAGCAACTAGCGATGGGCATCGTTTGTTTATACGAGTCTAAGAACGAGTTTTAATTTATGTTATGTATGGATACTTTGTGTGTCTTATACTCACTGTAGATTGGATAATCACCAATGCACAAATATTTGTGTATGCTAAAGAAAGTTCGTATTGTGACATACATTCAAATCTAAGAACAAAATAACAGCTTACATATGCCCGTAAAGTCTTTATGCAAAAAATCTGTAAAAGATGTCATAAAATCTCAACATAATAGTATAATTGCCAAAATCAACAGTTAATATAAAAGGTCTCTATATACACAAGATCCCATGTACCACGTATAAGTTTCGTCTTGATTTAAGGTATAAATCAAAATAATCGCAGTTCACAATAATGCACTTGATTACCAAGTTTAAGATGAAATTTTACTTTGATTGCATTCCGTCGATGCAACGCAGGCAAGATTTATCGCTGACCATCGCTATCGAAGAAAACATAAGAAATCTTAACGATTGCCGCATGCTGGACAGCGACAAAACAGTGCAACAAAGCAAAAAAAAAGCACTTAATTGAAATTCAAGGACGCCAACTTATCGAAATAAAGGAGAAAAACAAAACAAGTACAATAATAACAAAAACAACAAGACAATGTAGTTAAGCAACACAAATACATAACACCAAAAAATTAAAAACAAAAGTCCAAAAAGACTAAATAAACCGCACAAAAAGTGGGGACTTGAGGGGCAGCAGCCACAGCCACAACAGCATACATGGCACCGTTGCACAGGGCGCGTGTTCTGCATCCCATGCATACAGCCGACGAACGATCGAACGCCAACTGCGCTTACTTTGCTATATGGAGCAAACGGAGGCGAATATGCCCGATACTAGCTGCGCCACATGTGAGCGAAAACTCGCACGAAAAAGAGGCTCGCAGGCACAACAAAAACTTGTAATATTGATTACAACAATTAACGTTGTTATTGTTGTTGTTGTCATTGCTGTCGTCGTTTTAGCTCTGTTGCTGCTACCCACTACTTAAATGAAAGTATTATTAAATAAAAATCGTTCAGCTCTTGTTAAAATTCATTTCAAATGCAATTTTCCAACATTTTTGGGCACATCAAACGTCAGCAGTCATGTGCGTTGCAATTGCAAAATAATGAAGTTACCGAACGCATTAAAATAAAAAAGCAATTACACTTACATACTGCTTTGATTAAAGCCAACACAAAAATCAAGAAAAACAGCGAAAAGTGCGCCGGTGCGCCGGTGCGCTACCCGACAGCCGGCATAAAACAAAAACTTGTCTACACAAACAGCGGGCGAAATAAGTTGGCGCTTAGTGCTTAGACTCTTGGCTACCTGTTGTTCTTGCTGACATGTATTTTCAGCTACCAACAAGCTCAGTTGCCGCAACGAAAACAACAACAACGACGAACGAAGGCAGCAGCAGTAGGAATACAACAAATCGTGCTGCCGATATCAACGATCGTCGTTGCTTAGCCCTGGCAAAAGGTTCAATGCGGCTCGACTTAGCGCAGCTCAGCGCTCAGCGCCCATTGCTGATGCCTTCCCGTTTCGCCAATGCAAGCGAAGGACGTTGATATAAGCACTGCACAATTCACAGGGTAGTCGCTGAACAAGTCAAAAACAATTGCGATTGCTACCGTTTTTTTTTCTTATTTCCCAGCATTGTTGTTTCGCTGACAAGTGTTGTAAAGAAATTTTTAATGCCAGTTGCAAGTGTCAATGTCAGAAATTGCTGCATTTTTGCATTTCCCTTTTTTACACAATCTCACTGTTCTTTTATTAAATCATCCTTTATTATTAGCATGAAGTATACGTATATAGTATATACTAAAGCTTTGTAATTCTAGATTTATTGGAAATTAACCTAAACTCCCTATATAAAAGCCCCTTTATATAAACTATTTATATATGAGTATCAAAATTACTATCAATTCATGATCCACCTCCGTTAAGGGGCAGTAGGGACTTACAGCTGGAAAAAAAACCATTCAAAATTAATTCGCAAAGATAAACTTCCATTTGAACTCTCTTAGAAAGATACAACTTCGATGAAAGCAGTTCCATGGTTGCTTGAATCGTTCACTGAATTAACATTTTTAAAACCAAAATCAGTGAAATAGATAAAATAAATAAGCTCTGTGTTCTCTTCATAACTTCTTCTTACTCTATCATTCTTGACTCTCGTTTAATTCTTTAGTGCCAAAGCGGAACGCATACTGATCCCCTCTAGAGCTACCTAATATGAGCAAAATTGCCACAAATAACTAACACCGTCGGTCGGCAAATGGCGACTTTCTTCATTCGCCGCAACAGCAACAGCAGCAGCGACAACGACAGCGACAGCAAATCTTTGTACACCGCAACGTTCCCAACTAATTTACACACCTCGAATGCCGCAAATATTTTAACTTCACTACGAATTTGGTGTACTCATTAAATGTATTTAAGCGCAGACCAAACACAAAAACCAAGCTGACAATCAATGCAATTGAATTAAAGCGAGCAACATGCCGAGCAAGCGACCGTGGATCGACCATGGCCGGATAAATAAAAAAAATGAGAAAAAATAAATAAACAAACATACATACATTGTGTATACCCGCCTGTAATTATATATCAAAAGCGTTTGGAATGTGCCGCACATGTAAGAGCGAAATTAAAGAAGCGACCAACAAGCAATTGTGGCAGATGCCAAGGCGAGCAACAGCAGGAAACAATACAACAACAGTACGACAACAAAACAACACAAAACAAACAACAGGCAAACCGCTTTGACCTACGTTTTTCAATTCAAACAAAAAGGAAATCGAACGTACTGTGTACCCCGAAAACAAAAGATTCAAGCGCGCAACTTGCAATTATGTCGCAGCAATGGCAAATGCCGCTGCTGCCGTCGACATGTTGCAGCAACAAAGTGTCCATCACTTATTTAAATTGCTGCCATAGAATTTCGTGTGTTTGTATGCAGTCGTCTATCCAAAAGTAGCAAAACCAACTACAACAATTGCAACTACGACTGCTGCTGCTGCTGCTGCTGCTGCTGCCATTTCCATTGAGTGTTGCTCTTTTTAGCGGCACACATGTCATGCTGCAATTTCGCTAAGCTGCCATTGCTAGCAAAGCAACTGCCAATCGTTGCTGTTAACATATGGCTATCGAACTTTTGTGCAAACAGAAGCCCTTAGCTGATTATGCAACCTGTGTTTCATGCTTAATCTGGCTAAGCCACGCCCGCTGTCTGCGCCGGTGTGGCTGCCAAAGTGTAGGCTTCAAGACCCATGCCGCAATGCCATGTCATTTGTTAAACCATTTCGCAACAATTTGTTAACAATTAGAAATTGTTGCTCAAAACAATTAATACCAGCAACAGCACGTGCTGCTGCAACAACTATGCGACAAAAATGCAATCGTAACAGCAAGCAACAAGCAGCGAACAGCAACAACAACAATGCCGAAGACGACAATGCCGCGGATGTCGGCAGCTTCTTATCAAATATGAAATGACAAACAAGCGCCGACAAAAAAAAAAAAAAAAACAAACAAAAAAAAAGACTAAAAAAGAAAACCAACAAAAAAAGACAATTGCAACAAAACTAAGGCGGCAAAAGTTACCAATGACAACATGGCTGTTGGCAACATTGTCACGTACAGACGGCAGCAACATTTATTGCAATAGATACTCGGCAGCAGCCAATGGCAGGAAGCCTTTCAGGCAGAAAGGCAGCCGTCTTACTTACGCACTGGCCAAGCCAATAATTATTATTAACACCAAAAGAAGCAATGGAAAATGCGTTGGCAACTAAGACAGCTGCAGATCAAAAAAAAAAAAAAAGAAAAGAAATCAATTCAAGATCGGCAACAATATCACAAGAACGCAGCAACAAAAACAACAACCACAACACAGATATGCGAGTAGTCAATCAAAACGCGCCAGATCCAGTGCCAGATACAAGCTTTGATTGCGCAGATACATATCAGCAACAGCAACAGCAACAGCGACGACGCCGACGACAATGACAATAATGTTCGCGATGATGACGATGATGACGTTGTCTATGTGGCAGCCAATGTTGCGTTGGCAAAGCAACTGCAACAATGCAAAGCCTAATATACACTGCAAAAATGTTTAGTAGCATTGTTGGGCCTCAAACAGTGCCAACTGCTGGGCTGACTAACTTTTTCGCCAGCCGCACAAGTCATGCGCATCAAAGCGAATGATGACAGGCAGCACTGCTGCCGATTATGATGACGATGACGATGACGATGACGACGACAGCGACAACGACAACAAAAGCAGCATTCATGTTGATAACGATGACGACGACAACGAAGGCGAAGACAAGGACGAAGACGAAGACGAAGACTGAGACGACAACGACGATGCTGATGAGGAGTAACAATCGAAGAATGACGACGATGCTGATTGCTTAAGACGACATCAACGACGCGCTGGATGTGAAGTTAACGCGCCAAGTTGCAAAGTGGAATGCAGGCAGCAAGCAATAAAAATGACGTTCCAGATTATTGCACTCAGCAAAACATCGACAACTGACATTACCTGCTGCTGCTGCGGCTGCTGCTGCTGCTGCCATTGCTGTTGCTTATGAACAATGATGAGCTAGAGTACACTGAGCGAAACTCGCTAACTGCAAATATAAATAGCCAGCCTAGACCAAACATTAAGACAAACCTAGCTGAGGCCTAGCTGAGGCATGCTGGCTGCTCGCTGCCCAATTGTGCTGCATAACATATATGCGCCGTGTAGCCACTTTTGTCAGCCTCTGTCGCTCTCAGTGTCTGTCTCAGTCTCAATCTCTGTCGTCGCTGACATACAAAACAAAACACAAACGTGTTCACTGTTGGATGATGCTTACGCGCTTTTCAAGTTCCACACATACTTGCTGTCATTATTAAAGACATTTTCAACTACATTCTAGTATGTACTTAATTTCGCTGAAAAACAGAACGCATGAACGCAAGACGCACAGACGGACAGACGAACACACACACACGAACACAACGTTGTCTTTGCTATAATGAAGAAGAAAAAAGGCTTATAGGATAAAAAAAAAGGAATGCTACCTCACACGCACTTTGTGTCTGTTGGCACTTGTTTAGTATGAATCTGTGCTCTTGGTTTGGTTCGGTTTGGTTTGGATTGGATTGGGTTGGGTTGGGTATGGCACGGCAGGGCTCGGCACAGCAGATCATTACAGTGCAGTGTGTATGTGAGGTGGAGCTCAGTACTCAGTAAAGAGTAAATCAGCACCAGTTAATGCGTAGAAAATGCAATTGTTGTTATTGTTGCTGTGCCTGTCATGTAGCAACAGCAACAGCCACAGCAACAGCAGAAGTAAACGCAGATCAGCCACGGCCACTTAAATTTTACTTTTGCGCTAATGTAACATGAGTGAGTCAATGCGATGTGTGTGCATTCGCCATATGCTTTTGTTTGGCGCATAAAAGCGTAATCCTTTTCAACAGCACAAAGGATATTTCACACAATGCGCACACGCACTCGCACTTCAGCGAAAACAACAACAACGTACACAAAAAAAAAAGGCGATAAACACATAATGCCAGAGCATTGCGCAATAAAAAAAATTGATGAGTTAATTAACGCGCATCGCCAACATTCCAAGCGGCTAATAACCAAGCCAACCATATTTATTGCCTACGCCACTTCAATGGCAGTTGTTCATCATCATCATCAGCATCAGCATCAGCATCAGCATCAACATCAGCAACAACAACAACAACGAGATGAAGAGGAACAGCAAGAGATGCCACATGCAGCCAAAGAAATCAACGCGTAAGAAATACTTTCGCAATGCGTTCTTTAATTGAGTTTTGTGTGCAACTGCCCGCAGACGGCTGCCCGGCATGCGGGTGTAGGAGTGAGAGGCCTACGTTGCTGCTTATGGCTATTTTCTTTATAGAATAGAGGCTAGGCTGCTGGCACAGACAACGCCAGTGGGCAACAGAATCGACGTGGCATATTATCACACAACCATTAAATATGATGAACACTGCCAGCAAGAAGATCAGGTAATGCGTCGCTACACTTTTCCATTGTCTAGCCCGCCACGCCTGCAGTAGTGCTGCGCCTCGCCTGTCTCCCATAGTTCATTTCTTATTTATTCTTATTTTTTTTTTTATTTCTGCGCTGCGTTGCTTCGTTTTTTTTTTTTAGTTTGTGCTTTTTGTTTCCTTTGTGGTTTCGCACACATGACGCGCACTTCATGTCGACCCGAGCACACGATCATGCATCATATTCGCGGCAAAAGTAGTCGCCGCCACCGCTGTGGCGTTGCTTCTGCTGCTCAACATTACGCATTTATGACGCATTTTCTCATCGGAACCAAATGGCTAACAAACGCCCCAAACACGCAACAGCCGCCGCCTGTGCCTCGTGTCTTGTGTCTCGGCTTCCATCGCCAGGCGCACACACGCGCACTACTCGCAGACGCAGACGCAGACGCACTCGCAGTCGCACTCGCACTAGTTGGCAGTAAGGTCCCTGGGGCCATTACGTATACGCTGCTGTCTTTGACTTTGACTTTGACTTTAGTTCGAGTCTTAGTTTGAGCACTGGAGTTGATTTTCTTGTGCATGCTTTATTGATCAACATCAACATGGTGCGATCGATCGCAGAACGTTGCAGCGTTGCCTCGCGCGCGTGTATAGTCACACACTCGTGTGCTTCTACGTCTGGTCTCGCCTTGCCTTGTCTTGTGTTGGCTTGTCTTGTGTTGTCTTGTCTTGGCTACTGGCATGCAGCGCAGGCAAGGAACGGCAAGTTGATGCAGCACAAAGACAGCAGTTCAGATCATTATCAATGATGCTCTGTACTGCTCTGCTCTTTTTCCTAGATGGATTTTCAATCAAAAGCGATCGCAAAGTGGATTCCCTTGGCCGTGCGCGTGTTTTATGATGGATTTTGTTTATCGAATGCTGCTGCCAAAGATTGGATTTTCTTTTTCTCAAGTTTTTCTTTTTATGTTCATTGTTTTGTTTTCTTAGCTTAGTTTTTCTTTGCCATATACTGACTGTAAAGTGTGGAAATTACATTGCGCAGATTGTGTTTCGCACAGTGTGGCGAATGGAGGCACAACGAAGCGCCAAAAGCATTTCATGAAAATCTTAATAAAATAGAAAGCCTGAATATAAAACAAAGTTCAGCATAACTTGGAAACAAAAAACAAAAAAAAAACAGCCAGGTTTTAGTCAGAGTCGATCTTTCGATCTATATTCTGCCCAAAGTAGAATTTACGCATCATTACGAGTCACATCTGGGCAGTCTTAAATACTTCATTACATCTGCTCCTCTAATATAAATATGCTTTCCAAGTAGTTTTGTTTTTTTTTTTAAGAATCAGTTACGTCTCTTTTTATAAATAACATTATGAATTGTTACTCACGAAAAAGGTATTTTCAAAACTCTTATAAAAAATCGAAAAAGTGTAGGCTAGGAAAGCAAATCCTTATTGCACTTATGATAGACACAAAGATCCTTCGTCAAGAAGTTACCTTATATCCGAAAGTAAACAGATGGGAGGAGATTTAAGTGTGTTGCAATTGCTGCAGATTTATTACGCCTCCAAACTGAACCAACGTTTAGCTTTCCAAGTCGGAAAGATCTTTTTTGCAGCCAAAGAATGCACCGCTCCGACCTAACCCACGCCATACCTTATGTAATTTGAACTAGTCAATAGCTTCGCAGACGTACTTATGGTATAAGCCAATGTCTCATTAGCATAAACTCGCGAACAACTTAAGTTTTTCCTCTTAGCCTGTAGCAGCATGTTTAGCCTGGAAGCCCACTGTGCCGCACCTACAGCTTGATTGAAACACTTTTCGATGCTTGCCACTGCAGCAACAAAGCAGCGTCGGCCGTTGACGAAGATGACGACGATGACGACAATGACGGCGATGACGGAGCTGACGAGAAGTGCTTTTTGATGCGGGTGTCGAGGGTTGGCTGTCAGGGATCATTGACTATTGACCGCACTGATTGATTACTTTGTTGTAAATATTTTTGTTGCGCTTGTGTTTCCTCTTTTTTGCGGCTGCTGCTGTTGCTGTTGCTGTTGCTGCTTTTGTTGCTGCAATTTATTGGCTAGTCGACATGACCAAGGCAGCTAATAACGCTGAAGATGCTGCTGCCTGTTGCTGATGCCATGCCATGCCATGCCATGCCATGGTTGCTGCATTGGTTGCTTGCTATTGCTTTTGTAGTTGCTGCTGCTGCTGCTGATGATGCTGTTGCTGTTGCTGTTGCTTGATGATTAAAAACGCTTTTGTGTAAATTATTAGCTGCAAATTCGCAGTTCAAAGTCATTTGTTGCCGTTGTTGTTGTTGTTGCTGTTGTTGTGGCTGCTCCAGCCACGTTCATAATTTTCGCTTTGAGGTTTGCCACAAGCTTCCTTTCGGTGTGAAAATGATCTATGCAACTGCGTTTCACTGCGGTTGGTTAAACTGCCAGATACAAAAGATATGAAGAACATTGATGAGTGTATACGAACATCAAATAAAGCTTCAAATTTACGGCGGCAGCGTTTGAATTTCGCCTTCACAGTGTATTGGCTAACCTCTAAAGTGTTGCAGTGTTGCAGTGTTGCTAATGGCCATTGGCCCGCTAAAACCAACTCATAACGCTAGAATGCACGCCAGTGGGCATGGCTCGCAGTTGGTTGCTTGCAAGCGCCTCGGCATTGCATTAAACGTCTGAATTTCCTTAATAATTTTAAAATAAAATTTATGTTTGCATTTGAAATCGAATGAAACTGAAAACATTGCAGCAGCTTATTGAAAAATTCCACAGGTAAACGTAAACAACAGCACACAAACTGCAGCGACGGAGATGATGACGATGATGCAGACGGAGACGGAGACGGAGACGGAGACGGAGATGCAGATGGAGGCGATATGCTTGGCATGGCAATGGCAAATACAACGACAACGACAATGACAATGATGCAGTGGCAACAACATCAGCGGCAGCAGCAAGGCGAGAAGCAAAAATAAAAGACAACAAGCACAGCAGCAGAAATGCTCGTACATAGCAGCAGCAATGAGTGAAGGTAAAGCATTGGCATTGGCAGCAACATGTTGCAGTCATTGGCAATATTTATTGACATTTACTTTAGAATAACATGAAAACAGCAGCAAAAATAGTCGCCAGTCTCAGCACAACAGCAGCATCACCGTCAGCGACGAGAGTCAGAGTCAGCATAAGCGTCACTCACAGACGCAGTCGTCGCCGTCATCGTCACCGTCACCGTCGCCATCGCCGTCGCAGAGACAGCAGCAGAGCCACAGAGTCACAGTCACAGGCAGCAGGCAGCAGGCAATAAGCAACAGACAAAATGCAAGAGTCGGGAGTTGAGAGTTATGCCTACAAAAATACCCTTAGGAATGAAATGTAAAAAGTTAAGTTACCCTTTTTACTCGACTGCGTGCCCGCCATCCTGCCTGCCTGCCTCCCTGCCTCCCTGCATGCCTTCCTGCCTGGCTGCCTGCTCACGGCCCCATTGCTGTTAGCGTTTCGCTACTTGTTGCCGCTGTTGCATACTTGCATACATATTGACATTTTCGCTGTTTTGCCTGTTTAACTGTCAGTTATCATTCACTCAGCAAAACAAATGACAAAATTCCTATTAAAAAGGCGAATGAAATTCAATGTTTGTCGCTGCCAAAGCAAAGCAAAGCACAGCAAAGCAAAGCACTGCATTTTGCATTGTTAATGTTGTTGTCGTTCTTATTGCTACTCTGCTGCTGCTGCTGCTGCTGTTGCTGCTGCTACTGTAGCAGCTACCGTTGATGTTACTTTTCTAGTGAAATCGCTTTGTTCAATGAAAATGCACACAGGGCAGCTAAAAGACGCAAACAGCAGCACAGCCTGCCTCGACTTGGCTTTACTTGAGATTTGTAGCCATGCGCGGCAGCAGCAACGACAGCAGCAGCATTTTGGATTAGCGGTAGTATGTTGTTTTATGTCGTATCGCAGCGTATCTGGCGACGTACGAACAGATGCAAATGAGATGCTGCGACTGATATGTGTGCACATGCGAAGAGTTATGGGAGCGTTTTTTATGTGCAACAAACAAACAAAAAATAATGCCAATCGCATACGTTCTCTCACATTTATGCGGTGGGGTGGCAAAACATACATAGTTTCGTCCGTAGTCTTCAGCTTATGGCATATGAGTTCTATCAAAGCAAATCTATTGCACAAAGTCATTACTTGCACTTTGCCTTCAACATGAGCATTATAAAACGCTAATTGGCAACAAGTTCACCAAGACTAATTAAAAATGTGTTAAGTTAAATAAGTAAATAAATCAAAAACGACATTGCGAACTGACACATGGGCGATATGATAATGGGTATGCTCAAAGATAAATGAGATTGTTAACTATATAATGGCAACACTTTTCATTCAAATGACTGCCAGTTATTTGCTTATACATAAGAAATGAAAAACTACTTCATTAAAATTATTACATTGAACGCAATCAGTCACATGAAAGCGGTTTGATATAATATTGGTAATAAACACCATTATTATTAGTAGAATCATGTCGTGACTAAGCGCGGAGAAAGAAAACCAGGTCTAGACACACACACCTACGCTGATGAGGCGCAACCTTAGGACATACTCGTGCAAACAACACACATATTCTTAACGCTGCCTCATTCCCAAAGGGAAAATTTGTCATATCGGTTTTGTTTGGTGGATAATTCTTTGAACCTACACTGGTTAGATTTAATATAAAATTTCAAAAGGGTTATGAACAAAATGCATGCTTTAATTCATGAAGTCCGAAACCGAATTTATTTATATTCGTTCAAAAACGACATTATTGTAGCAAAGTGTCATTTCTGTTAGTACGATATAGTAGACAAATGAATGAGTGGCCAATTGACACAGTAACGAAAATTCTCCCAACGATTCCTTTCCTCTCTGTGGGTATCTTTTATTTAAATATTTTAAAAATCTTAATATTCCAATCAATTTATAATGAGTTAAAGCTTAATCAACCAAAATTTGAGTTTCCAAAAGAATCTAGGTCGTGTCATTGATTATATATTTTTGTATTGTATATAGATAAAAATAAAATTGTCTATGATGGCTCTTTGTATAGAAACAGAAACAAAAAGCACAAATAGCTTATTTAGTTTACTGATATGTCCTAAAAATAATGCAGTATGTAATTCAATTAAGATCACAACAAAGTTCATTTTATTAGATGTGAAATGACAACTTATGCCCCAAAAGCACATAATGACATGCAAACTTGCTCATGTGTAAATGAAACCAGCAGCACCCACAGCCACGAACACGTACAAACCACAAAAACGACACTCGGTCAGAGCGCTGCCAAGCTACTCAAAGCTATTTGAAATAAAATATTTTCGATTTCGCTGACAACATGAATTTGGTTGACAAGCCATTAGCGTCCCTCTATGTGGCACCTAAGCGACGAATCTGCTGCTCCGCTGCTGGCAGTGGCAGCGAGTATGGGTACGGGTGCCTGGTACCTGGTACCTGGTACCGGTGCCGGTATGTCAAGTAAACTGAAGCTCTGACAACGCATGCGCAGCACGATTTGCAATTTGCGGCTAATTGAACGCGTGCGCAGGCGCATTTTGTTACAGTTTCACACACAGCAAAAACGAAAACAAACACGTACACGAACAGAAAACTCGAGCAAAAACAACACAGAAGTGCAAAAAGTAGGCATGTGCGCTGACGCTGACGCTGACGTTGATGCTGATGCTGATGCTGACTCTGACGCTGGCAACGTCGTTGTGTGGCAAGTGGCAAGTGGCGTTTTCTAGTTAGAAGAAGGAACCAATAGACAAATGGCAAGCGACATAAAAACGCAAAACGAGAAACGCCAAACGCCAAACGCCAGACGCCACCAGTGGCCAGACGCCAAGCGTAAAACGCGAAACGCGAAACGCTAAACAAGTTCACTTGTGGCCCGCCTTGCGCTGCTTTGAGCCGCGTTGCGTTGTTTGGCAGTGAATTGAATGAAGTTCGACAGCCAGGTGCAGCGTGTGCAGGGAGTGCAGGTGGTGGGTAAATGGTGACAAACACACATATGCGCTGCATAACATAAACGTTGACAAGAACGACAACAACAACAACAATGATAGCAACAACAAATATGTAACAGCAGCAGTGGGAGGTTGCCAATGTGCGCAATGTGTTGCCAACACGATTTCTCGCTTACTTGTGCAAACTTTGCGCTGCAGCAGCATAGACAAGTTGCTGCTGTTGTTGTTTTCTTTTTGTTTTTGTTGGCAATATCAAATGCACATATCTGGCAAGTTTGTGTTAAATTTAATTTAAATTTGTTTTTTTTTTGTTTTTTACTTTTGTTTTTTGTATTACCTATCGATTTGGTATCTTTGTTTTTCCAGTTTGTTGTTAATTTTTTCGGTTTTTTTTTTGTTTTTGCTCTTTATGCGTATGCGTTTATCTTTTTTGTGTGTCGACGTTTGTCAAAGCCGCCTGCGGTGTGTGTTGCTGTTTGTTTGCTGCTTCTGTTGCTGCCACCTGAAATGTGCAAGTGTCTATGCTAAGCTGAGTTACTCTAACCCCGCGAGCATGCCAAAGCATGTCGCGCCCCGCTCTGGCTGACGTTGTTCGCCTTCTCGTACACCCGCAATGCTGCTGACAAGTGCGCAGCGAGTTAAACGCTTTTGCATATTTTGTGGTTACTTTGAAGGTGGCGACGTTAACTTTGCGCATTTGCTGCTGCTGCTGCTGCTGCTGCTGCTGTTGTTGTTGTTCTTGTCGCTTTTGTTGTTATCATTGTCGCTGCCATTTAGTTGTTGCCATTAACAATGCCTTTGTTACTGGAATGTGGCTCCATTAAAATGTGCTTTTGTTTTGCCTTTTCTGTTGTCTTTTTTATTTGTGATTTTTAATAAACAATTTAGCACAGCAACTTTTCTGGCATGCTTGGCTGCTGTTGCTATTGCTGCCATTGCTGCTGTTTCTACTTTTGCTAGTGCTGTCGTTGTTTATTAGCAATTCAATTGATTTGTTGGCAACAATTTGTCTGGCACGTCTTAGCCCGGTTGGCCTTTGCGACAAGTTGTGTACGTTAGCATAAAATTTATGTGGGTGTCGCTATTAAACAAAAATATTCAAAACTCAGTAGTTTCTTTATGATTATTATTGTTATTATTTAAATCGCTTATTAATGACATGCAAGGGAAAACAAAAGACTTAAGCGACAAACTTGGTATAACAAGTTTTAATTTTTTTTTTCTATATATAATTAATGAAAGAGTATAAAATGACTACAAAGATTTTTATGACTCAGTTATGTTTGTCAAGAATTTGATTTGATATTGACCAAACTTTAAACCTTGCCAGAAATACATCAATGAATTAATGAAGTCACACCAACACTCATTAGATAAGTAAGATTTAGCAGACTTTATGAAAAATATTCACTGGATTATTTGGTTCGGAACAAAAAAATTACCATCCAGTAAAGAAAAGACAAGCATCAAAGAGAAACGCAGCTACTTCATCTTCATATTGATTTTCTTGCTTTTCACATATCATAAAAATAAACCATAACCTTAAAATACACATCAATAATTTTTCTATACGCCACAAAGTTAATCAGCACACACAGCAAAATACCAACATATAACAGAGAATCCGCCTGGTGTGATATGTTGGGCTGTATCCAACAACATGGCGGCGGCAACAAGTGATATAGGTGCAACAATAAAGAAAAACAAAAAAATAACAACGATGCTAATAACTACAACAACAATGACAGGCACAACAAATATCATATGCATAACAGCAGCTGGACTTAAGAGAAGGAGAGCATGCACATGTGCATGTGTGAAAATAAATGAGTAAAAGAATGAGAATTACGAAAATTATTGGCTGCCGGCGTCAGTTGTTTTATGTCTCATCGTCGTCGTCGTCGTCGTCGTCGTCAACGTAGTCGTCTTCATCAACGCCACTGCCGTTCTTTCTGTTGTTGTTGTTATTGTTGTTGTTTATATTAGCAACAACTACAGTCAACAGCAACACCCATTTAATTATAACATGCTACACACTACAGTGCACTGCTGCCGCTCACCAAGAAACCTCACTCAATTGAGCATGCTATCTCACTCGCGCCTCTTCTTTCACTCGATCTCTCTCTCTCTCTCTCTCACTGTGCCTGACTTAATTCTTGCATGTACGATATAAAATTATGAATTTATGGCAAGCAGCCATTTTGGCTGCCACTCAACGCCTGTCGTCGTAGTCGACATCGCTGCTGCTGCTGCTGCTGCTGCTGCTGCTGCTGTTCTTTTGCGTCCGCCATTTGGCTGCTGCCACATGTTTTATTGGAATTTGTCGTGTCGGGTTGTATGAAGCACATTAAGCGAACATTGCATAGTGGCAAAGAGAATGGCGGTGAATGCTGCATTGGTCAAGTAACCAAAGTCGCTGTCGAAGGAGGAGCATAAGAAAACTTTCTATTTTCAATTGAGCGCTCAACTTTCAGTCGTTCCCAAAGACAGCACACCTCGAGAAAAATCTTTCTTTCGCTTTCTTTACTGCACATGGTAAGCGTTTTTTTCTTTTCTATTTTTTTTTTTGTTTACTTTGTTTTTTTTTTTTTTCTTTTTTGTTTTGGTATGCTTTTCTACATTACAAAGTGAATGGTTCAAGGCTTATTAACGCTTTTGGCCATGGTTGGTGCACGGTCGCTCGATTGCAGGTGGCGATGGCGGCGCTGGTGGCTAGTGGCTGACAGCAGTCAACAGACGAACATAACGGCTATGACGACAACAGCGACTGCGACTAACTAAAATCAAATGGCGTTTTGCTGCTGATTTATGTGTGGAACCAAACAGCCGCATGCCGTTTGTCGTATGCCGTATGCCGTATGCCGTACGCCGCCTGTCGTATAGGGCGACGGACGCTATTAGAAAGGTCGTCGTGCTGGCAGCAGACAGTGGCGGCGCATGACTGGCGTGGCCATGATGCAAACAAAGGCAAAAGAAATCAGTGAAAAATATCATAATGAAAATACGCTTTTGCAAATTTAATTGTTATGTCAAATAGCAAACAGCAAATAGCAAACAACGAACAAAAAAGAATATTGTTTATGTATTAAGAAATACTGTGACAAGCCAAGTTCGTGTCTTAAGTCTTTTGTTTATGAATTTACCAACATCCTCTATGCGGCGTGCCGGGCCAAACTGCGACGTCTTAATTACAAATGTGCCACTTCCAAGAAACCGAAGCCGAAAAAAGCAACGTATCGGCTAATGCAGTGCCACGCCCCTTTGAAAGACCAGCCACATTTTTGGCCAAATGACCCAGTGCCGCATAAGACACAAGGCTGTGGCAGCAAATTAAGACATCGTGCAAGTCAAAGCCGTTGCTTAGTAAGTACAGCTTTTGCAGCCGTGCTTAATTAATGGCCGCAAATAAATTTACATTGTTACACATTTTTGTTGCAGCAGCAACAGCAGCAAAAGCAACAACCGAATTCGAGCCACATTAATGTGCACATCTTCAGAATGCCTGCCGCGGCCTAACGACCGCAAGCCCTAATTTGTGACGCACTAAGGTAAGTACCTACAATGCTTATGTATGTATATGTTTATATATACAAACATTCGCACTATAGTCTCTATATACTCGTGTTCATATGCACGAAAAATGTATTTAACAAATGGCAAAGCATTTATCATGTGCAGCTTAAAGCACGGCTGGCCTCCTTCTTGCTTGCTTAGCCGCTGAGCTGCTGAGCCGCTGAGCCATTCGGTCGCTTTCTTTCTCGCCGTCATACCTCAGCGCAGTTTTGATTCCTGTTGTAGTCATTTGCAACAAAAGATCCGCTAAAAATGCGTTGCGCTATTTACCGAAATATTTCGAAACAAAGATGTGGCCGTTTGATCATCACCATCAGCATCAGCATCAGCATCATCATTATCAACAACAACAAGAATAACAACAGCAGCAATGCCAACGTAGGCGCATCTTCATTAGCGAAAGCGGTTTCCAGGGAAAAAGTTAATTTCTGCCAGTGGCAGCAGTTAAGGATACATGACAAAGCCTATTTAAATGAGTTAATATTTACAGTTAGTCTCGCCGAAAGAAATCACAATGCCAATAGGCTGGCATTACGTTCGCGGCATTTAGTTACTGAGTTAAGTAGGTTGCTTATTAATGTGCGGCGCATGCGCTGTCTGAGTCATTGCGTGGTCGGTGAGTAAAATTATTTATTAGCTAAATTTCTTTTTTCAAATTTTTTGTATGCTTTGCTGTACCAAATTAGAAAAGAAAATTCTTTTCGTGCTGTTGTGTTCTTTTTTTTTTTTCTTTTTTTTCTCCTTTTTAACCAAAGTCGTACAACATCGTGACTATATTTGATTCGCATTCTGTTATATTTTATTTATACGATTTCACACAATGTTATTTTAACAGTGTAGCATATTGCTATTGTTTGATTATTATAGAAGAATATTTAATTCGAATTTTCAATATTGACAAATGGCAAATTGTACTACAGAAAAAAATGTTCTATATGAATTGTAAATCGACATTTAATTTATTCTTTCTTTGTTTCTTAGACACATAGAAAAATTCTCGCGATATGTTAAGTAAAATTAGAAATACATAGTAAAAATACCATACAGAAAATTTTCTTAGTAACTGGAAATTATAAAAACAGAGGCTGTTGTTTTAACTTAGTTATTGCGCTTATTTTAAATAAATATGTGATTTTGAAATATAATACATATACATAAATGCAGTGTGTTAAAAATAAAACAGCAGTACTTATGATATGAATACTCGTATTTATATAATTCCAGGAATAACGGCGCTAACCCTGGAAATGTCCAAAAGCAATTAAAACTCGAAGAAAACACATTATGTATGAACTTACTTAAGTTGATTTTATTCACGTTACAATGCTTTCTTTTATGCTGTCTTAATTAATGCGTGTATTCAGATATTGCGGTTACCAAGAACACATTGTGCTCTATTTTCATTAAGAAATATATAAAACAGTAAAACCTCGAAATATAAAACAAATTTTCTTCTGAAAAGTTAAACGGGGACTAACTTTTCCAAGTTAACAGATGAACACAACTTGGCTAACGTAGGTTTCCTGCAACAACAAAAAACCGTCGCAGCAAGATAGATAAGGTGTTACTGCTTACGGTTATTGCCTTAAAGATTCATTTGTGTAAAAGTTTCCTATTTATAGTCAAATACTTTTAATTTTCTTACAAAAACGTTACAAAAAACCTATTACAAAAAATTCTTAGCTATTGGCAATTATTTGCTTCGGCAGTTAACCCCGCTAGATTTTCAGTTTCATTACCCTCGCCGACCGCATCATTTTCGCGAGCTTTACGCAATTCCTCGCGATGTTTCAGTGTCACTGCCATGAATTTTAAATATTCCTCATCGATGGGTTCGAATTCTGGCTCTTGCTTCTCGTCCTCTTCTTCTTCAGTTGAGCTGTCAGTGGAGAGAGTGTCAGCAGCGGCGCCTGCTGTATGCACGAACATCTGTTGGTTACGCAGTGCATTGTTTTCGTTTTCCAACTGCTCGGCGCGTAGCCGCCAATAGTTCAGTTGATGTTCGCTGTGCCACTTTACCATGTTTTGATAAGTTCGATACCAGATGTGGGCCGCAATACTTATGTCGTCTTTCTGTTCCTGGTCCGAGGCACGCTTGGACTCAAGTTTCAAGCGCAGTCTACGCTTTTTGCGCTGGCGCCGTTTTATTGCACTGCGACTCAAATCACAAGACATTATCTTAGAAAAACTGACATGTAATTCAAATCAAACTAAAAACAAACAAATCTAAACGCGTCGTCGAAACAGCTGTTTGCACTCCGTGCAGCAGTTATGCACAACGTAAAACAGTCTTCGACTTTGCGGACGTCCGCATGCAGTCGAACTTCAGCAAAAATATTCGGGCGCCCTGACAACCATTAGTACAATACTGATTTTTAGTCTAGCAACCGAAAGCTGTTTGCTACAAAATACAAATATGCGATAACTGAATAATACATTACCATGAGTTGTAAATTCAATTAACGCGATGATAGTTTCATCGTTTCAAAGCGCAGTATAAGTTTTTTAGTTTCACTTTATCAACAAATATTAAAAGATAATACAAAAATAATTCTCACCTGTCAGTGAACTTCACTGTGGCTTGCTATAGATGAAGAAGAAGCAGCTGTTGTGGACTCAAGAAGAAGAAAACCAGAGTGTCTATTTACATTGTTTTTATTTAAAACGACTTCAAGTTAATAAAATTTTATGCTGAAACTGAAATAAATAAAAAAGTTAAAAAGACCCCCAATCTTCATCAGCAAAAATATTCGGGCGCCCTGACAACCATGGCGCAATGTTTATTTACGTTTTGTTGTTGTTTGGACAATAAATAATACACATATATTTCAACAATAATAATAACAACGATTGATTACTTTTAATGAATGCACTTTTAATTAATTCAATTCTCAATTCTCTTATTATATTCCACTTATACCCAATATTGTTTGAATCAATCGTACTGATTTGCTGCGAAATACCGAGTATCTTCGCGAGTTAAAGAAATTACATTTGGATTGAGGACGATTAGTTTTATATTTCAATGCGATTTGTACTTAATAGAATTTTTTTAATTTTCCGCAGTGTTATAACGTGTCGTTGAATACCGCGCACCATGCGCTGCAGCGAAGATGCCTTTGAATGCATTAAAACCGTTACCAGTTTGTTCTTCTGGAGGATCTGTTTCTACATCTACAATTTGTGGCCACTCGTTCTGGTGGCAAAGCTATTCTTCTAGCGGTTTGCGCATGTTTCCCTTGTTGGCAAACTTTCGCTTTTTGAATGCAGCTGGCACAATCTCTTTGCTTTCCGCCGCCCTATCCAGCGAGTCAACCACTTTTTCCTTGAAGCGCTTCACAGGCGGCTCTGGAGGCAGGTCTGACACCACTGGCGGTATGTAGGCGGTATCAGTCTTGGGCAACTCCCAGTCGATAGGAGGAGGTGGTGGCCTTAAATTAAAACAAAATCTAGTCTTGCAATATTCAGCATATATATATATCAGAAAGCAGCACTCACTTCGCCACAACAGCTTCCCACATGCCAATCTCGTTGCTGGCGGCTTCTGCCTCTGTCTTCAGTTTCTGTCTCTGCTCCTCTTTCTGTTGCTGCTCCTGCTGCTTCTCCGGGCGTCGATAGTTCTTCATGCGTTCTCGGTTGTAGCGCGCGACTTCCTCATCAGCATTTTTTCGGAAAAGCTTAGCTTCCTCGGCAAACTGCAGCTCTTGATTCTGCTCTGCCAAGGTATTAATGCGCTGGTATTCTTTGTATGATAAGAAACCCTCCTTCGGTTCCTCCCAAACCGACTCGTTCGTCTTAACGTTCCAATAATATGTGTGACCCTCGTCCGAAATTCCCTCGACCCAAAGCGAGGCATCTGGCACAACTTCTGGCGCGACTTTAGCGATGTTAACGCGTCGCGCGTTGTCGTCTTCATCGTCGGAATCACCAACTAGACGCATTGGATCCACCTGCCGATAGTTGGAGTGCTTCGACAATGCCTACAATGCATATTAAATTATGTCAACGTTTTTTAATCCAAGTCAATGTTCGGTTTACATACGCCACTGCTGGTGCTTGCATCGCGATTCGCATGGCTGACACGCGCGTCCAAGACCGTATTGAGGGCTCGTGCTGTCATGTCGCCGCTGGCGTGAATGTCCTGCGTGTAGGAGCGCATGGCTGCATCCTCCATTTTGCGAATCTCGGCATCCATCTTTTGTCGCTCCCGCTCTGATTTTTCGCTGTTCCTGCTGATCTCCGTTATTCGTTTCGCGACACTCATTTTGTGGCGCTTGCCACTTTCATGGAATGCAATGCTCTGGTAAAACGCACAATTTGCACTTTTATTACAACAACAACAGGCATATTCTTGTTTCTCATAAACTTCTACTCACGGCTTTGTTGTCGGCGAGCCAGCATTTGCAGAAGTCGCAATACTTGCGTTCATTTGATTTCCAGTAGTCCGTCCTTCAAAGCCACCAAAGTGTGATCAAATATTTATTAAAAACAGAAAATAAACGGGCACTTACATGTTTTTCTATAATATTTAATAATATTTTATTATTTTATCCAAGCGAATATTAAAATTTGTTTACAAATTAGCTTGTGTGCTTCTTCTTGATTGCTCAAACAGCTGTTTTGGCACAGTGTTGTAATGTTCCGGCAGAGTACACTTTTTGCACTTTTCATATATAAACACTTTTGACAATAGGTGGCGAAATTTACGGAACTAAATTGTTCAGTAACCGCCACATTGCAGAATTTGTAGTCACACATGCCGGCAGATGGCGCAACTAATGGACTGGAATAAATCGTTATGCGACATTTTGCAAAATGTTCAATCACGCTTGCCAATAGATGGACAAAATGAGGGAGCTAAATGTTTCGTCTTAGGATTTTGTAAAAAATTATAAAATTAAAGCGAATTTTAATTTTATAATTTGTATATACGTGGAAATCTTCAGCTTGCTACTCTGAAAGTTTTAAAAAGCGGCTAATGTAATTCAAATACCACAAACAGAAGCTAAAGATGGTATACATATTTCTGATTTGCATAATGCATTGTCCTGACCGAACTTAAAGAATCTAATATTCGTTCCATTCTTCGACATAGAATTATGTATCTATGTGTGAGTGTATAATGGCAGAGTAGCCTTGCCAAATTCAGTTCACTTTTGCCGCCGAGGCAGAAGGCAGTTGGATGATGCTACCTTTCGGCAGACTGACTTCAATTGCACCAGCAGAAAGTCTTGTTTGCTTAGCCAATTTTAATCCCCGACTTAAAAATGCGTCTTGTCCACTTGCTGACCGCTACCTTCGCTGAGCCCAGCGGGCATATCTGAAAGAAAGGGTCATAAACATTTTATTGCACTCATGAGCTCTATTGACAAACGGAAATGGGTCGCTCGACCGCAGGACACGCACTCAGAGGACTCTTTGTTTATGAGTCGGCGGATTAGGGCGGATCAATTTGCTTGTGGTGCGAATGCAAATTGGCCAATGCTACGTTTTAAATGAGACTCATCATCGAAACAACAAAACACAAACGGTCACGGTCACACGCTGTGCAGTGCTCAATGGCCATGTCACGGCATCCTCCTGCCTGGCAGCAGCACACAAAAGGGTTCAACGCAAGACTGGGCTGCCTACAAGTGGCAGTTTGTGGTTTCATACTTTGTGTACAAAGGGAAATTAGGTTTACACCTACTTTTCCAATATACCGATAAAACAATTTACGGATTTACATCTTCTTAAGATTTTCACTACATTACAGTTGGCCGGCTTGGGCAAGGCTTAAGTGCGTATTCATTTCGGATACTTCTTCCATATTTTATCATAATAATTCGATTTAAATGATCTTGATCAGAAGGATTTCCTAGCGTCCTTCCTAAGTATAAACGCATTCAGACTCGGCTTGGGCTTGACATCATCATCATTATCATCATTTGTCAGATCTGGTGTGCCCACCACACAGCCATCGACCCCAGCAGCGGCAGGCACTTATTGGCTACTTAGCGTATATTTGCATATTTATTTGTTTACATTTTTCACACGCATGTGAAAAGCTGCGACAAGCTTTGCGCCGAAAATAAAGCAAAATACGCTGATGATTTGAAAAACATCCTTGGGCAAGGATTCGCACCCACTTACTTTAATGGCGGAGTAAGCAATTTGGCTTTGCCTAAATCCGCATACGTGTGCACATTATTTTTGATTTGAGTTTTCGTTTTTTCTTCTTCTTTTTTTCCGGTGTATCCTGCGCAACTTGGCGCACAAATGCCGGACCTTGGGTGGCGATTATCCGGCTTTGCTTGATTTTAATTTGAATAAAAAATTGCCTCTCGCCAAGTAGTCGTGTGTGCTGACGCATGTGTGTGTGTGTGTCCTTGAGATTGCCACTCTGGCAGAGAGGACTCCCAAGGCGTTTCTTGTTTAATGCCAATTTGCATGCGAAAACAGAAGCAAATTGTGATGCACCGCAACGCCCAATACGTATGCAGGTGAGTGTCTGTGCATGTGTGTGTGTGCCTGTGTGTGTGTGTGTGTGTATGTAAGTAAGACTTTAAAGGATTGGCCGCAAAAAAGGATTATAATTTAAGCACAGGATTTGCGTGCATATTCGCCGGGCAGGCCGTACTTGGTGCGGCCTAACTCATTACTTTAAATGGATTTCAATTAAGTTACAAATTGAGCACACAACAAAGGACGACATGCTGCGGCGATAAGAGTGCCAGAGGAACGGCAAGGTAGCCGCTTAGTCCTTAAGGAAACGCGCGCGCGCTAGCACAAGGCTCTGGACTAAGCCTTTGCGCTTTTGTGATTGCCAAGCAGCAGCGGCTAGCTTAGGCAGCGAGCGGTTCATTCATGCTCGCGTAGTTGGCAAGCAGCTGCGCTGATCCTTCGCAAAGGATATTTTGCTATCAAATAATTGATTTATGCTAGATGTTGTCGCCACTTTAGCCAGAAGAAGAAGAACAACAAACAATAGTCGAACGCGCTGCTGAGTGCATGGCTGACAGCGTCTTTCAGCCACGATGAGTGGAGTGGGACGACTGACTGTGCATTTGACAGGATAACGAGATTTTTCAAGTGCTGCGCTCAAGTGATTCACACCCTTTACGCGCAAGCGTGATTAATTTCTAATTGTGTTCAGAATGAAGAAGAACAACAACGAGAACATCAACAACAACAAGACATGCATGGAATGGAATGGAAAACCGTAAATGAGCGAATGGTAAGAAGCAGCACAGCATGGCCAGCATATGACAGGACTTATGAAATAATCTTGCAACGTATTAAAGTTTTTTCACGCAATTAAATGCAGGAAATCGCCATAGCACAGATCTGTTCCAAAGACTTAACCAACAACAGTCTACTTAAAAAAACACAAACACGGCAAAAAAGGACCAAACATATTTTGTATGCATATACGGCAAAGCAATCAAATGCGCATCACCGATCAGCCGTAGACAAAAAACCTATGGCTTACGCATGTAGCGGCAGCAGCAGCACATTTCTTTGCAACGGCTTAGCCTGGCTGATCCTTGTTGCGATTAAAACGGTCAATTGCAAGCGACAACCTCAGCTACAACAAAAACAACAATTAAAAAAGGAGCGCATTTACTTTTTTTTCTGGCCAATCGATCGAGCAAATAAAGCAAAGTTCGGTTGCTGCTACTTTTTTGTCCTTACTCTCTATTTTGGCATAGCCCATAACAAACAAGGCTACACGCAGGATAACAAGAAAACGCATTAATTGTGTCGACCAAAAAGAAGCAATAAAAAAAAAAAAAAGGAGAAGCAAAAGCCAAAGCAATAACAAAAAGTAGGCAAAACAATTGTAAAAACAAACATTGCCAGCAAAAGGATAATAACGCACAAGGATAACACATATGCTCTTTTTCGCTGCCGTCTTGCTCAATTCCTTGACGGTGGCCATGGGCAGCGATGCGCCTAAGCAGAAAATCAATGCAGTTGCCGACTTCACGTTGCCGTTGCTGTGCCGTTGTGTTGTGCCTGGCACAGGACCTGCACGTTGTCTAAGGCGTGAGTCAGTAGCAGCAGCACTGAAACGCATCCAAGTCCATGTCTTGCTGGCTGCTCATGTCTCCCTGCCGTGGGCAATCCTTTCGCCTGCGTCTTTGCTTTCTACTTGGCTCGGCGTTGTTTGTTTCTCAGTTTTCTGCCTGAGAAATTATTTTCTGGCCGCTGTACAAATTTATTCTGCGTTGTTATCCTTGCTGTTGCTGCTGCTGCTGTTACATGTTTTGTTAAAGGTGTGCTTCGGTATGCGACTGTTTGCATGTTTTCTTTTTTACTATTTTGATTTTGGAGGCGAGATCTGCAAACGAAGGTACAATCAACAAATATTGGCTTGGTAGCACAAACACACAAAGGATTTAAGTACTTTGCACCGCTGCATTATGGAAGCGAAGTTGCAGTGGGACCCCCCCTGCAGTTTCTGGAAGGCAACCTTCTGGAGACGGACCTTCTCAAGTACAAGATTGGACTTATGCGGAAAAACTGCAGCATGCCGCAAGAGTTATTCATTTCTGCTTTCGAAGTATTTGACGAATCTTTAATGCCGTGCTCCCGAAGATTGCGCTAACATTTTATTACTTCATGTGGCATCTGCGGGAATTCTCTAATTTTGCCAGGTTGTCTTCAACACAGAACTGTGAAACACGGATTTTTATGTAAAACCTGAAGAATTCACCCACAGAATTATTATTCCGCTTAAGGACGCATACCGAGACGGATTAAACCATGTAAGGGTCTTTAGGCAATGGAAGTCTTGGGGCCCATCTCTGCTTTGCTAAAAAAAGGCAGATAGCCCATTAATATTTGAATACCAAATTTAATTATCTCTGCACTAATGAATGTAACTTACTTCGAAGTAAAAGATAACTTTAAGATAAGATAGGTAATGTAATTCAATTTAAATTATGATAAATTTATCACAATGATTTGCCCTATTGAAAACTACTACAGATATGCAACAAAAGTGTTCACAGTTAGCCGTAATCGGGGATCCTCATTTAAACAATTGAGATTTTATTGAAAATAGCTTAAATCAATTATTCCCCAATTATGTTGACATTGCAATTGATATACATACCTATATACTATATGTGCATACTATTATGTGCTTGATCCAATAATTTTCCGTGAAGGAAGGAACTATTTTTGTTTGCTCACGGGCCGCATGAACCCCTAAATGCTACGTGGCCCATAGAGAGTTGCCTACACTGCCAATGTGGATAATCCAGCTCTGCCTGTACTAACTTATGTAGCTGCAGCTCTAATGCATAATTAAAAATACAAATGCCTCGTCCTGTTTGGCTCTGAAAGGCTTTCTCGCGAAGTGCACGCTTCTTCTTGGAGCTCTTATAACATAATGCCAACGGGCTGTGGGTTGCATAAATCATGGCAAGACATGCTGGCGAAGTCCACCGAAAGGGCACCACTCTGCTAATTAATTGAGTTGAAATAATATTTCATTGTTTTCTCTAAGCAATTTAACCCGTTTTGCGCAAATTTGTTGTTTGACTTTTATTTAATTTGACTTTATGTTGCTCTTCTCTTCCACCCTTTTTTTTTTGGTGTTTTTATGATTTTTACCTGCAAATATTTGCGCTTTTCTTGATGTTTTCACTGCTGCTGCTATTTGCTGTTGCTGTTAGTGTTTTTGTTGTTGTTGGTGTTGGTGTATACCACGCGCAAAGATAAACTGCTCCAGGCACATAATTTAAATTTGTAATTACACAGCCAAATCAACAAAATTATGACTACCATTCGCTCTCACGCATTTATACGAATCAAACATGAGGAGTCCACTTTTTTTACGTTTGCATCGTTTTTATTTGCACAGCAAAAGGCAGCTGCAGAGTTTAGAAACAACAACAGCAACAACAGCAAGAAATTCAACAAAGCGCCTAACAATGGTGATCGACATGATCCCTCGGCCACCATTTTGTTTACACGCTCTCATTCTCTCTCACTCGCAGGCAGTCGCTGCTGCGCCGTTTGCATATTTCTTGATTGCTTGTGTTTGTTGTTGGACAGGACTTGTGTCCTGGGAGTCATGCTGTCTCTCTCGCTTGCAAGGATTAATGCCAAATGCAGAGATCAGTTTAGTTTTGTTTACCGCTGAATTTACGCCTCACATCATTTATCCAAAGCGACTCAAGACGTAATCGGTGCAATTTGCACGCTTCGGCTTAATTTTGATCCCTTGTTGCCGCATCGTGGCACTCACTCGCACTCGCACTCGCACACACACGCACACGCACACACTGTGCTGCTGGCTCGTTCCGGCACGCCTAAGTGCTGTTTCCGGGTTTTAACATTAGTGCGATATATAGATTAAAAATTTAATTGAGTATTCAAATGGGTAAATCGTTTGCTCGCATACTGAATCGCACGTTGAGCGAAGCGGGTTTTGTGTGCCAGGACTTTAGGGTAGCTGGGTCTGAACAGAGCTTGCGTGTTTTGTTATTAAATCCGACATGGATTAGGGCACATGCATTCTGTTTATTAACATATCAATGTCAAAGCCGAGTCAGCCGCTCGCGTAGGGCAAGGAACAAAATTTTAACTTCATATGCGGGCAATGGTTTACGGCTTAAATTTTTTAACAACTGCAAATAAACAGTGGAAAACTTTCCGTGCTACGAATCAATCAGCAATAAAAAAAGAGAAGAAAGAAAAGTGAAACTTTTTTAATTTTGCTACTTAAATGCCGACGGCAATTTTTCATTCCCAAACAGCAGCAAATCGAATTGAATCGAAATCGAAATCAGCAAGAAGTAAGAAAAACATTGAAGAGAGCGAGAAAAGCAATAGAAGCAGCAAAGAAAACATGCGAGAAGAAAATAAGAAAATAACTGACATCAAATCACTTGAGTCGAAATCACAAACGAAGTTGCCTCGAAGGAGGCGCGCGGTGCGGGCAAAGCGCGCAAAGCATAGCTGCAAAAGTAGAAAAACCTTTTATTCCGCAATGTTTACATAGTCGTTGCCAATTGAACTTTTTCAACGTAACTGGGTCTCACTCCCACTCCCACTCCCACTCGAATCCAGTCTTCCCCATTCTTTCCTTTTTTTTTTTTTTTGCTTTTCTCTATTATGCATTTTCAAATACTTACACGAGTTAATGTAATTTTTTATTTAAAATTCAATCTACGAACTAAAACAAAAAGTTCGCATCCTTTGCACCGTTGGGGGCAGCACCGACATGAAGTTAGTCGTTGGTCTGCTCGTATCAGTGTACTCCAAAAAGCCAAAATGCAAAAAAAAATACAAAAAAAAACAGAAAAATATATCAAGTTGAGAAAACTTTTAAGCTTAGCTCTTCTTGGCGTTAGCCGCATTCCAAGAGTTGCTTGTGAGCAGAGGACAAAGGCAAACACGCTTTATGCTGATAATTTAAATTAAAGAAATCAATGAGGATTTGCTTAGGATCAGTTGTACCTTGATACTCGTATCTCATAGATTATAAAAAATAAATAATTAACATACAGTGGACCGCGCTCAACAATGGCATGAAGTGAAAGCTAAAACGAAGTCTGTGGATTCACCCATAGCCACGAAAGTTAGAGACGCTAAGAATTCATACTTCTCAAGATGCACTCATCCGAATGAAAGTGGGAGGCCTTTCAGACTCAATAGGCATGTAACACATACAAGGTTGATTTATAAGATTTTTTGTTAGGTACAAACAGATTTCAAAGAGCTTTTCACAAGATCAAACCTTCAAGAGTAGAGAAGAGAACGAGAAAGTTCGCGTTGTAGTTCAGCAATTTTCTACAATTGAACAAACTTATTTTGATGACTCAGATACCTGCGCATATCCATGTATGTACATAACTACACATCGGCAATCAATGTTCTGTCTATCTTTATACCTTCAATCAAACAATCGTATTTGTACGTTTATTCTAAACAACAATTAACAATTATATTGATTTGTCTTAGTATTGTCTTTAACATTTTAACGTCGACTTGAAACGCATAAGAATCTTGAAAAAATTAGCGAAATGAACTGCCAATCTGTGGCATTACAAGCAATTCAGATGCCGAACTAACTTAGTCAGGAATTTACCCACGTACGACGACAAATATGGAACGGATCGTGGGCGACTTTTCTTTGTTTTGAGCACACGAGTGAGTAAGCAAGTGTGTCCACATGTGTGTCCTTGCCACCGAAGCCATTAATTATTCACTAATTTCTAAAAGCATATTGCCAAGCAAGTTGAGCAGCAGATCCTTTCATCCTTGCATTGTTCACATTTAATCAGTTTGATACACTGGGCGACAATGTGCGACGAAAAATCCAAACACACACACATACATATGTATACGCTTCCCATATGTGCATACACACCAAACATATATACATATATATATTGCCATATATAAAAACCGTGCACATGTCTATATGTATATGCCCGCAAAGTGTTTGCCTTTGTTTTAAGTGCACACTTTGGCAATATTTCACAGTGCTCTGCTCTGCTCTGCCCTTCTCTGCTCTGTTTGTACGGAACATGTGAGCATTGCATATTTTGTTAGATGGGCGATAGGCGGAGGGTGGGTGGATGTGAGGACGTTGTATTATTGGGGCAGCCCGTGTTTGCTAGTGTGCATAAGTAACTTCTTTGCGCATATGAAATGCTTTTCATATTGGGTTTTCAGCAAATAAAAACTTATTTTGGCAACTTGGCGTAGCTATTGGCCGGAGGCGTCTTTTGCACGACTTTATGGGCATGTCTAATGTGAAAACTTTAGATTAACACATTTTCATGTGTCACATAGACCAAGTGAATGATTCAAAAGCCAAAGCAAATATGCTTTTCTCTTAGGACTTTATTATTTTAATTGACAGCAACGTTGAAAATCAAATTACTTTGCGAACAACGCTTGATTAACTCGTGCCTTGCATTAAGTAGCGCTCAACAAGGGTTAAACATGCTCAATAAGCAAGAGAAAGAAGCAAAACCAAATAAAAAAGAAATGTTTAAGTGCTTTAAAGTCAAACTGTCTTATATACTTATCCAAGCATACATTATATACTCGAACTTTTCCTACCACACCACCCACACACAATCGAGCCAACCCAAGCCGAGCCAAGCAGACACACTCTCCACTATGCCCACCCACGTACAGGCAGCTACTGCTGCCAAGTACCGAGTTAAGCGCGCGGGCGCTTTGGCATCAAGGAATTGAGCGCATAATGATGTTTATGTGTTGCCAAAAACATAAAAGCATTAATTTAGTCATTATCTGCTTAAGAAGAAACGCTCGTATACGGTGCTGCTGCTTCTGCTGCTTCTGCTGCCACAGCAGCCAAAGTCATCGTCGTCATCATCGCCATCGTCGTCATCGTCGTCGTCGTCGTCATCATCGTTGGCGCAGTTGCCACGTAGCTGACAACGCGCGTGCGGCCGCTGAAGGCGTACGAAAACATATTAGCATGGCGAGCGTGCGAAAGAAATGGCGCATGACCGGCGCCTGCCTGTGCTGAGTGCGAGCGAGTGCGCAAGCTGTAAGATACAAGGTTATGCTGACAGCCTGATGACTTTATCTGTATAAATAACTGTCAGCAGCAGTTGCAGTGGTGAGAAAAAATTGTAGCAACCGAAAAGAAGAAAAAACAAAAAACAAAACAAAAAAAAAGTTATCGCCAAATACATGCAACGCCCACACGCACCAACGACAGCGAGTGTGATGATGTTGGTGCCACATAATGACAGCAGCGAGAGCGACATAGAGCAGCACGAGGATACAACTTCATTAAGACGCAGCCGTTGGCGAAACTACAGTCACATTGACAATAACGGTAAATACTGATAATGATGCGTCAACTGTGAGAGAGGGCGTCTCCCAACACGCTAATGTACAACACAGCAACAGCAACAGCAACAGCAACAACCACCGGAACCAAATGCCATCGCAAACCAAATCGAGAGCGCAAGAGAGAGCGACGTCGGCATCGACGCACGCAGGCACGTAGTGTGACACCAACACCACCTCGGCGAGGAGAGCGCAAGACTGGATGAGAGTATTTTTCAACATGGTAGTCAAAGTCGGAGGCGTGGTCTCGGTGCCATGCGTTTGGCTGGTTGGCTGCACGTTGTCCGCTGTTTGCACGCAAAGCGGTTTGACAACTTATGCCGCGCACAGTTGGCAGCAAAACTGTTTCGGATTTCGAGCTGACAAGTAGCAGACGATTACACGGCACCACTTCGAGGCGGTGAATTAAAAGTTTAGACGATTAATGTGCGTTAAACGGTTTATTGGGAGAATACAAAATTGTAATAGTAATCGCATGGCAATCGTGAGTGCTAAGCAGTGTCAAGTGCCATAAATGAATGTTTATTAAAAAACAAAGACACGAATGAATAATAAATAATAAAATATAAAAAAACATTAGAGACAGGATAAATTGAAAAATTGGTTTATATTATTATCTGCTCTGCTATTCCGCAAGCCAAAAGCCGCAGGTGGCCTGATTTACCCCGCGATAAAAACAAAAATAGACAAAATTCTGTCCTCACTGTGGTCAACGCCGGCCCAACTTATGGGCGGCGGTCTGGAATCGAAATCCGTCACTGATAAGCAATCAAAATTTAAAATAACGGTTGTCAACACGCCGAGTCCGTCGCCGACGTCTCCGCCGCCAACGCCAACGCCGCCATTGCCGTCGTCAACTGTTGTGCTACAGCAGCAAAACTTTACGCATAACAACAACAACAACACTCTAAACACATACAACATGGTTGAGACGACATTGCCCAACACGAGTTTCACAATCAAACGTCGTGTCTCAAGTCCACTCACTGTGCAAGAACTCCAGCAACAGCAGCAGCAGTTGCAGCAGCAGCTCCAGTTGCAGCAACAACAACAGCAGCAATTGCAACAACAGCATCAGCAGCAGCAGCAGCAGCAACAACAGCAAGTGCACAGCAATCGTACACGTCCTCGCACACCAACAAGCGCAAACGCGGCTTACATCACCACAGCCATGCTGCTCAATTCTTCGCAGTGCGGTTACTTGGGACATCGTCTGCAAACGGTATTTCAACAGCAGCAGCAGCAGCAGCAGCAGCAACAGCAACAACAACAGCAACAGCAGCATCAATCGCTTTCCCAAACACCCTCCTCAGACGATGGCTCCCAATCGGGCGTCACCATTATCGACGATGAGCGCTCTGTCGGCCGCCTCACAGGTGTCGCAGCTAACGGCGGCGTCAGTGTTAACACCAGCACCGCTTCAGTGGCCGCTGCTGCCGCCTCACTTTTTACTATTGACAGCATTCTGGGCTCCAGGACGGCCGCCAACACCGGTGTCAATAGCAATCTAAGCAGTTCGAGCGCCAGCAACGGCATCAAACGCACCGAGTCCCCCGCTTCGCCAAATTCCAATTCAAGTTCCTCCGCTGCAGCGAGTCCAATACGACCGCAAAGGGTTCCTGCCATGTTGCAGCATCCTGGTTTGCATTTAGGCCATTTGGCTGCTGCAGCCGCAACTGGTTTTGCCGCATCGCCATCAGATTTTCTAGGTAAGTTGTGTGCCGTTTAAAAAAATTATGTGAAAACTATGGAAACGGCATTATAAGCATAGTGTCATAGTGGCAAAAAAAAAGTATCCCATTGCAGTATTTCGTGGAAGGTTGACTTTTACTTATAAAACTGACATCACAAGTATTGAAATAACCAAAAAATATTCTAAAAATTATTTGTAGCAATCTTCAATCTTTAGAGGCTCGCTGGACCCCGCTTTAGTTTATAAAACTTAAAGCTTAGATTGGTTTCATATAAAAGCGTAAAACTCAATTAAATGTATTGTAATTCGTCAAGTTCATCAAAAAAAAATGACGCTCAAGTATAATTCTTACAAGGCAACCTTTTTTAAATAATTATATAAATGATCTGTCTTCTAGTAGCCTAAAAAATAATCTATTCCCACAAATGTTGATATGTTTCAAAATATTGCGTAGACTTTGAACACAATATTTTTATTTACATATTAGTAAAATACCACAACATTTCCTTGCACGACATCAACACAATTTCCTTTTAACGGGAAATCGTCCTTAAGTGCTAAAGCAGCACATCTAAGAGTGTAAATCTGTTGTGTAGGCGAAATGCGCTGAATTTTTACAAGTGTTTCTTTGATTTTATTTTATATTTTTTATTTTATTATTCGTAACAACTCTTGGCAACCGACCGTTAACTACACGATTTTACATCCCCCACCACCCATCACCATCTGTTTCCACTCCAAGCACATAAGGTACGCGAATAGCGCACCGCTTAGGCTTCACTTGAGCTGCAAACACCTTAAGGATATTTTTATGTCGATTTTTCTACTTTGCTTAATAATTCTTCACATAATTTTCTATTCGCAGTTTCCTTTTTAAAAGAACTTTTAACGGATTTGCACAGCGCATTGAGCGGCATTAGAAATAATTAAGCAATGAACCATAAAAGATGATTTCTTAGACAACATTTACACACAAACTTCCCCCTCACTCACCCACAAAAACCCAATATTCACCGTGTTGCCCGCTTGCCCCAACAGTCGACAGCTCAGTAATATGCGTGCGGATTTGCATTTGTTGTGCCTGGGCGCCAGGAGCAGATGAAATTTTTATATGGGAATATAAGCGTACGCGCTTTTTTTTTTTTCTCTCTCTCTCTCTTTTATTTTTTGCGGCATACCGCAAAGGTTTTATGTTGATTCGAGCATACGTGCGTTGTTTTTTTTTTCTCTTCACGTAACGAATTTTTATTTCATATTTTTCCGATTTTATTCAAAAGTTACGTGTGGCTTACGCTGAGCTGCATGAATATTTACATGTACGCAAAAGTACTGAAAAGTCTCGGAAAAAAGGAAATTAAAAAAGTATATGAAAACAAAAACCATGCAAAACATGTTCAAGGCCGCAATCATGCAGACACTTTTAAGGATTTACTGAAATCAACTGCATAAAATTTCATTAATTTATTTATTCACTTTTAATTTCTCACTCCACAGTCGCATATCCCAACTTCTACCCGAATTATATGCATGCCGCAGCCGTTGCACACGTCGCTGCCGCTCAGATGCAGGCTCATGTGAGCGGACATGGCGCTAGTCTGGCTGCGGCACATGGTCACCATGCGCACGGCCATCACCATCATCATCATCTGCATGGTCAGCATGGGCATCACCCGCTTAGTCACCTTGGCCATGGACCTCCACCGAAGCGAAAGCGTCGCCATCGCACAATTTTCACCGAAGAACAATTGGAGCAGCTGGAGGCGACTTTCGACAAGACGCATTATCCGGATGTGGTGCTACGAGAGCAGCTGGCACTGAAAGTCGATCTCAAAGAGGAACGTGTGGAGGTGAGTCGAGATTTAAAGTTTTCTTAGTTAGTGAATGTTTTCCATGTTCTCGGTAATGTTTATGCTATGCATATATGTTTCGCATATAAACCGTATAACAAAGTTCCTTACATTCTATTGAATAGACAGTTCAATTCAATTAAAATTTGAAGGCGAGTATACCCTGCGATGAATTAAAATATATCTAATTCGAAGTTTTTTTTTAACTTCAATTAACTAATGACTCCATGCAGGGGCTTTACAACACTCATCTTTGTGTTGGCAGTTGACTTATACTTTCTACTTAATAGGAAAGCTTTAGGAGTGGATACAAATAGGTTTTGAAAGTTTTATGAAATATGGGTTAACTAGTTTTAAATCACATCGGACCACCTTGCATCTATATTCAATACGTTACAGAACTACAAATCAATGGCTGCATTCATAACAATATTCCCTAATTTAACTTGAAATTCATATTCATCGAGATATGCAACAATAGGCGCCGCCCTGTGATATCTCATGATCTAAACTCATGATGGCTTTGTATTTATATTTGAAGCTGCAATTTAGAACAAAATCTTTTAGTTAAATATTTTTTAATACAGTAAATGCCTTCAACATAAATGTTCATTGTCAGACATCATCGCTTTGTTGTACAATCACAGACTTGGGTACTTAGCAAATTTTACGCATATTTTAGCTTAGCATAACCGAAACCAATTGAGTGCAAAGGACTCGGTTTGTGTGAAAACCGCTTTATTTATTTAGTTGTCAGTCAGTCAGTCATCAGCTGAAAGCCAGTCCTTTGCACAGTCACAATCGCAATCGCAGTCGCAGTCACGTATTTGGCTGGCTTCCCAGACAATTCGCACCCTTGTGATAGAACAGCAGAGCAGCAGAGAAGACAGAGAGGACGCCCGCAAATAAAGAAAACAATATTATGATTCACTTAATTTCAATAATGGCACTCGAGCAGTGCGCGCAGCCGGCTGGGATCTCTTAGCCCAAACGCCTTGCGCTAAGCAAACAGTTTACGCCGGCTGCTCTACGGTTGAGTTGGAAACCGTAAAATGCGTAAGCTGGCCGCAGGGGCAGCATGTGTATAGCATGTTTATATGCTCTTACAACCCCCGTGCGCAGTAATGGATATTTTCGTTAAGGAAAAATCTATGCAAAGCATACAAGCCGGCTTTTCCGCCTATTGGAGGTCCATTAATGTGACGGATTGCAAATAGTAACAATCACAACAACAACAACAACAACAATAACCACAAACAAACAAGCAAACGACAAACAAATGACAAAAGTTGACAATTTAATTTGTGAACATTTATTGATAATTAGTCAACACAATTGGGGTGTGCAGCAAAAGGAATTGTGATGGTGTAGGCTTTGCGCTGTGATTATCACGGCTGCACCAAGGACTAAGGACACAGTACTAAGCAACCCACACTCCACACCCCACACTCCACAAGTCTGCAAGTGCCTTTACTGAGAAATAGAAATGTGTTGATATACTTTGATTGCTATTATTGTTGTTGTTGTTGTTGTTGTTGTTGTTATTGCTGTGACAATATGCTACTGGTCACAAGGAGGAAAGGACGCGCATTATCCCAGTTGTGACGTTTAGCACTAAAGGGGTTGGCCGCACGCGTGTCACACGAAGCCAAGCAAGTGCAATGCCAATGTTGACATTTGTGACCTTACAAGTTAAGCCATGCCACACCATATCACAGCTGTGGGTGGCAGCCTCAACTGGTTATGGTGCTGTGCATACACATACACATGCACTTAGTTGTGATGTGCTACAGCGCTATGCGGCAATCAACATAATTAATACAAGTTCAAAGGTAAATAAATGCCTGCGGACATTTTTACGCGCAATAGTGTCAACTTTGGCTTGCAGCATCATTGATAGCCTTGCGTTTACAGATTAAACGGATTATGTGATGCTGTTGCTAGTTGCACGCGTGTGATAGTAGTGAAAAAATAATCGAAAAAAATCTACCGACTGTGAGTGAGTTTGAGCTGCGTGTGCTAGTTTTTCTACTTAGTGAATTACATTCGAAAAACTTCGCAATGTCTGAAATTCGAAAGTCATGCAACAGTTAATGCCAACTTAACCCGCACAAATTTTAAGCTTACCAACAAAGTACACAATAACAATAAGCCACGCAGCTTAATTAACATAAAAAACAAGAACTCATGCGCACACATTTGCAAGTGCCGCTCAACTCAAATGAAGCCAACAAATCCATAAGTCGCGCATACGTCTGCGCACTGTCCACACCATAATTATCTTCTCGCAAACAACAACACCAACAACAACGACCAAGATGACAACGACAAAGCTTGGCGTAGTTGTGGCTTGAAAATTTGTTGGCATTACGCAAACTGTTGTTGTTGCCGCTACTGTTTAGCATATTTGCATGCAAAGTGTTGCCACTTAAGGCGGCCACGTCCCAAGTCCCAGGCTAACTGGCTTTAAACCGTCCAAGCCGAGCCACCGAGCCACTGGTCGCATTGCGTATGCTTTCGAGTGGGAACCGGCATAAGTGGCGATAATTATTGAAAATCTTTTGCTTAAGACAACAGACGCGTAAAAAACAAACAAGCGCCTGGCGTATGAGTGATTAATGAAATGTAGCACAGTGGTGTGATAGCTGGAAAAACAGGAATCTATCAAAGCAATGCTGCACTCAATTTAACTTCGCTTGTGATAGTCAATTACCGAAAATGGTCACAGATTTAAACGGATTTATCAATTAAAAACTTTAAAAATTGGCTTCAAATAATATTTGCTAAGAGGTTGCTGAAGCAATTATTTAAAATTATTTTTTTTTTTAATATTTTTTAATTAGTGCATATTTTGATTGCTTACGTTAATTTTTCTGCTTGTGTTGACCTACAATAAGGCACAGTGTGCGCTGCTCTTGCAATAGCTCTGCATATATAATGATATCTACTCAAATCTTGACTACATAATTTACAATTATTATTTTTATTTAGACATTTCAAGTGTGCATAGTGTACGAGTAAAACAGTAGCCAAGCAACATCAGCGACCGTAGATGATTTATTTAGGCACAGAAAAATATTTAAAAACCAATAATGAAGGCTTGCGCAGACTGCGTAAGCATCCCAGACCAGTCAGTCAGATTGCCATTGCCATAGGAAGCAGTTTCCCATGCACAACTAAGGCAACTCGGCAATTGCAGAGACAGAAATATAGTTAATATATGCAGCAGCCACGTATGGAGTGACCACACACTGGCACAAGAAATGCCAAAAAAGTAATAAGCCAGCAAGGCATAAAAAAACAAAAAAAAAAAAAGAAATAAACAGACAGACATACGTACAATCGTTCAAGCGGAGAAACTCAAATAGAACTAATCCCGCAACTCAAGTGATTGAGGTGATTTGGATTTTGAGTTTGATTTACAATTTTTCGTTTTCGTTTTGTGAGTTAAGGAATTTTGAGTTCATAACGTGCGTGCAGGTGAGTGTAAGCCAAGTCAATAAACGTTTTGAAGCGCAGCGCAAATATTTATTTATTTATTTTACTCGCACCCAACTTACAACAAAACCTGTACGGAAAAATCTCAAATAACGACAAAAAAAAATTGTTATTAATAATTATAATATTTTGGTGACGTTGCAGCTACTGTGTGGGCCGCTTCCATTTGCCATACAAGCGCAGGCCAAATATTAGTTTAATTTTGTGCCCGTTTATTGTTGAGCTAAGTGCTTGGGTCAAGAGGTGAAGGCGTGTCTGGCTCGTATGAGATACAAATATAATTTTGTAATAAGCGACTTAGTAGGCTGTGTTTTGGCTTAACTAAACATACACACACACACACACACACATGAAATCCCTGTCATAGGTTTTTTTGCTGTTGGCATAACAAAATGTACGACTGACAGAGACTGAAAAGGAGACTGCAGAAAATTGTGGGCTCGAATCGAATCGAATCGATTGGAGTTACAGCCCTGACAAATGCATTTTATTTGAAAAATAATAATATACTATAGATGGGTTCCATCGTAGTTCTCTGCGCCACTTATAGAAAAACAAGAGTATATATGAGCCTATCTCATTTCGTTTTGTAGAAGTATTTTTAAAATTTTTATTTTTTGTAATTCTGTGTATAGCTTGGCCTTTAAATATCAGTTTCAGCACAAATTGCTTTGTGCTCAAAACTCAGTACACAACAACAGCTACAACAAAAAAGAAATACATATACTCTGCCTATATTCCAGCTAAGGCAATATTATGGTTGCTATTTTTCTCTGTGTGCATTGTCAACACTTACTTAATAGCAGCCAAAAGAAAGTATTCAAAGGCAGCAGCTCAGGGCAGCTAAGATTGTGAAAAAATGCGCATTCATGGCTATTGTGAGCGAAGGACCTGAGCCTACAAAGACTGCCTGTGTCGGTAGGGCAAGCAACGTTTTTGAGCTGACAAAAGGCTTAAGTTGACGTTGCCGCTTACACATGTCGCACTAAGTAGGCTGACAAAAGGCTGTAAATAGCAGCAAAGAGGCACAACAATTAATGGCATAAAAAAAAAAAGCAACAAAAAAAAAAGGAGAAGACCGCAAACACTTTGAAGTTGCACATTTGGCTGCCGCCAACTCACGGGAATTGGACCACCTGCGTGTGCAATCAAAAGATGTGCACTTATGTTACGCCATGAACCGTGCCTGGCATTAACCAATAATAATAAAAATAATAAACAAATCAAATATTTTGTTTATTACAACAGCCAGATCCGAGCGAGCCTGCAACGCAAAACGCCTCAACAAAATTTTGTTGTTTATTTAGTGTAAATCAAAATGAAATTAAAACGGCAATGAGCTGGAATCAGCAGATTTTCGTTAATTTCAAAAGCGGCAACAGCAGCAAAGCAGCAGCAAGCATATGGCCGCCAGCCACTCAGCATGCGACATGACAGTGCGAAAGAGACAGCGCACCCACATGGGGTGTGCAGCCACCCTAATATGCTGCGTTACTCTTCACTTGCATGACTTGGCATACACCACAACGCAAGGACTCAGGCGATCTTTGTTGTTATTATTTTTCATAATTTCCCATCTTTTAAACACTTGAAAATAATTTCATCTTTACACTGTGCCCATTTGTGGTTTTATTGCGTTTAATATGAGCACTTACCCGAGAGCCGAGCCTTACCAATATATGCCAGCGCTAAGTCTCAGGGGAGCAAAGCCAAAGCACCCAAGCACACAGTGCAGGGACAGTGTGCAAGGGGGGTAAAGTGCGTTACTTGCCTGCGGCCGGCAGCGCGCAGCTTCAGCATATTTGCTTTACAGTTTTGGCTGTCGAAGCGTGTAACCATAGACAAATATTTTAGTGTACTACAAAAACGAAGTTCAAGTGCGTTCCACACGCATAGGCGGCAAGCCGCATAAATTTGCACCCAGTTGGCTTGCTTGGCAGTCTGCGTAAGTGAAAAAACAGCTTACAAATAAAACATAAAAAAATAAAGAAAAAAGCTTTTAGATTTTGGCTTCGGTTGCTAGTAAGTCAAGTGGAAAACGTGGCGTAGATTAGCGAAGTTACTTAAATGGATTTTTAATAAATGAACACATTTTCAGGATGTTGTCGGCATTTTTTTACAATAACTTTATGTGAAAGAGATAATATAATTTTTGTTTTATTTTCATCATACTTTAAATACCCTACACCTTAAGTTGCTAGAGACCGAACTCCATTTCTTAAAGACTTACGGTTCGCAGATTCCTTACTCTGCCGTTACTGAAATTGTAAAACATGGTAGTTCAGTTGAAGGTTGACTTTGCACTTACTATGATTCTTCTAAAACTTGAACAATCATTCTATTACTATACAGAAATTCACTGGCTATAATCACAGCACACACGTTTCCTTCAGTTTACAAATTCTTTCTAGTTCTGTTCATGAAAGAACCTTGAAACATTAAAATTTTATTGGTAAATCTAAGAAAAGATCAAGTACGAGTATACAAAACCAAATACTTTGGCAAATTTATTAAGAATGACTTTATCAAGTAATTTTTTTGTTGTTTCTTGCTACGAAATGTTTCCAACCAAAATAAATGCGCAAATTACCAAGATTCGCCTAAACGCAGAGCATTGGCTTTGTAGCCACTTTTAAGCAAATTTTACCACTGTGCAAAGCCTTAATCAAAAAGCGCTGCTAACGACTTTATGGGTCCGAAAACAAACTGAACGCATGAAAACGCTTACAGACACAATAAGTAGCTGGTGAAAATGCAGTCAACCTGCGAAACAAGCAATTTTCACGGATCTGTGATTTTAATCCAGGCAAGCAATACCAAAAAAACAAAAGAGTAGACGACACACACCAGCCACCGCCAACAACAGCAGCGACAAAAGAACAACGGATACAAAGGACAGGTGCGAGTTGGGGGCAGCCAGTGTAGGAACGACAAAACATTGAACGTCATTTTGTCCTCAAAAAAGAGACACATAAAAACAACTACCAAAACGACAACAGCAACCATGTCAACTGTGAAATAGCCATTGCAACACGCTTTTTAATTAGCAGAACAACCGTTAGTTAGGCTCGCAGCACATGGCACATGGCATATGGCACGTAGATTTGGGAATGTTTGTTTTATGCTGGCTTTCTTTTTTATGTGTTGGTTACGCTAATAATAACACAAAATGTCAGCTGCGAAGATTAACGAAGCGCAAAGTTATCATAACTACAAAAATGCAAAACTTTCGCCATATTTTCGAAATTTTTGTACATTTTTGTTGTTTTTCTTTGCTTTCTGTTTTGCTTTTGCAAATGGGATTAAAACGAATGCTCGCGTATATGCTGACTATGCTACATTTTCATGCAATCACTTTTTGCTCCTTGTGGCTTATTTTTTTGGTGCGAGTGAAGCAGACAGCCAGTACACAAGCAACAACAACAAAAGCAGCCACAGCAACAACAAACATAACACAAAATGTGCATAAAGCAAACATTTTCGCATTGGCAAGTGAACAACATGATGAAAGCACAAGTCAGCAACGTCATGTAAGTCCAATCAGATTCTACATGTATCAAAAAATGGCGCCCAGTTGTCCCACCCACACGATATAAGCGCTTTTTGTAGTTAATTAAAAATCAACTGCCGCTAGTCTGTTTGTTTAATGGATTTCATGCACGTACCCAAACTTGCACAGCACGCAGCTCGTCACAATTCTCGGCACGACTCAACGCAACTCGACTCTACGACACGATTCCACTCTTTGGCAACAGCTACAATTGCGTCTCGTCTGACCCAAACTGCTCAGGGCAAGGCTGCTGTCGGGCATCATCAGCGTATCAGCGATTTATACGCTTTTGCCTAACATGCACCGAAAATCTGTGGCAATATTTGTGCAATAAAATGTATACAGTACAACTTCAACGCAAGTGCAGTGCCTGGTTTATGCTTTTTGCGACTAAAGTCGGCCTAACAAAAACTGTCAACCATTTTCGTATGCAAGTTGAGACATTTAGAGCATTTGCTGACTGTTGCTTAAAGGCCATTGGCGGTCCCAACACTCATGCAATTGTTCCTCATTGGCATTTTTATGCTATGACATTGAGCCATTTTATTTTTATAAGTAAAACTTTCTATATTTTTTTATGCAGTGAAATATGTCTAAATTATTCCTAATTGTTACCAATCCTTTGACCGAATTTAATTCAGTCTATATTTCTGAAAACTCTGAACGATTGCCTTTTTGAAAATCATTTAGTGAGAATTACCGAAGCCCTTGAGTCATATGAATATATGTATATGTTTTGAATATCTACAAGACTTTAAACCAATTGAGATCAGCATTTCCTTTAAATATTTTTCTTCTTTTATTTGCTCTCAACTACAAGCCGACTACTTTGTCAACATGGCTGCAGTTTTACAAAAATCGATTCGCAGCTAAAACATTTTTGCGTGTTTATTTAATTTTGAAAAATTTTCGGCGCTTTTGCGTGTTTTTTATTATTTTTTCCCCTTTTATTTTGTTTTCTTTTTTTTTTTTTTTGTGCTTTTGCTGGAGCACACAAATTTGCACAACCCGCAGCAACAAGCCACGCGAAATGGCCGCGAGTTATTAAAATTTTGCGTTAGTCTGATTTTAAACAAAAAACGGCAAGCGCTGATACCGCAGATTTTGCTGTTGGTTGGAAAAATTATGGGATTAGCGTTGCGCGTTTATTTGCCTTTGCTTGGCGTTGGACGTGGGTTTTTTACATGCAGCAGCAACGCTCGCCTGCGTGTTGGCAAGGGGCGTGGCAGGCGACACGTGGCAGTTGTGTTTGTATACGTACGTACGCTGTATGTTATTGCTAATATTAATTAAAAAATTAATTTTTAATAAGCTGAAGGCAGATTAGTCAAAGCAGACATGCAGCAACAAAGTAAAATAAATAAAAAACTAATGCTTTATGTGAAATAACGAAAATAAAATAATTATTTATGGCTTACAAATTAGTTTTTGTATTTTTTTGAAATTTGTTTTTTTTTTCAGTATTATGCTGTTTGCTTATTGCTTAATTAATTATGTGCACTAAAGCGAAAATGTTTACATAATTAAGTGCAAAAGCACAACCTTTGATTTATTAGTTTATTTAGCGACGAGTTCTAAGCTCTATGCCGCTTATTTATTGTTGTTATCGTATGCATTGTTGTTGTTGTACTTTGATTTAATTTATTTTGTTTTATTATGTTTTTATAGCTATGCATATTAGTTTGTGCTGACAGCAGTTGTTATTTTAATAACTTAAGCGCATAATAAAATTAAATTAAATATATATACTCTATGTATAAAAACAGCATACACAAAAGCTACTAAAACGACAACAGCAACAATGACACCTGAAAAATGTAATATTTATGTATAAGGTATACAAAACACTGGCAGCGTAATTTAAACATTAGTGATGAAATTGAATTTAAAATGGTCATGTGGCACTTGAAGCGTATTGAGTTCAAAGTTATCACAGAAAAATGTCGCAAGTTGGCATGTCTAATGTCATCAATCAACGGTGTGCTGCCAACTGTAAAACAGTTTTGTACACCAATCAACATACGTATGGATGCTGGATGACAGCCTTCATCCGAGGTGCGACTTCAAACGTTGCCAAGGTGCAAATAACTTTCCACATCACTTTGTCATGTCAACAGCAACAGCTGAAGCAGCCGTGCTGTGACTGAACACAACATCGCCACCGCCACCAGCGTTATACGCCACCACAAAGCCCATGCAACGCGCACTGTGGCATAATTATAATGCAGTTAGCTCGGCTAACGCAGCAGCCGTGTCTAATAAGCGACGCCATTTTATAAACACACAGCCACACATGTATATACACTCTTCTTATGCTCTCCCACTCACTTGCTCTAGCTCTCTCGCATTCGCACACAGTCCGCCAACAGTGGAAAAACTTCCAAGAATGATTTTAGCTGCTCCTGCGCCCTGTGCTGCACACTTGGCATGTCGTTGCGGAGCTTGGTTATAGCAGCCAATTCATTCATATTAGTTAATATTATCAGTGAATGTTGATTTTGTGCGCTGAAAATCATTTCTAAAACGAACTATGGCTTACTGGGTTGAAACCCACTAACATATTTATTTCTATTGGAAGAATTTTCATTAACGTAGGAATACTCGTCGCAAGATTTTTACGATATTGTCAATCAGCTGAGTGCTGATAATAAAAAAATGCTATTCGGCGTACCAGGGAATACATATGTATATAATGAAAAAAATAAACTTACCCCTTCATGCCGCTCTTTATAATAACATTGTCACAATTAACCTGAAGTAAACAAATACTTGGCTGATGCAGCAACGCCAAGTAAATAACATTTTTGGTCAATGAGCGTAAATGGCACTATGCATAGTGAATTTGTCGTAAATTTGCTCCGTCGGCACAATTATGTATAAAACAAAAACACACACCTTTGACATAGTCTAATGTTTGACATAGAAAAAATTCAATGCACACTTTGTAAACTTCTTTTAGGGCTTTTTTATTTAATAAATTATTTACACTTATTTTTGTTTCACTTAAGAATTAAAATTTGTTTAGATTTCCACTCGCGATTACTGAAGTTACATTTCACAAATGTTAATGTTTTCGATCACGTTTCTTAAAATTAACTGCAGTAGCGAAATTTGAAACGCGCAAGATTCATTTACCGTTTATCTGTGATAATTTTGTCTCTCAGTTGGATTAAAATCATGCATAAAAATTTCCTCTTCTATGTTTGAGAGAGTAATTTTTTTAACAATAGAACAAATGGTCTTGTTTATTGTTTGTTTCGTTTGTTGTTGTTTTAGAGAGCAAAGCGACAGAGTTGCAGTTTGCACTTTTTGCTTCTGCTTTTGCATTTACTCTCTTCAAGTATAAGCCAACGCATTGTGTTTACTGCTCCACAAGTAAGCGATGCAAAAACATATTTCAAATGAGATTTTGCAATGCGACTTTGAGCAAGCCAATTTATTTTATGTCATAAAGGCCATAGGAAGGATCGTCCGAAAAATGTACTTTATTAAGTTTGGTTACAGGGTATTCTCTGTCCTGCCTTCCTAGTTTAATATTTTCACATTCACTGAACTATGATATGCAACTAATGCACTTCGCATCAATAATTTTCAAAAAAAAAAAAAACTTATTTAAAGAACTTATTATTTTTAACAAAAGCATTTAAAAAAATATACCAACGCAAAACTTTTATCTTGTAAAAACAAACCAAAATTAAAACAAAAATTAATTTGTTTGTTGCAATGCCAAAAGTTCGCAAAACAATGCAATGAAATTTTTTAATTAAACTCTTGCCCTCTATTATTTTTTTGGGGTAGTTCCTTTTATTTATTTAGCATTATTTTTGTTGCAAACAACAATAACGACAACAAATAATAATAATGGCAATAACAAAAATCGCAGCAACAAAAACAATTGCTCATTGCTTTGAATGGGGTTCAAATGTATGTATGTGTGTACGTTGACCAAAGTTGCAGCGAGCGTATTGGCAGCATAACACCGCAATGCCTGTAGACTGGCTCCACCTCTGCCAAGGCTGCAAAAGCGAAAGTTGGTGTGCGTTGTGGCTAGGTGGGTGGCTTGCGTGCGGGTGGTTGTTACGCAGCCTTAAAATCGTTTTGTGTATTTGCTTTAACCCTTAAGCGTGAGCCTTGGCACATTGCTGCTAATTAACTAAGTAATGCGAAAGGAAAAATAAAAACACACAACTGGGTGGAGTCGACAAACGCCAAAGCAGCCAAAAGCCATGTCAGGCAATTTCTTATTGCCAACACAGTTGCTGTTACTGTTGCTGCTTCTACTGCTTCTCTGTTTCTGTTTCTGCTTTTCCGCAGATTTCTTTTTCTCACTTAATTAAAAGCCAAATTTACAATTTACGCGCGAACGCGTCGCCAAAGAAATATGAAAAATAAAACAAAAACGATAAACGTAAAGAAAACTTTACAAAAAAACCAAAGTTTCGCCCTAAAAAGACCCAACGCGAGGATCGCGAAAAATACAGAGAAACGGAAAAAAACGGCGTTTAAAATTAATTACATTTACAATAAACCGCCTAATTAAGCAGGAAATGCGTAGCGGCGCTGTGAGTGGGTGGCTTGCTGTGGATAGTCACTTTGCTTAGCAACCGCTGCTTTGCTGCTGTTTTTTTATTGACGTAGTTATTGTTGTTGTTGGCAAGCAAGATAAGCATGGCAGCCATAGAAAATACAATGGCAGAAAAATTAAAATATTTACAGTTGTATTAAGCAAGGGAAAGCTAACAGCCGAGCGAAAGATGAAAAGCGAGTTTCAGTGAAACTTGTCTGTATTGTAGACAGCTGTCGTGTTTCTTTAAAAAAGAAAAAAAATTTAATTTGCAAAACGGATGAAAGTGTTTTTGAAGCCCCTAATATGCCTTGAAGTGACTTGGAAACCGCGCTTTTTTGAGCTTAATAGAAAAGCACAAGAAATCAAAGCAATGTGAAGTTTGCTTAATACAAAAAGAATACAAACAAACTTCTTTAGCCAAGTGCTTAGATCCTTAGTACATTAGTTCCATGCCAAATCTGTAATATTAAATATAAAATTTCTACCTTGTCTGCTTACAGGTCTGGTTTAAGAATCGACGAGCAAAATGGCGTAAACAGAAACGCGAGGAACAGGAACGTTTGCGCAAGTTGCAAGAGGAACAGTGTGGCAGCACTACGAACAACAACAACAATAATAATAGCAACAACAACTCTGGCAGTTCAACAATTGTCGGCACAATGAAGTGCGATGATTATGCGCCGCAATTACACATCAAGCAGGACCCCAACTACAGTGATGCGGATGAGTCATCCGATCTGGAAGTCGCTTAAATCGAACCCAAACTCAGAAAGCAACTGTCAGCAAATTTTTGTATATATTTTTATGTAGGTTTTTAACTGTCCTCCATTATTGTTGTTGCTATTTTTTTATCTAGTGTTTTGCATACTTTCGAATAAACAATTTTATCAGAAGATATTGTAAATATTTTGTTATTTTTTGTTGCACAAAAAATTAAAGTGAAACTTATGCTAAAATGTGTATGTCAAGTGTAGCAATAAATTTTAGCATAATAATAATTATATTTATAAAAATTAAATTTAACTTAAATACCTGTAAATATTCATATGTGTGTATGCAATTGAATTTGAAGCCAAAAGTTATTGTATTGTATTTAAGAGTTCAAAGAGAAATAGCTGAAGAATTTAGTAAATGTCATTTTAAATTAATTTATTGTACAAATTAAAATTATTTATTAACAAAATAAAAAACTATTTTAAAATTAAACGCTTCACATGGATTATTGACTCAAGACAGCAACTTTCCTTAACGCTTGCAGAGGTTTAATTAAAGCAAGGTTCGTTGTTCTTTTTCCTTTACTGCAGAATATTTACACTTGCAATAGCAACTTAGACTTGACAACCCTCTGCCGAAAGGCACAAAGTTTGAATTGATTAATAAAAAATCAGTTCCCAACTTTTCCAATACTAACTCATCAGCCAAAAAATATTTTGAATTTTCAATGGAATTTAGTCGATTATTGCTACGACTCCATAATTATGCCGTGACCAGACACTTTTTTAACAATTTTTGGCCAAGACAGACCCTGATTGGACTCAGTCGGCTTTCTCCACTTCGTGTATCTGACCATGATGAGAGAGATAAATAAATGTGCAGCAATTGATAGCCGCAGCCTAGTTGGAGTGAAAATTGGCTTTTAAAGACTTACAAAAGGAGGTCACTACCGACCAACGCCGACTTAAATACAAATCATATTATATTATAATTATAATAATAATAAAAACGTATAAACAATTTTTTTTTTTTTTTCGATTTTCTTAAGGTATTCTCGTATATGTAATCAAACTAGAACTGACCTGAAACACATCAAAGCTGTCAATAAAAATGAAAACTTTAGTTTTGACTTATATCCTTCGTAGAAGAAGAACAACAAAACAGCAAACTTCAAAGTCAGTACAAAATATTTTGCGCTTGTTGTAAGACTTCATTGGACAAAAGTAACAACGACAAGAACAACAATAGCAACAACATGAAATTGGCACATCTAGAGAGCACAACTAAGCACACATAGTCACATAGTCCGCCTCATATGCTTGCACCCGCAATCTTACCTAGATAATGCCTCACAATCGAATTGATAGAAGGAAGCATGCAGCATATAAAATTGACATAAGCAGAATCGAAACAGAATCAGCAGAACAAGCAGCTACAAGCAGCAGCAAAACAGCAACAACGGCAGCAAAGCATACAGAGCATCCAGCGCAGCAGAGCACATCGCAGCAAGACAAAGTGAGACAGAGCATGGACATGCGATACACGATTGACAAAGCAGCAAACGACAAAAATGGTCGTTGAACTGTAATCGAAAAGCAGCCATTTTTGTTTGTGAACAAATTCAAAACTCGTATGCAAATTAAAACGGCAATAAAAACAGACAAAAAGGACATGTAGAATCTTTGTGATGTAACTTACCTGCAGCGCATATGACAGAAGCAGCAATTTTGCAAAACATGGCTTATACTATGCAAAGCGATACAAACTGTTGTTGCTATTTGTGTTTGGGCATTGGTGTTGTCTTTGTTTTTATTAATGATGTTGCTATCTACAATAGTTGTTGTTGTTGCTATTGTCCTCGTTGCAGTTGATGCTGTTTGTTGGCCAGCATTGGCCATGTAATTGACCACAGAAATCAAGCGGAACACAGTGTGCATGATCTGAAACACACCCAGAAGGGCTGGGTGTGTGTAACCGGTGGTTGGACCTTTGTATGGATGGATGTGAAACTGCTGTCAATGCTTAAAATTGCACTAAAAGTGTTTTGTTACTTTTGTTATTGTTGTTGTTGTTATCTCTGTTTTGATTGTTTAAAGTCCAGCATGGGATTCCTCTTGTATTTTAAGTTGCTCTTGCCTAAAACTAGTTTAACAACATTTTCTCATATTACATACACTTTCAAGTGTGAATAACACTTTGCAAGGACTTCGCCAAGCATCAAAACGAAGTTTTTGGTATCCGAGACACTCCTAAACTCCCATAAAGATTTAATATGACAAAATAAAGAAAAATAATAAACTATACACACAAACCAACTATAACTGACTTATTGTAGTGCTATGATAAAGCTCTTTGAAAGTATCTCTCAACGTACCATTTAATTTCGTAAAAGTAAAAAATCTTTTAGAATAATAATATAAATTTCGTATTTATTGAAGAAACATAAAAGCCTCTTTAATATGATAAATGAGATCTGTCTTATAAGTGTGCAGCCTGCCTATTGTCTATGCAGCAGCAACGTCTAAAAGCGAGCAACTGCTGCAAGAAAAGAACAGCTCAAATGCAAGATGAACATTGTGGCAAACCACTTAGTGAGCGCCTACAAAGGCACAACTTGGAAACTGGCTTAAAATTGGTTAAGTCCCAGCTTAAGACACAAAGCCGTGCTCATGCCGCTGGTGCTGCTTACAATTGCTAGCCTACACACCTAGATCGTGCGAAGTGATCGACAAAAAGGTAATTGTGCGCGCTAAGAAGCCATTTGAAAGGGGTGCGGGTGCTTGTAGGCAGGATCTCATTACGTGCAAACAGGATTTCAATTAACCCATAAATTGAGCACAAAACAATCAGCACACGCTGTGCTGCTACTTATAATGGCTAAGCTATTCTACTTATCATATGCAAAAGAGGGACAAAAGTTGCTAGCACCGGACAAGCTGGCCCAGGTAGCAGCCTTGCGTTGGCGACGCTTAAGCGATTTGCGTTGTGCCAAACTTTTATATATGCTAATTAAATAAAATATTTAAGCATAACGCTGATGGCTATTTGAATGCGTAGATGGTTTAATCGATAATCAAATAAGGAATGAAATGACGTCTGCGCTAAACACTGCACAGCTTAATGCAGCCACAGTCTGCTTTATATATATTTAGTTTAGATGCATACACATACATGCACACGTCTGAGTGTGACTACATTCGATAGGCGACAAGTAAGTGCAGGTGAACCGTACAAAGCTGCCAAGCGATGGCACAGCAAAAATTTAATTTCTCTAAACTTTGTTTATATTTCATATAAAATCGCCTTAGGTTATATAAACGTAGTAATCGCACATTTTATGGATTAAAGTCACCTGCTAATCTATATAAAAATGCTTCAGGTCAGCATTTATCGATTACCAAACTGCGATGTGCACTGGCCAGCTTATAAAATAGTTTACACAGTTAAAATGAGAATTATGTGGAATTTCATGCAAATTAATAACGTTGCGGATTGTGCACACGTTTGCGCTTCATTTGTGTTTATGGTTAATGAACTGCAAGGATAATGAGTTATTCATATTGTATTTGTATTTTTTTGAAATTAACGTCTGCACACACGCCACATGCGGGCAAATGAATACCAAAAACAATAAAAATAAAAACAAACCTGACTAAAAGAAAACATATAAAAATATTTAACAGGCGCCGCCTACAACTGCATGGCAAACGAAAAGTCCTGAAAAGTGCAAATAACTCCGCTGTGCTGCACTGCGTAACATGAAAACAGCAGAGAAAAAATATTAAAAACAAAAAGAGAAAAAAGCGAATTTAATAAATTATTAAAATCAAAGCCACGCATTCGCACAAAAGGTGTTCATGTGCAAAAATGCAATTAACAATTTTTGTTTAATTTTTTTATTTGGTTTTTATTTTCTCAATCAGTTAAAAGCTGCACCCCTTTTGGAAAAAAATGCACATTTAATTAAAGGCAAATTTAACAACATATACATACAAAAAAAGCCGTACATATATGTATACGACATGGCACAGCGTAAATAGTTACTGCATAAAATTAAAATGTTAACAAAACGTAGAAAAAAAAACGCGCGCCTTTGTGTATTATTTGCGCAGCCCATATTAAATTTCACACACACGGCAAAAGCCAGTAAAAACAAAACCAAAATAAAATGAAAAAAATTCTTATAAAAGGCATACAAAATAAAAATTAATAGACTGCAAATATTTGTACATTTTTACACGAACTATTAACAGCGACAAATAGGCATGAAAAAATCGGGTATCAGTTCAGTCTGTATCCGTGCGGGTCTGCAGAGCCAGACAGCGAAACGAACGAAAGGACACACGAGCAAAGTAGCTGCCACTGAAATTTGAGGTATGTACAAAAATAAACAAACAAATGGCGACAAGCGATTCGAAGCGAAGGCAACTTAAAGAAAGGAAACTCAAGTCAGCAAATTTTTTGTTATTTTTAACTAGGGTTTGAGAACGTAATGTACTCCATTGCGATTATGATAAGGAATAGTTTCAAAATAGAAACCTAAAGCCTAAATTTCTTCTTCCAATTATGTCTAAATAGGCTTTGGTGAAAAATGTATCATATAGAGAACATTGTATAAACGATTTCATTGTTTCCAAGCGCTACCTATTACATTTGATGATGACGCCAAAAATACGCAGTACTAAGGTTTCCAGAAATATACAGAACGAACAAGTTAAGAAGCCTTTTAAGAAAACAGCTCTAAAGATGGGGATCTAAGGCTATAATCAGACCTTGAACCCCTTCTCAGTTCCAACAGTCAAACCAACCATGAACCATAAAAACGACTTAGTTTCATTCTATGAGATCATGCAGAGCTCTTTTAACAAGTCAACCAAAGGATTCCTATAAAGTGTTATATCAGTTTATTTTAAAATACTTGCCCTTGCCTTGACTTGTAACCCACATTAATGATAGCTTACATAAATGCGTTTATCACACAAAAGATGATAACAGAAAATTAATTTAGTATAAATATGCTTAAATTTTTGTAAATATTTAGGTACTGCTTCTAATATTTTCAGGCCACAAAATTAATAAGCAAAATAAGAAAATCTTATGTTGGCTGTAATTTTTAAATTGCAAGATGCACTGCTTCATTGCAATTGGTGTGAAACGTGTACCTGGCAGCATTACCGGGAATTACAGCATAATAATATGTGCTTATGTACCTACGTACATAAGAACGACAATAAAAGATATGCCCTTAATAGCCTTTGTATATGAGCGTGTGAGTATATCGGTGTGTATGCCAAAAAGTATATTAAATACTTTTCTTTTTCGGGCGAACACATTTTAGCAGGATTATCCAATAGCAACCGTGACAATATTACTCGCTTGTATGCAACATATTTGGCAAAAGTACGCAACGTACATGAAGCATGTGACTGCCTCGTTTGTCCTTCAAAGGAATTCACGCTAAGTCGCACAAACTGCCACATATCATTAGGGTGGCTTATGCCAGGCGGGAAGAGAGGCTGGCAGGCAGCCCGACAACGCTTGCAATTCGTGTGGCAAACAGTTGTTTTGGCCGCCTGCTGTTCTTTTATACTCGAACATGGCTGCGGTAAATGTCCAGCTGAGCAGCGAGCAAACGAGCGAAGCTCTGGTTGGCGCATATTATTGTGTGCAAGCTAATGGCCGCAGAACACAAGAACCGAACCATTGTGGCTTAAATGCAATGCCGAACACAGTCGAACAGACAGGCAAAGCCAGCGCACAAGTCAGTTGTCTGTCACTCAGCTTAATTACGATGATTAACAATGACGCCGCATGAAACAATGAAAACTGCTATCGGCACAAACAAACCGCATCAAGGATCGAACGCCAACTCATTTCGAGATACCCGAATCAACTCAGCTTACGAAGGTGTTAAGCCCAAGCGCCCAAGCGCCCAAGCTCAACGCGACGCTACACGACACGTCACGATACGACACGGCTGCTCGCCTAGGAAACAGTCAAGCGCAGACGGGCGTTGTGTGACGGCCGTTGATGGATAGGAGGGGTGGGTTTGGGCTTGGGATTTATACAAAGGAAAATGCAAAGTGCTTTTGAGCTTTGGAAATCCTGTTGCCTCGCCGCACTTCGATGCTGGTAATGTCGATTAAGATTAAACATTTTTAAGTCCCTTTACAGTTCGGCTTTGATTTTTTAGTTGCTAATAACGTAAATGGAAATTAAATTCCATGCGACCGTCTGCCCAAAAGAAATCCCAAAAAAATGAAACCAAGAAAAATAAAATACCTTATTCCAAAATACACAATCAACAAAACCTGTTAAATTATGTGCCGCACACCTACATGAGTGCAACTTTTGCAAACAAAAACTTACGAAACTGTTGCCAAAGCAAATGTTGTTATCAAACAAACAAAATCCATTGAAATCGCACAATTAACTAAGCTCTAATCCGAGCCACAAATACTGCCATGCACTATACACCTGCCAACGCTGAGGGGTCTGGGTGGCTCATTTGCTTGCCTTGTTCATAATCTTTTGTTTAAGGTTGGCATATGCACATGTGTGTGGCAGCCGTAAAAGTTTAAAAAAGCCAAACTAGAAGCGCAGCAACATGAGAAAATACCCTGCGAAAATAAATATGTAGCATAGAAGAACACACATCTTACGTGGAATTTTAGGGCAGCCATTTTGCGAGTACAATATTAACGAGTGTGCATTGCTTTTGTTTCAAGCCACCCTGGCAGCTAGCTGGCGTCATCTAGTGGCAGTTTTATTGAGAGAAACTTTTAACTGACTGACATCTGAAATCAATAGAGAATGTAACGAAAGATGTCGACATCAAACAGCCGCCTGCTACAGCCATCTATTGGGAAACAGCGACATCTTTCACTGTGTATACAGACTTACATTTTCCGATCATGGAGTCTTTTGTCTACGACAACCATATGAACAAATTTTTCAACAAGTAACAAAAATTTTAAATTGTTTATTAAGTGATATTAATTATAAGTGCAGTTTGTAGTTAATATTAAATCATTTAGACATAAATAAGTATACTATATTGCATTGCGGCATGACAGATTTGTTTGATGTTGAAATGACTTGAAATTTCTGTTAATAAAATAAAAATACAAATTCATCTGTCTCTGCCAAATTCTCGTTCGGTTGTAACAGCTGTTGAGTTAGTACTGCAAATTTCACTCACAGAGAGTAAATTGCATCTATGAGATTTCTTTCACACAATTTAGGGAGCCTACCTATCAAAACACCATCTTTCAACAACTAACAATTATTTGACGTTTAACTTTTCGTGACTTTTTGTTTGTTAAGTTCTTTGCTTAACAGAACATCCAGTTAGTTTTTGAACACACCTCGACACCATATTGGATTGGATCCATAATTATGGCATTGTTGTCACGACGTAAAATTTCACTTTCTGCCTGAGCAGCGAGTTTTAGCACCTAGGTAAAATGCACTCAGGCAGCAGCCTAAGAAATTTTCAAGCAACACTTAGGGTTGTTTTTCTTTCTATCTTCAGTTTAACATTAACATTGGCATTGGAATCAAACCATTGCAAAGCAATAAAATATTTAAATTCTTAGTGTACTTTATAAATTTTTTATACAATAAACAAGCAAATCTTTTAGTCATGGAAATACTAAAATGGGATGTAAAAAACTTCAAATTTCCAAAGCTACTTTTGCATCCTATTTATTTGGTTTTTTATTTGAACTGCCGGAATCGCTTTATGTAGATCCGTTAATATTATTAAATAAAGGTGCTTTTTTTAAATATTACTAAATACAACCTGATCAAAAAGCACCAGCCATGCAGATTAAACTTCACTAGTCATAATGACTCTTATCAGTTTATTTTAAATTACAAGTCCTCTGATTCTCCCATAAATAAACCCCCGCAGTTTTTCATTATTATAACATTTATCTAATCAATATGAATAAACAGAAAATTTATAAGAGCACTAAATCCTATACACACCTGATCTACCCACGTCGCCACCTGTCAAAGATTTTCACTCATGTGACTATATCTGCACTTTTCGCTATAAATACAAACTTCATCCAACGCCTGTTTAGCAGCCTTCTCAGCCCACACAGATCAGCAATAAGCGCACAAATAGAAAATATGCTAATCTTAAAATGTATATCATACTGAATTGTGTTACTCTCATGATGCAATTAAAAAGCTCAAACAACAGCACTGAGACGTCATCACTTCTATAAACAATGATGTGTAAACTAGCGTATGAATAAGCAAATGTTTACTAGAAACAAAAGAAAAATAAACGAAACTAATTAAATTTAATTGACTTGACTTGCACCGAAGCTGAAATGCCTTGCAATGAAATACAAAATGTTCATAGTGAAAGATCTGAAGGACTGCAATAGCAAAATGGCATGTATATAAGAGCAACAATCGATTTTCCTAATTGGGCGAATTTCGACAAAAATCGTTTGCTTTTAACGTGTGAACCAAGTCTGAAATACATTTAGACGAGTCCAGATACGTTGCAAAGCTTATCTGTAAAACGAAATGCCTTTTCACATCATAGTCATGTATAAAATGAAAGTCATGGCCATGAAGCCGGCCAAAGTCAAGCGACCGAACTGCAAAACAAATCGTAACCGCAAAAATAACTCATCACCATGCGTCGTTCATATAGTATATATTTATGAATGAAATCTCTAGTAAACAAAAATGCCAAACAGTGAAACAAGACGTAAATGCTAACCCTCTTAGAGCATTTGTGTAAATAATTATTTTGCAGCTCATTATGTACAATGAATACAAGTCAACGGTGGACTACTATAGGTAAAATGGGTACAGAAAAGCAACTGACGCCTTAACAGCATATTGTCAGTTATTGACCGATTTCTTGCATTACAATTTATGGCTTACTCTAGTCTACTAGGAGTCTTATTTATGACACTGATCAATCCATACTAAGCGTATATATAATAGACTCGGGTGCAAAAGTCGTGCTTAATAAATAAAATCAGACAAGAAAATCGGAGTAATATTATCAATTTCCAAGCAAGCCTGGCTCAACAGCTTATTGGGAGTTTCCACTGTAGTAGTATTTATACAACTTGACGGATAAAGATCGTCGGTGCTCGACGTCAGCATCGTTTCTATTTGCGATAGCCAACAGTGTCAACTTTGCTGTCGCATCGTGCAAACAATATTATCTATGCCCCGACCGGCAAACAGAACGGAGCAAAATACTGTGCAAATATGTATTCGCAAGTGCCTTTTGGCGCCACAAAGTGATTCACAAGGCACGAAGCGCCGTAAGAGCGGGCGTTCCTCAATAAAAGATGTAGAATCACAAATGTTTCTCAGAATTTTCACCAAAATTCGCCTAATTTTGCTTAAATCATAATTGCAGCTGAATAACATAAACGCAAATACATTTAAAACTACCATTTAATGAGTTTGCAAATAAAAGACACAAATCTATTTTCACTTAGGCCGCAACATTACAAATTAGGCAAAAAAAAATTTGTAGCAGCAAGACAGCATGTCAAATTAAAAACTCACTACAAAAAGAAAAAAAGCTTTAAATTACAAACGCTACACTCATGCGAATTTCCCTAGAACGATGACGCGACAGAAAAGCGATCAATGAATGAATTGTTTTGTCTCTGCCCCGCGTCTACGTGTGCACGTAGTAGCCGCATTGCCTTAGTGGGGAACTCCACAGGCCCGCAACAGTTGTTTGCCTCGCAATCCAACACGATCGTGATGACTCATTGGCAATCAATGTGCAGACTGTGTTGTGAGAAACGATGAATGAAAACGTCATAGCCCAGCAAAAGCTTCATGTGAGCGAAAATCTCGAGCAGCACTAGCGACCCAGCGCATTTGCTCTCCAGCGCGCTCTCGTTCCATCGGCAGAGACAACCGGCACCTACTCGGTTTAATGAAAAAGGTCGAGACAACACGCGCTTTGTTGTTGGCATTTGTCGTGCAAGACAAAACTCGAAGTTGCCAGCAGCGATTGCAAAGCTCGCTCTCATAATATTTTTTGGCGAACCGCAACAGGTCGGAAAACAATCACCCGCAGTTGGCTGACTGATCATTTACTTGTCAAACGCAAATCAGTGCGGACGCACGCGAAACATATCGGAAACTGTCGATCAGAACAGATATATTTGAAGTACACGTTACTTTTCAAATACCACGAAAAACGCGATCTATAAAGATAGTAGCAGTTTCAAGAAATAGTGTAGCCAAAAATAGAAGCAACACGACTTTTCCGCGGATTTCTTAAGGAATAAAAAAAGCACAATAGTGAGTGATAAGGGAAAAAGCGTGATTTGGCTAATACGCGCAAATTACACCAGAAAGTGAAACGTCGGCGAGGTTAGTTGTGCCCGAGGCTGACCTCTCTCAAAGATAATTGTTGCATATACGGCGCGTGAATCATCAAACATTGTAATCCTCTAGCAAAGAGAGGCAGCATCTCATGTCGAAAATTAGCGTGAGCATGAACATGTTGGATCGTGTTGTGCGCCGTGTCGTGTATCCAAGCGGAGTTTTTTTCGCTTGCCAAGTGGCTTGACTTCCGCTATGGCGGCTCGAGAAACGGACACATTGCGCGCAAGCCGGTTACAAAGCCGATTAATACGGGTTTTCCAAGAAATGGCGTCGACTGAACAGCAGCGGCTGCCGCTTATTTGTGAAGTGAAGGTAACCTACAACAGCCAAGTGAAGAATACATATAAAAACCGATGCTGAGATGAGATGTGACCAAACCAAGTGAATCAGTGTGTGATCGAACAAGCGAACGCAATTGAGCAACGATCGAGGCTTAGAAACCGCGAAATACATATTGTGTTTGACACAGCTTAGTTAAAATATTTTAATGGCAATTTTAAAGCAAAACTGTAATATCTTAGCAAGACAATTTCCAATTGAAGACTTTCTTAAACGTGAAGTGATTTTTTATGCCATGCAACAAAATGAACAACCGAAGGCTATCGGTGAAAGTGCAAAAACAACACAAACCCAATTGGAAGCGAAGGAGACGTCAACCGCAGCGACAACGTCATACGCTTCAGAGCCGCGTAGCAGCGGCGGCCGTAGACGCCGCCTGAGCACCTCCACAAGCAGCTCAACGGATACGAGCAGCAGCAGCTCCAACTCCGGCAGCATTTATCGTGATAGCTACAGTGAAACCTCCTCCAGTGAAACGGACAGTGATGATGATGCTAATGTCACGCAAACAAGAAGCAAACGCAAAAAGACAAAGCCAACGCCACTCAAATTGCCACAACAGCCGCCACTGCCGGCCGTCAGAGGCAACCAACCCGCCACTGAATCCTCATGCACTGGCAGCGAGCCAAATGTTGCAGAAGACACACCAAAGCCAGCCGTTAGCGATGACTCCAGTGCCCCACGCTCACCCGTCGAAGTGCCCGTGGACCCGCATGCGTGGTCTGCTGCCGACATCGCCAAGTGGGTTAAATGGATAACACTTGAGTTTAAAATCGAACCGGAACCGGATATTACTCGTTTTCCGAGCACAGGCGCCGAGCTCTGCGAGCTGAGCCGTGCCGATTTTTGGGTTTGCGCAGGCTCACGTGCCGGCGGCATTCTCTTGGCTAAGCATTTTGCTCTGACTTTGTACCAGGCAACGGGCAGGGAGACAAGTCCGATGCTGAATGAAAACGAGCCGAGTAAGTTTGTTAAAGGATTGATTTTCCTTTATATTTATTTCGTTTCTTTTCGTTTCTGTGTGTGTTTTCTCGTGTACTTTGATTTTATCGATATTGACATAAATCTTCTTCGGTGTTTCACCACGCTGGTGCGTAGCGATTTAATTGAATTCCCAATGGCACGTTTAATTCGTATTATCGAAGCCACTTTCTGCTCGACGCCATAAATTCGTTTTCTTTTGCTTGTGTTCCTGGCCTTGCCTGTGCCTTCGCATGTGGTCAAGTGGATATGGCTGCCCTTTGCTTAGCATCTACAGGACATAATGGCAACTTATTAAGATCTGAACGCACTGATTGGACGGTTACTTACGGCCAGTCATTGTTTTCTGTCTACCTCAGTCGTGAAATCAAATGAATAAACATTGCTGTGATAAGCTTGTGATAAAGGACATGATTCGGCCAGGCCATATGTGCAACTGACGTATTCTTTTAACGAAATTAAGTGTGAGCCAAATGTTTATTCGCAATTGTTTGAGTTTTTACCTTTTCAAAGGATTTAGTCAGGTGTGAGCAAAAATGAATGAAAACTGTTTTGCAAATGTTTGTTTTATTAACAGAGGATACGACAGGATACTTTCTACATATAAAAATAAATTATTTACTTTTAATTGGCATTACTTGCGCCAATTATGAAGCTGCTATCTCAAAAGTAAGTTGAAATAGTTGTAACTATAGGAGTAATAAAATATCATATGTTTTCGCCATGACCTATTTTACCAAATGCATATGATATATTGTATTTATAATAAGCATACACGTATATGTTTAATAAGTATATTGCATCAGAAACATTTACAAAAAGCGGCAGGTCAATGACTCCAACAAAACAAAATAAAAATCGAAGAGTCACTTATCGCAAATATTATCGATACGTCTTAATCATTTCCGAGCACCATTTGCGTCAATTTGCTTATGTAAGTTTGAGGGCAGAAGAACAATTTTTTAAATGTTTTTATAATATGGACATATATTTTTACGATAAACTGATACATCAAATATAATGGCTTACTTTAAAGGAGTCAAGAGCTGATATATGTATGTACATGAATGCCAAATTATCATCGCAAACGGTCTGCTGTGCCTAGTATAAACTAGAAAGGCAGGGCTATAGTCGGGCGTAACCGACTGTACCCAATCCAAAATTTTTTTTTGGTGCTTAAATATTTTGTATTCAATTATTAAGGATATCCCAAAAAAAATTTTTCGGTCGATTGTTCCTATGGCAGCTATATGTTATAGTAAACCGATATTTATAATATTCGGGAATATGATTTCATATTACTTTAAATCATAAAATCTAAAATTTGGTAACGATGTCTTAATAAACAAAAAGTTTTTCTTAGTAAATGTTGTTTTTCCGCCGATCGTTCCTATGGCCTCTGTATGTTATAGGAATCCGATATTTATCATATTCAGGAATATGATTAGATATTATTAAAATTCATTAAACCCAAAATTTGGTAACGAAATCTTAATAAACAAAAAATTTTTTCTCAGTAAATGTTGTTTTTCGGCCGATCGCTTCTATGACAACTATATGATATAGTAAACCGATACATATATATAAAGATATGTAATTGGGCATTAGCTAAAACTGTTAAATCCAAAATTTGGTGAAGATATCTTGAAAAACAAAAGGGTTTTTGTAACTAAATGTGGGTTTTCACCCGATCGTTCCTATGGTAGCTATATGTTATAGGTCGAATATCGAAAAAAAAACCCGTTATGCCCATGGATTGGGAGAGTCTCCGTGCAAAATTTGGTGGTTGTAGGTCTTACCGTTTCCGAGATCCGTTTGTTCATACAGACGGACAGATAGACGGACATGGCTAGATCGACTCGCCTTTCGATGCTGATCAAGAATATATATACTTTGTGGGATCTGCCACGCCTTCTTCTGCCTGTCACATACATTTGCACAACTTTAATATACCCTTTACCATTTTTTGGTACAGGGTATAAAAATACTTAGCTCCACCAAAGCAGAAAAACAAATGGGACTTATCGTTTTCAGCAAAATTAAAATGGCAGAGTTGTTTAATCAAAACCGACGGTCCTATTAGGAAAAATATGGGGGTTGTAACTCAATTGTTGCTTGGATGAATAAAGTTCCAATTAAAAATGTCCACAAGATTCTTTGTCTGCTTAACCCCATAGACTACTGGTCATCTCAACATGTTCCTGGAGTTAATTCAGTATAGTATGATTGTGTATGACGAGGTTAAGTTACGATTAGTTATGGATCCTATCATCACATGAACCTACTTAGTATACGTATTATACTTACGTATTTCATTGTGATTTTTGTTTTTATATAAAAGATTTTTAATAAAACTAGCCGGTAGGGGATTTCCTGCCTCTTAAAAAATGGAAGCTCATGATGTTTATTTAATTATTCACTTTTTATTCGTTATAAGTGTTTCAATACAAAGAATTAAAAAGAAACCCCCAACAGCTTTGCAAAATTACATTTAAAAATTCCTTCATTTTGCAACATTTTCGAAAGATGTGTTTGTTACAAAGTATTTTACACTTTCTCAACGCCAAATATCATTTAAATAAACACCTTTTAATTACGCGAACAAACTTTGTAAATGTCTACCCATGGAAATCATAAATTCCGAAATTCGCGACAAGCCTGAGACACCAACTAAGCACAGAGCTTACGAAGCTACGAAAGTGCCGCGCTATCCATAGGATGATGCCAATGCTGATGGTGCTGACAATAATAAGGATGTTGGATGATGGCAACAAAGGCTGCGTTTCGCGTTAACTTTTATGAACTTCAACTCTCGTCGCATTTCAAGTGATGAACTTAATAAACGATGTAAATATGATAATTTCTCACAGGATGTGGCATCTAATAATAAAATCAAAATAATCCAGCACCGCTTAGCGAAAAGTCATGATGATGCCGAGAGCTCGCCAAGCTGACAGACACCACGGGTGGTCTCGCTTTCGCTGGAATAGCTCCTGTTGGCGGTATGCAGCCCAACAAAGAACGCCTAACAGCCCTTAACCGAAGCACCCAAACAACAACCCACAGTTTGTGGAAACAGGAAAATATTCATTCGTCGCATCCTTCCTGTTACTGTTTTGGTTTGAGTTTTTTTTTGTTTTTTTTTTGTTTTTGTTTTGCTTTTGTTTTGGTCTTTTGACTGACATGAGGGTTAATAGTTGTCTGCATATGTTAAGGTCATTTTAGTAGCAACATTTGCGAGCTGCTGCCATCTGAAAATCAACTTCGATTTAATTGATTTGTTTTTTATGCCAAAGCGGATTACAAAGTTACGTTAGATTACAGTTAATCGGTTTGGGGAGCCTGGCAAGTGAGCGCACGTGAACCTTTTGCTGACCGCCCACTGCGCAGGTGAAACGCAACGAAAACTTTACAAAAATTCTTATAGAAACTTGTGAAAAGCCATGCGCTTAGCTTTTCAGTTGCTTGCGGTGGCTCTAACGCAGCGGACACGCTTCGAATGAATCAGAACTAAACTGGCAGCGTGTAGTGAAAATCGAAAAATACATTTTCTTATAAACATTTGTGAAAAAAATTAATTAAGCTAGAAAAGCGTGCCGTGTCATGACAATAAAATTTTTTTCAAAAAATATAAAAATGTTCGTCATCATATAGCAATTTGTTAATTTATTTTTTAAGCGCCGATATTTTAAAAACATGCCAAAAATAGATTTAAAAATGTTAATACTTCCGCAAATAAACGGTGAATAACAACAATCAAAAATAAAAATTCCCAGAAAAAGCACACAGCCAAAATATACATTTTTATCTTTAAAAAGAAATTAAACAAAAAAAAAATATTTTAAAATATAATGAGTGTCAGTGTCGATGTGGGCGTTATGTGGCGCCTCTCTGAGGATTTCAATCGCCGTTTTGGCTTAAGAATGCAACCACCAGCGCATCATCATCCGCACCATCATCACCATCCGCCGGCTGCACCCTATCATGGCGGACATGCGGGTCCGATGATCTTCAATGGTGCGTTTCATTCATTATAAGCTACTTCACACGAGAAAACGAAAAAAAAAACTAGTTTACGAGTAGTTGAGTATTTCCGGTCAAGCGAATGGCGCCAAAAAAATAGACAAAAATTTAGCAACATTTTTTGGATGATGACTCAACGCACATAAGCTTAAACCAGTGCCAATATCTTCAATCGAGTTTATGTTTAGATAATTAACTATGAATTACAAAATAAAAAAATATAAAAAGAAACATATGTTTAAAAAGTTATAGGAACAATATGAGATAAAAACAAAAGTACCACTTCAGCGTATTGTGCACTTTATCAAGCTTTTCCCGGAATAATTATGTTACTCTATAAAAAAACAAAAAAATTTTTAAATTAAAAATGAAAACAGCAACAACGTCTGTGCAGCAAATCCGTTTGCCAGTTATCAATACACTCTACAATCTCTCTACTCTACTCTACAATCTTTAACCTTGTGTGCAGGATTTCCCCACCATGTTCAGAGATTTATTACTATTTGCGGTTTTCTTTGAATAAAAAAAAACCCTGCTTCATTCAGTTTCATGCCACGTTTTTGTCTTTGCCGCAACACAACACAACAATCAACAACAACACACACTTTTTGTTATAAACATACACACATGCTCGTTTATACATATACATACAGCTCATGGTATTTATATATTTTTTTTCTCTTCTTCTCTTATGTCTATTTTAAGATCCATATCAACTTTTAAATGCCGCATCGCACCGATTGGTTGCGCAAGGTTCAGGCGGGCAGATACAATTGTGGCAATTTCTGCTGGAACTGCTCGCTGATTCGTCGAATGCCAACTGCATTAGCTGGGAAGGCCAATCGGGCGAGTTTCGTCTCATTGACCCCGATGAGGTCGCCAAACGCTGGGGCGAGCGAAAGGCTAAGCCAAATATGAATTACGATAAATTGAGCAGAGCTTTACGGTAAGAATTTTTTACGTTTTCATCGGTCTTATACTTGTAGTTTTTGTTTCGCATCATGAGCATAGCAAACTTAAATTAATAAAAATCTGTTAAAATGGTGTACATGAAATACACTAAGAAAAATTGTGTATTTCAAAGCGCAAAAAAGTATGCAAACTATTTTTAAACTAAATTAGAACTTTGTAAGTCCAATTTTCGGTTAAAAAAGCTTAAAATTATTAAATTAATATGGATTTCACTATTAAAAAATAAAAATGGAACAAAGTTAACAGCATAATTGCAAATTATCAATAGTATTGGACAAAATATTATTGTGTCTATTTAGAAAAAATTTTAACAAAAATTTAGGTAACCCAATACAGAGAATGTGTTAATAAATTTAATCTACGATTCTTATAATTAAATTAAAAAAATGTCAGTATTTACTAGTCCATGGACAAATATACTCTTAATAGAAATGATATAAACCCATTTTAATAAAATATAAATTCGCCTATTTCATCAAATCATAAATGAAAAGACTAATAAGCTAAATTGGATAATAATAATTAATGAATTGATAAAGCCTCAGTTAGGTCGATGGATAGTTAAATTCACATGTAAGGATGGCTCCAAGTTTTTATTTTTTCAAGCTGCAACGAATTTTTGTAATTTTAAAAAATTTATGTTTTAGTTTAGTTGGTTAGTTTAATACTCTTTAAAATCATAAATCGATGCTTTTTTTATTTAAAACTACTCAGTCTGTTTAGATAATTTATAAAGTTGTAGGAAAGCGAAAAAGGAAATTCTTCAAAATCAACTTTAGGATCATAATAGTTGTATTAAAAAAAAGTAAGTTATTATCGTTACTTATTTAATGTATGCATATTAATAAGATAGATCCTGTGGTCCTCAACTATATAGTTCTCAACCCCCAGTAAAATAATGGATATGTAATTACCGTATTTCTATTAGGAAAGTAGAAACGATAAATACAATAAAAAGGATGTTCTGTCTTACTTAAAAAGTGAATGACTGTTTATAAGAATTTCGAAATAAATAATTAATTTTACTTATTAAATCAAATTAAGTTTACTTGCTAAAAATCGATTTGTATTTCTCTGGAACTACAAATTGTTTTGAATTAGCAGTCACCTGCCCCACTCAACGCAAATGTTTTTTCCCAGTTTTTATTAGCGTCACTTAAGGCCAAACAGGTTGGCGAGAATGACGCTTATTTCTGGGATGATTCACGCATTGAGAATGAAGTTTGAAACCGCAAATGACAATATTTTAGCTTGAAACTCTTTTGCTTCTTTTTCTACTTGCAGTTATTATTACGACAAGAACATAATGACCAAAGTGCATGGCAAACGTTATGCATACAAATTCGATTTCCATGGTCTTATGGCGGCCTGCCAGGCACAAGCGCAAGGCTGTGATCCCACAACGAATATGTTGAGTTCCTATAAGCATCCAGTGACGCATCCGCATACCGCGGCCATGCAGCAACATCATCATCATCATGCGCAGTTCCTGCATCATCATCCGCACCATGCCCACCATCATCATCCGCATCATCTTCAAACAGCGGAGCTGGCGTCGCCATCGTCAACATCCAGTCTTGGATTTCAATCGCCATCAACAGCATCGCTGCCATCGCCGCTAGGTGGCGCTCACAGTGGTGTCTTTGCCAGTGGTCCTTACAACAGCAACTCGCTGGGTGGCGGCTCACCGTCGACGACAACTGTTGCGGGCAGTGGCACTACACCAGTAGCCGGCGCCGGCACTAGTGGCAGCTATGAGCAGCGGCCAACAAGTAACGCATTTAACTAAGTCACTGCACGGACAGTTTCTTAACAATTTCTCGGTACTTAAGCAACCCCAATTTGTTAGATTTCACATGCACACCCATACAACCCTTGTAAGCCCACCCGTCGTGCTGGCAGCGACAACCGACCTCAATGTGGTCATAAAAAGGTCATTTCATTTAGCACATAATTCCAACATCCTCGGTTAATTATGTCATTACATATGTGATAAAAATAAAGCAAAGCCGCCGGGCTCACAATGGCTGCAATGTGCCGACCCGGCCCCAAATCCTTTACGGACTCAGAAGCAATACTGAATTTAGTTGTGCTATTCAATTTGTTAATTTTTAACCAATAATTAATTATAAATGCTTAATGCAGAGTGTATATGTAAATAAGTGTTGTAATTACTTTTAAGAATTTATTCCGATAAAAAATAAAAATTAGAAGTAGAAAAATATAAAACAAATTCGATTTTTTATTTTTTTTTTTTGAGCCTCTTATTGAACTCAACTTAAACGGAGTAAACGATCGCGAGTATCGCAAAAACAAAACAATAGCACACGAAGAAGATACGATCCAACGCGGTGGCCAAAAGAACCCAATCAAACTGTATCGCACGATTCGATGGCGCCGCCAAGGGGTTAATGCCAAGCGGATCGGGTGTATCGCCGTCGGCGCTATCGTAAACATGCTCATCCAATTCTTTCGAACTACTGTGCAGCACTGATTGCGGCTCCGCTTCATAGGTAAAGTTGGACAGTAACAGTATCGTGCCCAGTTTGCCATCGAGAAGTCGCTTTAAGAACTCTGGCACACGCCGCTTGTGCTTGGCAGTCGAGATGTATAGCACAGTGACGGCTATCATAGTCGAGATACTAAGCAGAAGCAGGCAAGCACTGTAGAAAACAACTGTAGGGTAAAATTTTAATAATTTTAGTAAAGCGTTCGCTTTTACAAAAAAATGTATTTAACTAGATCAAAATATTTTCTATCATAATAAATAATTAGACGACGGCTAACCAATGAGTAAATCAGTCATTGAAAAGGATTCTTTGTCAAAAGTAGTTGCATTCAAAACTCACCAATCAGCGGCGTGTTCTGCGCCAGCACCGGCAATAACTGTGCGAAGTACATAAGATACGCAGCAATGACCACAATCAGTATGCCATTAAGCAATATCTTCTCACCCATCTGTGGTGGCAGCCAGAAGCCAGCCAATGTCAAGAGAATAATGCAAGTTGCGGGCGTGTAAATTATAGCCGTATACATGGAAGACCGCCGCTGCAGATCGAAGGTGAACTCCACATAGTTGTAATAATCCTTGCGAACATAATGCGCTCTCCCATCCAATATCTCCCATTCCGTGGACTGCACCAGTTCATCATACTCAAGGACTTCTTTTTGCTTCAAATAGGTAGGATCGATATTTGTGAGCGTCCACGAGCCAATCTTCAGTTTACATGTTTGCTTATCATAGGGCCATTTGAGCATATTCAGATTGCAATAGGCCGTGTACACAGCTGGTGGCACCCAGAGCAAACTGCCATCATAGAATAGAAGTATTTGTGTATCGCCCAGATAATCGCCACCATCACCAGCGCTGTTGAAGAGTGATATATCCGGGCGCCAGAGCTCTCTTGTGCGCAGATGTATCTGTGTGACATTATCATATTCGCGTGCATTCCACGAACGTTTCTCATCCATCCAACGCTTTAAGCAGTACACCATCAAATTTATGAACAAAACGAGATAACATATTGTTGATAGTGATCAAACTCACCACTTTGACAAAACAATGCAGCGTCACCTTGCCGTCCATCTCATCGATATCGATATAGTTCACAGATAATCCCAATGTGATGTTCGTCGGCTCACCGCGTAACGTGGGGTGTGAGTTCTTGTCATAGTTCGTAAAGAGATTCAAACGCAGTCTATCCAGACTCGTGAGATTGTCCATCGCTTCGTCGGTCTCAATTGCTGTGACATGCCAACATGCTCAATGCAATTAAATGATAACTAAAAATAAGTTTATCCAACGTACCACACACGCCTGGCACCAAAATCGCCACCGAGATTATGGTACTGAGTAATGTCACTGCATATGCACTACGATGAAGGTCAGATTTTCGCCTGTGGCCGGAAGTAAATATTTTTATCGGTTTGTTCATTCTCTTTATTGTTTGCAGCAATCTGCCTTTGTAATTTTCAGAAATCCAAATTTAAGTGAAGACAGCTCCTCCAGAAGATTGTGTACTTGTCGCATTGAGTTCCCGTTGAAGACTGCGCTCTGGTATTCTAATCGCATCAAGCCGTAGTCCCCGATGCCTAGCGTCGACACTACATTCTCACTTGCTGATTTTATTATTGTGGTCTCTTTTTGTTCTTTTTTGTTTTTTCCAATGTGTTTGTCGTTGATAAATGAAAAATATGCCTGCGGTTACAATAGCGTCCAGAACAACAAAACAATTCAACGCAGAGACGAACAACACTTAACGAACCGCAATAAACAAGATAAATTCAAACAGAATCGACGAGATTTGCAGAAGCCGAGTCGAATTTAGACAAGAATAAAATTAATAATAATTGTCGACTTACAGTAGGTAGACATGAAATTCACATACCATACACTAGAAAAAAATGTATGTTTATCTACGTAGTAACCAGAAGCTCTCAAAAATTTTCTTATATGTCTTAAGTCTAGCAAACTAAACCGTCTGTTTATGTTTATATGTTTCCCAAAAACGCCTAGAAACCAATCAATTTTGCATGTAGCGCATAGGATAACCTAGCTCATCTCATAACTAGGTCATCTCAGTGTTTTATAAGTGATGTAAAAACTCAGGCTTTACTTTCATAATTCTGTAGCCTGACTGCCAGTGATGTGACATGTCATTACTCATCGCAGAATGCAAAAATATTTTGCCAGCAGCTTTTGGGAGAATGACTACTGTTCAATAAAGCTCCAGGCTGGGTCCATGTCCAGCTTGTTGTACAAATTCTAACTTCCAAATGTTTATCCCAAAATCAAATCAGCTTATGGTATTTTATTTCTCTTCATTATAGGACTCTTACCATTAACAATACGAAATTTGGAATAAATTTTGTTTCCATCACCATCACATTGCCTGTGTGAGAGCGTATGGCGATTATGTATGTTGGAATGCAAAGCAGTAGGTATCTGTTCGTCACTTGCTTTGTACAGTGCGTAACAAGCCATCACCAAGCACGAGAGAAATTTTATATTCATATTAATAAAATGTTGTTATATTGACAGTACGTCTGCCTCATGAATGACACAATAGAATGTAAATAAGTAATAATTTTTTTTTGTTTTATTCTTCGCGGTTTTTAGGATAGTGAATTATGTTGTTTTTTTCCCACTTCATACACAATTTGACAGCATTTGCAACATTTAGTTGTGTTCAAATTAAAGTAAGATACAAACAACTGAATTTAAATTCCACTAAAAGTATTAAGATTTTCAAAAAGACGAACAATCTTAAGATAAACGAACAAATGCATTTTCACAAACATGAGACAGAACACTATTAGGAATAAAAATATTTGACAGAAGCAAATGTCACGTAATAATGATGTATTGCAGATATTCAGCTAAAAGCCTCTGAAAAGAAATTAATCTTAATCTATAAAATTGCAGTGTCACGATGTCTAAATACGCTAGTTTCTGAAGCCGCCCATCCGATTTCAATAAAATTTTGTGGATAAGGGATAGGATACTTTTTATTATTCGATTCGGTTAGTAAATACGGCCGAATAGTTTAATTAGAACGGCCGGACGCACATAGGCACCCAACTTCTGAATCCAGTCGCTGCTCGCGTCTCGACTGCAAACAATTTCAAACACCAAGCCGTCAATGCAATGCAGAACTACATATTTGTGTTGTACGAAAAAAGTATACTAGAAGTATGTATGTTTACTTTGAAAAAAGACTTGTTTACATCCATCAAAGGAAATAACGAAATACTGCTGAAAAAGTCTCGGTGTGAATGATCGGTTATTTGTTTGTGTTAGCAAAATGTAAGCAAACGCCGACAGTCCAAGACTGTAAACATTGCCTTATGGTTGTCAGGGTGAAAAAGAGCCCACGCTCTTAGGAAACCTGTGGGTCGAATGATCCTGTGGACATAAACAACGACGATTTACGTTGTTCAGTTCTGCTTTTAGTGTTCATTTTAGAGTATAGTCGAAACTGTTGTTTCTCACTTACACACAGTGCAGTTGTAGCCGATGATCTTTCAGAGTGCGCACTTTGTTTTATAAATGCGCAATGCAAGTCTCTCAATTTAATTGAAAATATTAAGAGATAAGTGTGCGTAAAAAAATAAAAGCATTTTCCAAACAATGTATGATTTATGTTGTTTTAGTTTGTGTTTTCTTTAATATTTTCTTCATAAATTTTTTTTAAATGTGATCGTACTGCAGTGTTGATGCGTGCGAACTTAAGTTATTCATAACATATTATATTTAACTTTTAATTTATAGCTACAATAAATTATTATCAAATAGTTGCAAGAGCTTGCAATACTTTTTCGAAACTTAATAATTGAATTCAAAAACTGAAACAAAAGCGAAATTTGAACCATTATAGTTTCAAGCACTGTTTGCTTACCAACTATTTTCTTTTTAAAATTTTTTACACATCAACAAAACAAATTTAAATTTATACTTGCTGAAGGCATGGTTTCAAATCCAATGTATAAGTTTGTTGAAAACAACTGGAAGAAGATAAAAATCAAATTATTAAACGAAAGCATTACTCACCTTTACACATTCGAGGTGCAGGGGTTTCGTGTATGCAGTGTATGCATGGGTGTGCGACTATTGCCACACTAATTGAATTTGGAAGGTAAGAGCAAACTCTAAATTCCTAGGGAGCTGTGAGTGTTTAGCCACGGATTAATACTTCTTAAAGCTGCGACGATTTCTAAAACTACTACCGCCCCCTCCGCCGCCAGCACCGTTACGTGAGCGTACACGATTATTGTTACCGTAATTTTGCACTTTTGCAGAGTATTTGCCTGAAGGAGGCGAGTAAATTTTCCGATCTGTGGACATTCTTGATTTCTTCTCCTCAGTGATGCCACCGTTTTCCGTTTTTTTTAGTGAAATGGGAGCTTGACGCTTGCCTGTTAGTTTTTTCTAAGTGAGAAATTATATTATTATACATAAAAAGCCTTTTAATATAAAAATAATGTGTAAGAATGCTCTAATGTATATACTTGTATTTACTGCTTGAAGATGCTTACGTTTTTAACTTCTACCCATGAGAGCTGTATATCATGCTTAAAAATGGGCGGCACGTGGAAAAGATCACGTATGAGCACATTAATATTTGATGTTGTCTTTAGCGCAGTTGCGCGCAATTTCTGCTCATCTGTCTTTAGTTCCTCAGCTGTTTTGTTGCTCTTTATCGCCTCTTCTAGTTTTTTAATGTAGCTATATTAAAAAGTTTTTTAATATAGTTTGAAAATGATTTACAAAAATTAAGAAAAAACGTACCCTTGCGTGCCACGTGCCAAGAACTGTAAACGAGCGCGAAAATCTTGCAGTTTATCAGCTTCTTCAAGAAGAAAACTGAGCGCAGCTGGCTGCTTTTTTCCAAGCGTGTGCAATGCGTAAAGCAGACATTCGACGTGTGAGAATTCAAAGGAAGGCGAATGTGTTCCATTCTCATCGTTGTTTTCGCCCGATAGCCAGGGCAGCGGCATGTATCCCTTTGGTTGGTTAATGAATTATGAATTTTAAGAAACTATTTCGAGATAACTTTCAACTTACCACCAACACATTGTACACATTATTAAAGCTATTCACAGTATTTTCAATCACATCACAATATGTGCTGAGTTCAGCGAAGACTTTAAGCAAGCGCAATTGCAGATGATCCTGCTGTTCAGCGGCGTCAAACGTGTTCCATTTAGGCAAAAGTTTGTCGCAAACAAATACAACAAAAGCTGTCGATCTAATCGTATTCTGCAAATGATTGCATTTAGAACGCTTTCGCAAAATAAATAAATTAATTAAAATTTTCAACCAACCGAAAAATACGGCATTGCCTCAGTTGCACAGAGAATGAAACGCTCCACAGCTTCCTCGTCGAGTGCTGCATCTTCTAAGTCTACGTTTAATTCGGCCTGTTCTATAGCCAAGTTAACCAGTTCAGCATGGCCGGTAATCGTACTTCCTAATTTAGTTGTGCCCAGAATTGTAATACAAAAATGAAACTCATCTGCGGTTACATCTTGCAAAACTTTTTTCACTTCTTCTATAATATACTCTTCCAACTCTTTTGATACCACCGTTGGTCCCATTGCAAACAGTTTTGAAATGATAAACTTAAGACTACGTTCGCGTATGGCTTCATCTCCGTTTTTGATTTGCTGAAAAATTCCGGTAAGAGCATCCTTGGGATTCAACTGTCCACATAATATGTGAGAGAAATTTGTTTAATTTTGACCGATTCTATGTTGCACACATAACTTACCTTTATGATCGCCTGCAGCGAGTTGTTTACCTGCAACAGCTCTGTCGCATCTTCAAGCACAAGCAATTGCGCGAGTGTTCCAGCCACCTTAATAATATTGGGGTCTTCAGCGCCTTGGCATAGTTTAGGTAAATTCTTAATGGCTTGTCGACGTATCTGCATACACATAGTTATGAAATTTATTTGTTGCTAAAACATTTAAACGTTATGTTGCTACTCTTAGTGTTACCTACCTGTGTGTCATCGTCTTCGCAGAGATCGAGCTGTGCATTGAGGGCCGATTCGATTAGCTCTGGAAAATGTTTGAAGAAATTGCAAACGAACTGCGCAGCTAAGCGTTTTTCTTTTGTTGACCCCGTTACAGCCTTAAGAATGTCTTTATATTCTGCAACATGCTGTGGGAAAGTGAAAATGGTTGATTTTAATTTGCTTCTCAAATTTAGTTAACTGTAAATTACATCAGAAATTTTGTCGCCCGCTTCCGACAGAATATCATAGCATTTATACAAATGTTCTATGTTATCCATATTATAAAATAAGCACTTTCTCTTCGTACAACTCAAGAACAAATTAAAAATCACAAACACTCGACTTCAAAGTTCGTAATCGTCTGAGACGATAATGTTTATAAACGTTTTTGACAACACGCGATAATATTTCTGAATCGCTGTGAGCTGCTGCCAGCTCTCTCTATCATCTATCTATTTTGTTCTCTCTCGTCAATTTAATATGTGAATCCAAATGTCACGAATCTTACAACACCAAGTGCTGCTTCTTGATTTCGCAGCTACCTGGGTTCGATTCTCGGAATCGATTTAAAATTGTAGCAGTGGAAGTAGTATCGCCACACAGTATCGATTACTTATACTTGTTTATTTCGATCGATACGTCACTACTGCTACGTGTTAAAATACGTGGTTACAATTTTTCTAACGACGATTTCTCGCTGGAAGTCGCGAAAACTACATTTAACAGTTAACAGTAAAGTAAGTTAGGTATAACATAAATAGTTTTCAATCCAAAAACGTAATAATGGCGGAGCAAGTTGTGGAGAATGTAAGTGAGTCAATAAAAGAGGTGGTCGAAAATGTCACTGAGAAGATTACAAACGCGAAGAAACCATCAACACCGGAAGGAATGGCTGTGGCTTATGGTAGTTTAGTCATTATGGCAATGCTACCGATTGTATTCGGCTCAATACGTTCAGTGAAACTACACAAGCAAAAGAAAGTTACCGGCGAGAAAGCAGACACCATGAGCAAAAAAGACGCTATGTTCTTCCCACTGATCGCTTCAGCAGCGCTCTTTGGCCTCTACATGTTCTTCAAAATCTTCTCCAAGGAGCACATAAATCTACTGCTGACTGGTTATTTCTTCGTACTTGGTGTGATCGCTTTGGCACATCTTCTAAGTCCAGTTATTATTTCATTAATGCCGGCTGCCGTGCCTAAAGTGCCATTTCACATACACTTCACAATGGGCGAGGGCAAGCAAAAGGAGGATGTGATCAACTATAAATTTTCAACACACGATATTGTCTGCGTGTCTATCTCGTCAGTAATTGGGGTGTGGTATCTGTTGAAGAAACATTGGATTGCCAACAATCTGTTCGGAGTGGCCTTCGCCGTAAATGGAGTCGAAATGCTGCATCTAAATAACTTCGTGACTGGAGTCATACTGTTAAGTGGTCTCTTCTTCTATGACATTTTTTGGGTTTTCGGTACCAACGTTATGGTCACAGTGGCTAAGAGCTTCGAGGCACCCATTAAGCTAGTGTTCCCTCAGGATCTCATTGAACACGGATTAAATGCTTCAAACTTCGCAATGCTTGGCCTTGGTGACATCGTTATCCCCGGCATCTTCATTGCACTGCTGCTGCGCTTCGATCACAGCAAGAAACAGAAGTCCCGTATTTACTTCTACACTTCGTTGACTGCCTACTTCCTTGGACTGATGGCCACGATCTTTGTAATGCATGTATTCAAACATGCACAGCCTGCGCTTTTGTATTTGGTGCCCGCCTGCATGAGTGCGCCTTTGCTTGTTGCTTTGGTGCGTGGAGAGCTGAAGACGCTGTTCGCGTAAGTAACTCTCAAAATTCACTTAATCTTTTTGAGCATGCTTGACCCTTTTCTTTTTTTTACACCTGATAGTTATGAAGATCATCCCGAAGAGGAAAAGTCGGAGAAAAAAGATGCTGCGAAAGAAAACAGTAGCATCAAAAAGAAGGAATCCAAGAAGGCGAAATAAATTGGTTGAGTTCAGCAGTGTTCGCCATAACTTCATTAAACTAAATCGAACTAGTTCCGCATTTGCTCCGCCGAAAAATGTAATAGCCGCAGTGTCCCTGCTTCATCATTAAAAAAATAAGTCCACCCGACCGAATAATTTGAGTCTTCTGCGTTTTTTAAGCATTTTGTAAATTGTTTTTTGTTATTTAGTAGATTGTTTTAAACATGCATTCTCTTCGCGTATTAGTTTTCTTCCAGAACAAAAACAAAAAGACGTTAATTATAAATATTTGATAATATTGAATGTCAAGCTTACAAGGTTTGTGTCCACCAATTTTGAGGGGCGCGGTAATCCTTTTACATGGCACAATTTATAGTTTCTAACAGAAACTCTAGGTTTATCTTGTAAATCACATACAACAGACAAAATCCTTTGCGAACAGTTTTCTATGTGAACAATGTGTAGCACAGAAAACGCTAAAACGACATGTCCAAATTCTTCAAAACATTGTAGTTTCATTTTTATACAACAATAAGTAAGAAAAACCTTAAAACTAACTTACAAAATAATTTATATCTTAATAAGAAGTAACTAAGTTAAGTTAAATTAAAGTGAAAATATATATTCCGCAATTAACGCACAAAGCTAGTAGCAACGTTTTTTTTTAAGGCATAAAATAAAAAAATCTGAAAAAGGATATGCATCTATTTACAGAACTCGTTAATGGACCTTTTGATCCTAAAAATCAGTTAAGTAATTTTTCTTTTCGATTATAAACAAATGTTTATGAGGCACTGTGTGAGTGCAATCTCTATTCGTTATCGATAACACTAAAAGCAGTAGTGAACAACGTAAAACTGTCTTTGTTTATTCTCGCGTGAGTACAAGGTAATGAGCTTGAGAATTGTTTCACCCTGACAACCCTGTCTCTGCGTCTGAAGTAGAAAATACATAATTGCTTAGGAGCTAGTGATGGCTGTTGTAATTAGTAAACATAATAGTATTTTATTGAAAATAATAGAGTAGGAATGAAAAAAGAAATCAATTCGAATCAACGGAAACACTTAATTTCCATCGGAACCAAGGTTATTTTCGTTTTTTCTATTATTTTCTTTACAGGCAAAGCAATCGTGTAGAAACCCATTATATATATACTTGACCAATCCAGGATTGGATTATTAACGCATGTTGCAATTGAAAAATTTAACTTATGCTATGAATACAACTAAAGTTTCGATATTTTTACCGATATGAGTACTTTTCCGACATCAATGATAATTATAAAACAATTTTTGCTTGAGTCAATGAAAATTGCGATATGTGAAGAAATTCAAAACGCGTCACAGAAAAAGATGAGAAACATATATAATGCAACTCCTACAGGCAGCACTACTAAAATTCAATGTACCGATGTATCAAGAGAAAAAAGTTTCGCATGTTCTGAATTCCATGATAATAATACTCGAAATCAAAACAAGAAAATCGATGATGAATCGGAACTTCTCTAAATGTTGGCTTTTACGTTTAAGAAATACGGTCACCCTTCGTTTGGCATCATTTTCTTCGAACCGACGCAGGAAAATACAAAAGTTGCGCTAAAATCTGCAATTAAAGATTGCATTAGGTTTCGCACGTTTTCAGCCAATGTCATTTGATTGTAAAACATTTTAGCTGTTGTTTACTGGTAAATTTTAAACAATAGGCTTTTGTTAAGCTGTTAAACTAAAATTGAATCTGTCTACGTTTTAATTATACAGAAACAGAACGACGCAGTGCGGTGTAAGAGAAGGAAAGAAAAAAAAGAACGCGTGGATCGCAACAAGAAAATTGCAATATTGCAAGGAAACGCGTTTTAGGTAATGAATCTGCTTTCTCATTTTTGTTGTCCACATGGAATAACGTAATTATTTGTTTTTATTGCAAAAGAGCATCGCTTTTACAATACTCAAATAGAGCAGACTTGTAAAAAGGCCAGCAACAACAACAAAGTTTACGAAGAATGTCTGGCATAGCTATAACTCGCTTGGGTGAAGAACGCAAAGCTTGGCGAAAAGATCATCCATTTGGTTTTGTTGCACGCCCCGCCAAGAATCCCGATGGCACACTCAATCTAATGATCTGGGAATGTGCTATTCCCGGCAAGAAGTCGACTCCATGGGAGGGTGGCTTGTATAAACTGCGTATGATCTTCAAGGACGATTATCCAACATCGCCACCAAAGTGCAAATTCGAACCGCCCCTTTTCCATCCAAATGTTTATCCAAGTGGCACAGTTTGTCTGTCGCTGCTCGATGAGGAAAAGGATTGGCGTCCAGCAATTACTATTAAGCAAATATTGTTGGGTATACAGGATCTGTTGAACGAGCCTAATATAAAGGATCCTGCACAGGCTGAGGCTTACACCATTTACTGTCAGAACCGATTGGAGTATGAGAAACGCGTGCGAGCCCAGGCACGCGCCATGGCTGCTACTGAATAGAGAGCAGATTGCGCGAAATCGTCAACAACAATTACAGATTTAACTAATTTACGTGATCAACTTTAAAATTAGATGGCTACATTTTCGTGAATGGGCCAAAACCTATGATATACACTTTGTATTTATACATTTATCCAAGTCAAAGAAAAAATGTTATGTCTTGCTAAAAAAGTAAAAAGAGAAAAAAAAAATACACTTGCGCTCACACTCACAACACAACATACAACATATAGCTACAGTCGACCGGTTTTATGAAGTTTTTCGAATTTTATCCAGTATGACTTCATTCAGTAGTCATTCGCTACTCTCTTGGCACATCCGGCCCCAGCTAACCGCGCTAGTGCAGTTGTAAGCCTACCGGACGCGAGTTGCTAAAATGAAATTAAATTATAATTTATTTTGAATATTTTATGCAGAAAGTAATTTAAATAAATAAATGTGTATCCATTCACTTAAAGATATTAATTTCGGAGCAGTTTTGATATTTGTGGTAAATTATTAATTCTGTTAATGGAGCTATATACTAGGTCGTCAATATTATACTAACGCTGATATAAAACTCCAAATTTTTAATGCCAATGTCGGAGAGAATATATTTTATGGCAAAAACGGCGGGAAAATTTTTCAAGCGGAAGGAACTTCATTTTTAAAATAAACATTTTGTGAAATCAAATGTAAGGAATAATTTCATTCTTTTCGTAGCCTCATCCAAAGACCATCACATCACTTGACCTCTAGGCTGGGCGGTTCTCACGCCAGTCTGTCCGCATTCGATATCACTGGGGATCGAGGTCTGGACTTGCCTTCCGTTTTATACACGTTTTGAAGTGTTTTTTTCTGATTGTCAGACCACAGATGACTTGCCCACTTTGTCTCCTTTCTTTAAATGTCGTTCTTCAATCTCTATACATTATAATTTATTCTTACCAATTTCCTTTTTGCTGATGACAAAAATGGTCGAAACATGTACATACATAACTCCTAGCATCTACAATAACAACAACCTGTTGTAGTTTGGGCTGGAGTCTTTAGCTTCCACTGCTAATGGATAGCATTATATGAATGTTTTGAATTTCCCCTCTACTAATCGAAAACTTTTTTAAGGCATTGTATCTGTATAGTATTTTTATTATCTATTTCTTTTTTAATTAATATTTCGGAATAAATTATTATTGTCACATACACTTAGCTTAATTATAATTACAAACTTTGATTTAAAATAGTTGTATTCATATTTAACATTTCATACAAATCTAATTAGGGTTGCATTTTTGCATTTTGAAAAAACGTTACCCAATTTTTATTTAAGAATTATAGTGAAACATAAAAACGTAGAATTTATAGCAAAAGCAAATAAAAAAAATATAATTTCAATAATTAATGAATTCAGAATGCAGTTTTGAATAAATTTTTTAGCATTATGCTTAGACAAACTTTTTTTACATGATTTATAGATTTCCTTCTACTATGATGCAGAGCGAATAACTGTGAACTTAGTGCTTTGCGCTTATTCATTTATATATGTATGTATGTATGCGTATGAATACATATAGGCTAGGCTACTATGTGTATATGTATGTATGTAGTTAGTAATTTTAACTTTGGCATGCATTATATGTCATGAATCATTTTTTATGCGAACTATGCGATAAGCAGTAAATAAACTAAATTCCTTTCTTTGCTTCGTAACCTCACTTTTTGCTGCTGCTGCTGCAGCTGCTGCTATAAATAAATGCAATTTCACAATAATTTGAAATGAAGAGCAAACAAAACATAAAACGCGTTCAGTTACAATTTATGTACACAAATATATATATGCACATATGTACATATATACATCGAGCATGGAGATTCTCCAAGAATACTGTCGGTTATATAACTATAACAGCAACTGGCGGCGTTAAGCGGTACTTCCTTAGAAACATTTGTAGTACCACTCGAGTTGCTTGCGCTGCGCCTGCCACAGTTGATTCTATCAAATGGCCGCCTCCTGCTGCAGGTTCTCCTTGTTCTTCTGCAGTTGCATTTGCAGTTCATTGGGCGACTGCATGGGCATGGGTGTCAGTGCTGCAGCTGCTGCCGCCGCCGCTGCTGCTGCTGCTGCGGCCACAGCATTTGGACTGGGGCTGTCGTGTGGCTCGGGTCGCTGCATTTTGCTTTTACAGTAGAATTGTTTATGCGCCACGTAAGTCTTCAGATAGTTGAAGGATATGTCACAGGTCGAGCAGTATTTCTTAAGTGAGTCGGCTGCAGCTGCACCCAGTGGCGATCCCATACCCCCACCGACAATTGTGGGCGGTGGTGGAGGCAATGCGGTTGTCACATCAATGGCAATGTCCAGGGGCTCGGCTTTAATGTGTGGCAACTCGAGTTGTTGCGCGATGGCGGCGGCGTTGGGTGTGGCTATTGGTGAATTATTATTGTCATGATGCAAAAGACTTAGATTCGAGTTTTGACTCGGTGTAAGAGCGCCGTGCTCCAACGGCTCCGTTTTAATGGCAAAACTATTCAAGAAAAAGGTCATTTTTAGTAAATGTTTGCTTCCCCTTTTTGGCTAAGACTTACTTGCTTGTGGTCTCGCCATTGTGCATGTTTCCGCTCAGCGTGGCGACGTCATTCGGCAACTCGTAGTCTGCGCCTGCCTCAGGCGATATGGAGGGTGAACCAAGTGCTAGTTGTGGATGCATCAGCTTCATGTGACGCAGCTGTGTTCAGTAGTGGAATAGAGAGTTTAAATACCCCACAATTCAAGTCAACGTGAAATGCTAGCCGAGGGATTCTACTTACCACATTTCCCTTGTAGGTCGAAGCATAGTTGCAGATATCGCAATTGTACAATTGTTGCTGTGCCTGACTCTGCAGCTCTGCCTGCTGCAGTTGCAGTTCTGACTGTTGCTGTTGCTGTTGCAGTTGGTGTTGTTGTTGCTGTTGCTCCTGTTGCAAGCTGACTGCCGCATTGGCCAGTTCCATGCTGCTCTCCTCCTCAAAGATGCAAGTCATGTAGTGCTCCTCGTTGATGTCGCTCGTCTTCTTGTCGAAATGCGTGCGTATGTGCGTGCGCATGCCGCGCAGCGTATTGCCCTTGTACAGGCAAATCGTACAACGGAATGCCTTCACCGTGCCGTGCGTCTCCATGTGCTTGCGCGCCATGGCAGCTGTCTGACTGACCACACCGCAGACCAGGCATTTGTTCGCATTGTGCTGATGATGGTGATGATTGTTCGCATTCAGTTGCGGTGAAGCCTGCGGCTGTTGCTGCTGTTGTTGTTGTTGGTGCGCCGCTGTGCTGGGCGGTGGACAGGGCAACCCGATTTCGTGCATGGATTTGCATTTGCTGCACTTCTCCTTCCCAAGGGGCAATGTAATCTGCAAGTGAGTGAAAACGTGTAGAATCAAATGTCATTTGTTTTTATACAATGTTAACTAACCGTGCCCGCCTCCACAGCTGCAGCAACTGCTGATGTTGCTCCGCTGCCGCCGTTACCGCCTCCTTTTGGACAGTAGTAGTTCTGGTGCGCGCGCAAGTTGTCCAACGAGGTGTACTTGATGCCACACGCGGCACAAATCAGCTGCTGGTAAGCAACCGGTGGCGCCGACTCCACTGCCGCGGCCAGACCAGCGCCGCCGGCAGTGGGTGGTGTCTTGGAGACTTTGTTATCACTACTGCTGGACCCACTGCCGCTGCAAACATCGTTCGCGTCTTGATTGCGCGCTGAGCAATAGTGCTGCTTGTGCGCCAAATAGTTTTCGTACTTGCAGAAGACAATGTTGCACTCTTTGCACTTGGACACGCCCTGCTTCACATAGATCTGTGGCTGCTGTGCAGCTGGCGCCGCGCCCGTTGCTGCAGCGGACACTGCCGCATTGGGCGGCACTGCCAAGCCCAGTTTGCCCGCAGCGACGACCGCTGCAGCAGCCAATTCGGCTGGACTGGTGCCGTGTGACAAGGCGGGTGGCGCCACTGATGCCGCTGAGTTCGCTGCGGCTGCCAGTTTGAGCGCCAACTCGAGGTTTTGTTTAGCCAATAATGGATGCATAATGTTGGTCTCGGAGAGCTTTAGTGCCAAATCGGCGGGCAACATGGAGCGTAGCGGCAAACTGTCGAGCAGCCCGGCTGCAGTGACAGCAAAATTTGCTACACTGGCTACGTTGGCTGGTGGAGACATGGAGGATGTGCTGCCAGCGCCTGAGCTGCGTGGACTGTGGGCGCGTCGCTTTGGCGATGGACTCATCGACGGGCTGTTGGGTAGCGAGGGCGCACAGACAATTTGCTCCGGCGTTACGCTGCCTGCGCTCTCGTCTAGCGAGAGGTTCTCTTTGCCTGCCTCGAGCAGTGTGGATGCCATTTCCAGTTGCTGACGCTGCAGCATGGCAGCGATTGGCGAACGACGTAATGAAAGATCCAGGGGCACTGTTTCGCTGTTTTTGTTTTTTTTTTTAATAAATGTTTTACATAATGTAAGGTTAGTTGCTAAATATGAAGCTTACCGTGAGCTTGGCTCCTTACGCTTAGCCGGCGTGGACTCATTGTGCGCCTCCGGCTGTCTACTGGCATTCTTTTCTGTCAGTAAACTGGCTGCATCGGCATTGGTAGGGTTTGCCACATTGGTCAGAGAAGCCATTTGATTGCTGCTGGCGGCGGCTGTCTTTGTGCTTGCCGGGGGATTCGTATTGCTCAGCGCATTAATATTCAAAGCCGTAGCCAGGGGTTTCAGCGCCCCATTTTCCAATGTAAAGCAGGTTGTCTCCGGATTCATAATTCCCGTGGTGGAAGTGGTGCTGTGGGTATGTGAGGTTGTAGCTTGACTTAAGCAAACTGGGAGCAACTGCGTCAACACTACTTACAGTGGTCCGGGTATTAGACTGGCGGAACGTATCAGTGAACACGGCACAATAATTATCGGATTAGTTGGCAGCGCCAGGAATGGTTGCGGTGGTGCCTGCAACGACGCAGCGGCCGCCGCTGCAGCTGCAGCAGCTGCTGCTACCATAGCCGGCGTCGGCGTTTTGTTGCGCGTCTGCGGACTATGAGCGCCACTGACCAGCGGTGCCGCTTTTGCGCCGATGCCGGCATTGCTTGTGCCGCTGTTGCCACTGGCGGTCACTTCCAGTTTGGGCGTTAGCTGACCATCGGCGCGTCTGGAACTGCAGTAGTGCTGTTTGTGCGCACGGTAGGTCTTTACATTGTTGAAGCGTATATCACAGTCACTGCAATAACGATCGATCTGCTGTGAAAGTGTGTAGAAATGGAAGGCAATTGCAATTAGTTGGCAAGCAAACAACGATTCAAAGGCGCAAGGCATGATGACATTTCAACACACAACTCACTTGACTAGTGTTTTCCTCAAAGTTGGCAGCAGCAGCAGCCGCGACTGCAGCGGCTACGAGGCCGCCATTTGACGCAACTGCGCTGGGTGCGGGCGAGGTTTGATGCATGCGCATGTGACGATTGAGCGAGACCTTCTTTTCGGCGCTGTAGGAACACTGCGTGCAGGCATACTGCTTGCCAATGCGTGGCATTTTGGCAGCGGGCTCACCCGTTGCATTTACCGTTTGTGTTGTGGGCGACGCACTCGAGGCCGCTTTGTCTCCTAGAGTCACTGCGCCATCCTCGTCGTGCACATCCTTGTTTCGGTGTGAGCAGTAGTAGGCCTGATGCGCCTCCAAGGTCGATGGCGAGCTGAAGCCGATGCCACAGGGCACGCACATAAAGACTTTCATGCGTGGAGGAGCCTCAACGCTGCTGGCAGTTTGCTTCAGTGTCGGCTCTACAAGATTGGCTGGTAAACTGGGCTCCATATGCGATTCCTGCTTGGTCAGTGTTGGTGGTGGTGGTCGCACCTGTGCGTTGGCCTCTTCGTGCAACTTTTTCAGGTCTTTGGCATCCGGTTTGAGTGCAGGATCCGATGCGAGCAATGCATTCAAACGCAGTTTTGGTATAATTGGCATTGGTGATGTGCGTGCGGCCTCTGCAGCCTGACCCGGTGAGGGTGTTGCGGCAGGACTGGGCGTAGTTGAGTGTGTTTCAACCAGAGGCGGCGGCGGTGGTGGCGTATCGGGTAGTTCAATTTTGGTATTCATTGCCAGCTCCAGTGTTTGCAGCTCCTCGCCATTACTGCTATGTGCAACTGTGTCCACTTTATGTGGTGACAAGGCATCGCTGCTAATAGTTGGACTGGCGGAATGGACATCTCTGGCTGGCATGGGTTCTACGGTTTTATCATGATCTGTGCGTTGACTGAGCGGTGACGAAGCGGATATATCCGATAGTGCGTCTTCTGCCATCTTGCCGTCATTCATTTGAACATCGTTTTCAGTCTCTGTTTGCGTCGTTTCGTTCGGGTCTAGCTTCTCCTCGCTTATTTCGTGAGCGCTTAAATCTTTGGAATCTGTAAAAAAAAACGTTTAACCTACATTAAAAAACTATAATACATCGAATGCGTTAATTTGCTTTGCTGATATAGAAAAACCAGAAAATTATTCATTTTGGTTTAGCCCCGAGGAGGCTGGCCTGCCCTGCCCTGCCCTGCTTAATCGCTGTTGTCGTGGTGCATGCAAATGCAGGCATTTCCTGGAACTGCTATCAGTGCAGTGTATGCTGACCGTCGTGCTTTTTTACACAGAAATTTCTCACTAACCATAAACTACATCACCACAAACAAAGAATATGTGTCAAATTGACCAAAGGTTAACAATTATTATCGAACAAATTGTCAGGCCGCAGCCACAAAATCGAAACACATAAAAAAGTCCAAGCGTCTACGAAAACAGCAACAAGCAAAGCACAACAACAAACACTAGACTGGCAAGCAGGCAGGCAAACGCGCTGATCAGTGATCGCGACTGTGGTTTGGCTTTACGCTGCAATTTTCATGCTGGAGCAGCGTCCGCATGTCTAGTACGAAACCAAAACTAAAACTAGCAAACGTTTTTATCCCATAGTGAAATCTAGTTTCGGCGGATTACGTAGAAGCCGCAGAAAACACACGAAGTAACATACGAATCGAAAAATGTTGATGCGTTACACTGAGCGTAAAACGAATTTGAAAAGTTTTTACATTGCTTCCATGAGAATCATTTCATAAAGTAATTTTCTGGAAGCTTTTTTTATTAGATATGTCAATGTAGTCTTTACAGCGTGTCATATTCGAATAATACAGCTATATCAGTAATAAAATATACATAAAAAAATTTACTGGATTTATTCTGAAATCAGTTGCGAACTAATAGTCAAGTAAACTTTTTATTCCTATAACGATCCCATTAGAATATTCGGGACGTGTCGTTGAAATATCTTGTCTTGAAATGTATTTGCCCCGTTAAACATTTAATAAAAAAGGATTCTTAGCATTTACTATAAGATTTCACATTGAGTTTTTTGTTTTTAACGATAATATTTAATTTCTTGCAGTGCTGACTCAACGCTTATAATGATTAGAAAACCAACTGACATCTGATTTGTTTGGGTACAAAATATTATAACGACCAGTGATGCTGGTCAAGATAATACACGCTTATATACACTCAAGCAGAAAGCAGACAAGCACATACGTAGATAGATATGACAGCATTGATAAGACGACAGCTTGAGTATGCCTTGAGTAGTACTTGAGTCGGGCTGCTCGCCTGCTTGGCTGCCAGCCTGACTGCTATACTGCCTACATTGTTGTTGGCTGCAGCGTGGATGCGGCTCCGAAATAAAACAAAAAAAAGGCAAAACAAGCGGAGGCATAAAGTTTGCGCTTCGTCGATGTGCGCTTTTGCAATAACAACAACAGCAACTACCAAAACAACGGCAAAAATCACAACAACCTGCTTCAACAGCAAAGCAACAAAACCACCAGCATCTGAGCCGCTTCGCAAGAAATCTTCGCATTGGCCGGCATTGAGAAAAAGAAAAAACAAAAAAACCAACCACACATCGTTGATCTGTTTGTTTCTGTATCTGCCTGTCTGTCCGTCTGTCTGTCTGTCTGTCTGTCTGTGTGTCTGTTCAGCGTTTGGTTGTATGCATTTTACGCTTGCGCGTTGAACTGTCAATTCGTTGCTATTGAAATGTCAGCCACACGCGGCAGCATGCAACGCTCATGTAGCTGTTGCTCTTTTATGCAACTGTAATTTAGCGTAAAATGAGCTGGAAAATTCACAACACGCGTTCGCATGCGCATTGCGCCTCTACTTTGATGGACACATACCGCGAGCGCGCGCGGAGTGTGTTCTTCGCCTCTTTTATTTTTTCTCTTGCGCTTGTTCTTTTTTCTTCGTCGTGTAAGATTTACTCTGCCTCCTTTCGTTACCATATTTGTATGTTTTGATGATTGCAATAGCGGCAAATTCGGCATAGTGCGACAAAGGCAGATGCATCGTATCGGTGTGTTGCGGTTTAACATTTGATGTTATAAGTTTGTTGCCTAAGTCTTTCGTTTAGTCTTTGCTTTTAATTTTTATAGCAGCTTGCTTTTAAGTTAAAAACCATCAACTAAAACTGAAAAAACATATACAATGCAAACAACATATTGCACATGTTTTGGAAATATCGAATGATTACTGTGAATGCTCAGCACCTGCTAAAATTTTGTTGAAATAGAAATAATAATAAGTGAGCGTTAATGTTATTGCGATAAGTATCTTTAATTGGTCTTTCAGAGTAAAGTGATTTGCAATGTATTTGGAAGTTTGCGAGTGTTGATAGTTGGTATGACGAACTATCAAGACATAAGCTAAAGGAATCTGGTTTGTACCTGGCTTAAGGCCTTAAGAAATTTTAACGCCAAATAAAGTACAGATTTTTATTTTGGTCAATAATCATCAACTGCCAGCATCATATGTGCGAAAGCAAAACTAATACTTAAAAAATACGATATCTGTATGACCTTGTAGCTACCAATGAACTGGTGAGCCGAATGCAGTAATTAATTCTGTGGATAATCAAACCATGTAAAAAAGCATTCATTAAATAAATAAAGCTAATCATCTTTGTCACACATTCGGTTGATTGTATGAAATGATAAAAGGAAACACCTAAAAACGTTGAACTCGCTAAAAAATAAGAAAAATTTAAAGTCAAAGCCATTTTAATTTAAACAAATAGTAGCATCAAAATTTGATAATACTAAACCGATCTACAAGGCTAGAAATACATAATGGGCATCTCTCATTTCCGATCACGCAGCGTTGTACCGAATCAACAAGTTCGTTGCTTAAGTCTTTTTTTTGGCGTAACATATTTTTGAATGTAACACGCGCACACTGACCAAAAACCGCCCAGCGAAAAAATTTTGCAATTGTAATTACATGATTTCACAAATTCACACAATTTCACTGATGTTATTTTGACCGGCAATTGGCCGCCTTGCAGCGCAGCACACACCACAATAGCACAACGTGCGCAATAATAAGCAACATCATTATCGTCATCATTATCGTCATCATTATCAGCATGTTAAGCCAACGCGCGAGTAGAGCAAAGCTGAGCAGCGTAGAGGCGCGCATTCCAGCGCATTCTGCTTATTTGTAAGATATTTATTGCCTTCGATTGTCAAGCGATAAAAAGCACACGTAAAGTGTTCGTAGGCCCGAAATAAAAAATAACAAAAAAAACAACAACAACACATACAAACAACAACAACAATAATAATAACAAAAAAGAACGTATCACACAAAGTTCACTTCAATTGGCTAAAGCTGAAGAAAGCAGATTTTCGAGGGCAGATATGCGTCAAGCGCTAACAATGGCTTTGAAGCAACAAAAAAAAAAAAAAAAGAAATAAATAAATACAACAACAACATCAAGCAAGCATCGAAAAGAAACGAATATGAGTATAACGCTCCTGCTGCCAGCAGCAGAAGTAGCAGCAGCAGCAGCAGCAGCAGCAGCTGTTGTTGTGGCTGTGGTTGTTGTTGCTGTTGCGTTTGTTGTTGTGCAGTTGCTGGTGGGTTGCGATTTCAACGCTTACTGCGCATGAGGGAAGATCCAAATGATTGCGCGTTTGGGCCACAGTCTGACTGCGTCATATTATTGCCGTTGCTGTAGCTCTTGCCGCTGCTGCTGCATGTTGTTGTTGTTGTTGCTGCCAGCATTGTTTCGATCGTTTGTTTAGCGATTTCGTAACGTTTCATAAGTGCAGCACACAAATCGCGCGCGCGTCGCCGCTCCTTACGCCTGCCTGCCCGCCTTCCTCGTGCACCCGCTCAACAACAATTGTTTATCAATTTGTTAAATCAGCAACAGTCGCAGTCTCAGTTGTTTGCGGCAGCAGCGCGTAGCAGCTCCATTGATCGTCGCCGATAAGCTTTATATATATATAATAAAGTTAAAAAAAAAAGAGGGAAAAAAAAATGCGCCGGCAGTTTATTGCATTTGCGCGCTTTTGTTGTTGCTGCTTTCTCACTTGCTACGTCTCGTTGTTGTTGTGGTTTAGTTGGCCTGTAATTTTTTTTCACTGCTTTTTGCGTGCGTTTTTTTTTTTTTTGTTTTCTTTTCGTTAAGTCCCTGGCCACACTGTGGGCGTTATTGTACTGCAGCAATAAACAATCGAACAATTTGGTATTCCCGCCACAACAATCGGTAATCGTCGACATTGTTGTTGTTGTTAGTGTTGATGGTGGCTTCATTGCACTTTGTATACGGCTGCGTTTTTCTCCCGTCCGTCGTCCGTCGTCTGTCGTTTGTCGTCTGTTGTCCACAGTCTGTCGTATGTCGCTTGACTTTCGCATTGACTGCCACCTCGACCGCTAATCGCCGCTGTCGTCGTTTTGGTCGTCGTCATCGTCGTTGTCGTTGTCGTTGTCATCATCGCCGTTGAGGTCAGGTTAACTTTAAGTGAGCCTCATTTTCTACCAATTGATTTTGCGTTGATAAAAAAGTAAAAAGCGCATGCAAGTTGTTTGCGTCCGATTTGCTTTTATTTTCATTTTTCATTTATTTTTTTTCGTTTTGCTTTGGGTAGAAACGCGTTGTGGGAATTATGCTGGCCTAGACGTAATGGCATATGATCGCCGCCAGTTTGTCTGGCAAAAGTTAAAGTGCAGCGTACGGGTTCAATTGGGTGAGTCTAAGCGGGGACATGGTGCGTATACTTATTTTGTTGTGTGTGCATTGCTTAACATGCAGTTTATTTTTATTTTATATAAAGACTGTTAGTTAACACTAACCAGTAAATGAGTGGGGTTTTAGACAAATTGTGGCCGCTAAGCATTTAAATTAAAATTTGATATAAAAACGAGTGGCTTCTCGGGTTACAGTTAATGCAGTGTTGAGACATTGAGGTGCGGTAAAATGGAGGTATGCAACCGAAAGTTGTGGTGAATGCTGAATAACTCGCAGTATGAGGCAGTTAATTGCCTATCTTCGACTTATAATGAGATATCAGAATTGAGAATAAGGGTGACACAGAGAAATGTACCCATTCCGATTTTCAACATTTATGTGATGGTGAAGTGTCCGCTTATATTAACATCTAAAAACTAAGATTATTGATTTAAACCAGCCAGGAAAAGAAAAAAGAGAGATATAGGAAAAGGAAGCAGGTTGAAGTTTTATATATTGAACGCATCTTAGAAACAAAACATAGCAAATAGTCAAAGTTCGATATTCGACGGTTACTACAAAAACCGTGACAAAAACTCCATTATTGTACAAAGACCAAGAGAAACCTTAAGAAGCTTTTGCTCGCCTATTAATGAAACAAATTTCAAACCGTCAATGCAAAAGTAGCTTTTGCTCGTAACGAAACAAAGCAGCACAACACAGCACAGCACAACAACGAAAACAAATTGAAAAACGTGAGCATGAAACACTTGAGTGCTGCAACAGGGCGCGGGTAAAAAACAAAAAAATAAAATAAATATTATCTTTCCCAGCGTTAAAAAAGAGACGAAAAGACGGACGGACGTTGCACTGCTTGCCACGGCAGCTGCTGCTGCGACTGCTGCCGTCAGCATCTTCACAGACGCCAATTCCGATTACGAAAATCTTCATTTTCGCGCGAAAATTTTGCCACCTTGCTGTGTCTTTTTAGTTTAGTTTTGTATTTAGTTTTTTGGACTGTTGCTGCAGCAAGCGACAATCAACACCATCAGCAACAAAAGCGGCAGCAGCCGCAGCATCAGCAGCGAGCATTGCACAACAATACAAACGGCAACAACAGCAACGGCAACGGCAACAGCAGACAGCATCAGTAACAAAAAGCAGCAACAGTCAGGTTCAGTTAGTGAACTTGGCTCTCTTTCGACTTTAAGTTTGTTATCAATTGTTATTAATCAAAAATAAAGCACAAATGCAAAAAGCGCAAATTCGAAACAAAAATACGAAAAAGACAAAAAACAAAAATCAAAAAAATAAGAGAAAACCCAACAGAAACATTTCATTTCGCACTTGGTTCATTCGAAGCGAAAATGAAGCAAACTGTACTGGACGCAGTCGGTTGTAGCGGTTGCCAGGGCAGTCTTAATGTTGCCTTAGATGGTGGAGAGCAGATCGACTGTGAAGCAGTGACTGTGGTGTCGTCGTGTGTAAATAATCAACCTTTTCATATCTTAGGCTCGCGAGCTATTCGTGATTTACTCGAGTTTGAATATCCGATTGGTGGAAGAAAGCAACACATTGCATCGTCAACAGCAGCAGCCGCAGCCGCACCGAATGAGAAGATTTGTAAACGTATAATTCCGTTTTATTTTGTTTTAGCACCTTACGACTGCGCACTTAAGTGCATGCTGAAAAATTCCTTGATTATTGGATAAAGCTGGGCTAAGTAGTTATACGCTGCTGAGGTGTCTATAAAAAAAACTATAGACAGACTACTAGAGTAGACAGTCGCAAATATGAGCTTGTGAATAAAAAACCAGCGACCTTGGACTAGAGTTTTGGGAGTAAAAGCATTAATCTAATCGAATTCGTAAAATCTGCTCATAAGCTAAGCAAAATGATCTAAATAAATATCCCCTTAAACGCGCTACTGACATTTCCATATTGGTGACAAATGGCGATTCTATTTTACTCAAAAATAGTTATAAAATATTGAAAATGTAAGCATTAGTCAGCCGTTAGAAGCAACTTTCGAGACAAATAAATTGACTTTTGCTGTAACCAGCTACTCAGGCTTTAGCGCATTAGGTACTACGACGAGCGACGACGATGAGTAACTAAAAACACGAAAAAACATTAACGTAAATGAAATGAAATTAAGACGGGAGCGAACGAAAGCATGCGAGCAGGAAAGGAAAGCGCAAGCAGAAGCAGATAAAACAGAACATAAAAAAGAAAAACAAAAAAAAAATTCTGGCAAAATGAAGTGCAAATTTGTGCGCTAAGCATGAGACAATGAAAATGGCAAAATAGACTTCATAAACGAGGGACACAACGAGGAGGGGCGCAAATGAGGAGAACACGCTTTGTTTCATTCATGAACTGACATGATAAACACATCAAAGTCATCAAAAATGTTAAGCGATGAAGTTAGCACAATGGCAGGCAACAGCAACAACAACAGCAACAACAACAGTAATAGCAGCAGCCAAAGCAAAGAGACACGATTTATGTTGCACCAAAGCAAAGACAGACGACGGGCAGACAGACGTTCAATCATGCTTCCCAGCAGCAACACCAATTGGAAAATGAGAAGAAACTAAAAAAAAAAAAAAAATAAAGAAAAAACAAATAGCAAATAGCAAAAAGTGTAAGGCATTAGCGCAGCGCACCGTTCCAGCATGGAATCATGTGTATGGGGTGTGGGGCATGGGCATAGGGCATCGGGGCTAATGCTGTTGGCAATGTCGATGTAGAAAGCACGAATTCGCTGTAAGAATAGGCAAAGCAACGCAAAGAAATGCTGCACGAAATCGTAGAGCACAGCGTAGAAAGCAAGTCCGAGTTTAATTTCCAACAACTTAAATCATGTTTATGATGATGACGGCAGGAAGCGCAAATCGAATTGAAATCGGTAGGGAATTAGTTTTTCTCTATGTTTTTTGTTTTTTTTTTTTTTTTTCATTGTGTGCACGTATATGCTGCTGCCATTGCCAATTGGCATTGCATAACAGTTGTTGCTGTTGATGTCGTTGTTGTTGTTGTCTTGGGGGTGGGTTGCTTGCTGCTTATTGCAGTCAGTTTGTTTGATGTATCTATAGAAAGCGTGATTTGTTTCAGCAGTTGTCAGTCAATGTACGATTGCGATATGTTGCAGCGATTATGTTGCAAATGTTACGAGTTGAAATGCATTTCTCATTTTATTTTTGTATTTTCTACTACTGCGAACTATAAGAGAGCAAAGGTGCATGTTTTTAGAAAACTGATAACTTTTCACGACGTGTAAATTTCCTGTAAAGTCAATGGACCAAAAAATAGAGAAACAAAAAAAGAAATACGTAACATGATTTTTATGCAAATTTGAATTGATTAATTTTGAACAGGAACCATACGCAAAATTATGAAGCTACATGCCTATGCAGCCCGGCTCCCTCCCGCGCAAAAACTAATCAAGCATGCAATGGACAAACTAAGCTCGACTTGCTGCTGTTGAGTTTTTCGATGCAAGATTAGCGAGCATTCAAACTTGCACTTGGGTCAATTTAAATTTGCTGTTGTAGTTATTGAGGGAGTATTGGTTGTTGTTGCTGTCGCGTTTGCAGTAGCTAAAGCAATTGCAATAAATCGCAATTGATCATAAAAGCAGAATGCACCAAAGCACATTTTTCTATGGCAAGGCAAAGGCAGCCGTATGTGTTAGCAACAAACGACGAGTTCTGATCAAGTGATCGAAATAAGGCAGCAACTGCAATAGCAACAATAACAGCGACAACAACAGTGTATGTTGCTGACGCTGAGCGTGCTCACACGAAGTTTACCATACACTGTGACAATTTTGGTTTACTTGTTTTTTTACCTTGCTTTTGTTTTTGTTTTGTTTTGTTGCTGCGCTGAACTTTGTCGTCAACCAAGAGCGCAGTAAGTTGCTTATCAGCATAAGTACCAGAATATGCCGTGCAGAAAAAACCTTCTACTTGCCACAGCAACATCAACAGCAACAACAACAAAAAGTAGAAGCCACATCTGAACAGTTGCATCAATTGCTTAACATTGCAGCAACGAATGCACCGCCCCCTCAACGCTCTGCGTTGCTATCTACACCACGCTCCAAATTGCATTGCACTTTTTTAATTAAGACATCAAAAAGAGTTTGACTTTGCGATTTCGTAGAATTTCGATGGCATTGCTTTTAGTTCTTTAGTTCCTTGGGACGATCATGTGTTGCCTGCTTGGTTGGCTTTCCTCGCTCGCATACGTTCGCTTTGCTATAATTTACACAGTTCGAGCGTTTCGCCAGCTTCTCTTACTTGCTGCTGCTGCTATACTCGTAGATTGTAGATATCATATGTGTTTTATTCGATTTTTTTTTTTTTTTACTTTGTAACTTTGTTTTAGGCTTGTTAGGTCGCAGTCTGCAGTTTACAGTCTACACTGTCTAGAGACAGATCGAAGTTGCCTTGTTACTTGCTGAACTATGTGCGCGTGAAATTAGTCCTAAGGTTCAATGCTTTGGCATACAGCACTTCTTCCATGTGTGCGAGAGTTGCTTATGAAAACTTGTGATCACAGCTGTAGCATATTGAGTATTGTAGCAATGGCATTGATAGCATTCGAAATGAACTGTGATAAATTGGGTTTTAACTGTATGTAAATGAATTTTGTAAGGGTTGTGTTTAACCAAGGAATAGTATGAGTTAAATAACATTGTAAATACAAAGAGTCTTGCGAAAGGGTCAGGCCACTTTCCAAAGCATAAATTACAGCCAAAGTATCAGCAATGCAGCAATGGAAGCCACAACTTATAATTTGTCTAGAAGGAACACCGTAATCTCAAACTACTTCTGAATTTATAATTTAAAGTATATATTAATCAATGCAATAAGCTAAGGCTATACGATGTTAACGATCAAACCTCAAAAAGAAAAGAAGCTTTAAATAAGTCATTGATGCACGTTTCGTTGATTAATATGTCACAGTGTACGCCCGAAACCACCCAAAAACGCTAAAATAAGCCAGAAAAAAGAAGTATGCAGCTACTGCAAATAGCAGCAACAACAACAAGCAAACAGTACATAACCGCAAGCAACAATTTGATGCGCTGAGCGCTTCATTAAAGGCACAAGAAGGTAACAGCAATAACAACAACAACAACATCATCAAAAGTAAATTTTGCATAACAAACACTTTTGACTCATTACAAGTTGTTAGCAGCTACTTTTCACTTCATCAATCGACCGCAGCGCATCGCAGCAAGCTCAAAAACGACGATGACGATGACGACGACGACAGCAGCAACAACAACAGCAACAATAAAAAAAGGAAGACAAGCGATAGCATTAAGGGCAACGGCAACATGATTACCGACAAAAACCTGGCAACAATGTTTCAACAGTCAGCCTGCCGGTCTTCTTGCCTTCTCGCCTGCCAGGCTGGCTGCCCGCGTGCCCACCTGCCCACCTGCCTGCCCATCGTGGCGGGCCTCGCTGTGCTACTCTTTTTATGATGCCTGCTTTCGTGCGCTGCGGCAAAACTTAGACTGGCAAGCATTATGGCTTATTTGCTAAACGTCAGTCTCTGTTCAAAAGTTGCCAGCCATGTTGCCTTTTAGGCCCTTTATACACTGGGCACTGAGCGCTGGCTGCCGTTGCTTTGGCTTATCCCTATTTTGTTGTTTTTGGTTATGTTTGTATTTTTTGTTGCCATGCCTGCCTGCCTGCCGATGGTGCGTTGATTTTCTTTTGCGTTGCTTCGCTTTGTTGGTGGTTCACGTTTGTCGTAAATGCTTATTGTGCCACCAAAGTGCAAAAAGCCAACAGTAGAACGTACACGCGGCTTGCTTGCCTGTTTGGCTGTTTGCCTGCTTGCGTGCCAGTCGACTGCCACGGCCTGCCTGTCTCGCGCATGCAAAGCATAAAGGAGTGTATGGCATACGCAGTACGCAGCCTTGTTCGCTGCCGGGCAAGGCAGTTCCTCTTTTCTTTTTTCTTTGTGCCATGTATGTACGTATACTATGGCTTGCTGCCTTTCGCATTCAATGGCTTGGTTTTTGCTTTCGGTGGTGGTGGTGGTGCTGCTGCTGCTGCTTTGGCCTAATTGGTAGGTAATGATGTGTCTTAAGTGCAGCTTTGTTAGTCAGTTTTGGTGTCTTTGGCGTTGCCGCGCTTATACACGACGTAACGTGTGCGCACATACTCAGTCTCACATGCCGGCAACATGTTGCGCATTATCGGCGATTTTTCTTCTTGTTCTTCTTGTTGTTGCTGTTGTTCACTTTTTGAGGTAAAAGTGCTTGTTAAATGCTTTTGTTGGTGCATCATCATCATCAGCATCATCGTGCCATGTGTGCATACGTTGTAGGTGAAAAGGGTATTTATTGTGTTGAGCTTTGAAGCGTGCGTCTTATTAGCCAAGTAGCGCCAATTTTTTGCACATCCCATACGTGCTGTGTGTGTGGTTCAGTTCAGTTTGCGTTAGTGGCTTATGGCGTAAGGCTTTTTGTTCAGTTTTATGTGTGACTTTGTTCACAGCCCGTAAAAATGACAACGATTGCGAAAATATTAGGACACGGTGAGAAAGTGTTTAATTTATTAAACGACTAAGTTTCGCTTTTGAACTTGCAGCTTCGCAAGACTTTGCTTCGGCTTTATTTATCATCATTTATTTCTTGTTTAGGGATGTAGACTTTATATATTGACTAATGTGAGATTGACTATTTGTTGAATGTGTGCACTGCCCACTGTATTTTATTAATAATGCGAGCAACTAGCCCACTAGTCCACAACAAGTGACTAACTAAGTCCAAATCTACTTATAAGGTCAAATATTTTAAAAATAAACCGTCTGCAGTTGGCGGAGTGTAAACTAAATTAACACTTATATGTAGGATATGTAGGTCGAGTTCGGTTTGTCCTATAGCCTAAAAAAATATATTTTTACTAAAAAGATACACAGCTAATTCATAAAAATAAACATTGCAAACAATAAAGCTTCTTAAATAAAATAAAAATGACGCAGCTTTTTACTCGCATGGAGAAAATAGTTTCAATTTACAGAATATACAAAGGCGACAAACACAATTTCACAATGTGGATTTCTATGTGTATACATACATATATGGGTATTATTTGTATACGGTTTATGCGTTTTTATTTTCACATAAACGTTTTTCGATTGGTTACTTCACTACTGTGCTATGCTGTGTGGTGTAGTGTGGTGTGGTGTGGTGTGGTGTGGTGTGGTGATGTGGCTTTGTACAAATAAGGATAAAAGTTGGCTTGGCTGGGTTTGGCGATTTGTATGGCCAACGTATAAGTGGCATACCGTATGTATGTTGATTGGCGTCTATTGATTTTTATTTTTATTTGATTTTGCCAAGTTATGTCATGAAATCAATAAATAAATAAATAAGCATGATTTGCTTAGAGATTTGCGTTTTAGCTGTCATCGCAGTGGACATTTGCGCATAAGCTTTGCCGTAGTTGTCACTTTTTAGGCGTAGCACAACTACATATTTGACATTTTGACAATGGCCGTTGACTACAGCTCGCTTTTAATTGCATTAAGGCCGCTACTGAGGTCAGCCACAGGCAGTCACGAACTTGTCTTTGTGTGCAAATGTGTTCACTTATAAACTTATATACGCATAGTTGGCTAAAAGACTTGTGGCCGCTTTGTTAGGCTCCGAGCTGATAGCTTAAATTTAAGCTTAACACGCTCGGCAGCTGTTTTATGTCTTAACAATTTAAAATTTGTATTTTCTTTACAAAAAAAAAAGAAAAAGAGAAACTAAAATCATAAAAGAAAAATGTCAAACATAAATCATCATGCACAAACCAGAAGATCGCATACTAAAAGCCAGCGTATGCTTGTGTGTTTCATACGTATAACCATAATCGCCAACATAAAATTTTCGTATTAAAATAATATCGTCTGGCCGAGTGAGATAAGAAAATTTATCCAAAGGATTGTGCCATGTGCAGTGTTATTGGCTCTAAAAGCAGCAGATGACTATGACGTCGATGATGATGACAGCGGCAGCATGAGCAGCAGCAGCAGCGGCCGCATACCCTTGCGCTGTGTGTACATATGTGCATACATATAACAAAACCAAAGACAGCGACAAATCAAGTTGGCATGGTGTGTGACTCCGAGGGCAGGACTAAGGATAATTCGCTTATTTTATAGCAAACAAACGCATACGCACACACAAGTCGAACTCATCAACTCTGCTAAGTTCAACACAACTCAGCTTAGCTCAGCTCTTGCAATACCAATAGCAACAATAGCAACAACAACAACGGTAGCAACAACAACAGCAGCAAGCACAAGAGCGTAAGCAGGCAGTCTGTGCGCGCAGAGATTTCTAAACATGATAAGCTTTGGCGGCTAAGGATATAATATATTTCATAAATGTTTGCACATAAATACATATATTCTCGTATACATGTGAAACTTTTAACTTATGAAAACGAAGCAAAAGGATTATGGCATACATATCCTGTGTCTGTGGCTGCCACTGGCCAAGTATGTAAGTGTATGTATTTTGTGTGTATATGTTGACAATTCTTTTTTTCTTCGTTTTCTTTTGGCCTTTTGCTGTTTTATCGCATGTTGGCCACGGAAGTTTAAATGTAATTTATTATTAAATAAATATAAATTTTATTTACTCGTTACGAAAAACCCCGCAGAAGTGTGGAGAAGTAATATATAAAATTATATTTTTTATGAGTTGCGCTTTTTTATTTATTTATTTTTTTGGCACAAGAGACAGTCTTACAGTGCGTATACGCACTGCAAGTCTACTTTGCTAATATTTAGGCGACAGCATGTTAAGCATGCAATGGCAGAAATTTAATATGCGATAAAGTTATTATATTCGTATACATCGAGTTTAGATAAAAAAATAAATAATGTATATTAAAATTATATTATTTGTTGTTGGACTGCCTAACGTTACGGTTCACGAATAATCGGGCATTCTCAACTCAGGCTGATCATTTACAGTAAATATGAATTAGAAGGGAAGATAACGACAAGAAAGTTGGTTCAAAAAGCAAAAATTCAAAGAAAAAACGAAACATTTCCCCAATTAAAAGAAAATGCAAATTGTCACTTAAACATATTCTTTGTCTCTGTTTTGCACTCTACAGACAACGAATAAACTGCTTCGGAATACTTAAATCAAGGCAACGGAACAATAACTACAATGATACTCTAAACGTGCCAATGAAATTAAGAATGGATAATGGAATTCGTACGCAAGCTACGAAAAACGAAACCTTTATTGGTTTCGATAAGAATCTCTCATATTTCCTAAAGCGGATGGCGCCAGTCAGTTTTTACGACTCAATGTGAATCGAAATTTGTTAAAGTTATTAAGTAAAAGTTTATTAACAGTTGCCAATCACTTGAGATCAAAACATGTTTTTGTCTGCTATTGCGAAGGTCACTGACTTACACAATAGTGTAAGAGATGAAGTAGAAATGAATTCCGTACGTCATTTTTAGCAAATTTTGAGACAGCATGTCAAATAGATTAATGCGCCGGTATGCAAATCGTAAAACTTGTATTCCAAAACAAAAAAATAATCTATAACAGGAAAAAATAATAGAGAAGGGAAAAACAACATCAAATGATTAATTACATACCAAAAGCATAATAGATTGGTAAAAAAAAAAAACGGCACAGACGACGTGCTATCTAAGAAATTTTTGACTTTGCATGCGTATGCGTCTGTGTATGTCATTGAAGTCAACATAATAAAAAATTATCCAATAGATAAAATGCCATTAGTGAGTGCATGGCAATGTTTGAGTGCCAGCAGCATTAGCAGCAGTCTCAGCCATAGCCACAGCCACAACCACAAGTTCAGCCAGAAGAGTGGCAGCAAAGGCAATATCATCAACTCACTTTAGCTGCTACCAATGAAGCAATCATTAGAAGGGTGCAGAAAAAATGCGGCGTACATAAAGCACAAACAACAAAATGCTGTGTACAAACCGAGCAGCGAGAGCAGCAACGGCAGCAGCAGCAACCGCAACAGCAGCATCTGCAAGTATGCATTTCTGTAAGATAAGCCGAAGCATTCATGAATTTTGTAGATAAAAGCCGAGCGAGCACACTTGCGCGCACACGCGCATACACACATGTTAACAGGAGCAAAAGGCTTTGTGTGAGTGCACAAAAAGAGGAAGAAGACACTCACACTAACTAAAACACAAAAAAAAAAAAAAAAACAAAAATCGACAGCAACAGCAGCAGCACGAAATTCACTTTTTCTTATTTTAGCTACCAATTTTGTGTTGGACTTTTTGTCGCTAGAGTGTCAACAGAAAGATAAAGATTAGCGTAGATGTGCAGCAACAAACACAAGCAATCAAACCAAAAACAAAAACAAAGCCAAACCACAAATCGAGTAAGCAAGCGGCAGCAAGCGAAATAACCAACCAAGCATAGAACACCCACTTTTGGCGCTATGCTGTACGGCCATGGCCGGCTGCCGCATGTGTAACGCCCACTTTTGCGTTTGCGGAAAGTGCAACAGCGCCCATACTCAATGGCAGTCAACTAAACTCAACCAAACCAAACCTGACGCAGCACAAAAATTGATACATGATGTGTAAAAAACAAAAAAAAAAAGAACCAAAAAATATGTTGTAAATGGGTTTTGCGTTTGTTTGGAGGAGTGAGTTTTGGAGTTATGTTTTTACGAAATTAATCATTTACGGTTTAGGGTCAAGGGAGAGCAGCAGTGGCGCAAAGAGTTGCCCCTTAATGCCTGCCAGCAGCGGTGCCAATGATGGATGAGAGCTAGCCAGCTACGCTAAGCTAGACGCATTAATGATAAATATTTTATAGAAGCTGCAAAGCTATGCGTAATAATAATTACGATTGTCTAGCATGAGTCATTAAAACGTTAAAATATCTATATAAAGAAGTTATAGATCATGGGATTATACAGCAGCTAATTTAGCTGAGTTGGTGTCAGTTGGCAATATGTGAGAGTTAAGCTTATAAACGTTACATCAGTCAAAAGCTTGAAAGGCATGCGATTTTTGACTCTTAACTAACCTGACGAACCTCGAACCAGAGAAAACTTATATTATGTTAGATTAACAGTCTACGTGCGAACTGATGAAGCAAAGATGCATAAGTTCACCAAGAATCTGTCTAAATTTTGCTCAGTTGATTAAGCAAAGCATTGTTAGAATGTGTCGTGTGCTTTAAAAATGTACAAAAATTTAATTGTGCGTTCATCATATTTAGTACTTTAAAATGTTTCAAAATAATCTCACAAAAATTATAATAGAATTATTGTAACAGTTATTTATTCCTAACCTAAAGAACTTGAGTTAGGTACTCCGCCTAACTGCGATACAAATTTTGTAAAATGTGCTTGATGTCAAAGTGAACTATAATCCAGACAGGGTTAAAAGTCAAAAACGGACATGCAAGCGACCAAAATTACAAAACGAATAGAGTAAAAAAAAAAATGAAAAGTCACCCTTAAGGAAGTCGGTTATGATGTCGAACGTCGTTGATGATGAGAACGATGATGATTATGCAGCGATATGACAATGATGCCATTTGAGTCAACATAGAGTTGCAAACAAGTAAAAGCAGCCACAGCAACAGCAGCAAAATAAGATTAGAGTTGAAGACAGCAGGACATGCGGCGGGCGACCTAGTGTCAGTGCGACAATGCAAACGTCAGTGATGGAAAACGGATAAGAGATCGGGTAACTGTATATGTATTAGAGTGGCATGAGTAACAGCAAAGTCATTTCCGCACGGAAGGGTTAACGTGAGGCTGGCAGGCAGGCAAGCAGGCAGGCGTGTGCAGGCGGATAAGCCAAAAGCTGCCAAGGCGAGAGGGTGAGCAACAAACCGCTTAACCACTTTGACACGTTGAGAGGACCAACACGCTGGTCAAATCACACATCGCTTGCAGTGCTACGATAAGGTATATTAAATTAGAAAAAAAAAAGTCAGAAAAAAATTGAAATAACACAAAAAAACAAAAAAAAAAAAAATAAAATAAAACAGACAACGATGGCGACACTTAAGCCAAAGCGAAAGTTTATGCCGCAGCAAGGATAAAAATGCCATATGACTGCAAATGCGCACGTTGACAGGATATGAAAGCAGATTAAATTTTTATTGGTAAAATTTATATCACACGCTAGCCATGGCCTAAGCATGCTACAAAAGTATTAAATTTATTGGCATTAACGGGGTAAGTCAGCCAGCCACCGGCTTGGGGATTAAGCAGCGTGAGTGTATTGGCCTGCGACTGACTTTGTGATAAAACTTTTGCTGGTTTTTTTGTAGTAGTGGTTTTTCATATTTTAAGATGCGATTAACAGACATTGTCAGCAACATTTTTTAGCATATAAACAGATTAAAAAGGGGTGCAGGCATTTATTTTCGCTTTTTTAATTTGTCAGATTTAGCATTAAGCATTTTTGTTCAAAATAGTTAACCAAGTTTAACTTACCTCTGCTATCTACAGTCATCTCTTCTGTTGTATCTGAACAATCACCTGCAAATACATCAAAATGATCAAGCCATTTAGTATTTTTTAATGTTAAAATCGCTTAAATATTAATTATTCAAATAATTCTCCACAAAATCTTCAAAGCAAAGTCAATTAAATCTAACTTACAGTTAAGCATGGCACTTAAATCATTAACAAAAAAATGTTTACTTCCGCTTGTAATTTATTTTAAAAACCTGTGATAAAAAACTCTTTCTCAAAAAGCAAGATTACTCAGAAAAAGTAATACTATAAAAAAAAATATAAGCAACAAAGATAAGCATCGCGGTAGTCGCTAAGTTCGCGAGTTGAAATATAACTTGCCAAATAAATACTTGCGTACAAACTAACAACAAAAATATTAAATAAACCAAAAACACAAAACAAAACAAAGGCCACGGGCATGACTGAAATCCGCGCGAAAAAATGTTATGCCAAATGTTCATAGGTCTATCGGCTACCCCTGTGCCATACAAGTATACTCGCATTTTTTTAATAAGTTTTATTTTATAACCAAGGGGAATAATAATTGTTTCAAGTGAAACAATGTTTGTTTCTTTTCAAAACCGATTACAGAAAAAAAAAAAATAAAAAATAAAAAACAAAACAAAAATGGAAAAAAAACTCAAGACTACGAGCAAAAGATTACAATGAAGTAAGCAGCACAAGTTTATACATAACTACATATCTTGTATATATTACGGCGAGTTATTCATATCGGTATCTTAAAGTACGCGTCTCGAGTTGAGCAACTTTAAAACTGGGGAAGCGTAGCGCGTAGTGTGCGCTCTAAGACGCGGCTAGGACGGACGGCATGTGCGGTGAGCTGTGTGCTGTGTTGTGGTGGGTAAGCGCAGCAGTTTCAGAATTTGATTATATTTCGCTGATATACACTTCAAGGAATTATAATAACAATAATAACAACAATCCGCAGAATTCTTTCGTTTTAATTTTTTTTTTCTCTGTTTTGGTTTTCTTTGCTCTGTTGTTTATTTTTTTATTTATTATTTTATTTTTTTTTTTTTGTTTTGTACGAGATCATAGATAGCATATGCACACCAACACACATTCGCCAAGCAACATATGCACAAGTGCGGTGTATGAGTGTGTGTGTGTGCGAGTGTATTTTATAAATGAATGTATCCACGTTGAAGATAGCATGCTGATAAGAATCCAACTTGCCAGTTGGAGTAACCAGCAAGCAGTTTTGCTGAGTACCCTTAGTCAGTCAGCGCATGTTACGTTGTGTAGGCAGGAAGCACTACTCTGCTCAGCTCAGCTCAGCACAACTCGGCTCAGCTCAGCTTGGCTCAGCTCAGCGCAGCTCACCGCAGCTCACAATTCATACGTATATCAGTGGCGATTACAGTTGTTGTTATTCCTGTTGTCGCCACTGCTGATGTTGCTGCTGCTGTTGTTGCTGCTGCGATTGTTGCTGCCGTTCATCTTTATTGACCAAGTTTCTGTGCGCATTTTGGTATTTTGGCAGTTATAATAATTTCAATTGAATATGACTTGCTTTGCTTATGCACAGGTAGCGTACGAGTAAGCTTCATCGAATGTTGGCTTTCACAGTTGAGCACTCGTATTAGACCTTGACATGCGATGTATGATATTTTTATAGGAAATAAAACAAAAAAAAAAAGGTTTTGTGGTTTTGTGCAAGTTTACCTGGCTTAAACACTGACTTGACTTGCATTATTCTGTGATAACATACGTTTCTTGCAAAGATTTTACACTTAAAAAATCAAATTGTTCCATAGTTCAGCTGATTATCTATTTCTACTGTAGAGCAAAAAGATAATAAATACTACTTTACGTTGTTTTAACTTGGAATATTTCATGACGTAAGTCAAAACTATTCGATGTGAACTAAAAGCTAAGCAGTGTCAGGTAATGGGTGCAAACACACAATTATAAAAATTTGGCTCCATTTCGCAAAGTTGTCAACTGCCGAACAGCGATGCCATATAATGGATCAATACTTTCACCTATATAGACAAAGTGATGAACAAAATTTTTTTTGTCAGAAGGATAACGCTTTCTACACAGTCTGCGCTGTGTTCCAGTTCCTTTAACAAAATGCTCAACAACAGGTACTCCATTTGAGATCGCAAAAACTTCAAAAAAGATGAAGTCCTATCTACCAAGTATGGCTCTGAATTGTTCATATTCTTTAAATTCTCTAAAATAGAATCCAAAGAATTAAAAAGCTGTATTACACTAAAAAATATTCAACACAGCAAGTGCATAGTATTTGTCATAATTTAAGTGTCATTATTTACAGTGTAGTGTACATCGATTGTGCAATTAAAACGCAGCTATTCTATATGCGACCATTAGTGATTAACTGTATCCAATTTAAGTAAGTACATGTAAAGTATGTCTGGCAACTTATTAGTGCTTAACAGCTGCATACTGATTAGTTAAAATGTGATTCATACCATTTACATTACTAAACATTGTTGCTGACGCAGACTGGCAGCAAAACCGCAAACAAGGCAAGATTTATCCTTTTGGTATGTGAAAGTTGTATTCACTGGTAATGCAGCATATTCTTGACCTTTTTATACAAAATTATGGTATTGATATTTTATTTATTTCTTTGTTATTATTTTGTTGCCGTATTCCCATAAGGTTTAACGCATTTTGACAAATCGCAGACACTTGTTATGACAGACACATAAATTAATTATTTGCACAAGAGACGTGTATATACAAACATTTACAGTAATGCACTTGGTTTCATTTTGGCTTTTGCGTGTGATAATACAATTTAGCTTAATGTGAAATTTTGAATATATCGTATTTTGGTATAACGCGTGAGTTTTCGAATTTTACGAAACACAGCACCAAATGGCGGACAGAAGAAAGGTAAACATAGAACGGAGCAACGGGCACGGTATTGTTGCTCGCTTCGCGTTCTACAACAAACTGAAACCGACAGCGATGAATGAGTAATGAAATTTTTGTTATTATTGTTGTTGTTGCTGTGTGTGAATTTGTGTGTGCGCGCCGAGAGATACAAAGATACGAGCGAGGAGCGCTCTTATTATTATTACTGCTGCCGACTCACAGCTGATGGTGTCGCTGTAGTAGCTTGTACTCCGCTGTGCTGTGCTGTGCCACCATGGCTGTGCTGTGTTGTGCTGCATTGCGCTCAGTCGTTGCCGCTGCTGCTGCCGCTGCTGCTGCCGCTGCCGCTACTAGTGATGATGATGGTGGTAATGATGGTAGTGGTGATGGTGCTGGCGGTGGTAGTAAAGTTGTTTATCTTTCATTTTAGTCTGTCAGACAGACGGTCGTACGTACGTATGTACGTTGCTTCGTTCGTTCGCTACTCATTTGTGCTATCTCTGTTGCTGTATCTGTATCTGTGCGAATGAGTGAGAGTGAGTATGCATGCATTAAACGTACTACGTACTATCTATAACTTTGTACATTCACTCACTCAGTCACTCGCTCGCTCGCTGGCTTGGATGCTTGTTCGGTTGGTTGAAAACTGAAACAAGATATCGCGTTGCCACAACTTCCTTCGCTCAGTTACTTAGGCTACACTCGCCCGCTCGCTTGTTCACACACTCACAAACACACATACACACACGTGAGTCACTTGGCTTGTGCAGTCGCTCATTTCATTTGTACGTACATACATAAATACACAAATACGTTCATACGTACTCTGAAATTTTTCGAAACAAAAACTGATAAAGCACTGATAAGCGTGCAGCGGCGCGCAGTTAGATAACATCAACCAACAACGTACCAAACGACCAAGCAACCAAACAACCAAGCAACCAGCCAACCAACCGACCGAGCCAGCGAGCGAACAAGCAAGTGACTACAAAACGGATACATGGATATATGCGAGTATTTACACACACGACGTACTGTGTGTGCGCTGTGCACTTACAGATATTCGCTGGCTGCTTGTTGTGTTTTAAGTAAAAACGCAGAGAGCCAACCACTCGTATCGCTTTAGCTTTGGCTTTGGCTACGGTTCGTTTCGGCTCGTATCGCGACTTTGATGGCTTGTGTGCGTGTGTGTGAGTGTGTTTCGGTGCATGTGTGTGTATTTATGTCGGTGAGCGTGTGTATGTGTGCCGCATTGAATGATGCTTTTGTGCGATAGCAAGTCTACAGCTAATGGAATTCTGATTATTGCTTAGTGATAAGCGTTTTGTGTTTAATTGTATCTGTGTATCTGTTTATGCACTAAAAGAAATTTTCACAAGCATTGCTGTTCTGTAACATTGCGTGGTTGTACTTTAAGAACAGTTCATTTTTTTTTAGCGTGTTTTGTTTCGTTTTTAAACTGCGTTTAGTCCTTTTGGCCGCAGCCAACTAGACGCTGTTAATTGCAATTGCTGCGCAGTCATATAAAGTAGCTTTGTTATGTTTTGTTAAAAGCATGCGAAATATTGGTTAAATTCTATAAAAATATATTAAAAAAAAAAACCAATCCAAGCGTTACCACCAAAGCCTTTGAAAGTTTAGAAAATTTTTAAATAATTTTCAAAAATGTTTTCAAAATTTTTACCAATTGCAACACAACTGCTACCCCTACACAAAACATACAAACATAGCTGCCAATCCACCATAACAGCAAACACTTTGCCAACGGCCTTTTCGGTTTCATTGCACTATCACAGAGCGTTGATCTATTTTAATGTGTGTGCTACTCTGTTGCTGTCGCTGTTACTCTATGCCATATCGCAGTATCTTTGCAGCACAGTTGTTCTACTGTTGCTGTTGTTGTTGTCTGTTGCGCTGTGTTATCTCTGTTCATTTCATTTCCTTGGCATTAAGCATCTTGCATTGAGTTGTGTTAAGCCGAGCTGAGTTGTATGCCGCATATTATCGCGCTTCCCACATCTTAAAATAATAAAATAAAAAAAAAACAACAAAAAAAAACATTGCATGCGGCTGCTTTTGCCGCTAACACTCTCACTCGCACGCACGCTCTTTGTCTCTCTAGCATTGGAAATACAGCAGACTGCTTGTATTGCGTTTATACGCTCTCTTTAGACAACACTCTCAATAAATGCATGCTTGTTGTTGTTGCTGTGCTTGGAACAGCTGATTGCATGTTGCGCATGCGTCGTATTTAGCACTTCAAAATTCCTTCTTGCGGAGTGTAGCTTCGACTTGTTGTTGTCATTTGAACCCCCTGTCGTTTTTGTTTTTATTATTTCGTTTTTCATTGCCACTGTAGTTTTTGTTTTTTAATTTTGGTTTTTATTTGCTGTTGTGACTGTGGCAGTGGCTGTTTTTTACGATTATCTCATAGCCATTGTTGACTTTTAATTAGATTCATTACAGCCGTACTGTTCATTTTTTATATGCGCATATTTCATTTTGTGGGTGTTTAGACGTTAGTGCGCGATAAACACTTCATGCGTGAATATCTGCAAACGTTTTGATAACATTGCATGTTGTTTACTTGCTGCCTGTTGACGTTGTGAACTATAAATGTCGCTTTCGTCTGTCAACCAAATTGTGAGTAAGCGCCCGTGAGTTAAAAAGTTAAAATAAGTAACCACAATACCTTTTGTTTATAAATAGACTTATTTGTAATTTTAACATGCCGACGAGTGCTGGTTTACATATGTAAATGTGCATACCAATATTTTTAAACAAAAAGAAAAATAGAATCAAAAAAAAAAACATTTAAAACAGCCACCTGAATTATATCTAAAATATGTAGTTTAAAAATTTATTACATATTATATAATTAGTTGTTAGTCATGCAAAATTATTTTTAAAGTTTTAGTTCACAAAACTGCCGAAACTCATTCAGAAAACTCTTTGGAATGGCGTTTCTTAGTAAATTACAGTCGGACTTCTCTATGGGAATAGAAAATTAATTCGTTATATAGAAATCAAGAATGTTTGTGTTTAAATTTTATTTAAATTATTTTGTTATTCAATATGTTTTCAAAAGAAAGGCTAGTTTGCAGCGACCATTATTAAGGAACACAGACATATGTTGCCAAAATTGTTAGTGTTAGTGTGTTGTTTTTCGCTATATAGAAAGGCGTTGTAAGGAGATCAATACACAATAAAAGTAAAATGAGAAGGCTGAGGAGTGGAAATTTGTTTGAAATAGGAAGAGTTTTGTTATATAGAAGTTCGTTATAGGGAAGTTCTACTGCGAAATGAATAAATAAATCATAAGGAAAAAATTCATTGAGTCACTTTGTTAAAAAAAGATATTAATGATGTGCTGTGGTTAAAAAGTTTGATAATAAATTTTGTATAACTGTTTTTGTGTTGATGTATTTTTTTTTTGTTATTATTATTTATATATGTACATAAATATGTATCTAATTTGTCACTTGCACGTCTACGCTGCATTACTGAAAGGTATTGACCTAAAAACGCGTATTATATTTAACAAATAAATGACACGTGCACCTGACATTTAATGCTTTTATCTCAGAAAGATACAAATACAGACGTGGTCATTAAAAAACGAAAAAATAATAAAACTTCACTTATATATCCAAGGTTAACTACAATTGCTGCATAAGGCAGATAAATGACAAAACAAAAGAGAGAGCAGCGTGCGCTCGAAAAACTAAGCTTATAGCCATATAATTTTCAAGAGAAATCATTATTTACAACAACAAACCGAAATTGTGCAACAACTAAAAACAAAACTAAAAACAAAAATTCGAACAAAAGTGAATAAATTTAAACGAATGAATTTCAAGTTACAAAAAGTAGATTTATTTAATGATAAAAAACGTATTTCTTTTTTTCTGTTTTTTTTTTTAATTTTTTTGTATAAAGGTACACTTAATTTTTTTCTGTTGTTTTGTTTTTTGCTTACCACAAGTTTTTTATTTTTTTTTTGACGAGCTATCTTAACGATGGATCAGCAGCCACGAAATGAAAACAACAAATGTATACAAAAACAAAACGCAGGCAGCCAGCGCTTAGCGTAATAAAAGCAACAACAACAATAAAAACAACAGCAACTAAGTTTATTATCAGCAGCAGGATCTAATCGCACAAAACGATCTTTACTAGACGCTCGCAATCGTCGCTGAGACGAAGCGACGTCGGCGATGTAATGCGCTGCATATCGAGGTCGCATACGAGTAGTCGTTGCTTTGTGGTTTTTGTTGCTATTTTTAATGTAGTGTACGGCTGTGTGTTGTTGTAACAGTGCGAGGGCGCTGCTGCAATTGTGTTTATAAATATTTATCGCGAATCGCTGTTTGCAAATGCAATATAAAGAAAAGAAAAAAAAAAAACAATACAAAACTAAAAGTTATTTGCGGCGTATTAAACAGATATCGTTTTTTTTTTTTTTTCATTTATCAATAAACGTAGATCAAAAATTATAATAATATGCCAATAATTGTGCATGTACGCGGGCACAATGACAGACAGACTCTCGACTGGAAAATTCCGCAATAAAGCGTTACATTATCAAAATTAACATAAATGTGAATTGTGATTGCGTGCCCCTGAGCCTGATGAGGTAGCAATTGTATTTAACGTAGGTCATTGGCCGAATTTCAGAAATTAAAGTGATAAAATCTAATATATTCATGGCAAATCTTGTTTAAGTAAGAATATGACAAAGTTTGTCAGATCTTTAATGTTAACGCATATCAATAACTTAAATCTTACTGCTATCAAAAAGCAGCCAGAAATATATACTGGATCTAAACAATTTCAACATTTATTTTGATATTGAACCTCCCATTGTTCTCAAAATATTGTACTTATATGAGATTGTCATTCCTTTCTAATTAAATGAATTTTTAAATCTGATAACATTATATGCTTTATTGCCAAATGGGATAAAAGAAGGTCAAAATAGAGTTTTTGAGTGCTTATTAATTAATTACACAAATCAAGATTCAGAAAATTATTTGAACTCTGAATTCTATTAAATATAAACACCTGCTCACTGAAGTGTGCAGAATGATACAGAAAACTCGCGAAAACAATAACAACAACAAGTAGAGCAAAAAACTTCACAAAAACAAAGCCAACTGAAGCAAGGCCAAAGTCATAAACAAATTTATATGCTACTTCCGGATGTATTAAGAATTTTTATGGCTATCGCAAAGAAAAACATAAAACAGGAAGCACTGGTCATTAAAATAGTCAAAATGCAAAAGAAGAACAAAAAAACAAATACCCAAAAAAAAAAGAGAAAAAAAGTTGACTGCAGCGCTTTGGCTTTTGGCTTTTATCAAACATATAAAACCGTTAAAAATGCTTAAAAATGGCGCCGATTACGACGACGCTGCTGAGCCAACAAAGATACGAGTGGCAACGGCTGCCAACGGTGCGATAATTACATTTCTCAGCGCTATAATCAGTCGAAATAATCTCAATCGCAAAATAGGAATCAGCCAAGCATTGTAGAAAGGTGCTAAGCCGCGCTGAACTTAGCCGACTTAAGCGGAAGAGCAAAGGTAGAGCGACTGAGAGAGTGAGTGTGAGTGCGACAGCAGCAAAGGAGGGTGCGCGGTAGATACGCGGCATGAAATTTAAATTATTTTGATTGATTGCTAGATTAAGACGAACAAAAAATATTAACTTCGCGCAGTTTAAAAGAACCAAGATGAGAAGAAAAAACAAAAACCAAATAAAGTAAGAAAAAAAAAATTAAAAAAAACCGCCGTATACTCGTACATATATTTTGTGGCCGACTCCTTCTTAGCCTTTGCCGTTTGCTTGGCATTTGGCTGCGTCAAGATAAGCATTTATGTGCGAGTGTGTGCTAAAACACATGCGTCTAGGCTTTGGATTTTAGCTTCAGTTTTGTTTTTGCTTGCACAGGAGCGAGCAATGTGGAGTTGTCTGTTTAGCAGCCATTGCTGCTGTGCTCTGTGCGCCGTGCTAACGTCATCATTCTCTTGAATGAACCGATTGTTGAGCATGTGGGGTTGTGTTTGACTTTTGCCTCTACTCGATTATGTTAATTTATTTAATTTTGTTTCAATGAAGTCATTTCTTATCGTTCTAGACTTAATAATATGCAAGGCGTTTGTATTGCTTTGTTACAGCGGACGGTTCTTTTCTGAGAGCGGTGTTGCTACGTTAGCATTAGCATTACGTGGCGACGTTTTCGCGATAGTCGAAGAAAGTACCAACTGTAGTTTACTAGCCCATTAAATAAACAATTCCATAACGTATGTTGATTAATTAAATTTTAATAACCAAGGTCGAAATATGATATTCCAAAGAATTAAAAAAAAAATTATATAAAATCTGAATATGTGTCAATGCCAAATTAATAAAAACTATAACAGTTAATGTTTGAAATGTAAGTGGCTAAAAGTCTGAAAAGTTAATCTGTCTAGCGAATTTAATTTTGTTTAAAACTTAACACCGAAAACTATTTAATTTATAATATCTATTTCAAGACCATAGATAGTAGAATTTTCTTGCCAGATTTGGTGGCTGTACATATAGACGGACAGACAGAAAGACAGACATGGCTAGATCGACTCGCCTTTCGATGCTGATCAAGAATATTTTTGTGGAGTCTGCCATGCCTCTTTCTGCCTGTTACATACATTTGCACAACTTTAATGTACCCTTTACAATCGTACCAAGCAGGGTATAAAAAAAAATCCCAGCGGGGATTTAACTTGTCTTTTCATATATGTGATGGGATAATCTGCTTATCGTCAACTTAGAACTACTGTTTCTACTGTTCCTCAGTACTAAGGTAAATAAAAGATTAACCCCATGACATGTTATTAAATGAAATTTTACAAAATTAAGTGTGATATACGATATTAATTATAAAGCTGGACTTTCTTTAAACAAGCGCTCAGACTTTTATGCCATAAAAAATATAAGAAACACCTTAATATATTTAAGAAAATAATTTCAAAACAAAATTTTTTTCAGTGCACATTTAGTCGTAAAAACAAAGCAATAATAGAAAGAGAGGGCAAGCGACACACACAGATCCAGTCACATCAGATAAACAACGAAAAAACACATTAAAAAAAATGCGGCTTTTAAAATTATAAATTTTTATCAGTGGCTGTTTTAAATATGATATCAGAATAAAAAGCGGGCGGCATTACAGCAGGAAGATTGCCTGCCTGCCTGCCTGACTGACTGACTGAGCCAGCAAGCGAGCGAGTGAGTGAGTGATAAACGCGGCTTATCGCATCAATTAGTATGGCGTCAAGTTGACGTCGTTAAAACAGCGGGAATAACAACAACAAAAACGAAAGCAACAAAATTGTTTTGGCATTCTCTAAAAAATAACAAAACAAAACAGAAGAAGACAAACAGATACATGAAGCATATGCTCGCATATATATTCTGAAACTCGAAACTCAAAACCGAATCAAAAATCAAAATGAAAACACACTCATGCACAACAACAGTTATGCAGCGACGCGACTAAATGGCTAAAAAAAAGTGTCAATGATCCTATAACCGATACAGAGATTTTACAACGAACGCGAAAAAGACTAACCGACAGTGAAAAAGACAAGCAGGCAAACTGACAGACTGACTCACACTGACTGAACGAGCCAATGAAAGTCGAACGATCGATGCATTGTAAAACAATAAATGTTTCTTGACCTTATGAACGCTGAATCAATTCAGGCCGACTGACTGACTGATTGACTGAATGGTTGACTGCCTGAATGTACGGATAGACAGGTAAGCGAGCTCATTAGTTTATTGCCTTATGCAGACATTGGCGCGACAAACTTATTGGAGTGGGAGATGAGTTGTCGGCACTTGCAGTACGCAGCTATGTGTGCATAATGTGTAAAAAGGACTGCATTCGCTCTGCTTGCGCATTTCTTTTGCAAAACAACAGTAAACGGTAATTGTCAAGGACCTGCTACATATGTACACAGTATGCACAGTAGACAGCAATAACAACAAAAATTGCCTACGTCGAGGCTGCCATTGATGACGTTGATGGCTCGTCGTCGCGTCATCTCTGAGCTCATGTCTCTGTCGTCAACATTGTCACTGACGCTGCTGCTCGTCTGATGAGCGCCTGTCGATAGTCACTGATGACGTTCTGCTGAGCAAGTTGTGGGTGACATCATCTTGCTAAAGTGTTTCGTTCTCTGCTTGAGTGCAACACGAGGCGTACATCATTTAACAAATGGCACTTCCTTTTTTGTGAGTATTTTTTTTAACTTCAACAAGCAGGCAAGCATGCAAGCAAGGCATGCGGAGCATCACTGACAGACTTAGTCGCAGCACCGTACCTTGCCATTCCTGTCAGCAGTTCTGATCGAGTGGATAACATGCTTCTGTTTTTTTTTATTTTTTATTTTTTTGTGGTGCCATACAGGTTGACTGCGAGTATTTGTTTTTTTTTTTTATTTCATTCGCTGTCTGCCTGCCTACGCCTGTCACCTTATCGTTACCGGAAGCGCCATCATGAAAGGAAGATGCAATAAAAAATATTTTACAGCGCACAATAGTCAAGAGTTGCCTCTTTCCCTCGATTTTGCTATACTCCAACCTTGAAGTGGCTTTGATTGTGCGGCAGTGTATCAAATGTTGCAACGTAGTAAATATGCTGATAAACATGTGAGTTATTCAAATCGTTTGTTACATATACTTGTATATATCTCAAAAAATTTGAGTCACTTAAATCTGCGAGCACATGCCCCGACTATGATTCATTTATTTTTGTTGTCTCGGGCGGAATGTGTTTTCAAGTGGCTGTGGTTACTTTATACCACAAAACTGTTGTCAACGTTGCCAAAATAACGAAGAAAAAAAATAGCAACAATGTTGTGACATAAAAGCAGACGATGTTTAGGTCAGCTCAGCACAACATAAGGACATCCACAAATGAGCACACATCGACTCGTCTGTATGGCACACGCATTCGTCCAGTTTCAATGTGATGCTTATCAGCTGCAAATAAAATCATTTTCTGACATATAGAGCAACACTTTAACTTGGCACAAGTGAAAATATGTGACTAAAGTACTAACAACCAAATAAAAATAATGTTAGTAGGTTAAAGTGTAATAACAATATTTATAAATTACAAATTGTGCCATTGTCACAGCTGCATGGATCGTTTTAGCACATTTGTTAATGATTTAGAAATACGTCGCTGTGAAATTTATGCTTTCTGAAGTATTAATCAAATTAAGAAATTATTCGTATACTAATAAAAAGAACAAAAACATATTCAACTATTAATACATATACTATATTCTCCTATATTGAAAATATCTAAATCTTGAATAAATCTACAATTTTTTTAAAATTCGCTAACTGGATCAAAAAAAAGAATATTCTTTTACATTTTGAAACCTTTTGACGATTCTATGTACTATTTGGATTTGATGACAAAAATAATGTAAAAATATAATTTTTATATTGTAACTTCAAAATTATGGTTTAATAAATTTGGCATTCAAGTAGTCTCCATTCATTTTAGCCACATCAACTTCCCTTTATAATAGCTTAAATGTCAAATTTGATCAACAATTCTTGCAAAAAAATCTCTATGAATTATATAGGTCTAAATAAATTTTGTGTTGCAATGCAAAATGATGAAAAAAAAAAAATTATTTATATTCCAATACTTTATTTATCAACAATAATTTTGCAATTAATTTAAATTTAAGTTGGGTTCTTGAAACACTTAATCCAATTGCATGCACTTAATCCAACAACAGCAACAATGCCAAATAGCAGCGTACAATAATAACATCAACTACTCCTACTCTGGCAACTAATAAACACAGCGAACAGAGCAGCGCAGGCCAAGTAGTGTAGAGCAGAGCAGAGCAGAGCTGAGATTCAAGTACGCAGTTTTTGGCGCACATAAATTCTTATCCTGTTTATGCATGCGTCATTGATAAATGCGTCGGGCAATGACAAACTGCAAGAAGACAAACTGGCGCAGAGCTGCAGATTACAGTGGGGAGGTGGGGGGGAATAGACAAAAAGAGTTGCCAGTAGTTTACAGAAAATAGTTATATGCAGTAGTGAAATATACGAAAGATGGAAATGAAGTCGAACATGACCGCACGTACAAATGCAAAATGCATAAGTAAAATGTGCAAAACTATTTGTCTCAGTGTAAGCATTAAATTGACAAAATACCAACACACAACTGCAATGTTAACAATAAAAGCAACAACAAATACACAAACAACACCAACACAGCAGCAACAGAAGCAGCGACAACAACGACATCAGCTTCAACTACAACAAGCCACAAAAAAAGGACATTCCTCAGAGCGAACGCTATATTTTATATTTTACATTCTTATCGCAAACTCTCACTCAACCATTCAGCAGCGGAGTTATGGCGAGAAGCGAGCGGGCGCGGGGCGTACGAGCAAGGCAAGCAACAAAAACCACCAAAAGGAATCAACTCGCCGAAGCTGATAACACCCGCGCTAATGGGACCAAACAAAGGCATATGAACAGGAGCAAGCGGGCATGCCAGCGACAAGTATGAGGACGATACAGCACAGCACAGCATAGCATATCATAGCACGGCACAGAACCAAACCAAACCAAACCAAACCAAACCAAACCAAACCAAACCAAACCACACGAAACCAAATGAAACTGAACTGAGCCGAACCGAACAGAACGGAACAGTGTAAGCAACTGGCACGACACTGAACAGCAACAAGGACGAACTGTATGAAACATAACGAAACGAGGACAACTAGCGAGCTGCTAGTGTACAGACTGTGCGAGAGAGTGAGTGTGTGCGGTAGGATACCAGGAGCAAGCGGGTGAGGAAGTAAAAATGCGCGCGACTGGCGCAAAACGCTTATCTATGGCCATCAATCAGGCGTGGAGCGATAAGCAAAAAGATTTTAAATGGAGTGTACAGGCGAGCGAGAACTAGCAACGACCAAAACGAACGATGAGTAAACGTGTGTGTGTGTGTGTGTGTTTTTGTGTGAGTTTGTGTGTGCCTGCCAGTGAGTGTGTGTGTATATGGACTGTGGGGTGTGTCCGTTGTTAGTGCGCTTGTTGTGGGTGGTATTCAGTCAGTCACACAGTCAGTCACTCAGTTGGCGAAAGAGATAAGCGATGAATGCAATCGGAAAGAAGGGGTTACAGCCGTGTCTACATGCCACCGTCATGACGTCTGTCGTGTCTGTCTGCCTTACTTGTCTGTCGTGTCTGTCCCTGCCGCTCTCTGACACTCTTTGTGCTCAAGGTGGGCAACAGCCAGCAGCAGTGGCCGCCGTTAGCCGTTGACTCCGGCTCTGGCAAATGGCACAGGCTTGGCACGTTGGTCGGTGGTTTTTTTGGTTTGCCGTAGATAGTTTGAGTTGGGCGCATGTTGGCAGCAGAAAAGTTTTGTTTTTCATTTTCGCATTTTTTCCAAATGACAACAAACCATGATAATGATGATGATGACGATTTATAGTTGAAAATTTTCACTTTGCTATTGTCGCGTTATCAACGGCGTGCACTGAAACTCATACACATGCTCTTTCGCCGTGCACACATACAATCACACAGACAAAAGTCACTTATCAGCACATCACACAAGGATTCAACGCCGTGCTCATGCACACCTTAAATGGTTCAGTAATGCAGTGCCAATGATGGCGACCAAGGTAAAGTAGGAAAGTGGGAGGAATAAGGTGCGCAGGCATAATTGAATAATTATGCAAAGTTTATAAAAACTAAATAAATTTAATAAAGTCACTTATTATTACTAAAGCGTGGTCGTTGATGATTTATTGTTAAGAATGTTAAGTTGTTGCTTATGCCAAGAAATGTAATGTAAAACAGGCAAATAAGACAAAGTCAAGATTATTCCCGTTTATAAGTTCAAATTGTATCACTTAATAAAATAAGTTTGTGTACTACAATTTATTGTGAGTCTCGGTTCCTGGCTTAACCCTTGCCCTTTAAAATTAATAGGCTTAGCGGCACAGAAAATTGGGCACAACGGTAGCTAGCTGTGACATTCAAACTTAATTAATTTAAGTCATATCATAATATTTGCAATATCCAGGCAAACTGTCAAACGTGCTTAAGCCAAAGCTAAACCAAAGTCATAGCCATTGGCAAAGCGAACGCAAATGAACTCGCAGGACTCCCAGTAGACGGATTCACATGATAAGACTGAAAGCTCAAACATTCGGTAACTAAATGCTGCAGCTGCTAAAAACTCGTGCTGTTTTGTATAGGGCAACAACGCCCACTGTTAGTTTTGGTTGTTGTTGGTGGTATGAATCCAACATTCGAATGTTGGTATTTGTTGTTGTTGCTGTTGCTGTTGCCTTTGTATTGCTTATCAGAGGAAAATGTGCCAAGCTATTCATTTCTCTTGGCGATATGCTAAAACTGATAAGTAAAGGCAGTCGTACGAGTCGCACAACAACAACAACAACAACACAGCACTATTTAAGCGTAGAAGTAGTGCGCATAGGTCTGTCCGTCTGTCTGCCTGCTTGCCTACCAGAGTGTACGTTTCTGCTATCAGGAGCTTTGGCAAAAGGATAATAAAAGTAGTAGCGCATCGAACGTATTTGTGTGTGTGTGTATGTGTGCGCGCTCAGACGAAAAATATTTAACAAAAATACTCTCACAGCCCGTTTGCCTGTTATTTTCTTTTTGCTTTCGCATAGGAACATTTTGGCGCACCTATGCAACTATATTCGCACTCGTACTCCCATTCCCACTCCCACTCGGAGTAAGATACAATATACTCGCAGGCTGTTGTGTGTCGCACGCGTGTGTTTACAGAGTAACATGGATTTGTGTGTGTGTGCATGTGGATAAGGATAACAGGCACGCAGCATATACGAGCAAAGCATTGACAGTTGCTCCAACCCCGGCTGAAACAAGAAACGCACTTGCAGCGCTGTGCCAGCCGGGAAATACTGCTGAAAATTGGCTTGCACTTGTGTTTACGTTTGATAAGCGTCTTTTGCAGCATTGGAAAAAAGAATTAAGTATTGGGCGCGCATAAAGGTGTGCAGGCGACTTCAAAAGTGTCTAATACGAGTAAGTCGTACTATACTCAATACGAAGCAGGTGTGCAACATATTGATTTTTTTTTATTTTTTTTATGTATATTGCTATTCGATAAACTACTGATTCTTATAGCAATAAAACTCACACCACATTAATATCAAGCTGAACTAAACTTTGATTTGAATAAAAGAGAGAAATAATTTTTCGCACGCTTTAACCACGCAGGCAATAAAAACACCAAATTACTGACTACCAATAAAAAGATCTGTTTTGATGTAAAGGTCGCATTCGTAATTGTCTTAAGAATAAATACTGAAACTACACATTTTATGTATTTAACTGACAATTTTTCTCATAACCTGATTATTCTTAATATAGAATGCCGCATCTACTCCTATATATACAATGGCTTTTAGTTTTCAAAATTACCATAAAGAATTTGATTTCATTCACAATTTAAAATGTTTTCTTTACTAAGCGCCGCCATCAGATAAACAATTTGCAAATTAAGCTTTACAAGTGCATCTCATATAAATAATCTCAAATCACGTGCTTCGAGGCAAACATAAATTTCCAAATAAAAAAAAGAAGACAATACATTTAACAGAAACAATGATATTGAGATAACGTAATCTAAGCAAACACGTGCAATGTACTTGCAAAAGCAGAGTCACAACAACAACCACAACAAAAGCAACAATAATCGATTAAAGTAAAAAAGCAACAATAACACCAATCTCATACAACATAAACAATACTTTATGTGTAATTCTCGCACGAAAACTGCACAAACCCAGCATCAAAAATAGCAACAACAGCAACACACATGTTGCCATGTATAAGCAACTATAACAATCGTATAGAGCAAGATTAAAATGAAATAATAGTATATACAAATACATATGTATTAAAAAAACAAAAATCAGAGTCATACGTGCTCTTGGCATGATTGATTGGCGCTTACTCGTATGTGCTTCAGCACAAACGATTTGACCACACCATGGCAGATACACTTCTATCTATCACTACGGCTACGGCTGCGGCTACTGCATTGACATTGGCATGCAGCATGCACACTGCGAGTGAGCAGCGTAGTAGAACGCAATTAAGCGCGAAACAAATTAATTATCGCCAAAGCAGCCAAAAGCCAATTGCCATCTGCCACCAACTGCAGCCAACTGCTGGCAACTGTTTGTGCATTTCCTGCAGCAACTGGCATAGTAGTTTTTTAATACTTAAATAAAAATTAAAGCATGCAATGCATCTTCATAAAATTCCGCAAGTGTCAGGCTACCATATTTACCATTAGCATACCAACTCACGCCACCCCAGGCCAACCCAGGCCACCTTGACGCCACAATATGCCAATGCAAACGTGCACACGCAGCCGCCAGATGTCAAAGTGACGTCAGGCATTTTTTGCCGCGCGTTTAGTTTGCGTTTTGTGCGCGATTTTTATCACAATACCACAAAAACCAAAACAAGCAAAAGCGGTACACAAGTATGCACAACAACAAAAAATTGAGTAAACTAATCGCAATCGATTATTTTTTGGACTATTGCCATTTTTATGTGTGTCCGGATTTTAGCGTTTTTTTTGTCTTTTTTTTTAATTTTTTTTTTTTTAATGATGATTGCCTTTGATTGATAACATACTTTTTTCTTTTTGCTTGTCGTTTTTATATTCGAGTTTTTGTCTTTTGCTTTATTGTTGCTGTATGACGGCATGTACAAAATTTTGACCCACAAATGTGCTTTAATCGCCCATTGGCGTCAGCGTCGGCATCGGCATCGGCTTCGTTGACTTTGACAGCACACAGTGATGCCAATTGCTGATATGCCTGATGGATTCTTTGATGATAAGTCATGCCATATTAATGCTTGAATAATTTATTTATTTATTTTTCATTTCGAATCGGGATTTTGGGTTTGCGGCTTTTCGTTTTCTATTTGCCTGTGCAAAGTACAGTGGACTATTTCTCATAAACGCCACCAATTAATGCGCATTCATAAAGCATATTTGCATTTTAGTTACATACCAATTTTGTATTAACATTTTTCCGGTCACTCTTAAATGCTGCAATAAAGCTAAACAGATTTCATATAAATTTTAGGTGTGTCTGAGTACGATTTATTTATTTATTTATGTATAACTTATATGCATTTTAATAAAGGCGAATATCACTTTATCGATGACGCTCTTGACGTTCGTATTAGCAATGTCGGTCGGTTGCGGCGGTGGTGGTCTTGATACAGCTAAGCGCGCTGCTCAGAGCAAACGAAGTCATAAACTTCTTGGCTGCTTTATTACAGTAGACCCGATTCGCGCAGACACATTTCGAGCTTTGGCAACGATACAGCCTGGCAGTCATTTACTTGCGTATCTGCGTCAACATCTTTAAAAGCCAAATATACGTTATCATGAATTGAATCGCATTTTTAGTGCCTGAGTTTGATATTCGCATTTTATGGCAGTTGCGTTCAGGTTAGTGCAGGCAGACGACTTGCAGGCGGGCAGGCCGGCAGGCAGGTAGGTAGGTAGGTATATAGATTGTTTATTCACAAGCAGCAGGATAATGCCAATGAAATGTTTGCCAATAAAACGTAGAAAAAAAACGACAACTTCTTTTTATAGACGCAAACACGGCTCAACCAACGCATTTCATGTGTTGGCCTTATCAATCAATCTTAATTAATCACAAGCAAAAATCGCCAAATGAAACCAGAGCACTGACGGAGGGGAGTACCGAGAAAAACGCAAAGTCAGGTAAGGTGCGTTAGTAGCCAAACTTTACACGTCAGCAAAAAAAAGGTAATCTATAGGAAACTCGACTGAATTTAGACGCAGGCACAAGCAAAGACAGAGGCGCGAAAACGCTTATAGCCGTGTAGCGTAGCAACATAGCATGGCAAAGGTATGGCGAGAGAGGTGTGCGGAGAAAGTGCGCGCACAGGCAGCGGCCGCCAAAGTTTGACTTTGCGCTAAACAGTAAGTAAATGTTTGAAATTATTGTTCGATTTATCATGGCCAGTATATTTGTGCGTTACGACATGCAACATTGCACTGAGAGAAAATATATAGCATAATTTCTAACAATAATAAATTTCTAGATATTAAAACATTCCAATTGCATAATAACTTTAAAATGATATACATAATTACGTTTGTAAATATTCCAAAAGATTTTCCTGACACTTTTATACATGTAACTCAGAAAATTAAAAAAAAATAAAAATTATGAACATAAGATATTTAAAAAATTCGTTATACACTTATATACTTATTACAATTTCTATAATAATTCCACTTCGCAAATTGATTTTAATTTTCAGTGTACGTGTACATAGAACTAATGTCCGTGCTAGATTTCTGACTGGCAGGAAAAGTTTCACAAAATGGGAGCGCGCGCTAATATATCGATTTGCTTAACTCGAAGCGCAAAAGTACGAGCCAACTACTAAGCCAACTTTAAACGAAAAAGGCCATGTAAGTAAAGAAGTCAGTCAGTCGGACAGCAATAGTACGAAGTTGTGCACCACACAGAAGACATAAAGGAAGGTATGCAATTGTACAGCCGAAGCCACAGCAGCAGCAGCAGCAGCAACGGCAACCGGCAGCCGGCAGTGTCGGCAATCGACGGTGGTTATCAGGCGCTTGGCGACACAGCGACGACCTCGCCTAAAGCGTCTGCTGACACCCGTTATCGTTGGCGATAATGAAGACGCCAGCCCAAGCGCGGTACAAACGACATCAAAGGGTTCGACTTACGACAACGAAGAACGACGATGACGATGAGTTCCGTTTTGTCGTGAGGCTTTCATTAGTCGACGACGGCTGACTTCGGTGTGGTTGCTGTTATTGTTGTTGTTCTTGTTATTGCCTCTGTTGTTGTAACGGTTGACCAAGCGGCTAAAGGGCTAAATGCGCGCCACCAAGAGTTCGCAAAGTCAATGACTTATACTAGAACTTGGCCAAGCAACCAAGCATTCACAGCCAGCTAACCACCAAAGTGACTTCTTATTAATTTAGTTAAATAATCCAGTCAGACTCTTGACGGGAGGCGAGCACGGGGTAGCCATTGTCCGCATGCTCACTTATCCACACGGTTTAGTTCGCTTTGACTACGATTTATCAAGAAAACATTTCCAAACAGTCCGAGAAACGTTCGTTTATTATAATGATTTATGAAAATGCAACTATCCAATCTTCATTCACTGGCGCCGTCACTATTAGCCAATGCCACTTGGTGTGCCACTTAGGCATAAGAAAAAAAAAGAAAACACTCCAAATTAAACTCCACACAAAATGATGAATCAATGCATTCATATTTACTTAATTGTATAATTAATTACTATTTAGGCTAATATTCTGTTTACATTCGCTGCTGGCTGTGCTTTTGAAGTTTAGCCTAATCAGTTCGGGTTTGGCTTTTGGTTGCTTTGGCCACATGCGTTTTCTTTTGTCAGTGCCGCCAACGCCGCCATCAATGCGGCCGAGCAATGATTGATTGATTATGTGATAGCTGCGACAAATTTTCCTTTTTACGATTTGTATTTTATTTGTTTAAATCAATGATTAATAAAACAAACAAAACGCATGGAAAATGTTGGTGTTAACTCTTATTTGTTGTATTGTGCTCTGCTGTGCTGTGTTGTGTCCGCGACGTGTGGGTGCGACGAATAATTTAGGGTGACCGTCGTTGTTGGTGGTCGCTTCTAGTGTTAAGATTTTGTGTTTATTGGAAGCGTCAATTAATGTTAGATAAAAATATCATGTTGGTGCCTTCAAAAATATAAGTATATAGTGAAAAAGGAATAATATGTTGACTTTCTTTGTGAAAATTCTGTTCTAGGATTTATGGGTTATATTTCAAAAAATGGTCCGAAGCTAAGTAAGATTCGAAATAAATTAAAAAAAAATAAAAGTATTTTTTAATAAAGCTTTTTTAATTGAAACAAATCAAAATATGTAACAGAAATTCAATTATATATACATACATATCTGTTTACAGTGGACTCCAACAAGCTGGAATCGCAAATATTCAGAAATTAGAGTTGCCCGTGGAATCAAGTCTACTATATAATTATACATTTATTTTGTTATACATTTTTACATACAGTAAATTTTTGGAGAAACATTTTAATTTTGCTTAGTTGCTTTCTTTCAATATAAATTTTTGAATGAGTCAATGATTTCTTGATTTTCAAATATTAATGAACAATATTATTGAATGAAAAGGTTATTGGTAAAGTTTGCACATTAAACCAGATATAATATACAATTTGATTTAAGCTTATATTTGTATGAAACTGATATAACTTACAGTCGAGTGTCTGTTAAATGTAATAAAAACTTATTTTACTGTATATTTAATAATCCAAATTGTGTGCTCAGCTAATTTCGGAGAACATAAAAACGGAGCCAAGACCATAAGGAACCGTAGCAAAAGGCAATGTCACACGCACACAAACAATGACAAGTAACAGCTCAAAAGTGAACGATATTTTTGATGATGCTAGCGAAATTTAAGGAGTTCTTAAAACAAAAGGCATAGTGAAGCAAATACTGAGCATTGTTAAATATACATCAGACGTAGCTGTGGCGAATGTGGGCGACATGTAATGGTGACTGGTGGCGACCGAATGTTTTGCGATATGGTAGAAAATATTAAAATAAAATATTTTTCGTAACGCTTATCACGAATGAAAAATCTCATTTAACTGCTTTTTGCACTGCTTATCAGTGTATAACACAAGAGCGCACAGCAGCAGGAAAATGTGCACAAGTTTAAGTAGAGGCAACAAATTAAAATAAGCTAACAAAAAATATGTATAGATAAAAAAAAACAAGAAAATAATGTACGTAAACGTTGAACGACTAACGGCAAAGGGAACTTGCTCAAAATGGGGCATATTACTATATAAAAGCAGTAGAACAAATTGGTAGCAACTAGGCTGTGTGCCGATCCTATTAGATTGGATTGCTGCAAGGACATTCACAAAATTAAATATAAATATGTATATAAAAACCATACACAACAAGTGCAAGGCGAATGACGGCATATCTTCTTCTTCTTTTTTTTTATCCCCATAACACTGCATATATTTTTTATTGGTGTTTGTTTTTGTTGAGATTCGTGTATGCTATTTAGCAGGCGCACAGCAAACAGAACACACCGAGAAAGCCAACAAGCAAGCAATGTATGAACATCAACGACTAAACAAGCAACCCAATTGGCAAAAAACAAAAACAACAGTAACGAAATAAAAAAGCAATAGCAAACAAAGTAGCAAGTTTGCGCTATGGAAAAAAAGACAGGCAAATAAAAACAAGAAAAACAATACCAACAGTGACGATGACGAACGCAATAATCAAAAAATATGAACAAACAACAACAACGGCCTCAACGTAGAATCCAAGTACAAATAAAAAAACACACAAGCAACCACAGTAGCATTAATACATAACAAGAAAAAAACAATAACAAAAAGTCTTACAAAAACAAACAAAAGCAAACCAAAACAAAAACAGCAGCTGCTCGGAGAGCGTGGCAAACAAATGCCGACTCACAAATGAGCGCATCACACCAGAGAGACCCATGATGAGTGTGAGTGAGCGTAAACCGCAAAGAGAAGTAGTTGCAAATATTACGCATACGCACAAATATGCAAAAACAAACGTTTGCTTAAGCAAAAAGAAAACTAAAAACATTGAAAGAAAACAAAAATCTAACAGCAATAACAACAACAAACAACTGTTGTTATCCTTCGTATGCATACACACAAAAAGACAAACAAAAATATAGAAACGAAAAGAGAATGATTTGCCGAGAGCAAATTCGTTCTTTTCTTTGTTTTATGCGACACAAAACTCGCATGCACTTCGTCAGTTTTAGCTATCAGTCGCTTTAACTTGCCATGCCACTGTGCTCCCTTCCACTTCTCTCTTTTTCAAGTTCTCTTACGCTCGCTACATATTATGTAGCGCATGTATGTCGCTCAGCCGAGTGTCCTGTGTCATTGATAAGCATTATTTCGTCTACGTAAGCAGCTGATAAATCATTCCCACATACATTTGCGGCTTTTCTATGTTGCCGTTAGTGTTGTTGTTGTATCTCTACTTCTATTTCAGCTTGTGCGACTATTGTGATAAGAAAACATGCGCATATCCGCTTGCAATTGAATAGGTTCTTGATTGAAATGTAAGTGTTACCATTTAACTTACAGTTATTAAATATGGCAATGTGCATGTTGCGATTTACTTGTTGAAAAAAGTTTAAAGTTTAATGTCCTATTATTTACTAGCAAATATAAATATGAAAAGGTTTCCATAATCTTGCTTTTTTATTAAGGACCACCTAAGTAACTTTGGGCAAGAATATAAGTAATTTTGTATACCTTTTGGTATTTTATTAGATAATTATATTTATAATTTTATATTACGTTTTTTGTAGAGGAGTATATATATATACATATTTATGGCTTACTGTTCGAATTTGTAGTATGGAGTGGTCGTTCGAATCAATACCTAAGTAGAGTGTGGAAATAGTAATTCTTACATAATAGAAAAAGCGAAATCAATGTACGTGAATAAATCTGGAAAAATTGTTCGATTTAATAAAAATATTATTTATACTATAAATGTTCAAGGTTCAAGATCATCTAGACGATGCGTCAGCAAACAGCTAATATTTGTTAAACCAAATTTTAAAAATCAGAAAATAGTTATCCTGACTTTTATGCATATGCCAGAAAAACATGCATGCATATACAATTACATAATTTACACTATATGCAAGCACAATTCTTATCTATAGTTTTTTTTTATCCCTAAAGGAAACTGCCAACGAACTTACGTACCACAACAACAAACATAACAGTAACAAACCTAATACCTACAAAATTCTAAAATATATTACTCTTATCTGCACCACACTCGCTGCTCTGCGTGCATTTATTTTGAAAGCGAAAATTTTATGAAACGTAAAACTTAAGATATCCTCATAGCGAACAACAAGAGGAAGAAGAAAATGCTGTTGATGAAGGCACAACAAGCAAAGCAATAATACCAACAACGAAACGGTGCAACAACTTAAGCAAGCAAGACATGTATCATTATTAAAATACTCCCCCTGCTCGCCCAGTCCATCCTGCTCGCCTGTCCGTACCATACTTGGTTAGTTTTTGTGTGCAAGCGAATGATACATTTTAATGTGAATCTAGATAGTGCAGATTACTGTAAAAAGGAAACAAAATTCTGTGCACTCACACAAGAAGCAGCGAACGAGTCAGATAAGAAAATATTAAACGCCGTTGGTGCGTTTATCTGGCATCCAAAGGATGCAAAACGTTGCAAAGGATGCAGCAAGCAGCAACAGCAGCTGGAGCAGTGAGACTGGAAGCCACCAAAGTAGTGCTAAAGAATATTGTTGCAATGACTTGAATATTGCATTAAGCGGCGCGTAAGTAAAATTCAAACATACACACACATACGCAACAACAAGCACACATGCTCGCAATGTTCATATCCTGCGCACAGCAATAAAGACGCCGTCGTCGACATCGTCTTGTGTGCATCACTAGCTTAACGTCGTGTCGTAAGTTTTGCGGCGCTTGTATACAGTTGCATATTTTCGCATACCCTTAGAGATAGACAGGGATGGCGAGTGTTTGTGTGTGCATGTGTTAATATGTTCATCATATGCAGCGTTGCTTGCTATCTGCCAACTGCTTCTATGTGACGTGTAAAAGTGCAACGCGTGATTTCCGATCTACAAACTCGAGCTGAGTCGAGGCAAACGCAAAGTGCTGGCAAGCAACTGATAATATGCAAGCGACATAAGTTTTCAAATTCTAACTTGATTTTGCTTAAAAAAATTATTTTTATATTTTAAATTTTATACGAAGCATAAAGTCGAAGTAGTTGCGACCACCATTTGTTGAAATAATAATACAAACCGTATATTTGTTGAAAATCAATTAGAGTTTTATAAGCATGAGTTACCTTCCAGCTTTTGGCACAGCTTATGCAAACATACCTGAAAAAAATAGTGTAATATCTAGATAAATAAAAACACAACTAAATTGTTAAATAAAGCAAAAAATAAGTTTATGTAGGTAGAACAGAAATGGAAATGCCTTCATATTTTGCTTCCAAGGTCAGTTACCAACAAAGACCTACTACAGCTAAATCTCCATGCCAAGATCCTTACCCTCAATGAAACTGAATAAGAGGTTTGCTAATTTGTACGAGATTTTTGATATCTTTTGTCACTTTCCGGCTACTTAAGACGCATCCCTCTTCACATGCCAATTGATAAATCTTCGCAGACATATATAAAATATTATTTAAAAAATATGCGCAAAAACACTTTAAATAGGAATTTATTTCTATTAAAATCGTCAGAATGTTAACATTTTTTGCTATTTATTATTTTCAGTTTTATTTTTAAAACATTTGCTCTTCGCGTTGCATAAGCAGGGTATAAACCCAAACTATTGCAATGTAAATGACTGTGTTTTCCATTGTTTACACGCATATTTCATTATAAATATTATTTACAATATTTAGCGCAAGTGTTAACACAAATGGACCTCGATTGATGGCGGAAATACTAATGCACTGTGCATAAAACCGCAACAATAAGCACAGTGTGCTGAATCATGAAAATATGTAACGAGAATAAAACACGTCTAAATAAAAGTAATCCATTGATGATGCATGCAATTGCTTCGTGAATATGTATTATATAATAATAAAATAAACAAATTGACATTATTAGAACGCGTATGAATGCCGCAAATGTGCAACTCGTACCACTGTGTGCCCCAAACACACTTCATCATTTACTCTTGTTGTACTAACAAAGCAAAAATATTGTATAATTACTGATATTTATCAAATAAATATTTAAATTAAAATTAAGCAACAAGCATTATGGAATCAAATTGCAATTTAGGTAATCACAAATGGAGAACTTTAGTTGTATGTTAGTAGTAAATGAATTTTAGTAGAATCAGAGAATAAAGGCTCGTTAAGTTAAATGCGAGCGCTGACAGGCAAATTGTTTATTTGCACACAGTAAGAAAAATTGGATTAGTTGAAAGGTTTGCAGTAAGCCCGTGTGATAAAAATTTCATTCATTCATTTGGCTGTTGCATAGTGGACTGCAGGCATATTGCACACATGCATAAGCCAAATTGAAGAAAAATACGCTGCAATTAAACTCGCTGATGTGTGAACTTAAAAATGCGATAATATTGACGCCAATTTCAATTTCGCATACAACGTAAGTCGGAGGCACAACTCATCAAATAATAATAAAACAAAAAAAAATAATTTTTTTTAAATCACAAAAAATGCAAGTAGCGAAACATGCGCAACAGCACCTTTTGTGTCAGTTGATTGTCAACATGTTGCCTGAATGCAAAGGCTGCAAAATAAAATAATCAAAGAAAAACAAACAAACCAAGCAAGCAAGCAACCAACCAACAAACAAATGAACAACAACATGGAGAAAATTAAAACTCAACAACAATATCATTGTCGACAGCAACATCGTCATCATCATCAGCCTCAGCCTCAGCCTCAACCGCAGCCAAAGCCGGAGCAGTTGCAGCAGTAGCAGTTGTAACAAAAAACGTAAAAAAATAGAAAAGAGAAATAAAACAGTAACAATAACGAACGGGCAGCTTGAGCAAGATAGCGATAGAGCGCATGGCTGTAAACTGCAAAATTGAAATAAAATAAAAACGAGGTATGAAAACGAAATGAAATGCGATGCAATGCGCTGATTGTTTAACTGAAATCAATTTTCAACAACTTTTGCCGTTTTGTGGTTATTTCTTTGCTCGTTTTCTGTTTGCCTTTTTCTTTTTTTGTTGTTGTTTTTAGCACATGCAACGTGACGTATGAGTAATGTAATGTAAGCATCTGTTATAATTACACATACGCCACGTATCTAGCTAAGATATATTGCAGCACCATTTATATTTGAAATCATCTCATTTTTCAGCCGATAAGCACGCTCAATAACAGTTGATTGCTCTACCTAAGTGCCACTGAATGGCGTTTAAAATACACAGAGAAAAATACCACAGCTGAATTTATAAATTTTAGATAATTGCTAAATTTTGATATAATTTTCTACAGCGACGCTAATAAACTTTTTGGTTCGAGTTTAATTATTTATCTAAATTAGCTTAATAGTGTGAAGCTGTTTACTTGCAAACTAACAAGTGTCATGGTAAAAATGAAAAATAACATCGAGTGTTTAAAAAATAAAGTTAATTAAAAATTAAGTTAATAATTCATCTTTATCAATTTTTAATAGTGTAAAAATCGTTTTTCCTGTTATTGGCCACATAGACTTACTTAGTGTAAAGTTTGTTCAGTAGTTTGCATTTATTGTCTATCTGACTCTAATTGCTATCTGGTTTTATTTGGTTTGACCAATAAAAACAATCCTAAATAATTAAAAGAACAAAACTGAATGAAGGACGCAAAAAAAAAATATGTATATATATATTTCTAAGCAAAGCAAAATATAGCATTACCAGCAACAATCAATTCATCCAATGTTTTATTTTAATTAACTGTTACACAGTTAAAAGACAAAAAATATCTGATTAAAAGTTGAAGTTTTTTTTCAGTGCAACAAAAGAGCAGCCAATCAATAATGGAAATTGATCGAACTAGATGCGACCGACGGCAATAAAAATCTGCAGGAACGCTTCTAGCCAAATGTCGCCTATAAAAGCTATCGCCAATACACACACAATATACACATACAACACACGAACAAGTATGCTGGCGCTTATGTGTGTAGGTTTTATTATCACCTGCAAGCACAACCACAACGAAAACATTTAAAAGCAAATGCCATGCCAAGAGATGTGGTGCACATAAAGTGCCTAAACAGAAAATAACAAAACAACCACACACAAATGCAAAAACAACAAGCAGCATATGAGTTTTGTAGTGCAGCTTAAGCAACTGCTAAGCAACGACTTAAACGATTGCGATGGCTATAGCTGCTGCAGCCACAGCCACAGCCACAGCCACAGCAGCAACGGCGACGACGGCGACAACGAAGAAACCAACGCGATAATACAAGATAAGTTGCCCCAACCGCGCGTTGTGTTAACAGCAATAACAACAACAACAAAAGCAACAACATAACCAGCAGCAGCGGTAGTCGCACTTAAAAGAAGAAAAAAACTGGAAAAAAAGCGAAAAAGAAACGCAAAAACGAATTAAAAAAAGAAAACCAGATATGGGCGGCGCCATAACCAATGCTCCGCAGCAACCAATCAGCGCTTTGCCATGTTGTCAGGCATTTTGCCTGTTGTTGTACTTGCTGTTACAGTTGTTGTTGTATATGGTTTGCAACAAGATGCGATGCCTGTGCAGATATATTAAGTGCAACACTATTGTGGGTGCAAGTGTTGCAAAAATCAAAAAAGAAAACAACAAATATGTAATTCAAAATGGTTGCAAATAAATCGAAAAACTTGCAATCGATTTTCTTAAGCAATCACCTAAAATTTACTAAGCTAGCTTACAGTTGCCAACGTATTAATACGAGTAAGGACTTTAGCATTCCCAGAATTTTATGCAAATCTTTGTTTCCACCTACTGGCTGCATTTCCTTGAGCTGTCATAAGAACAGGAAGCAGCACATACAGCATTGCATCCTTAGGCTGATGTTTCGTTTGCTCCGATAGGCTGTGGCGCACAGACACAACTGTAAAGTGCCTTTACACATACATATTTTAAACAGGTTTACCCCGTTAGGGTAGGCAGGGTGCGACGCGCTTGAATATGAACTAAGTTTTGGTTTGTGCTTTATCTGCACTTGTGGCGTTGATGTGTGGCGACTGATACTCGCATTGGACATGCATACATGCAAACGCTTGGTGGTGAGTGCACCTTAAAGAGTTGACGTCATCTCAGCTCCTGTTGTGAGAGCTGCCACAAATGTGGCAAGTTATCGTGTCAGCAAATCAGACATAACAAAAAGTTGTATAAAAATGCAACTTGCTATGCGACAATGGATGTGCCTTGGCTTGTCTTATAGACGGTAGCAAAGAGATATTCAGAGATGCGTGTTGGAGTAGACTAGGCGAACGCTGCACTTAAGTGGTAACAAGTCATTTCTTTGGAATGATTACACGTTTAGTAGTTTAGTTGCGATTTACACTAATTTATTATGAAACACGTAACAAGTCTACAAACATCTTAAAGTCGAAAAAAAAGAATTCATTCTCTTTTACATTTAGATTTGTCATTTGAATATAGCCACTGAATCCGTATCGCCTATTTAAATTCATAGTGTCTCATCTAGTTTAGTTGAATATTAAAAAGCTTTCACTTTAATGAAAAATGCGCAAGTTTCACATTTAGCAAATCTACCATATTTATCAGTTTCTACACACAAAGATCTGATCATCTTTACCATCATATATCTGTTGGCTTATTATAATGCCACCCATCCACACGATTTCATTAATTGATTATCAATCTAAATGCTCTCAAGTGTTTGTATAATTTCACTAAAATCAAAAGAAAAAATGAAATCAATTTGAATGATTTTAAAAGCTACATATGCCGATAAACCCAGCTAAACCACTTAAAGCTATTGCATATGTTTAGATATGCGAAACTGATAATACGCGGCAGGCTATAAAAACCATAAGCAAAAATCACACCTAAAGCAACAAAATCAAAGCACTTAAATATATAAAACAGAATTCAAGCACTCATAAATAAAGCAGAAAAACAACACACAAACAAAAAAAAAATCGCAAACAATTAAAATGGAATTTCAAAACAATTTAATCTGAAGAGCAAATCTTGAAAAATATATTATCTGTTTGTATCACAAAAAATAGGTTACGATAGTTACACCGAGAGAAATCATACGCAAAATAAGAAGAATTATGTAAATTCGAAGCAACTTTCTTAATAAATACGTTTATACTTTGACAAGTTCATTGTCTTTATTGACAAGAAAGTCATCTATTTTAATGTTTTTCTTATTTTTTTTAATTGTAAATTTACTTGCTTAAATAAGTTTTTCTGTGCATATATTGCTTAAAACGGAAGTGGTTTTTTATACACCAAGTTACATTTAAAGGTAAACTCAAAGAGAAAAAAAATCAAATACAAATACGGATAATTTATTTATTAAAATACGAATATTGCTGTAAAATACTATATTTCAGGTAAATATACCGTTTTGTTTATTAATTTTTTTTTATTAAAAACTGTTTGAATTATTTGTTTTTTTTTCGGTGTAGCTCAGCTTTTTCAAAAATATTTTAGAAATTAGAAATTTATGGAAATCCCGCATAAAATCGCTTAACGCTTTCCATGCTATTGCGAGATAAGCTAAAAGCTTAAATAAAATAAATTGTTAATGCTTAGTAAAATATCGAAACGAGGATGGATGCCAGTTATTTGTGTTTTTTTTTTTCCTTTATTGTTTTTTTGGGCAAAATTACTAAAATTCACCTAAAACTTTAATATGTAATCATTACACAAAATAAATAAAATAAAATAAAATCCAAAAGTGAAGACCAACCAATTTAAACATAACAAAATATTATGCAAAACTCGACAACAATATTCAATGCGGTGCGATGCGATTTAAATGTATTATTTAAAATGAATGCGATAAAATCGCTTCGACACAAAAACAACTTGGCCAGTTTGTTTGCATGTCAATTAAAGTGATTCTATCTTGGCTGCCAGCTGTCAGCGTGCCGCAAAAAATACAAAAACAAAATAAAATTAAAACATATACCAAATACGAAAAACGACAAACGAAAGATCATAAAATGAAAAATTAACACAAACTTGACAAGTTTGGAACAGCAGACAGACGACGAATTTTTATTTTTGTTTATCCATACATTATATTTCAAAATAGGCAAAAAAAAGTGCTCTGGTTACGTATGAAAGCAAAGTGCAGTAACCTGTCAAGTACGCAAAACATTTGTTTATCCACAGTGAGGCAAAAAAAAAAAAAAAATAAGAGAAGCGCCTGCAGCAGCAACTTGCGTCAAAATCTCATCAGTCAGTGTCAACAAAAATGGCATTTTGTCAGTTTCCGGTGTACGATTCGGTTTCTGCAATTATGACTAACAGCATACAAACACACACACACACACATAGACATTTTTATGCATATTTACGAAATGTGCCAGTTGGAAAAAAGTATATGCATGTATTGAAATGTACTTATAAATATTTTTAAATATAACTGGTTGGCATGTTATCGCGCCGACTTATCTTTGTTTTTCCTGCTTTCATATTCATTCACAAAAACCACAACAGAAAAATATTTACGCCCTCAATTTATATGGAATGCGATAAATATTTTTATAGCTAACGATTTGTTTCATTTTTCGTTGTGCTTTTTGCTCTTGCCTTATTTGGACGCGTATTTGATAAAGACTATCATAAAAATTTTCAACAATGAAAAGAGTGTACAAAAAACATCAAGCCCAACATAGTAGAGCCAGCAACTCAATGCGCACAAAATGGCGCCGTTTGAGTTTTTGCTATTGGCGCAAATTCTTATCTAATCGTTAGTTCTGCAGTTGGCTGATAAGATAATGCCTTAAGCAATCAAAACACTGGATGATTATAAATGTTCCAGCATAGTCATAAACAAAACAAAAAAACACGTTACGGGACACATCATTCGTAGAAGATAAAGTTCATTACAGGCAGTGGCTGAAAAAATTAACGTATTAGAAAACAAATTTTTATGCCAGGCTTGGTCTTGATATTTAAAAAATGAAATATATGTAAGTATCAAAAAGTTTAAATGACTAAGAAATTTGTAACATCTAAGAAACCAAAATTTTGCGGAATTCCAGCTCAAACATGATTGAGCAAAGGTTGTTTGGTTAACATGTGAAATTAATGTACTACTGTGAACAAATTGAAAGGTGAAATTTAAATTTTTAATTTATTTTTTATTTTTTTAATTTAAATTTCCAGGGTTTTTCCAATCGATAATTTATTTCTTTCTGTAACTTGGTAGCACTGTTAGTCAGATGTGCGCAATTTCACGTCAAAATATTCATTAATGCTTGAGATACGCTTCGTTTTGTGAGTTGCTAAAAGTGAATTCTGCAATTTATACTCTCGCACGGCGCTGGTTCAAATCACCAATATCTGTCCGCAACCTGCTTATTCACCTGATGTGGCACCGTGTGACTTCTGGCTATTCAGCAAACTCAACCTGCTGCAGAGGCACCGTTTTGACTCGATTGAGATAACAAAAGCGAAATCGCAGAAGTTTCTGATAATCGTTTCTACCTATTTAATTGTTTAAGTTAATCATAATCAACAAAATGTTTCTCATTTGACTTTTGATACTTTGAACCTATTTAGTCAATTTCTCCCTTAAAGCTGTGTGGTTCGTCTCTTCGCTTTCTATAATGAGCAATTGGCGATAAACTTTTACCACAACGTCTTTACGCTTAAATTTTTTTTTTTATGTTTTTTTTAGCTTATAACATATAACTCAATCCAATTAATCGTCATATCATTCAATACTTCCTCTTTCGACATCTTTATATTTAAACTGACAGTTTCACTTTTCACGTAAGCAATAACTAAGCTAGTTAACCATTTTGAAATGATTTAAATGAGATCCAAGTTTTTTTTAAAACAAATTTTATAATAAAGTTACCTAATTGCCATTTCACATGCGACTTATTAATTAAAATACAAATGCAATCTCAGCATGTATATTACCAACAACAACATCATTTACAACAACACAAAGAAAAACAGTCAGGTAAGTCGTGATAATTGACAAGCAAATGTGTTGATGACATGAACAAAAGCGTATGAAAACAGTAAAATTGCTAACCGTTAACTTTTGAAGTTGCTAACTACTGCTTTCTACAACAATTACAACAACAAATGCAAAATTATAAAAGCGCAACTTTCAAAAAAAAAATCAAAACCAATGCGAAATCAACAAGGTGAAAGAAAACCATCAAGAAAATTATAAAAATCATGCACCGTGAAAATGGCAAAGAGCTGTTTATGTTTTTCTTTTCATTATTGGACTTTTACAAAATTTACAATAACACAAGCGACATAATCGCAACGGCAACAACAAATAGCAGACAACGTGCCCAATAAGGTTTGAAAATCCAATCAGCCACAAATAAAGGAGTAAGTCAAGCTAATACAGCCGGCGAAAAGCAGAAGAAAATCCCCAATGTAGAGAAGCAAAAGAAAATCACATCATCAATTTAATAAAGCTAAAAAATTATTTTAGTGCAATTCGCACCTCATAAATCACGAAACGTGTCTAATGCATACTACAACAAAAAGAAAAAGAAAAATAAGGCAACAAAAAAACAGTAAGCAGCACGAATATTGTCGGCTTACCGAGCAACAACAGCAATAGTGCTGCGGACAATAATAACAACAACAATAACACAGCTGAGAGGCAAGCAAGCAAGCAACCCAAACGCCCAACGCTGACTGACTGACTGACTACGTACATACCCCAACAATGCACACAGAAAACTAAGCCAGCCACAAGTAAAGCAAGTACAAAAGAAAAAATTAAAAAAAGAAATAATATGAAAAATCTCAGCTAGCACAACGAAAATCCCACAAAGTTTTTCGCGCGCTCTCTTTTACTCTCTCACACTATACGCTTGCGTCGCTGGTCCGCGCTGGCTAACATTTGCCAAACTCATTTGTTTGGCATCTGTGCGAGATTTCGTCGCATAGATGGTGTTTGGTAATACCCATACTTGGCATTATATTGTTCACCGTCATCAACGCTGGCATCGCCGCCACCACAAATTCTCATAAGGTACAAGATGCCAATGCCAATAAGCCAGCACTATCGTGCATACGTAGCAGACCAAGTCAGACCAGGCCAGACCCGAGTCAGGCCAAGCCACCAGACCGGCATTCAATCGTTTGCTGCCAACCTTATTGGCTGCAACATGAATAATGTTGCACGCTGTTCGCTGCTTGGCTGTGCTGGTGGCTTTGCTGCTACGTACAACTGCCACTTGAACCTTTTCTGCTGCTGCCCCCGCCAGTGCTTTGACTATGGCTATGGATATGGCTGTGGCTGCTTTGGCGGTTAGCGTTTGCTGATGATGGTCATCATGCGCTGATGCTGCTTGGACAGTAATTTGTTTGGCATTGATGTTGGCAATCGGATTAAGGAAATTGTGCACATAAGTTGTATTAGACGAATAGCTGTTTCATACATACATACATACATACAATACATACCAAACATACATTTATATGTACAGACGCGTTCGATATATACATATATATATGTACTCGCATTACTGTACTATGTAGCAGACAATACCGTGTCTTGTATGCCTTTGGCATGACATGTTTGTGCAGCTATTAATTGAAAATGTTTTTGCCTCTCTTGCTCCATGTGGTCGTACACTCGCACACCTTTGCATGGTAGTGTTACATTGTGCATGTGCGTACATGCATGAAAACCAGATTTTGCATAGCTTTCATTTGCTGTTAAGTGTGAAAAAATGGCGTTTATCACACTGTAAATATATACGCTCAACTTGTTTAACTTGACTTAATGAAGCCTAATTAATAGGCTAAAAAATTACTTTGGCCGTCGCTTTGCTTCTCTGTCTAGTGTTTATTGACTGTCGAAAATGTGCGAGCCTTATACAGCATACGAGTATGCATATATTATAAATTATAATTAAATAAAACCCAATAAAGTATGTAAAAAAATTTATAAATAAAATAAACAAAAATTAACATAATTGATACCGATCTCAGGAGAATAAATAAATAAAATAGCGCTACAAATTAATTTATCACTATATTTGATCGGTGATATGTACGTGTATATAACATGAGCATTTTCTATAAATATATTATTTGATTTAAATTTTGGTTTTTTTTTTTTTTTTTTTATAATTGTTTTGTATGATATGTTCCTTTCATATATAAAAACGCCTACTTCCATACTGCAATAACTGGATGGGTGACAATGACATGTTAACAATTTTAGACTTTCAAATCTTTTAAGCAAGAGATTTTTCACTTCATTTACATTTATAAAAACGTAAAGAAATAACTTTTTATTTCGCTCTTGAAGTTCTGTAAGCCGATTTTAAAGAAAAAAAAATTCGAATATAATAAAAAAAATCGCTTCGAATTTTGAAACAATAATAAAAGTTTCGCACTGTGCAGACTGCTTGAGCGGTTACATGCGAAATCGAACCAGTAAAACTCTCAGGACGCCCCTGGCAGCCATGCAAAATTGCGCAGATCAACACTCAGCTCAGCAGACGGGTCGGGCACTGCAGCGTGAAGACGTAGAGACGCCAAAACGTGCAGCGCACACAGTCGCTGTTATAGCAAGCGATGATCTACAAGATTCCAGCAGCTGCAACAGAGAATGCAACTCGCTCAACGAGCCGTGAAAGTGTTATAATGCAACTACGTTTAATGCGATGCGATGTGCGCCGGGTGTACCGTGATCAGCAGACCAACTGCACTCCATTTTTTGTGCTTATTTTCTTTTTTTTTCTGTCTGAGTTCGTTTGTTACTGCGGCTACACCATTTTGCTCTACGTGCAGCAGTCGGCTATGTGCATGCATATTGCGAATCTCTGTCTGTCTGTTTATACAGCATTTTAGTTCTGCTGTTCTGATGGTAAGCGGTTTTAACCAAAAGCGCTTACATACTTACACTACTGATATCATAATCATTAATTTGCGACGCCCATTAATGCGGTCAGGGTATTGTACAAAATAATAAATATGCTCACAGTGTAGTATGCGCCTTCTTAAAAAAGATAAATATGGATGTTTATCTGCATATTAAGACTAAAGGTTTATATTTCATATGCTGTTAGTGTTGCATTTTGCCGCAAACACAAAAGCCAAGCGCAGGCGCAAGTTTTGTGTCAGCGGTCACGAAAATAAATCATTTCGCAAATAAGCAAACCAGACAAACAACAAATTTCCTTTCGCAAATACAATAAAACTAAATATGAAATGCCAATCGAAAGGATATTTTATCAAAATTAGTTCAACAGCAGTCAAAGCCCAACTAACGACTAACTAACTTTTGTCCACATAAGTTATGAGCATCGTAAGTGAAATGTTCACTTACATATGTGTACGTTACGATGTAAATGATATTTAAAATTAGTCATATTCCAATTATGTACGCTTTAATTGGAGATGCTATTAATTAGTGAATTTATGACTAATTAACCGACTCTAGGTGACCATAACGCTTATTATGAGTTTTTTTATTATCAATGTTGACTTAATAAAGCCTTGCAAAAATTTATTCGTAAAATAGGAATTGTTATGATTATATGAGTTTCAAAAATTAATCAATTTTACAAATTTTAACACACAACATAAACACCCCAAAAGGTGACTGTACTATTTATGGTACATGCCTGTCTCTTTTCTAGCACTCCCGTTTTATCTTACTAATGCCAATTTAACTATTGGAATATCGGTTTTTTGCTTTTATTTCGATGTTCATCACTAGCTGCAGCCAAAAAAACAAACAATCAACCCAGCAAGTTCCGAATTCAACAGGTCGCACACAATCGCCGAATTAAAGTCGGCGGCCATTTCGTTTCGCCTGCTCTTGGCTTGCATGTAGCAACTATTTGAAAATCGTACAAATTGTTTGTATTTGCGCCAAGCCGTGCCAGACAATTGTCTGCCCCAGCACCACTCACCACACAGATTCGCATACAAGCTGTAAAAGCGTTGAAAGGCAAAGAGCGCAGCAGCAGCTGCTGACCTTTGTGAACTGACACGCTCGTCGCTTGAATTTTGTGGTAATAACGTAGCGAAATATTTAAGTCAAGAAAATTAACACCTTTTGCATTGGAGTAAGAGATTTTGCATTTTAGATTCGACAAACGTTGAAACGTTGAAACGTTGGCTTCCCAGTCTGCTTCTGCCCCTTGTCTGGCATATTCTATTTGCCTGGCTGGCATTCGACAGTCGGGCTGTACTTGGAGGATTTTGTTTGTGCACATCTTGCCTGTAATTGGCATGCTAAACAAGCTAAACTAACACGATCTAAGCAGCAAATCGCACATTGTCAACACTATTTGACTACGGACAGACAAACGTTAGTTCGTATATGTATGTATGTGTTTGAGAGTACACAAGTACGCCTACACTTTGCTGTCCTGTTTGTATGGTTTTCACGATCGATTTCCATGCGAATAAAGTTGCACTCGAGCTCTTTTTGTTTTTGTTTTTGTTACTCTCGTTGTTACTGTGTGTTCCTGCTGTGCTGCGCTGTTCTGTGCTGTGCTGTATGCTTTCCATTCCATTGATGGCGATCTCATTCGCGTTCTAAAAGGGCGTTTGCATTTACCGGGTACACTATTATTACACAGCTTTAAATGTGAGAACAAAAAGCCAAAACAAAAAACAAAAACTATATCAACCGACAGCTAAGACAAGGCAAGCAAAACCGAGAGTGAGGAATTTAGCATTTATCTCATATTGGAGATATTCCGGGTTTGCTTTACGAAACAACGGCTGGAACGTTACTTAGCTTGATCGGGATCATTAGAAAAATTTAAATTGGTTCATACCAATACTCCCGGCAGCTTCATTGTTAAAACAATCATTTTTATACCAACTTATATTTAGGAAGTTACGCTTATATAGATGTGTGTATTTTCCAGCAAAAATATCAAATCATATCCCTCTTCTACATAAGATCTCTCTCAGTTGAAATAGTTAAGAGCGCTCAAGGCCGATAGCTTAGCACTTATTAAATGTTCTTTAACGCTTTTGATTTGTTGAACAAACCAATCAAAAGACTACCAAAATAAGCAGATTTATGTGCAATAAATTTAAAAGCTCCAACTAAAATCGAACAAAATGCGCGACCACACAATAATAAAATTTGTATATAACCTATGTGGAGATAAACATGCTTTATATGGCTTTGGCTCTAAAATGAATTTCAAGTCAGCGCATATGTAAATAAACGCAGATAACTCACGTGACGGCTGTTTTATTGTTCGATAACTTAGCGCCGGCCAAACACGACAGACAGGTGAGCTGATAAACGCATACAAAGGATTTCGTTGTAGATATTTTACATAATTATTTTATAAGTCTGTGGCTGCTTGGCTCCAACACTCGGCCACTTCAGCGCAGCACGCAGGCTGCTGGCTTACTCTGCATACCAAAATGTATGATTCATTGTGTCGAGCGAGCTCACAGACCCAACGCTGGTGACGGCAATGATGATGGCGATGATGATGGTCATGATGATGATGAAGGTAACTCCGACGCTGAAGAGTGCAAGAAGTGCTAATTTTCAGTTGAAGTGCATACGCCAATAAGCACACAAACTGTAGTCTCTTTTACGCTTGCTTGCGCAGTCACTCTTCCACAACTCCCTGTGCTCATTCACTCGCACTTAGTCAGTCTCGGATTCGTTCACTCATTCACTTGGCGATAATACGTAAGAGATTAGCCCTGAGTGCAGCCGTAAGAAGGCGATAAGCGCGCGTTCCTTCGTATTGAAATGCACAAGCACAAAATGTCGTTGTTGTTGTTGTTGTCGATTGCTGTTGTTGTAAATTTTGTTGTTGATGTTGTATTACCAACATCGTCATCAACAGCAACAAAGTGCAGGTTCATGCGCTCAACCTCTATCATCTCTAAATAATATTGAAAAGCCAAAAGCCCAAAGTAGTATCCAGTACGAGAGTCTTGACTGGCTTATCCAAATATTTCTTGCATTATACTTTGCGTATGAATTGCAGGTTGCCTTTTATTTCTCTTTTTATTTTTGGTTTTGTTTTTGTTTCGCTTTTCTGCTGCTGTTATGCGCATGGTTATCATTGACTGTAGACTTTTATTTGTTAGTTTTATTTTGTTTCAAAACACGTATGAATTGCTTATTTGGAGTTTGTCGCAATGAGTGACTTTTCAAGGTATCTCTGTTCTCATGTTGCATATATAGCCAGAATGGTTACGAAACCCACTTCTTTATAATAATTCTTATGGATTTCAGCCAAATTTGAATATATATAACATTGAAGTGTTTTGAGGAACTCTCAAAAAAAGTGTATTTATACTTACAAATCATACAAGTTGAAGACTAACCTGTAAACGACAAAAACAAAAATTATTAAAGATTTATTTCAAATATGAAACGTTTATTTGCCATTATAGATATTCTAGAAATATATAAGTTTGAAGCTAATGGAACTAACCAAACAATGACCTCAATCAAAGTCAGATGGCTTTAAGAGCAGTTGTCATTAAAACGTTGCGTATACGCAACTTAATCAACCGAAATCAACCGAAATCAACAGTAGCAGCAGAAGCAGCGGCAGCAGCAGCGGCAACAACATCAAATAATGATGTCAAGAAATTTATACACGTAAATCATAAAAATTATCAAATAATAAACAAACGAAGTACATACAAGCGCACAGTGAAAATACATTTCGAATGCGAACAATCAAATGCTGCTCGTCGTAGATTGCTGATGATGCTACAAACATAATTAACAATGCCATGTTTGGCAATAGAAATACAAATACAATTCCGAATGACATGGACGCGTTTATTGTCATCGACTGTTGTTATTAATGCTGCTGTTATTGCTATTGTTGTTTCTTTTACACTAACAGCAAAAAAAGCAGCAGCCATGACAAAATTAAAGCAGCTACTGTCATAAGATGATGTCGTCTTTTGTCTAGATCGGCTGCCTGATAGCCGTTGGCACGATAAGCGCAAACAGCAGGGTGACAACAACAGCAACAATAGCAACAACAAACATAATTTTGTGTCACTTGTGCTGATATCAGCAAAAATAACAACAGCAACAACAACGACAGCAGCTACGTAGCCAACAGTAGCCATAGTCGCAGCTGAAGTATGTTGTAGCAGCAGCAATGGCAATTAGACAAACAGCGGGTACGAAATCAAAAGCCAACCCAAGACACATTTCGTTTTATTTTCTTCTTTTCTCTTGTCTCTTTCATTTGTTTTTTTTTTTTTTCTTTCAGTTTTATTTGCTTTGCTTGTCGCTCTCGTTGCTTAATTTCAATTGAAATTCATATTTTCTGCATTTGTCTGTGATTTTTCGAAAAACGCTTATCAATATTCTTAATAAATGACGCAGAACGAACCGACATTGATGAAGTTACTGATAGAGTTAGAGAGCAGCAGAACATATATCATTTCTGTTTGGACCATAAAAAAAGAACACACGGGGAGCAACGCTCTGATTTGTCTGCAATGTCTTGTCTGACTTTAAATTGTACTTCATGCCTCTGACGCTGAGCATTATCATTTTGTGTCATAAACATCAAATCAATCGTTTGATCAATGTGAGCAACCGCAACAATGTTAGTTGCGGATAATTGCTTTTATGATGGCCATAAAAAATTAAATTGCTGGCAATTGCAGCTGACAGGGCTAGCAATGGCAGACTCATTGCATATAATGCCAGATACGCGAGCGTTGTTTTTTCTTTTTTTTTTTTTTGTTTGCTTTTACTCTTTCAGACTTACACTAAGCAAGTTAAAATATTGAACCCTTACTTTCGCATTAATTAGATACTTTCTGGGGACCATGTCAGAGACAGATTCGCTTTCTCTCACTCTCTAATTGTAATATATTATCACTTCTTTCAGCAGGTCAGATAATAATTGACTTTCAACTTATTTTGACGTAAATCAAAACCATTCCAGGTAACATTATTTTTGATTTTTAGCATCCTTCCAAACGACTTGCAATTAACCTATCAACGCGTGCAGCTCTTAAGCTAAACTGTTGCTTCGATGATGCATGATTATCACGACTTTACAAGTCTATCACACCCACCAACGAATTTAAATAGTAGTTAACCAGTTTAATGTCTTAAGCTGCATTATTTATTTTTCCTTTAACGGACTTTATTTTATTGAAATTATAATTAAAACTTGTCAAAAATCAAATACCCAAACTAAGCAACATAAAAATGTTATCTAAATGCCACTTAATACACACTTGACCAGCATTTAAACTTTACGCATCACAGCACAAAGGAAACCAACAACTCATAAAAGAAAAAATAAATTTAAAATGAAAATAAAACAGAAATATTAAGCACAGACAGCGGCTGTCAAGGCGGCATAAATGCCACGCAACACCTTTCAACAAACATCGCGGCAAACGGGCCGACGACAGACATGTGCGCACACACACGTGCATACATATGTATGTGAATATGTGAGCCATAATTAAAATGTTTTAATGCGCCAAAAGACGAAGGCCGAAAAAGAGCCGCCACCGTCAGCGACGCCGCTAAACAAATGGCAAAGAAGCAAAAGCCAAGACATAACAGACGCAGCATGTGTATGCGTGTATACGAGTAGTATACACATATGCCCACACTTAGTTTGAAAGCAAACACCCGGCTGCGGCGTCTTCAGAGGCGCAACGCAGAAGGCGCATTAAGTGGCATGATCCTTGACGTGAAATGCTACAAAACAAGCAGAACATGTTGTTAACATTAATTTTCGCCCGCAATGCACCACGCACTAGGCACCAGGCACCAGGCAGAAGGCAACGCAAAGCCACAAACGCAACAAACGCAACAAACGCAACAAACGCAGCAACGCGCTTACGTGCAAATCAAACGCAAAGCAAAAGGAGCCACAGCCAAGTCGATCGCTGTGGCGTTGGCTTTTCTGCCTTGAGCACTGGCTGGTGTCCGAGACGACTGACTGCAACCGACGGCGGCAATTATGCTAAACTGAACAAACAGCAACGCTGTAAACATACACGCATCCATCAACAGGCCGGCGCACGGACAGCAGCCAGTCGCATTTGTCAGTCTCTCTCGCACACGCTGTCTCTCATATGCTTCTCTCTTCATGCATAAACTCGTTGCGCTGCATGCGTGCGCATAAGATTTTTCTCGCATGCGATTTATTTGCTGCATTTATATAGTTGCGCCAGTTGCGAGCTCTGCTTCCCCTGCGACCTGCTTCCTCTTTTAATGGCGCTTGTTGCTATGTAAATTATGTTGCGTACACTTCATTTCATGCTGCAGCTGCTGCCAATGCTGCCTCTCACTCTCTCTCTGCCTTATAGCGGCTGCTGCTTCTGCTGCTTATTTGCGGTGCATCTTCATTTCTGCCCTACCGCGCTCACTCTCTCTCTGCCGCAGCTCTCGTGCCACAGCCACAATTCGACTGATAAGCACAACGTCGCGACATCGGTGGATACTGCCTGGCTTGGCGATGGCGACATACTCGCATACTCGCTGGCATTCGATTGCTTTTGAGATTTCTATACGCTGCAGCGTATATCTTTGTATCATAATGGAAAACGAGACTGTGAGGCTGGCATTTAGATAAGTATGTAATTTTCATTTTTTCACTAAAAAGCCCTCGCACTGTCTTTGTCGCCGCCGTTGTCGTTGTTGTCAGTGTTGTCGCATTCGCGGTCGTTGTCGTGGTCTTGGTCGACGTCGATTAACTGCCGTTCGATCAGTTTTGGTTTTATGGATTTAGCTGATAATGCACAACTTAAAGCGTCTGAGTTGGTTTGTGCTAGCGTCAGTTAGCAGATTTGCTCGTTTCAATAGCAACAACAACAACCACACATAGACTTACACATCAAATGCCAATGTTGTTTATACTGAAAACCACAACAAAGTCTACGTGAAATTGCACTTAGAAATCGTAGACAAAAAATTAAAAATGAGACATTATTCATAAGTGGAAATTTCGATTTAACTAAGCTAAGTGAAAATTTCTTTTTTATTCAGGACACAAAATAAGTAAAACTTTATCCTGCTTAAATTTTTTTATTATTAAGACAGGAAAAATAATATCAAACAAAAATCCACAGTGCTGAATCTAAATGAATTTGCCCCTACCATTATTTTAGAAAATTTAGGACCTTTCAATGTCAATTAACTAATCCACAGTTGAGAGCTTGGTATAGGAAGTTTTTAAAAAAAAATAAGGATATTAAAAATTAATTTGAGTGTATCTGATGTTCTGATTGTGGCAAACTAAGCCAAATTTAGAAAGTGACCTAATGAGATTTCTTTGTTTTTGCCAGATGGCATAACTGATAAAAATAATTAAAAACACAAACATACATTTTTTTAACAAGAATAATTTGTTTTTAATCTTTGATTTAAATTCTTGATTTCTTGTCAACATTAGAGCAAGATAAAGTACTTCCGCGTAGACTCTGGTAAGTGGCATAAGTGAACACGTATGACTTATCGCGTGCTGATGATCAAGCACAAAACATATTGGCATAGATATCAATAAACTTTGTATTTACTGTATTCGTAAACATAAGAACTGCACACCCTGCGTGCATAGTGATGATGAATTACACAAAGTCGGCAGCAAGAGCAAAAGTAACGAGGGTCGGCCAGTAAAGCAACGCAGCAATGGCAAATGCGTAAAGCGCTCAGAGTTTCAGTAAATTCTGAGATCAGTAAATAATATCTAGAAATATATTTCTATGGATTTTTTATCGATTGCTGCACATATGCGGTCAAGTTTTAATAGTCTAGCGCTACCACTTCCGCCATCAACGTATCGCCGCCGACGCTCATGCGCACATGGAAAATCCCGGACTGCAATCGTATTTCATTTGGTTGCTGTGTGCTGTTGGCTGTGGTGCAGCAATTCAATGCGTCTTGTTCCTTTTTGTTGGTGCTATTTTTATTGTTGTTTTTTTTGATATGCTTTATGCCATTTTAATCGTATACTCGACGAAACCGCTAAACATGCGCGTTTATCGCGTAATTAGTTTGCTTTCGTTGCTTCGCATTTCGAAATTACGTTACACATAGGTCGGCCGGTGTTGTATACGTTTTATTGGGTTATACTCGTGTACACATCCTAATTATGCCTGACACACAAAAAATACATAAACGTGCTAAAAACAACTCAACCCAAACCAACCCAACTCAGCTCAACTGAACCGTACTGAACCGAAGTGAACTGAATTGATTTTTGTGTAGGTGCTCTGCGTTTTATCTTTAATGACAAATGTTTGCCTCAAAATCTTTTTAATTGCGCTTGTTCTTGTCTTGATTGTTGTTCACGTTATTATTGTTGTTGTTGTCGTTATTTTTTTTTTTCTTTCTCTGTTGTTGTTTTTGTGGTTTTGTGTCTGATAAGCCAAATTAATCGAAGCACTTAAATTTTCATTATAAACAATAAAAAATGAAATGCAGGCAAATGCTACGAAACATTTTTGTCGATACAGTATTCTATCTTTAGCTTTGATGTTGTCAGCGATGTTCTCGAGTGCTTTGTTTCACTACTCACAAATGAATTAAATAATATTTTGCAGTGTAAAGGTACATAAATAATTCAACCGTAGTTACACACGCTCTTGAACGATTTGTAATTAGCATTTAATTAGCTTCGTTAAGTGCATTGAGAAGTTCTACGTGCTTGACCTGTTCAGCACTCCAATTCAGGGGTTCCCTTTTTTCAATTGCTTTGTGCTTACGAGCCAACTAAATTCTGTGTATGCTGCCGGTAATGCGTGTTCAATATTTCGCAGAAATTAATCAGCGCAATCAGCTTTTAGTAAAGTATTTCAACATGATTCAGTGAGCTAAGCTTAAACAAAGTACAACTCAGCTATCAACGGAAATTGTCTGTGTAAAGCACCGCGAGCGGATGTTGTTCCAATAAAGGATGCCAACTGTCCCCGCTTTGCAGCAAGCGTGCAGGCACACAATATTTGTCATGTCATTTGTCGTTTGACAACTTTTTAAGCATTTCATTTAATTAAAATTGGCGCCTCTGCGTCGTGTTGGTCAACCTGCCACACATAAACGTTGCGAAAATTGAGTTGCAAAGGTCCGCGCTCTTTTATTTATATATCCTAAGCTGACGACATGGAATTCATCTCTTTAATACTGGAAGTAATTGCTTTTAGGTATTTCCTTAGCTTGTAGCTGAAGTAAGTTAATATGAAGTTCTTTAATATCGATGACCATATATGAATATTATTTTGTGAACGGCTTCTCATTTATTAGTAAGACATAATGCCGCAGATAAATATATCTTTTCTGGAAAATTTACGGTAAATGCATAAACATTTTCCTGTTTCCCAGCTTTAAGCTGGGCAGAAAGAAGACTGTAAAGTAAAATTCTGTACTCATAAAATGTACTTTTGCGTTTATAAATTAACCGAAACCGCTAAATACTAAATTATTTAATCGATGAAAAAAATGCTTGTTAATTAATCTCTTTAATTTGAAAGTCGATTGAAATATTTTCCACCTAACCCCGTGAACAGCTAACCACGATTCTTCTCGTACATATACATTTTCAAGATCCGTTTCAGGGGAAAAAAAAAACCAAAATTAAAACCGAAAAAATCGAAAATCAAATGCTTATCAATCGCCATCATTCAAATTCATTTCGTGTATTCGCTTGATGAATTTTGAACTTTTTTACTCAAGGCCGTACGATGAACGTTCCTGCACTTCTGGCTGATTATCATCTATTCAGAAGTATTGTTTTTTGTGTACAATATGTACAGAGACCAAGAAATAAAGTGAAAAAAAAATCCGAAAACAGAATCACTGTTGCTAATACTAAATATGTATACGAAAATAAACAACAGCAAACGCCAACGCTGACAGCAGAATGAGAGCAAACCGCAACCAGCAACCAAGACCAAAACAAAATGCGCACAACGCAACTTAATCAGCGATTGAAACCAACTGCAAAAAACATGTACAAAGCGCACCGGACCAGGGCAACGGAGACTGAGTGCCAGTGGAGTGCCAATGCCAGTGTCAGTGTCAAACGGGCAAATGGACAAAGTGCCAAAGTGGACAGCAGACAATGAGTCAAAGCGCAGAAGATGTGCAGTTTCCCTAAACACTGCGGTCATGGGTAATATTCGCCTGCTCGGTTGCTGGCTCACTTGCTTGTATACTTGCTCTGTACGACAGATAGATCGATCGATCTGGGCAAGACAGTCGGCCTGAGTCAGTTTCGCGTATGGGCTAAGCTCGAAGCGAACATTGAACAAAAAAAAGACAAAAAAAAAAAAACAGAACGCTTGGTCAATTAAACAAGCACTGATCGCTTGGAATAGATAATAGGACCTCATGAACTTTATTTCAAGATAAGCGCGAAAAAGATTGATAAAGATTCCAAACAACAACAACAACAACAGTAACAGCAGCCACAATATTGAAGTGATCTTTATGCCATGACGTGTTCGTTGTGGCTCGTTGAAGCGTTTTAATTTAGCAGACGAATATTTTAGTTTTCCATTTTTTTCTTATTTTGTTTGTATTTTTTTTTAATTAAATGTGCGCAGCATTAAACGCTGCCATGCATGCGAGTTAGCATACATATAATCGCTGATCTTTGATGATGAGCTGCTAGCACAGAAACTAAAATGTATTCCTCTTCTTTTTCTTCTTTTTGGAAAGTCATGACACAAGTACCGAAAAAAACAAAAACAGTACCCCAAAAACTAAACTACCGATAACCGTTATCGGCCACTTGAAATTTCAAAACAGATGCTCGCTCTGTGATAAGGAGTTGAAATATGAAACTGAGATTTAAATACCCGATACTCGGCACACACAAACCCAATAAAAATTGTATGTGCGGGGTCTTGGTGCGCTTTGATAAAGTCCATATCGGTGTGCGTAATCACAGCCACTGGAATAGGCAAAGCGATAGTCATCATCCTCATCATTATTATCATCGACAGCATTATCGTCATCGTCATCATCATCATCATCGTTCTATAAATATATATTTTTGCTTTTATAGCAAATGACAAAGATTTATTACTTTTGAAATGTTATCTGTGCCGCAAAAAAAAAAAAACAAAAAAAAAATAAAAAAAAAGAACAGAAGACAGTAAAGAAGAAGCAGCAGAAAACGCGTTTCAAGAAATATTTCCAAAGTCAATATAAAAAAATAAACTACAGAAAATAAAATAAAAAATAAAATGAATTTTAGTTATAGATTGTTGATTTAGATTTCAGTGGCCACTTGCTTTGCTTAGCTTTGCCGTTTTTTATGTTTTTCACTCTCTTTTAAGCTTTTTGTGTGGAGATACATGATTAGGAACACAAAAAGAAAACTGTCTGTCTGGCAAATGAAACTGATATCTGATAAAAGAATTTTTAATTGATTGGCAGCTAGTTAAAGGCTTAAAGTTTTTATTACAGAAATCAATTCGTAGAAATATTAATTAGATTAAGGCTGAGCAACAACAAAATATTAATTGGCTGAAAATAAACCATTTGAGTTTTTATTTAGTCTAAATTTCGTTACAAAAAAAAATAATGAGATTGAAAGCTTATCACATCCGCCTATTCTAATCAAATTAAGTTATTTTTGTAAATAAAAATAAAATTTGTAAATATAACAATTTGAATTAAATCGAATTAATTGTTATATATGTAGATATGATCTCTTTAGGTCGCTTTTACATGTGCTTTGTACATTAATTTTATACACCGATGTGATCAGACAATTGCGGCTGCTTATTGTAGCATGCGAATGATATAAGGTCTTTTGACCAAGACAGCAATTTGTAGGCCTCAAACTAATGCCAACCGTTTGTGGCAGATAACCGACTTTGTTTGTGTTTGATTTTGACTCAGCTGGCATTAAAACTCAACGGCTTGCATTAAAAAACCGACATTTGACACAGTTATGGCTTACACAATAAATAGATTGGCAAAACTTTCCCTTATCAAAATATGATGCCATAATGCGAAAAAGATTGCGGTCTAGCCAAGAATCGCGGTTTTTGATTCATGACTGTATTCACTAGATGACTTTTTAAACGACTGCATGAAGGTGAAACTGCGATTTAGGAATACAAATACTGCCGCTGTCGATCAGAGTGCTGGGTTCTCTTTACTCGAGAAAAATAAACACCTCCTGATATACCGCAACTTATATGTAACGCGTTCCGGTCTCTTTTTCAGTTGGAAATGTCTTTAAGCCAGACGATTCAATTATTTTGAATTTAAACGCCTTTTTTTAAGTAGAATTAATTTCAATAAGTATTTAATCTCTTTTATAAGTGGCCAATCAGGCGTCTAAAGCAATTACGCGTACAAGGTTACACAGAAACCAACCGCAGAGCAGGAAATGCCAAAAGATAAATTTATGAATTTCAAGGCAATTGGCAGCGATTTGCATATCAAATGGGCAAAAGACATCAAGTCGAGATATTGCACAGCGCACAAAGCAGCTATGTGTGAACATTTGAACTTTTTAAAAGCCAATACGTCATTCAAAATTAAAATTAAACAAAGTACAATTGAACTCAACTAGACGCTAGACGCGCTGCTTATCGTAAATAATAAACTCACGTTTAATTTGTTTAAAAATTGCTTTTTACGCGCTTTCCAAAATAACTTGCTACAAAAATACAACCCAGCAAAAAATGCTAAGCGCAGCAATCGTGAAAATAAAAAGAAAAAAAGCAAAACCAAAAATCACGGGACAAATTTTGTATGATTATTATTATTGTTTGCATTTTTGCGAGTATTTCTGTCGACAGATCGTCAGCGATAGGTTTTACAGTATGGCATGCAGCGATTGACCAATGCAGATACTCATTTGCTTATTTTGTCAGTTGTTTGAGTTGATGGCCTGTTGGCTTTTAATTGGCTAACAGCAACAACAACAAAAACTAACTGGCAACTGTACGCGTGTATACAAATGTACTTGCCAGTCAGAGCGACCCACTGTCTGCCTTTCTGCCTTTCTGCCTGACTGACGAATTCTAGTGATTGACTCACGAAATGAGTGAGCACTGTGGCACTGTGGGTACTGTCTGCATTTGAGTAATTACTGAAAGCGTGCACAATCAATAAATTCGATCTTTAGTATATGGTTGAGTTGATGCCAGGCTGTGATAATCAAAATAATTTCAAAATACAAATCAGCAGTTGATTTTGTTGTTTTTGCCATTGCTGTTGCTTTGGCTTTTGCTGTGTTTCCAGTTATTTGTGGTCTGTCATTATCAGTGATCTGATTGCAAGATTGTCGCGAGACTTTAATACAAAAACAAAAATCGAAAAAAAAAACAAAAAAATAAAAAAAACGAACAGTTTTTTTTTTCATAACAGTTTCAAGATTTTCCACTAAAGATAAAAATGTCAATGCGATGTTTATTATTTGTATTTGAGGTTGCCTGGCGTAGATTGCCTCGTTGTTTTTGTTGCTTTTAGTGTTTTTCGCGTACATGCACGTATTTAAATTTGACACACACATATTAAATATGTATGATTTGTCTATATTTAAATTTTTATTTTGCACCGATGTTGTTTGTTATTACGATTTTGTAATAATTGAAATGGCATAATTTGATTTTGTCCTATCGCAAATACACAATCGTAAAAATATTTACTTGTTTTGCGTTTGTTTTTTGTTTTTTTTTTTTTCTTTTTAATTTTTTGATTTTGAAACGTTGAATGAATTTTTGTGTACTCAGAATTTGTTCACACACCATCATGAGTCACGTTAGCAGCTTATGGTGACAATAAGCTACACTACATCATTTATAATACCAAAAATTTGAATAACACATATCCGGTATCACATTGTATACAACGAGCTGTGAGTTTTGTTTGTTATTTTGTTTAGTATATCTGGTAAAAATATTTTTCAGTTTATTCAACAAAACCCTCCGCAAATAATTTTCAAGAACGTAATGAAAACACTTTGCAATATCTTTAAGTAGAGTCAACAAACCCAATAGAGGTAAGGCCTATATTAAATAAATAAAGGTCCATCCAGATTTTTTGTAAAGTAAAAAAATTTGTGTTCAATTTAAATTATATTTCAGCAATTCACTTTTTCAAAAGTAAAAGAATTTTCAGTATAAGTAAATGTTCATCATTGATACCAAGCACGCTACGAAGTAAGTGAACCAATGATAAATTATTATTTTTTATATCATCGTTGCGAAAAAAGTGGACATAAATTCTTAGGCCGAAAGTGTGGCGAAAAGTTTTATTCTGTGTAACTGTCACGTTGGTGTTATAAAACTATTTGCACTGCATATACAAAAAGGATGAAGAGTACGTACAGCCTGCAATGTTTACTCAGCGCCACTTCTTGCTACTCCTGCAGAAAAGCTACAACAACACTTTATAAAAATAAATAAAGTGAAGAAAAAACAGTGAAACAAATGCCTTATCAAACACCATGCAAAATGCAAACTTTGATATCGCAACAAAAAACTTAAACAGCACGTACAAAAATTTTGCTTACATAAAATGTATTTTTGTTTTTTTTTTTTTTTACGAGTTTATTTTAATTTTATTTTTTTTTTTCGGATAACACATCACACAACGATATGTAGATGGAATAGCTTAACGTGCAAGAGCAACTCTACGCAGTAGTTCGTGCAAAACTGGCGCTGAGACGTATGTATGTACAACATTGGCAAAGCATAAAGTGACTAACAAAAACGATAGCAGCAACCAAAGCAAAAGTCACAATAAAACGATAGCCAAAGCGTAATAACAACAATACAGCAGCTAGTAATTACCATAAAATTAGTGATAAGTATAATTAAAAAAAACAAGACGAACAAAGAGCAAAAAAAAACACAACATTCAGGGACAGAAATCGACCTGTACCCGTGTAGCAGACACAACAACAAAAATAGCAACTCTAAACAATTTTGCATGACTTTTCTCGGCTTATTTACAACAACAACAACAATAAAAATGGAAAAAAAAAACAAAAACTATTCCTTTACTATACTTTTTCATGCTCCCCATTTAAGTATTATTTTTTTTAACAGTAGTGATAAAAGTTTATCTTTTTCACTGTATATATATGCACATATATACATATGTATGTATATACTCGTACTCGAATACAACTTTTGTTTTTATAAACGAAATGAAATACTTGCAACAGCGCAGTTAAATGCGCTGATAATATGCAAAACAATAGCAGTGTAAGCGCGTAAAAAAGAGAGCAAGTGCGACTCTGCTGAAGTGCGCGAGCAAGATGGCCTATGTGTGTGTCAGTTTGAAAAAATAATATACAAATAAAAATAGTAAAACAACAGCACCAACAACAACAACAAGAATGCATAGATAGTGCACTAATTTATCTGGTATCGTGGTTATTTTCGTTATGTTATCCATTATATAGTATAATATATAGCATACTTCATACACACGTATATATACATATGTACAATATGCAGATACAAATGTATCTGAATATATACAACAGCTGTTATTGTTTGACACACAGTTGCACAAAGTGAAATATCATTAAAGTTGAAAACGTGCTGGTGTCGCACAAATGAAACGAAAAAATATAACAAAATAAAAAAATTTAAAAAACAAAAACAGTTAAGCTACGCGATAAGGAGTCGACTTGAACTAACTCCATAGAGTCATATACGCTCTAGCTACATTTTATGCCGATTATATGGGTGCACACGATAAGGCCAAAGACGATTTTCGGTTACAGGTGTCGCTGCTGCTTGGCTGTCTTGTCGCCAGTGTTGCCCGTACGCGACATGGATGACAGCTGTGCACGGTTTCGATAAGCTTGGTTTGGCTTTTGGTTACAGTTTTCGGTATTCATTTAACTTATCTAATTGTTTTTCATTTTTTTATATTTTATTTTTTAAGCTTGCATTTGGCTTAAGCTGATATGGCGCTAAAGCTTAAATAACTTGTATGATTGCCATGTGGGTATTTTTTGCTATCGTATTTGTACTTTTTTAAATTTTTTTTATTTTTTGCCCATAAAAATAATGTGGTTAGTTTGATAACATTGTCGATCTTATTTAGGTCGAATTTTTTTTTATCACCTTTACTTAAAACTAATTCTTACTCTAATCTACAAAAATCATTAAAACGAGTTCTATTTATTTTGCTATAAAAATTTTAATAAATATTCTACTAATTTTTAATTAAGCTTTTTGTTGGCAAAACTTAAAACCGTCAGTTTTGTATCTAATTAGAAAAAAAAACTAATGACTATTACAAGCGACAACAAGGCATATTGAGTGTAGCTTGGGTCGTCTATTATCACAACATAACTTTAACAACAAATTAAAATATTTCACTCCAGAATTACTTACTTTGGTTCACTATATCGTAGCGCACCTCTTAGAAAATTTCCAAACACACCAATTGTTGTACAGCAAAATCTCCCATAATCGAACAGTCCCCTTAACCGGACAAAATAACGGCAACCGTCGGTGTCCGATTATGGGAAATTTGGCTGTAAATAAAACTGTATTTGTGCTTTTCAGCTCATTTAATCTCTTCAAATTAGAAATACCTACTCTACAGTAGTAACATTATATGCGGATCGCACAATTGAGAGATTAATGGCATCCACGATAACGATTGGCATGGTAAAAAGTAAAGTATTCTGCATAATTGGTTAAGAAGCTCTGTTTCTACGAATAACATGTAAGTGGGATTCTGCATCTGTATACAAATTTGTGTGCCAAATCAGTTGTTTAGTAAGAAAGTTACTCTATTTAAAAAAAAATTTAAACCCGGAAGACGCCACCTCGTAATGCTTACACCATCCTACTTTTTCAATAGCCTCTGTGTCGCTCCATTCTTCAACTATTGACTTGGAACTGTGTTCCAATATTTTTAAATTAAAACTGAAATCATGTTTCAAAAGTGCATTTATAGGAAAATAATAATTCAAATACAGTGAAGTGTTTCAACGACGTACAAGTGCTTGTTGTTGCTATAAGCATTTCAATTGTTGTTGTTGTTTGATTGTTGTCGCTTGCATAATTTAAATTTTCCGCTTAAGCGTAAAAGCGAAATCCAGCTAAAGACACGTTTTTATTGATTTCAAAAACTGTATTAAAATAGTTTCGATTTTTTTTCTGCTTTTCTTTCATAAATATTTTTTTTTTTTTTGTTAAACACAACATATAAATAAAATAAGAAAAAATAACAAAAAGAATAAATAAGTAAATCAGGCGATATATCAGTAATGTTAACATTATGCGATATAGCAACAACAAAATGTAATTAGTTAATAAGGTGTGGCGCACCTTGAAGGAGGAAAGGTGATCGGCTGTCCAACGCCAACGGCACATAAACATGTCTCAAATGTGTTAACAAAGAAATTTAATTTGAATACGAAACGAATAAAAACAACAACAACAGCCAAAACAGCAACAATAATCGTTGATAATATGTTGCTGGCACAGTTTGTCTCATTGTCATTGTATCTGGCATTGTTGTTGTTATTGTGGCTGCTGTCAATAGTTGGTAGCTGCGCCGTCATTTTTACCTTTTTTCGTTTCATTTTTCTGATTTTCGTTTTTCTTGTTTTTTTTTTCTTGTTGTGTAGAAAATTGCAAGCATGTGACTTACATGCATATTGTTTAAACATTTTTATTTTCTGTTTATGCAGTCAAATTTTTTATACACGCAAAAACACAGAATGTTCAAAAATGTGTAACAAGTAAAATTATTTTTTGTTGTTATTGTATTTGTTATTGTTGTACATGTAGTTGCCAAAAAACCAAAAATGCTTCGTTTGCATTTTCATTAGGTCGTCAACATTTTGCAATTTTGCTTCCAGGTGTGCGAATACGAAGGGAACATTGAAATCAAAAACTCTTTAACACAGAAGCCATGGGTGTTGAGACACCACTGAGAGCTTTTCAATAAAAATTGCAAAATGTTGAAAAGAAAATTTATTAACAACTGAATTTTGCTAAGTTTCCTATAAAATTCTCCATACCATTCGCCAATAATTAATTAAGTACAGGATTTGATAGAAGTAAAGTATGGTTTTCTGCCAATTGCCCAAATTGGTCATCACTTAGGGATTTTAGCAGCTAAAAAATTGATCCCATCTTATAATGACTACCAGCTGCCATCTGATCATAAACTTAACCATTATTTTAAAGCCAATCAGTATAGCTTTTATTTCATCTGCAGCCAAACCTTCAGTACTGAAGATATCTACATGAAAAGTCAAACTGATCAAACTTACAATAAAGTTTAAACCATAATATTGTCACCACTCTCGAAAAATCAACCCACACCGTAGCAATTGACTTACTTATAAAACATGGTCCTTTATTGTTGGAATTTAATAAAACTCTGTCCAAGTGTCAATCGTTTCAATAAAGAATTCATGCTTCTCGAAGAAGTTTTTGGATTTTATTGTCAGCATAGTTGATGCCCTGAGTAGTTAATTAATTTGGTCGTCGACGATAGGGTTTACATTGCCAATCGAAGTATTATAACTATCGTAAGTTTACTAAATCTAGTGTAGAAGAGTTAATGGAAGGACAAAATCAACATTGAGCAATGAAAAGGATCTCTGAAGTGACCTGAAAATACAATTCAAAGTTTGGCACAGATGTTGATTACAACACTTATTTTCCAAATATGTACGAATATTTTTGGATTTACAGATGATGCCTTATTTGATACAATCAAACAAATCTATCTCGCAAAATCGAAATTTCTAAAAAGCCAATTTTTTTATTCGTAATTATATTTTTACTTTAAATTCTAGGACTAATTATATGAGACTGGCAGATTCTCCATCGCACACTCAGCCAGTATAATTGATCCGAGAACTCCCATAGATCATCGTAGCTTATCGAGACACACACGCATATACATATGTACATACCTACCTTTATTAAATGGCTTCGGATTCGACTGTTTACGTCGTGACATCTTATGTTGACCAAATCCAGTCTGATTAAGAATCCGTTAGTTTTGGCTTTGCAACACAAATTACGCGACTACATGAAAACTGTTGAACACATAACTGCACACAGTTTATTTACAATTTCCAATATATACATAAATCAGCTACTAAAATCTTGAGAGTGTATACAAATCAACTCTTCACTTAACGCCAGCACTCAACTTTGTGTTTGAGCCATGTCTAAAAGCACTTGCAAATCAAATTGCACTTATATTTTTTCAATTTTTTTCTTTTATTTATAACTTATTAATTATTATTCCTTTTTATTAATTTAATTTTAATTAATTATTAATGACAAATACGCGATTGTGCGATTTAAATCGTCAGTGGCGATAATGACAGCAACAACAACACGATCGCACAGCAACAATGCAAACTGCGACGGTAACGACAAACGGCAATGCTGATCCGCGATCGCGCCAAAGCATTATTTAAAAAATTGAACGGCGAATAACGTAACGACAACAACAACCATCGATCGCGTACGCATAACACATTTGTACATTAAGTAGTTTGCTGTTGTTGTTGTTGCTTTTTTGTATTTTATTGTTATTAATAAACGCTTATTGGCTATTTGTTGCTGCTGCTGGTGGTCTCGTAGCGCGTGCTTGCTGGTTTTTTGCCTTGGCTAAAACTAAGACGACGTCAGCGTGACGACGAGGTCTAAACAATTCGGCGAATTACTCACAACTGAACCGTCGTCACGAAGCAGCGCGTCGTCTGACTTTCAGTTTGCTCTCCGAAGGTGGCGCCGCTGGTGGGCAGAAGGGGTCGAGAGTTCATGTGGTTCCTCTCTGGAGCCAGCCAAACACGAATGAGCGGCACATAAGCGAATTGGCAAAAAACAAAAAGCCGGCGAGAGGACGGCACAGTGGTGCCGACGTTGTGAAAGCGTTATATAGGAATAAGAAACATTTCTCTTATGCAACTCTTATATGAATTGCCTGTATTAGTATCTGTATTTCATTTCCTTATACCATGTATTCAAATATTGAACTCTAACTTCATTAAACTACATGCACCTTTCATTATTATGGCGGCCACTGATTTTCCAACAAGTTCACGACACACTACGAACCACTGTGCATCTGTCGTATTGCGAGCGTGTCGCTGCGTTTTCTCGTCTGCGCTCTCTGGCAGTCGAATTGATAAGAATCAAAACAAAAAGCAAAAATAGCCAAACAATCGGTGCATTTTCTGTTTTTTCTTCTTTTATATGCCACACAGACTGCACGTGCACTTTGCATTTTGCTAACTGGTCACTTAAAACACAATCCTCTTCACTTCTTCACTTCACTTAGTAGTGGAATAAACAAAGCAAGCGCCGAAATATCGCAAACACAACACGAAACACACCGGACTCCGTGTCAATTGACAACTTTGACTGCCGAGAAGCAAACAGCTGATCGCACCCACTGTCGCCAGGACAACAAAACGCCACTCGCTCGCTGCAAGCCGTGATTTGGGAAGCAGGAGTCTGCAAGCAGCCACAGTTAGTCGTTCTGTAATCCAAAAACACGCGTAGTTCGAAATTTGTGTCGCTGAAATGTTGTTGTTGCCCCGGGTGACTGCCGCCGGACCACTGGTCTGCTTCTTCTGTCGGCCGTTCCTCCATTCCCGTCTCTTTCGCCAATTATCGCCCGATTCCTCTTTGTGCTCCTTGTCCGCAGGCGGTGCTGCCAACTCGCGCGAATATGACGCGTAACAGAAGCTGGCTGCTGCGCAAGTCATGTGTTGCTGGGCGCGACAGATGGCGCTTGCTTTAGCACAGATGTCGCTTGCTGCGCCATCTGTTCTTTCGTCGTTCAAAACTGTTGTCGAGTCGCTTATCTGCGCCATCTATGCACCGAATACATGTGCGTTGGCGCGTTTTTCTGACGATCGCGCGTTTTTTTCAGCGCTCAAAACAACTTTTACTAATTCTATTCGATTTTAAACGGAATACGTAGAGGATAGAGGCGTAGCTAAACTTAATAAATCCGCTCTTTTAAAAAAACCGGCTCTGCAAGCCCTGCCACCGGAAATTAAAGCAAAAATCCGTTGTTCTTTTATTTCAAATCTGCTTTGCATAATTTTGTGCGCGCATACAAATCAAACGTCGGCCAATGGCAAACTGAGCCAAGTGCTCTGTCTGCCTAATAAAGCCATTTTTAGCATTTTATGCATGTTCCTTTTGTCTGATGCGTATTTAATTCGCGTTGCACACCTATTGCATGGATTTTCCTTGTTACTTTTTTTGCCCGCATGCTTTGCATTGTTCGCTCATAGATTTTAAAAATGTTGACAGTAACGGAAATAAGCAACTTCCGAAGTACCTTTTCATTCTGCATATTTCGCTATGCAAATGTATTAGACGTAGAGAAAACCAAGAAAAAACTTCGAATTTGCCGCGCAAATGTGCAAATAATCCGGGCTGACTTATTGCTTAGCCGCCCAGCAGTTGACCACTGGGGCACTTGCTTCGCTCTTTCTGTGCTTTGCGGTCATTTTCTTATTTCCGGGCGCAAGTTTCGGATATGGCAGACTTAATATGTTTTACGCAAAGCTAAAAAATTACATTAAAATTTTGTTCAATTCCTTCTAAGGATTAAAAAATGGCTGTCTTCTCGAATTCATAAGCTACCGGCCACGAGGTCAACCGAAACTCTTTTGGCTTCCTTTGCACATTCTATAAATATTGCTAATATAGCACTTGAGTTATAATCACTTCTGATTTACATATGCTTGCATATTTATCTGTTCATTTATAATACAGATATTGTCAGCCGTGCGTTGAATGCTGGCTATCTATGTCGATTGACCTCTGAGTTGTCACATACATATAAAGTTTATTTCAACTCAGCCTACATTTATGTTATATGTTGCCCCAAGTATTTACTGACATGCAGTGCTTAGCTTGCTTTACCCATAACCTATTAAGATACATAACATGTGTACATGCAGTCGAGAAACGAACGATAAAACCCGCAGCAACAACAATTGTGGTTCATTACACTCGCTTGCCACTCACTTTTTGCTCGCATGTTCACATGCTCACCGGGCACTTCCAGGTCAACAAACGTAAACAACATTGCACACATCGAGGCCGCACCCCACGCACCGCTGGCCTACAACGGGGGCCAGTGTCATGCAAGGCCGTTTTGCGTACATTGCACGGTGTGCAAAAATGTAACAACAACAATCGCACACACACACACACACACACACACACGCACGACAGCAGCAGCAACAGCAGCAGCAACAATAACCGCGGCAACACAAGCAACAACAACAATATCATTGACCTACGGTGCAGTTACCTTGTCAAAAAACGTATCATGAGCGCTTCTCGCGCAGTGAACCCTGAGCAGACTCTCCTCCACGAACGTACTACTATGCTGCATGCATACAACAACAACAACAACACCACAACAACACAGAACACAACACAACAATTAATACAACGAAACCACAAAAACTTCGAAGGCAAACGAAAGAGAGTGCAACGTACGAACTTGACAGCAGCAGCGTCAGCGTCAGCGGCAGCGGCAGCAACAACATTATTAAGAAGCAGACGAAGAACAACAAGAGCACACATAACAACAGAAATTCAGTAACAAACCAATTTGACTGACAGGTACCGACTGATCCCACTGCAAGTGACGACGCAGCTGCCGACGTCAACACGTCACAGTCACGCGCGCATGAAATTTTCGCACGTTTTCGAAACCATAAAAAGAACAAAACGATGCGTTGCACTTTTTATGCACATTAACCTTATTTTCATTTATGTATATTGTTTGCGCATTTACAAATTATTTTCTTTTAATGTTGAAATTCATAAACTACATTACTGCGCTGCACAGCTGTTGCGGTGCGGTCGGTCGCTCCCTCTCTCTCTCTCTCTCTCTCGCAATACGACATTGCAACTGCTTTATCGGCTGAGAGTGCGTATACTTATTGCATATATTAAATACGCTGATGAAATTCAAGAAACTTAACGCATAAGCGACAACAAATAAAACAAAAGCAAAATTTAATAAAGTTTAACAATATTGATCCTTTCTTCGGCATATGTAAATATGCGAGCCTACAGAAAAATGTCAATAAGCATTAAATATAATTTTAATTGTACAATAAAAACGCAAACAAGACGAAAACCAAACAATAACAAAAACAAAAGCATAAACAAAAAGAAAAGCAAAACAAATAAGCAAATGTTTTTGCTTTTGTCTGCGCATATGTTTTCTTCTTTTTTTAGTTTTGTTTTGTTTTTTACGTTTTATTTTTTTGTTTTGTTTTCGCTGCTTTACAATTTTATAATTTATATTTTTGTTTATTTATCTGCTTTTATCTTACTCAGCCAGTTACATGACATACACTTTGCATGATCATCGCCACCGCCCACAATTTTCCGCGACCAAAGTCCAATTGGCATGCGATCGCTTTGTGCTTTGTTCGCCGTCCATCTGCTAGTGCGCCCCCGGTCATCTGCACTAGATTTGTTCGCCACTATGAAAAACTATTCGCTATTCTGGTTCGCTATATTTAAAATAATAAATTACACTTTTATTGCTTTAACTAAAACAAAAAATAAATGGCAACTGTCACTTACGTGCTAATTTATTGAGGTCACTATTTATATACAAATAAACGAATGTATATCTATAATGTTATACACATTATAATATCTTTTTTCCTAATTTTTGTCTTTTTGCTTTGTATGGCATATGCTTTGTGCTTAGGCATGGCTACAAAGTGCCTTGGTAATTTGACACGAAGCAATCTTTACACTCTGGCATCGGCTTTCTCCTTGTGCGCATTTTTGCATAAATTACATAAAGTAATGAAATCAGCAATCGCACTTGGGATGAGTCAGTCAGTCAGTCCGCGTTCGACTGATAAGCGATGCTCACACTGCGACGCCTCGATTCCGGTTTCATATATTCGAGTATACGAGTATTTGCATGCATCATGGCAAAAAAATAAAAATTCTTAAAAAAAAGCAACGACTATCGATGTGGCTTAGTAAGCAGAAGCCACATCAAACACAAATTTTATTGCGTCTATGCTGAAATTGAAGGAACGATTGTGCTCTACCCAATTCTAATATCACTTCATTGTGTTGCCGAAGGAACTTTAGTGGACTACTTTGCCATCTGCAGTTGATGCATATTGTTAGGCAGTGTAGCATATGCAAATGCGTATTGTTCTATTTATGCATATCCTCAGCACACACGCATACGGGCAAGGCGATGCGAACGAGGGCAGCTACTTCTTTTTTGCCTACATTACATAACCTTCATTTTTCTGCGTATGTTTGTTTTCTTTTTTATTCGTTTCTTAGCTTATGAAATGCATTGACTTCTCACTAAATGAGAGCTTCAAGCAGCTAATAACTATTCAAGGTCGCTTTTACCTTGCACAGTTGAAAAATTCCGATTAGTTGGAGCAAACCTATTTAAAGTATTTTTAGATCCGACATTTTAAAATAAATAAATTAAATTGTAATCTAACGTAAACCCAAGCAACAATTATAGACACTTTATTTCTCGTGTCGTAAATTAAATTAGCAAATACCCCGAATAGTCGCAACAGCGTCGCTCGGACACCTCTGGCAACGTCCCATCTAAATTGAGTTGCGCGTATCCGTGGCTCATTGAGTGCCACTTAAACCATCATAAATCATGTGTAACAGTCGTCTTACATTGTAGCATTCTCTTGCCCACAGCCAGCAAGTAGCTCGAAGGTTGAGCACGTGCATTTCGGTACAGTACCGTGTAGTCGCAGTTGATTAGTGTTTATTGCCTCTGCAAGTGTGCAAGTGTAGGGTTTATTGCACCTTATAAAGTCAACTGGCACACATTGGTGAAAAGACGCTGGCGTTTTTAAGCGCTTAGCACAAAATCCCTACAGCGACTGCCACTGTAGCGCTTAAGTGACTACATATAGCCGAGAACAATAGCCAGCCTAGCCTCCTCCCCCATATGACGAGTACATAATAAAAAACAAAAGGAAAAACCAAAGATATCAATATACTTATACATGCATACAATGTCTATATGCACAATTATTTCTCATTTATTTATTTACTTTTTTTGTATGTAAGGTCAACAACGCTGCTGACAGACAGGCACAGACGCAGCTTGATAAGTCAACACTCTAGTGCTGTGCTTTTTATGAATTTTTTTCACATATTTTGTTTTCTTTTTTCTTTTTTTAGGTATTTTTTATTTAATTTTGTTTGTTTGTTGTTTTTTTTTTTCAATTTTTTCGTTTGCTGCTCCCCCACGTTTTGAGTTTAATAAAGTTTGTAGCGTATGGCATTAAGAATTATTGGCGAAATAAAAAAAAATTAATTAGGCATAACAAGTACGAAACAAGCAACGTCATAGTGCATATCAGCACGCTTGTGGTTTGCTATTACAGTCCGTTTACTTATAGAAGTCAGCCTGAAGAACGTTCGACATGCGCTTCAGCGCTTTTCAGGGCTACGCACCTTGAGTTGTGAAATGTTTGCCTGCACAATGCCAACAATGCCAGCATTACACTAGAGTACTACACACAAAATAAAGAAAATAATGCTTGGCAAATATTCGCTTAGCACTTGGGCGCAGCGCGCGTCATGTGTGCCGATGTTAGCACCTAGGGGTGTGTTCGCTTCGCCTTGGCCTTAAGTCTGCCTGATTTACAAGCGGAAACACAATCAGTTTAATGTTCTATACTATACTGGCATTTTTTATTTTTTGATTTTGCCTTTGTTTTTCTTCTTCTATTTATGACAGCTACACCTGATATATAAAATGTAGCTACAAATAAACGTAAAGTATGTTTATTCTAGAAAAACTTTGGTTTCGTAAGATCTGCGAAAAACAGCACAAAATTAGCACATTTTAAATTTATTGCGACTTGAACTAATTTCCTTTTTTGTTGTGAGCATTTAATCTTAGATTGCAAGTCGATTTTTCGAATATGCAGTTGAACACACTGCAGGATAAGCTGGAATATATGTACGTACATATTTCACAATGTAGCGTGTCCCAGTTTATCGACATTTACACTGTCGTTTACTGCCTTAGACACTAAACAATATAGTCTCTCGCAAAAAGATTCTAGAAGAAGCGAAACATGCTAACTGCTAACAGAACACTGAGACAAAGGCAGATAGATTTTGTATTAGAAGGGTACGTCATCTATTTCGTTTGGCAACTATTGTGTGCTACATGAGTCATGAACTGTTGGCATCTTACTTCATAGATTTTCTTCAAATACACTCATATAGGAAATAGAAATAGATGTTTGCAGAGAGATCTCACATTCATATGGATGTATGCCCTTATATATATAAATGCGGCTCCTTCCCGTTTTGCTGTATATTTTAAACACAGAAAGAATGACCTACTCCTTATCACTCATAAAAGCCTTAAAAAATGAGACGAGACTATTGGCAATATGAACACGGTGAACAAATACTGAAAATAATTTTCTAAAATATAATATATGCATGAAAATCCCGTCAAAACTCACGTACTATACTTCAACAAAAAAAAAAAAAAAAACAAGAAAACAAAAACTGTTCAAAGTTCATTTACGAAGACGTATAACAAACTTGTTTTTGTTTTTTATTTGCTGTTTGTCTGCGTCGAAAAAAATAAAGGTACCTTATAAGATATGCACATATACTCATATATAATATCGTATAATATTCAGAACGAGCAACAAAGCTGATGAAATCACTTGCGCATGTTGCGGTTAAACACTGCAGAAACCCGTGAAAGAATACAAAAAGCTATTCAAACCGAAACGGGTTGCCAGCTGTTTAACTGGAGACCTCGCTCGTGCCTGCCTTATCAGTTCGCCATAGCCATTGCCGTTGACTGACAGCCCATTAGGGACTACGCACTCTCTGCGAGCTGCTTGCGATTGGTTATCAATCAAAAAACAGCAAGCATTTGCCAAGCAGTTAAAATGGCCGACTGCCGCCCACAAGGCATGCGAAATGTCATGTGGGTTTTTTGGGAACTATTTATTATTTGCATGCGGTTGCGGCACTCCAACACGCAATCAAGGCAACGCACTTGCGGTTCAATGTGCGACCTTTGCTGGTGTCGCTGCCGATTTATGTGAGCTTCCTTGATATTTCGACACACTCGCGATCACGATGCGAGGGTCCTTGGCAAATGGGTGTCGACATGTCGTAAGTATTAAGTAACTGCGAGAGACTGTGAGAGACGTGTGTTAATTGCGTGTAAAAAGGAAACGCGCAAATAATCCAACAGTAACGATAACAGACACAACACGGCGGCCATCCACAATGCCAAAAATAAATAAGCACTTGCCGAAAATAAATGACGATATTGCGCACAATCGCTAGGCATGAAATACACGATCGTCTGTGCGTACGTACTCGCGCAGCGCGATCTTCCCTTAATTGTACAAGCTAGGCAAACAGCTCGAGAAGAGAGAGGAGCTGCGTAAGTAATAGCGAAGAGCAAACAATGTATAGGCAAATGAAATGAAACAAATGAAATGCAAACTTAAACAAACAAATTTGTACATAGGAAAAAAACACAACGAATTTATTGTCACACATTGACTTTGACAACAGACCGACAAGGCCGAAAGTGCGTCAGCAACAGCGTGCAGCTCAGCGAGTTATCTCAAGCAAGCGAGCAAACACGCAAGCAAAGCAGAAAGTACAAACAAAAAGAAAAAAAAAAAAAACAAAACTGTACACACACATGAGTATGTACATATGCATGTGAATATGGAAGCGTATTGGAAATAGTCAGGCAAACATTCATTCAGCCAAAGCATGCTACGTCTACGTGTAATCGCTACTAGAAAACCGTTATCGCTGCAGCCCAACCCCATAAGCAGCGCTCCCGTCGCCATCGCCGCCACCATCGCGCTTGCTTAGAGCGCATAGCTCACCTGAACGATTTGACAAACGCCAACGCGAAGGGGTACGCAAACGCAAACGCGCCCCCACTTGCGTACACGAACGTCGTCTGTAGTTGGGGTCGCTGCATGTGGGATCTGCCGCTGTGAAATATTTTCTTTCCGTTGGCGGGTTAATTCCACTATTCGTAGGCGGACGAATGGACGGACGTTGTTTGTGCAGAGACGTGTTTTAGTTGTTCTTCGTATGACGCAGTTCGCAAATGCAAATTGATAACACTTGGCACATCTGCACTGAAGGCATGACCTACCTGAAATTAAAAACTCGTAACTGATTAAAATTGTCTGTTATTGCAAACCAAACCACGAATGTCACTTATTTGCAATTACGTCTTAAGTGTCTAAAAATGAGCTTCAATAGAGTACAAATACATCCTATAAATTTCATCTGTAGAGATATAAAGTTCTGACTCTATAAGACGTTTATTGCAATGATTTGGCTGGTTTGAGCTGCTTTCAAGAGCGTAGTTTCACTCTGCAAGCATTAGTTCAATTATCAATGGAAATATTCATCGCATATATGACACCTGGCATCAAAATCTGAAAATCTGAAAATATTTTTCACTCTTCACTTCGATTCAATTTGCATTTTAAGCTATTTTTAATACAATTTGTATTCCAAGTTAGTAAAAACAAAAGCAAATTATTTATTAGGTACACATCGAAGCGCCGAATAAATATTTAAGCAACAGAAGTTCCAGACAAGTCTTAACCTTCCAGCCATCCCCTGGAAGTGTTTGCGAAATGTTTGCATTGACTACGCAACGCAATAAACGCAACCGACATCGATTCGAATAAATAATGAACCAGAGACGTAAATAAACACGGCAATGCACGTTCGCCATTGATTGTTGCTATTTATAGGAAGCTTCGTAAACAAAAACAACATAACAAGAATTAATAACAATGAGAATTCAAAAAACAAAATACAAGAACAACAAAATATAATATGCGAAGAAGTAATTGAATAAACACACAAATGTCACACACTAGAAGCATGCCGGTGTAGTTATGCCGAGCGGGTAGTGTCTAGATCGACTCGTCAATGGAACCGTGAAGCGATAAGCAACTGATAAGCGGCTAATCGTGCTGACCACTTGAGCAAACGAACCGTTCGAATGCGAACCACGGCCCGCCTTCGCATGCGGCCGCCCCATGCTCATGCCGCTTCACACGATGACCAACTGTTTCCCAGTCGGTACGTAAGTACGACGTCGCTTATCATGGGGTTTTAGAAATTATTCGACCTCTGACAGCTGTCAGCGCCATAAATTCCACCGTAGCCCTGCATTGCGAACATCGTCACCGGCAAATGCCTGACTGCATTATATTTCCTCCAATACTCCTATTGCGATGCGATTCTTTTACAAAAAAGTACGTAATGCATGTTCGTTACCGTGGTCGGCGCATTGCGAAAAACACTTTTAAATATTTTATATAATTGTATGTTCATTTGTTCAGATGTACTATAATCTGCACTAGCCCTTGCCTAAAAAAAGAAATAAGGAAGTTTAAGTTGTACATTTTTCGGGCCCACTGACAACCAAATTAGATATAAACACGCCCCTAAACGTTCATGGACGCAGTGTGCATTCCATTTCACTTTTGATCATTACAATCGCGCGCTCATTCGATCGGTCCATCGGCCGGGGCCAAGACCTCGTACGAAAATAAATATTTTACTATGTGTACACACCATCTATACACATACATATATATTTATACTAAATATAAAAATATAATTTTGTGTGACGACGGCTAAACGGCAATACGGGAAAGGACCGAGTCGCACAAGTAAATTGAGTTTACCATCAAAAAATTAAAAAAAAAAAAAGGAAAAACAAGAACAGGCAGGCGATCACGATGTTTTCACGTGCAAATCAGCCACAGCCCACACGACCTCGTCACACCATCGTTCGTGCTAGATTCACTCGCTCGCACACTCAGTTATGTGTTTCGTGTGTGGTGCCGTACGAATCCGTCTGTTAGAAACGCATTTTGTTTATTTTCATTATTTATTGGAAAATTTTCGTGATACAGCAAATCACAATTGTTTTTTTAACGAATTTGATTGCAATAAAATGAATTCCTTTTTGTTTTCATTTTCTTGCCACGTTAGCGTTGACTTAAGGTATTTGCTGGAACAGGCTTAAGACTTGTTTTTGGTTTTTGCTTTGGCTGTGACAGGCAGCCGTGGCATGCGTAAAGCATATAAACATAGCAATTGGGCCAAGGTCGAAAGCGAAACCCAATAATAACAAAGAAAGTCAACCCGACAGCCTCGGCTTGCGTGCGCTGCTCGTCTGTCAATGTCCGCAACGTGGCTATAGACATGTTCTTCTTTCAGTTGATTTTTCTTTTTTTTAGGTTTGCTTAGTGTTCATAATTTATTTATGCAGCCTTTAGCACAGCGCAAGAGACGGCAAACATAATTAAGTCGAGCGCGCACGGAATTGTTGTGTTGATTTGCTCATGGCTGATGTTGCAGCCGATATTCTCATACACGTAGTTATAATTACAATGTAGAAGTCGCCATGAAGGTCGTATGTCGACATCTCGCGCTGAAGATGATTGCTAAATAATATGAAAAAATTCTTTAAAAATATTCTGATACACGATTTGTTTATGTTTTTTTTTTTTTTGTTGCTTTTTTCGATTAGATCATAATTTTATAAATGTTCGCGTGGGCTCGGCAATGAAGATTCTTGTGAATCCCAATTCTCTTTTATTGTGTGATGTAATAAGAACCTAACAATATACAATAAGTATGTGATTTGTATGCCATATGACAAAATTTAGAATTTTTTCTTTTAGCCGCATCTATGTATATTTGCGACATGCTTAATGATGATATCTTGAGTTCTAAAACTCAAGGCGTATGACTAAGGGGTTTTCTATTATTTTTAACATGTGCATGAAATAGCAATGAGTACTTATTCAACTCGTCAAGCTATAAATACTATTACGATAGAACACGATTCTGATAAATGGCTTTCGGGTTACCACCGGATCACGTTGATTTCAAATTTAACAAATAGATGTCGCTAACGGAACCGTGGGGGCGTGCACATGGAGCACGAAGGCTACAGATTTGTTGTAATATTATTAATGTGTATTTATTGAAAGTTATAATCGAATACGAAGCTGTTTCATTGAGTCAGACGCATTCTATAAATCCACTAGAAATTAAAGCCAATTCAAAATTTTGCAGATACAACATACCCACGATTATCTTAGAAAACTAAAGTTATAACAAGCCAAGAGTGTTTCGGAATAGAGTGATTATCTGGTTTTTTTCTGGTATTAAAACGTATTTAGATGCGTGACTGTTGATATATCCGCAACGTTTCTGTTAAACTTAACCAGGAAGAGTACTAAGTTTTTTCTTTCATTCATTAAGCTGGCGCTTAAAACCCAGCTGCGCATACCATTTCCTGTCTAGTTAAAGCCTGCTTCAATGGTGACTTTGCTAGTGTACACAAACTAAAATACAAATTCATTAGTCTGTCAACATATTAAAGAAACTGCGCTATTTTAAGACATATTTCTTTTGTATGCTAACAAACAGCAAATACAACAAAGTTCAGCAAATAAAATTTACATTGTGTTTCAACAACAGATTTTTCCATAGATTGTTTTTATTTAGCGCTCTTACTCGCGCATTTATTTACTATTGAGTGAAGCTGCTGATGTTCTACAGCTAATATGATTAATGCCACAGGCATTATAAACATAAAATTCTGACATACTAATTAGCAAATATACCAAAATAAATCTTCAAACAAACAAATAGCTAGAGAAACCAGTTTCACTAGGTACGTGCTTACATATGTACATACTTATGCACGTATGTACAGAGAAATACAGATAAATAAAAAAATTATGAAGTTACTTAGACAACAAATTCTAAAATCCATAACAAACAATAAAAACAAACGCTGGCAGTGGAATGTATTGTAAGTGTGCCGCGTTCTAAAAAAAAGAAAAAAGAAATACATATAATTTTTTAAACAAATGCTTCAGCTGACAAGCGCGCATACATGTATGTATGTGTGTACAAGCCTATTTATATATATATATATATATATATACTCTATTGTAGCTGAAGCAGAACAACACAAAAAGTTCTACGTGATCTCGTGCAGCTTTTCCAACATTTTACATTTACTTGTTGCTCCATGGAACTCGTATCACAAGTCATAGGCACAGTGGGTAGCTACCCACGCCTCGTACAATTATCAGCTGTGAAGACTGTTTTCACAAAGAGTTGCATATGACAAACAAGCTTTGATAAAGAAATAAAATGACGAAGATATAGCAAAACTTAACACGGTTGAAGATTTTTTTGTTTAGTGCCTGCTTGCTAAGCTAGACAAGTTCGTAAAGACGGCGGCTAGTCACGAGCAATCATGACGTCATTGTCAGTTATAAAGCCGCGCGTGCTCAGCCAAAGACATTGTTGTTTGCAATTCACAAAGTAATAAAACAACTTATGAGGCACCTAACGTATTCATTTTGGTTTGGAATGGTTGGAAATTACCCACTACTTGGCTGTGCCACGGCACAGGTTCTTACCTGTCGGCAGGCAGGCAGGTTGAAAATTTAATAATCTTTCTCTATACTGTTTCTGTGCCAATTGTTTAATAATTTCTCGATTTTCTCTATTGAAACCTTTGACAAATTGCCTAATTTGTGTTTGTTTGAAAATTGAAATAAATTGAAATATTTGACGTCATTCACACCTGCAAGAGTCTACTAATTTATCGTGGTTTTTAAGGTTATTGTTTTACAAGAAACATGCTTAAGATAAACACAGTTTATAAAAACAGGATTTGAAAGTAGTGACTTCACCAGCATGACACGTGGAACCCGTGGAGCGAATATTGGCGGTCTGCTTAGAGTACGAGAGAATTATTGGAATTTAATGAGAAAACAATTATTTATAAAATGTAAAGGATGGTTCGTTTTTATCTTTCCTTTTTCTTCTTCTTCTATAATAATTTACGAGAAATAAAATTCAATTAAAATTGCCAAAATAAAAACCTTTAAATGTAAAGATAAAAGCATTAATATGTAAAGTTAAAATGTAAAAGTTTATCTAAGAAATATGTGGTGCGTATCGTTCACTCAAAATATATTTCACAGATGGTAATCGCTTCAAACATTTGAGAGGGTGCGCCCCAAGCTATAAAAAAATGTTCAACTATTTGTCATTAATTTTCTGGGTATAATATCTGAATATAATAGGCATTTTCTTATACCAAACGAAACTTTGGATACCTAATTTTGTAAGTCTGCTTATTAAACAAGAAGGCGGCTAAGCGGGGTGAAGGCGGATTTTTTAAATAGCAACGCATCATCTATACTTAATCATATAAACGCCCCAAACAAAATGAAGAATTTAAATATTTTCATGATTTTTTAAAATTAATGTTATTAAGGCATTTCTTTTTCCCAGATGATAATTTCGTTAATTTATTTGTTTGTGCGTAGAATGTTTTAAATTTTTATTTCAGATTTTTTTTTTTATATATTTTTACTGTATGTTTTCTTGATTCTGGCTTTGCACTTTGAACTTTACAAGTACCATAGCACACAAATAAAACATGTGACTTGTGGCAACCTAAAAAAAATCCTTGAACTGTATTAAAACGTCATGATTACATTTATAACAGCAACGACAACAACGACGCAGACGCAGTCAGTTGACCTTTAAAAAGGCACAGCGGAATGGCAAAGCAAAAGGAAACAGAAAAAAAAACTCATATAAAATACGAAGGCGGCAAAACCATCGTAGGCGCGCAAGCTACGAGCAACAGGAGCGCAAATGACGTCACCGCTGGCTATACTTAGAGAGCCTGGCGTTTACGTCAATAATGAGCACGTGTACGCCAGCGCAAAGCGTAGGCAACCTGCCTGAAATATAATAAAGGAATAGAGCAGCAGCATTAACGTCATATATCGAAACGATAAAAAGGAATGCCATAGTTATATATATATACATAAATATGTATTTACATACATATGTGTCAAGGTAAGCCAGGTGCGCAAAAAAATTTATAATGCACACTAAGATTTATAAAAAGATAAATGGAATTATCAAAAATGACAACATTATCAGCACAAGATTGACTTGTAGCGAAAGAATTTCTTTTATTTTTATATGCAAACAAAATAACAATTTAAAAACAATTAACTTGTTGGCAAAATTTGCATGGCAAGGCGTATGAGTAGCCATAGCAACAACAAAAATAGTACTTCACTACTCTGAGCAGTACAACATGCAAGACGCGATGGCGCGCAAAAAATGTGGCAAATTACAACAATAGCAACAAAAAAGTCACTTAAAATGAGCGCACACAAATGTAGGAAAAAACCAAAGAAATAAAGACGTAAAAGCTGCAACAAAAACAATTGTGGGCGTGTATGCAAGAGTCGGCTCCATACGTGTAAACCGTACGTGCTTATGTGCTTATAACGGTAAAACTACACTGCATTTAGAATGCACTAAAACAACAACAACAGCAATAGCAAGTATTCTATAAAGACGCTAACAGCGTCATCCGACGCCCAGCACTCATAAAACTCTGCAGCGCGCAAGGCGACACTGACAACGAGACTAGAAGTATGTGGAAAAAATTATTTGCACAAAAAATTCCAAAATGCGCAACAAAAATACAGTAGCTCGTTAAAACTCCAACGTAAAAATAACAACAATTTACGCAGTAACATGTCTGAGCACTCCTACCAAAAACTTTGCTATGCCGCTCGCTTTTAGAGCATGCAAAGTCGGATTTTTTCTTTCTGTACATGCATACATACATATTTAGCAAACAAGACGATATGCTGCTTCTTCTTCAATGTTTACTGGCATTAGCAAGTACACTTGCTAACAAACTTTACATTTATTTAATGACAGACATTTAATACCCAAATACATAATCAACCAAATCCATTCTATATACATATATGCAAGCATATGTAAGTACGATGCAAGAGTAACTAATTTCGCCAAATATTAATTCGCATGCAATTTTACTCAATTATTTTCTGCCGTTTACTCCCTCAATAAAAATCAAAAATCATTGTGTTTGTCCTTGCTCCAAAAGCCGTTTTTGTAGCGCTGTGTAGTCAACAAATGTTCACGTGAACAGGCATGGATGTTCATGAGGTCAACGCGTGCACATGCTACAACAACAAGCTTATGGCGTGCTAGTTTCATATTGTTATTGTTGTCTGAATGTGTTACTACCGTTGTTGTTTATTATGGCGCAAGTTGTGTTAAAATAACGCTCAGCTGTTTTCTCATTTGTTGCTACGCTCTCAGCAACTAACAAAAGCAAGAGAAGTAAGCGACCATGCACTTTGTTGATTGGTTATTGTGGGAGATACGAGCCCCTTTTTGATTTTTTTAAACGTAGCGCAGCATTGCCATAACGAAATAAATAATGGAATCAACAAACACCAAAATTTTCCATTCGTTTCGATGAATAAGTGATATTGATTTTATCACTAATCGCAAATAACATATAAAAATCTCTCATTTAGTGAATATACTTTTTGAAATCATTGATATGTAGTAAATATATCATATATATACATGTACATATGTAATCAAACAGATTCACATAGAATATTCCAACAGATATTAAGTTTTATATATGCATGTTATACTTTGCATTATTTACATTATTTTACAAAAACTACATTTTTTTATAGAAAGAAATTGCTTCGAGATTTGAGAAAGTCAACAGTCTTTTTGTTCTGCTGGCAACGCTATCACTCGCTTAATTTGTGATGTATCAACAGTTGAGCGCATGCACACTAACACCAATACCAACAGCTCACGCTTTACACATATACACGCGCAAGCCACGCTCCCTCAAACAACCCAGTTTCCCCATTGATAAAAGACGAACACGCTAAACGATTTCTTGCCGGGGGAGAGTTCCAAATTACCTTAAACGTAAATACAAAAATAAACACTTTTTTATAAATGTATGAATATAAATTTTAGAAACAATTCAACAAAAATAAATTCAAATATGCGTCAAAAATAAAAATTAAGGTAAAGGTTTTGTCGATTACCCATGCTAAACACCAACAAAAACAGGAAAGCCAAATTCAAAGTTGGCTTAAACTTGCTGATGGTGACTGTCTAGCGTGGTCGACTCGCTGTGTGTGTATCTTCTAAATACGTATGCAAAAGCAGGTTTTTGTTGTACGTAATATTGTTGCTGTCTTTGTTTGTATAACGTTTAATCACGCACAGCTTGACGTAGCAACAACACAACAACAGTAACAATGCAAAACAAGTGAGTGTGTACGAGTCACCACAGTCACTGTGACTGTGAGGCTTGGCTCGTTTGGGGCGTATGTACCAAAGACTTTCCGTCTGTCTGTCTGTCTTCGCAGAAGACTGTGTCTATGAGTCGATGTTTCTGCCTGTTGAAATAAATTCAAATGCGTTATTGAATTTATCGCCGTTTGTTGTCGATGTTGTTGCCGTTGCTGTATTTGCTGTTTTTGTTATAGCACGCTTTTTGCGCGTGATACGCTATGAATAGTCCATGGAATTTCATGATGCCGTAGTACCCGTAGATACGTATCTGGTGGTTAATCGCAATCTCTCTCCCGCACGATATGTGCTCTCTTTGCGATATGCTCTCTTTGTGTTTTTCTACTGAGTTTGGAGCACAGCTGATGACGTTCATTAGTATTACCTTTGGTTACGTACTAGTTGTTATTTTTTCGTTGATTTTTTTGTCGATTTGATTTGTTTGCGCAATGCGTTTTATTTTTTATTGCAACTTTTACCTTTCTAAACGCTTACAGCACAACAAATTAAATGTCAACGTTAAAAAATAGAAATAAAACCTTGACAGATATTTGCGGCTGCTAGCGAAAGCAATTTTTTTATCATTTAAGTGCTATCGACCTTGTTTTCTATTGGCACTATAAAACCACACACAAACCCGCAAACAAAGACGCACAATATGTATTGTTAAGTTTTGTTTTTTTGTTTGCTAAAGTTTCTAGTTAAATTTAAGTTAAAATAGAATAGAATCATAAGTTCGTTGGAATTTTATTTCCGCATGAATATTTTCTAATTATGCCAGTCAACAAATGACGAAGAACCGTTACAAAGCACCGATGGTTGCCGATCATTGGATGCCGCCGTTAATAGAGGTATGAACATGCATCGGAAAACTTGCGTGTGCATCCTGGACGTCGAACTAAAAGAATTGGCCTTTACAATAAAATTACAATAAAGCATTTTGACCTTGTAATGTGTTTTGTATATGCTTAATGCGGTTAGTAGAGTTTTTAAAAATAAAAACACAATCGCTAACAATTGCACATTTAACCTACATAACTCTCAGTTTATATGAGCGACGATAGCAACAAAAGATTGCTATTTATTGCATTTAGGCGAACGTGCTCAGTACATTGTCAGTTATTTTTTTAATACAACAGTTTCCATATACTCCCCCCATAACGTGCGCACTCAACTTCCATTAGTCAGAGTCAATAATAAAAAATTTGTATGATTATACATAAACTTGTACTATATACAATATGTACTTACATATGAATATGCATTTCAAATTTCGAAAAAGTCTGACATTAGACCCCAGACGGCCTAAAAACTAAGAACTTCGGCAACAACGCCAAACAGCAAAAAGGCGGCAAAAACGCACGTAGTACACGTACCCACACGCACACACCTGCTTGCCCGCGCCCACGCTTTTTTCTCGTGATGACGATTTCTCATTGCACTCTCCCCGCGCATCGCAACACTACTCGCCGACGCAATGAGTCGTCGGGCTCGTCACAAACTCACATTCATGCAAACGGGCGCACACACACAGACGCCAGCGCTAGTTGTGTGTATTTGTGTTTGAGGTCTGCTACGAACTGCCACAACAATTATTTTCATTCGTTTGTTGAATTCTGAACGGTGTGGTTCGCTTCTTTCTTCTGGAACAGAGCAACATACAGGAATAACAACAGTTTACAAAATACACATAAAGTGAAATATTATAAGTGAATAGCCATTTTACTTGGTCAAAGAAAAACTGTGCAAATAAAGCAAACAATAAAAAAGCCAAAAGTGCTGTTATTTAAAAAAGAACAGTCAAACAACTCTTTTGCAAAAGAATTGCAAATTTAAAAAAGAGCAAGAAACTTTGAAAAATTACCAGAAATTTTCAACAAAATAAAATGGATATAACCTTATTGCCATCGCCACCAGCAACGCCACCTTTGCGCGATAATAAACAAGAAAATGTAAGTTTAAATTGGACAAGCTAAAATAATACAAATATACACAAAATACCGTTAGGAATTGAAAATCTGCTGCGCAACAGAAAAAGGATAATGATTAAGCGCAAGAACAAGAAATGTTACCTGCGTGAAAATTAATTCAAAATAATTAAATGTATACATACATAGATAAAAATAAGTTACGAAATTAAAGCAAATTAATAACCAAAATTCTATTTCAAACAAATAAACAATTTAAAATAAACTGACCTACTGAAAAAATTTAAAAAACGAAAAGCAAGTGTAAAAAAAGCAATAGAAGCAAAAATTAAAAAAACAAATGATTTAAATTTAAAAACCCCACGCGCCTTGCCAAAAGAAAACCATTCCATTTGTCTAAATAAAACCGCAACTGATGATTATTGCCAATAAAAAAAATGCCACTGTAACTGCATTTTGCACACCCCTTTTCTATATTGCCCTTTTTTTTGCTATTTCATTTCTACGTACTGCCACATACATGCATATATAACACAGTGCATTGCAAAGCAAAAGCAAAAAAGAAGCACATTCACAAAACAGCAATTCCGCTACACGCCGACCGACTCATTCACCCGTTGGTGAGAAATGCTTCGGGAAAATCACGCAAAAGTTGTAAAGAATAGCATGCCAACAAATAGAAAAGAAAAAAATACACACAATGTACGTCAAATAATAAAAAGCAACACACGCTAGCGCTATTACGCTCTAACGCTCGAGATTTCTAAAAACAAACGTCTTGCATCGCATTTGCGCACAGTGCCAGCATAGCAATCACGCAGTGTTCACGCGTTCACGTGAACTGTGCATGCACAGAATGAGTGAGATAGCAGCAGCTATGGGTCCAATGTACAAGTACGTAGCTGCTTTGGTTTTTGTTGTAGCGGCTGTAGTAAGAGAAAACCAAAAGGCCCCTCTGAGGGGCCAGAAGATGGTGTGCTGCACACACATACACACTACTAAACGAAACGCTCTGAGAGAGCAACTTTGACGTAGCTTTTGCAGCGAGCTCCACGAGCTCTAATCTGGGCAATATTAGCCAAGCCCCAAGCACCATAAAAGTATTTATGAAAAAAACGAATGTGTGTGTGGCATTGTTTGCTTTATCACGCAAACAATAATAAAAAAGTATTAGCAATGTGCCAAGCCCATAAACACATTTTTATATAATTGGTTTTTTTTTCTTTAACAATAAATAAAATCAAATCAAAACAGCTAAAGCCCTCTCTCTCTCTAATGTGCTAACACATCGTGCCACAAAATTAATACTAAGGATAAAATCTATATAAAACAATTTATACTAGCATTACATTTACTGAATTGTTAATGTAACAATGCAGACAAGTACCACTTGCCACAACAACACACAACTGTTTCATAAACAGTTGACCGACAATCTCCACGAACACATGGCTGCCGCGTCGACAGCAACAACGCGAGCGTTGCACCCCCGACCATGAGAGAGTCGGTCACCCGGGGAATTCGGTTTTCGACCAAATATGTTATATTTTCTCTCTCGTCACAGTGTGACTTTTTTAACGAGAAAGCAAATACAGTAACGACTAACGAACGACTGTTAAGTTAACAGAACTTGCAGTTTGGTGATCTGCAAATATGTACATAATGATCATAACACGATTTAAAAAAATAGCGAAATACACATATAGTTTTACAAACAAAAAAAAAACACAAAAACAAATTTAATGCACAACCGCGCGTTTTTGAGTCCAGGCAGATTGATTTTAACGGTCAAAAAACGCTCGCAATCATCTGCATAAAAAATTTGTTTAAATAATTATAACGTCTGGTTTTGTTTATTTATGTACTTTGTGTTTTTTGTGGCCGTTTGCAAATCACAAGGTTTATTACATTTCTTCATAATTTCATCGGTCAACTGCATTTGTTGCCCAAAAAAAAGAGAAAAACGCGTAAAAAACAATGAACTTGCTGTAATTTTATTTCCAAGTTAAGGCAAAAATAAAAATTGCAGTAAAAAAACACCAGCCATTTTCAAGTTCAAAAAACTTGTCGAAAGTCGTTTTTTTTTGTAATGCGTGCAATAACCTGGTCTCTGGTGGGGCAGGTTGGGGGTGTTGTGCGTACAAGTCTTACATTCGTCACGCGCAAGGTTAAAAGTGAAAGACCTTGCAGTGAATTACCAATTAACGACTTGCAAAAAGTTATTCTAGGTCAAAAAATACATACGGCAGGAACCGTGCAAAAGATGTTACTCATTATTTTTTTGTTTTTCTTAATGATTTTTTTATTGACTTATTTTTTCCTTTATTTGTTTTAGGCCACCAAAGACGAACTACAAGTAAATGAAAATCTGATCAAGGCTAAATTGAAGCTTGAAGCGCAGGAAAATGGCGGCATTATAACACCAAATAACTCGGACACAGAGGATGACGCCGTCGACGGCAGTTTGTCATCGGTGCCCTGCAAAAAGCAGCGTCTGGATGTAAAGACTACAGCATCTACGACCCCAATCTTGACGCCAGCTGTGCCGGCAGAAGAACATAAGCAGCAACAGCCAGCGCCAATAATGGACGCAGAGTCATTGCAGCAATTGCCAGCACAGCGCGTCAGCGTCATTATGCATGTGAATCGTTCAGGCATATGCTCTTCGCTTGATGAGAGCTCCTGCTCCTCGGCCACATCGTGCACCTCAAGTGATGCCGCCGTCGTTACCGCAGCGACGACAGCAGCAAACACTGTTGCAGTACCAACAGTCGCCAGCGAGTTTGTGTGCGACGACTACCCGGAGAACAATGTTTGGCGTAGTTTAAAATTCAAAATGAATCGCAAGCGTGCAGCTGAAGTGCCGCTGCCGCAGACAGAAAAAACCGCCGAAATAAAGCCAGCACAAGTGGAGCCAACTGCAGCAGCAGCAGCAACAGCAGCAACAACAGCAACAAAAGCTTCTGCCACACAACAACAACAGCCACAGCAACAGTCCCGCTTCAACTTGCCAAACAATGGAGGCGTTGCGCGAGGCCAGCAGCTTAAGCAGCAACATCTTGCTGCCGACACGCCAACTGCCTTGCCCACACAGTATCAAGTTATTGCGCCTAAAAGTATTTACATTGCGGCAACGACGCCGGCCACAGCCGCGCCCACAGTCGTTGCACCACAGGCCACACAATTGTTGCTGCTCAATGCGGCCGCGGGATTGCTGCAACCGTTGAATGCAACAGCAGCGGCTCCTTTAGTCAGCACCATTGCCGTCACCACCAAGCAGAAATCGACCAGCAACCAAGGTGGTGCCGCCAAGCGAAATCGCATCTACGAGTGCACACATCCCAACTGCAATAAGAACTATTTCAAGTCCAGCCACCTGAAAGCACACGAGCGTGTGCACACCGGCGAGCGTCCCTTCATCTGCAAGTGGGAGAACTGCAACAAATGTTTCTCCCGCTCCGATGAGCTGTCGCGGCACAAACGCACGCACACCGGCGAGAAGAAATTCGAGTGTTGTGTGTGCCAAAAGAAGTTCATGCGCAGCGATCACTTGTCAAAGCACGTTAAGCGGCACAACAAAGACAAAGCAAATGGCGTCAATCGCCACGTGTCAGCAGCATTCTGCAGCGAGGCGACAGCAGCGGCAGCCGCGGGCTTAGCGACACTGCATCTGCGACCAATTGCGCCGGCGTGCTCCATCAGTAGCCAAGCGGCGGCGTCTGCAACCGTACAAAGTCCTGCATTGGCAACAGCAACGACAGCCACAACAACGCTGCAAGTGCTTACTGCGCAGGATTTGCTGCGACTGCAGCAGCAATCGGCTGCAAGTTTCACCAACTTTGTGACAGCAACAACAAATACTGGTGCGGTGACGGTGCAGCGGCAGCGTTAATTTTAACTTAGAAGAAAATGAAAAGAAAAATCATAAACATAAGCGTAATACTAACTTTTAAGCAAATCTCAGTATCGAAAAAAGTAGAAGAAGCAAAGTAGTAAAGAACAAAATGTAGTGAAACAAAACACAAAACAAAAGCTAAAGTAGATTTTATGCACATTCCACTTTTGTCTACATGAAAATATCATAACTTAAAATGAAGTGTCGCTAAATGTTGTTAACGGCAACATTCAATCTTGTAGTTTTTTTTTTTCTTTGTTTTTTAGAAGTTTAATGCATAATCAATATTTAATATAACTTTTAATCTAAGTACGGGCTCCTTATAGAAAACAGACAGGAAGAGAAGTAATTCCTTGCGACTCCTTTGCTACTTCTTCTGAACTATTCCTATCACTTCTCGCTTTCCAACCCTTTAACACAACAAAAGCAACTAAAATCTAACTTTTGTAAATACATATATTGTAAAAAAATCTGTGATATTTAAGTTTTCTTAACTATTTTTGTAATTTTATTGTAATTATTATTATGTTTACTTTACTTCGTATGCTGCTAAATGTTTAATTTAATTTATAGCATAATAATACAAAGCAAAACAAAAAACAAATATAGTAAGAAAAATATAGAGAAAATAACTGCAAAACAAATCTCAATGCAATTATATAAGTAATAAATATAAAAATTTTTCAAAATATAAAACCAGTTGTTTTTTATCAACAAGACTAAAAGTATAATACCAGAACTATTTTTTTGGTCCTTGCTATACTAATTCTATAGGTAGCGAAAACTGAGCCGATTGATTCCATTTCCTTCATAATGCAAATGGTTTATTTAAGAAACCGTGGCGTCGCAGCGTGCTTTTAGACACCAAGTTCGCAAATGAAACACGAATGGTGTGCAGTCGAATCCCGATAATCCAAAATTCCACGGAAATAGCATTTTTCTTACGAATTAGATGGGTTTTCGTATTATCGAGAATTAACGGGGTTTTTCCGTTGATTTTCACAAATTATTTTTGTGACATGTCGTCGGGGAGAACAATGAGGCGACAAAATTGTCTACAAATCGTTTAAAATCGTTTTTGTTTTTTTTTTTTTTGTTTAACGTTTTGGATTATGAGTTATAAAAGGTTTTAGAAATGAATTACGGTCTTAGAGGTTTTATGTTAATCGAATTGCAAATAAATTACGAATTAACGAGGGGACCAAAGTATATGGAAATTTTACGAATTTTATGAATTAACAATTATCTTTATCGGGGTACGATTTATCGCGATTCGACTGTATTTATTTTTTTGAGATTTATTCAATAATTCATAGTTTATTGTTTGTCTGTATTAGTCAAGCACATACATAGAATATGCTCCTACTCTCTCTTCCTCTTCCTAAGAGTGCGGTAAACTCCCAATTCCTGTCATTTTGAACCGCTTTTGTTATAAGTAATTCCTGTACTTAAATAGACAACTGTAAGCAAATTCAATTGTGTCAAAATTTTTTTAATAGTTTTAAGGAGAAAGTAAACGTCTACTCGATTATATGTAAAACGTACTCTCTAGATTTTTTATGCGACTGAATGTCTTTCCGTAAATAAGTCGGGAGTTGTATTTCCAAGCATTAATAACAGAAAACCGAAGCGAATGTTTTCGAAAATACTTTAATTAGTTAATGCATTTATAACGTTTTCGAAAATATTTTAATAAGTTAATGCATTTATAATTCAAAGAGCGCGGTAAACTCGCAAATCCCATTAGGATTTTTCGCATTCGGTGAACAGGCCTGTCGCACCGACATTTCCCAAGTGTCCAGCAGATGTGAAAGGGAATGAATCTTGGGTAACTTAGAAATACGTGCGATTAGAGCCAGTTGTACAGATTTCAAGAACGGTGTGGACGAATACTCTTGCTCAGTCAATGTACAATCGGGAGAGGTCCAGGGATATTCCTCTATAGAAATGCAGAAAAAAAAATGTCAATTAAAGTCATAATGCCAATATTGCGCTGCAGATTTACCTGGTATGCTAACGCTGACAGGCGGCACACTGGGCAATCGACGATCGTCGAGACAACAAATCAGTTTGATGGATTTATGATTATTTTGCACGGTAGTGTCCAGCTTGACTTTAAACTTCTGATCTAGACGTGCGATTTCACCTTGCAGCACATGTGGTATTTCCGGTTCGAATGGTGTCGGCTTTTCCTCTAGACGAGGCCGTTTAACCGCAGGCACAGGTGCACAAATATCAGTGCCGAAGAGCAGCTCCAGGCTGGGTCGGAATGTGCGATGCAGTGTATGATTTGCGAGTGGACTTTGCAGCGTTGTATTGATGACTTCAAGCAGCGGATTTGACGATTTCTGTGCACAGTAAGGATTTATTTGTACAGTGTGGACAAGTAAACAAATTAACAACATCTTACGCCAAACTGTTGTCCTGGATACGAGGCAAGGTCGAGTTTCTCCAAAGCTTTTTCACACTTAAGTAATGTCTCAAGCGGCACACGTTGTGCCGGATTTCGCAGTATCTCAAGAAGTTTACTCATTTTGGTTATCTTTTCCGCATCTATCAAATATAAGTGGATATAAAAGGTTTAAGACGCGATTGACTAGGCTTTCGCAAGATGTACTCACTGGTGCCGTCGTTACTGATGCGCGTGACCATGCGCTTCAGTGGCTCAATGTATTTCGTCAAGTGCATGTACTTCTCTCGATAAAGTTGCTCCTCTTGCGGATTGAATGGACTGTTCGCTGTGACCTGGCCGGGTGTATTTATAGACGCACTTGGCGACTGCTGCCGTATGCTGCGTTGACTATTCGGTTGCATCAGATTCGACATTTGGGGACTGGATGTAGGCACCAATGCCGGGCTGGGTATCATTTGTGGCGTTGGCATTTGCGGTGTAGGCGGCTGCTGTTGTTGTGGGGCCTGCGTTGGTTGTTGCGTTTGTGGCTGCGACTGTGGGGCATTGCTAACCATTTGCTGTTGTTGCTGCTGCTGCTGCTGCTGCTGTTGTTGTTGATGCTGCGCTTGCTGCTGCTGTTGCATTTGTTGCAATTGTTGTTGTTGCTGCTGTTGCTGTTGCAATTGCGCATCTGCCGGCGATGGACTCGACCGCATAAATGGTTGTTGTTGCGTCGGCTGACCACCAACACCAGCGCGGTTAACGGGAAACAACTGGCCGCCTTGCCCAATTTGCATGTTGCTCTTTTGTTGCATGTTTGTTGGCATGTTAAGCATGGGATTCAGGTTACCCGCATTGGGTGGCATTCCGCTGGCAGTGCTTACTTGTGTTTGAGTCTGTGGACCGCCTACATTGTGCTGTTGCCCATGTGGCCCACCAGATTGTTGCTGCTGTTGTTGTTGCAAATTCGGTGGCATTCCTTGCTCCAGTCTATGAGACTGAGCCTGTTGCGCCGCGTTAGGGCCAACGTTCATGGCGTTGCCCTGATTCATTCGAGCGCTCATCAATTGGCTCATCTGAGAATGATTCATGCCCATCTGTAATCAATTTCAAAAATATTAATAATTTGATAAACAACATACATGCTGCCAACTCACTGGCATTTGGTTTTGCTGCTGTTGCATTTGTTGCATCTGCTGCACATTCATGGAGTTCACATTCATGGGTCCGCTGTTTTGCATTTGGTTTGTATTTAATTGCATTTGATTGGGGCCTCCTGCTCCCACACCTACACTGGCACCACCAGCACTAACGCCAACACTGGCGCCCGACGGGCCGCTACCGACGACATTCGGTCCGCTGCTGTTCATTTGATTCGGCATACCAGACATTTGCGACGGTTGTCCACCAGCACCTGGTCCTGCGTTTCCGCCAGCGCCACTAATCATTTGTATGCCACCAGGACCCGGACCACCAACATTTCCAGGACCACCGCCGCCAGCTTGTATCTGAGGCACCATCTGCGGTCCATTACTGCCGCCACCCTGCGCGCCGGCAGGACCACCACTCATCGGTGGCATCTGTCCACGTATCATGGCAGGATGCATCTGCTGCATTTGTTGGCCCGGGCGCTGTTGGTTCAGAGTTTGCAATAAATTAGACGCCGGTACAGCGCCGCCAGGACCAGTCATTTGATTTTGATTTGGTCCCGGACCCGAAATCGGCATCATCTGCGGATTGCGATTTCCTTGGCTGGCAAGATTTTGCAACGCATTTAGCGGATCTTGCATCATGTTTTGTTGTCCCATCTCAGCATTCGGCGGTGGCTGCTGTTGCTGTTGTTGCGGCTTACGCTGCGACAAATCCTTATAATGCATGAATAGTTTTGCCACCAAGCCCAAGTATTCATCCTTGTTGCGCGACTTGCGATATATGTGATTCTCCATAACGCCCGCATTTTTGGATGGATCTTGGCCGCTTGTCGGAATCATTTCGTTTCTATAGTGAAAATTTAAGTTGTGAAAAAAGTTTTCGTTTTTATTTTTCTCGTCGTAAGCATTCCACTTTAATTTTCTATATGTACTTACATTTTGGCAATTACATTTTGCCTAAATTTTTGACTTTGCCAATCGTCACTCATTTTTATTAAGCGCAGCAAGAAATACTTTCAAATCAAGAAAGAGAAAAAACGTTTTCGTGCAGGTACCACTATTATCCTACTATTAAAGTATTGATAATAAATAAAAACCTCCGCACTTCACAACCTGCAGAAAAAAGTGAGAGTACGTTTTAATAATAACAAGCACTTTGCGTCATTGTCTCACAGAAAGAACAGTTCCCGAGCTCTGTAAACTCTGTTCCAGTGAAACAGTGGTGCACAACGAAAATCCAGTTTTGTGGGTCCGGTTCGTGCTAGTTCCACTTGATGAACACCGGCGACCGGACAAAGTTTTGCGTCGTGGCAACTATAATAGCTTCAACCGCAGCTAATCCCCTCCGCACACTTTGTGATTTGTGTCAAAGAATTATATAACCTCTTAAGATACTCACCGAAAGTATTTCTAAACCAAAGAGCAAATTACACTAATTGCTGATGACGTCAGCTGGGTACAAAATCCTCACTATAATGAGTGTTTCGATTTCTGTAAAAATTGACATCGCCTTCTAATGCACCAGAATGAAATAGAAAACACTAAAAGCAGTAATCAACAACGTTAAATACTCTTTATCAGTGCGTATTACGCGTATGTTTCTTAGGTCGTGATGCGCAACCTGTACATTCGGACGAGGTGACAAGACAACGCTTCAAAGCAATGCAAAACATCTCTACTTTTTAAACTCACAATCTCTCATACTGAGAGATTTGACTCAAAAGTTGAGTGCTTTTTTTGAGTGCGATTTGCCACTTCTCTCTCGTCAAAAATCCATTGGGAGAGAACAGCTGAGCTAATATCGAGTGAGTAGTGTCTCAGTGCTGTCACCACATCAATGTATGCATATTGGTCGTCATCGAGTTCACTACTGGTTCAGTGTCGTTGAAGAAGAAAAGAATTGAAGGCAAAACTACAAAAATTACTTTCTGCGAGTGAAGTTGGCTGTAGTAACTCCACAGATTGTATCAATCGAACGTGAAATTGGCAGAGACAGATAATCACAAACTACACAACCCTGAAAAACGCATTTCGTAAATATTCTCAGTTAATTTTCCTGGGAAACCCAACTTAGCTTCTCGTGAAGAATCGAAATTTGACATGGTGACAACAATGGACTGCTTATATTGAGCATGTAAAATTATATATCAGTAAATGAAGAGAAGTGAATTGCTTTATTATTTCAGTTTCCCTCAAATAGTAAATAAATAATAATTTTCATCTGAGCACTGCCAAAGCAAATTAGCACCTTTGGCTTGGCTTTGTGCATATCGGTTGCTTCTCATAAAAATAATAACACTTTGCATATTGGAACGCACGTTGTTAGAAAAAGTAAGAAACAGCACAACAAATATTATGCACATTACAGTATCTACCACGGTGCTCCCCACTTCAGCACTTCAGCACGATGGATAAAAATAATAATAATAATAAAAAAAGAACAAACTATGAATTGTAAACAGCGTCACGCCGCAAGTGAAGTTAGCTCTGCTCTTTTAGCTAACTTTTAAGAATGTTGGCAACGTTGAAGGTTTGCACACGGTTGCATTGAATTCCTTCAGGCAGCTTCCCGACCTCAATTTAGCAGAAAGTGAAATTTTACATGCTGGCAATACTGACTGCTGAGTTATGGACTGCTGTGATGTTAAGGCAGGCGTGTGAATGCATAGCAATAAGAAGAAGAGAAGCGCCGTTTCGTCGTCGTATTATTTTCGTCAGTCGTGTTTTGAATTTCGTCGCTGGCAGGCGGGTTTAAATTTTACGTTGATGTTTTTTGTGTTTGGTTTTGAGTTGTTTTTCGCTATGATTTTTAACTTCCATTAACTACAGTTACTTTGTGTTTGTGCAATCAACACACATTCATATTTTGCTGACGTCTAGTTAAATAATAAAAAAGAAAACGTTAAGTTCTATTTATCACGAGTAACGTAGTCAGCATGAAACACGAAGAAATTGTTACACTTGTAAGTTTATCTTTTGCGAACGCTGGCGCGAAGCAGTGAAAAGATAGGAAAGAAAAAATAATGCGCATACGACGTGTGTTTTACCTTGAGCGTATGAACAAATGAAAGCGGACAAGAATATAGAATCGCAGCCGAAAGCAGAATAAACAAGAACAACAAATAAAGAAAACAAAATAAAACAGCAACTTCACCACAACAAAAACAGTGAAAGAAAACAACGACAAGAACGTGCGTGCAAAATTATAAATAACAAGTGTTCAACTACAACGGTATTTACAACAGCAAGAAAACCAACAAAAAGTGTTGAGCTTTTGCTTATTGCATTTGCCTTTGCTTTGTATGTAAAAGCGGTATATCACGACGTCAACGCCGAAGAAGATACACCAAGCAGAAGTTGCAGCAAAAAGAAAAGAATTGCAATTACGAAAAGGGCAAATTAATAGCTAACAACATAATACAACAACATTTTAAGAATTTCATTTGCAAATTAAGCGGCTACACAATTTTATAAAATTTTGTAAACATAAATTACAACGCATTAAGAAACACATTTAAATTTGCATTAACAACAAAATGTCAAAAAACTGTTGACGAGAAAGGTTTGTATACACTTTTTTCCATAAAAAGATTTTATTTTTTTTTTGTCTAAGTGGCATATATGATGCTTTAAAAAGCATTTAATAGCCGCACTCTCCCTTTTGACGCGGTCCAAGTAGTGCGATCTCTCTTTGTCGCTAGCTGTCATTGCGTCTACCTCGCTCTCACTGAGCTCATAGGTGTTTTACTTTTTTTGCTGCTCTGTCTGTTGCGTTTATTTTGTATTTTTTCGTCATACGTGGTTTATTTTTCTACTGTTTGAGTGGATTATGATGCTTTCGTTATTGTTGTTGCTGCTGTTATTGTTGTAATTACAGTAGCTTCAATTGTTGTCGTCGACGGTAGCAGCGACGCAACGTTGCTGCAGCGACTGCTACTTTTGCTGCCAGCGTCACTGCTGTTTGCTCCACTTTACAAAAGTTTATGTTGTGTTTTCTGTTGTTGTTATTTTTTTGTATGTGTTTGTTTACTCGTTGGTGCCCCTACAATTACAACAGCAGCAACAACTGTTGTATATGTTGACATTTTTTAGTAGTAGAGGTGTGTTGTTGTTTTCATTTGTTTGGTTTCGTTGAATTTTGTTTTACACCCTGTCACCGTGTGTTTGTCGGTTTAAACCTTTAGTAATAATATACAAATGGCTGCTCTATGAATATTCATATGTTGTCTTATCACGCTTGTCATAGTTCGTGGCAGCATGTGTTGTCGTGCAGTGCATATGCAAAAACGTTTTGTTGTTGAATTTTTATCAATTGGGTTTCTTTTTAATTTTGTGTGTAGCAAGTATTACTTTGACCCACTGTGTCGTATCGCTGCTTATCACAAGGTTTCTTTTGTTAGCTTATTTTGGATTTATTTCTCTTTGTCTGTGTTTTTGTTTTTGGCAACTTTGTTAAAATGTTTTTCATAATATGCGTCAGTTCTTTAAATGATTTTTAAAACGTCTGTTTTCATTTGTTTGCACAATAGTGTATGGCAGATGTCGATTTGTGAAGATAGCTGAAAAACTGATGAGGCAAGTTAGTGATGCCACAAGATAATGAAAAATAGGGTCTAGTAAATAAGTTTTTTTTTGTTGAGATTGTCACTTCTTCGAATTATACAGAGGTCATTATTTCTCAGGTTAGATACATATGTGTGCAGATATATTTTTTATATTTTTATTATGATTTATGTCGGTAGGATCCCAGATGATCAAAATTGAGCTCGATATTATTAAGTGGCTTAAACATATATACCCATCTAATAATAAATTCTTATTAACACTTCTTTAAAACCATCATAATGAACTCAACATGCACATTAGCTCACCGCTGCTGTTACAGTAGAACGTCGAGAATGTGAACTCGAATACACACAGCCAGTTCAAATTTGAGAGTAATTCATTATTTTGGATAGGTTAATGAAAATTGTTGCTTGGTTTTTAAGATGATACATACATATTTGCTTAAGTTTGAAAGTTAATATTTTCGAATAATTCTTACTGTTACCCCGAAACACCGTATATGTTAGTCATACATGTGTAACACTGAGATAGACACTTGCGACAGGTAGTAGGGTGCTGATAGTTGCCTTGGCCGAAGATAACGATTTTCACATATCTATGAGTTATTTTGAAAAATTTCTTTGGTGTGTCTTCGGTCTTCATTTGCATGTTGTTGTTGCTATTCGATTTTGAAACTGTTTTGCATTTGTTTTGCTTCTTTTTTCACCTTTTAGCGCGCACATGACAGCGACTAATGCGACCGCGGCTACGCATACGCTCACACATACACATACACATACACACACACACACACACACAGCTCATGATTACACGCCACTACAAAGTTAAATCGGCGCAGCGGTGTGACGTCGACGTAATCGTTGCTTCTTTATTATCATCTATTTATTTATTTTTTCTATTTTCTTTATGCATGTAGCTTCTGCGCTGCAAATCACTATTTGTTGTTGTCGTATGTCTGTCCGTCTCGTATTGCCGTTGTCGCTGCTGCTTTGGTTTTTTATTTGTGTTTTCGTCGTTGTTTATTTATTTAATTTGTTTCAGTTTTTTGTGCACGATTATTTTGTTTTGTCATATAAAAAAATTTGTTGATTTTTTACGTTATTTTACACTATGTTGCGCTTTATTTGTATTTCCTTTGTTGGCTTTGTGCTAAATTTTTAAGAATAATTTATTACTAACGAATTCGTGTGCGTTTGGGTGTGAGCATTTTCGCGTAGTTAAATTTTTTAGTTTGTTTATTTATTTTAAATTGCTTGTCAAATGCCTGCGTTGGCATACCGTTACAGTTGCAGTTACAGTTATATATGTATGTCAGTGCGGTTCGCTTTCTTACTTGTGTCTACATTTCCGTTACATGGCGAGTAGACGTAGGATAAAACGGAAATTCCTTTACTGTCATTGAGCTTTCATTTTTCTGGATTTTTTTTTTTTTTTTTTGTTTGTTTTTGAATTGTTGTTTAAGTTTATATGAACACACTAACCCAGTGAACAGTTGTTACCGACAGTAGCGACCTAAAGTAAAGTCAAGTAGAGGGTGGGCGATTATTATTATTTAAGGCCAAATATTGCCTTATTTTAGCTGAAAGCACATCCAACATGCGATTGGAAACCCAAATGCTATTAAATAGGTATAAGAACGGAGTAAAATAGGCTTTAAATAGTGGCAAAATGAATTTGACATTGCAATATATTAATAATAGTTTAGAACTATCGGTACTAAATTTGGCCTTCAAAATTTCACAAATAGAGAATTTCCAAGTGTCCATTAGTGTATAATTGCAGTTCTACAGCCAGTTGTCCAGTTGAGGTAGCTTACAGATGCTGTGAAGACCAATCAATGGTTGTTGTTGTAATAAATATGCTTTGGCTAAATAAAAGTTCCCATTTAGCTATTTTAAATGTAAAATGTCTGCGATCTTACGACATTCTTACACATTTGTGACACCATAATCTAAGTAAATTGTAAGAAAAAACTCTTATGAGTGAGTTATGTTAGTAGGTGACAGCAGATAAGTGACTAATTGAAGACATCCGATATGCTCTAGATTATTTACCGTTAAACTGCGCGTAGACGAAACCGCCACTGTATATTGTTGTTTGTCACGTTCTCTCCAGGGCAACCACTTGTTTTCTCAAGCAAAACAACACCAATACCAAGCCCAATGCACCGACAGACTTCCACAAACACCCACAGCAATACACACCCACCAGTCCATAGACACAGTCACTGAGAGACTGGCACACTCGTTCTAGCATTCGCCTCGTCAAGACACTTGTGCATAGTATACATTTTCACATTGTTCAAATTTTTATACATTTATTCGTGCGAGTGTGCGAGTGCTTTTCACCCCATTTGCCTTAACAGGACTTTTGTACGCACAAACACAAATGAATGTTACATGCATGCCAGCAATATGCTTTCCTCGACTGAGTGACTGACTTAAAGCGTCGCACTAAAAACTTTTCCACGTCCTCTCCGCATAGTTACACGCTTCGGGTTCTCGTCAACAACGTCGAAAATCGTCGCTTACTCGTCACGCTGCGCTTATTTTGACAATTTTCATACGAAATTAAAGCGCAAAGTGTGTTAAAATTAAAATTAAAAAATAAATAGATAATAACAAAAAAAAAAAAAAAATATAAACAAAGAAAAAAGAAAAAGGCGGAAAAATTCCAATTAAATTACTTTCTTATTGGATTTTGTGGTCTTGTGTTGCGAAGTGTGAAAAATATTACGATAAAATAAAATAGCAAAGTGTCGCCATATTGTACATTGTCGCCATCGTTGACTGTGCTGTTGTTGTTTTTATTATTGCTATTTATGTTGTTGGTGTTATGCTTTTGTTGTTTTTGTTGTCTTATTAGAATTCAGCAACTTTGGTACCTTGCTTTTTGCGTAACATATGCTACGCATTTTTCAAACTTTGCACTTTGAAAAAGTAAACTAATATAAACAGTCACAACGCAAAAACTTGTTTTGATGCCAATAACCGCTTTAGCATTTTTTTCGCGCCAAAAAACGTGCCATATTTCGCTTGTTTCTATAAACATAAATGCCGGGCAACGTAGCTAAACCGTGAATACGTTAAGCCGACATACATATGTATGTATATACGTATACTCCTTACATAAATTTGTTTAGTTAATGCTTAGCTTTATGTGTTTTCATTGATATTTACTAGATTTCTATTTGAGCGGCTATTGAACGTTTATTTAGTTTAAAATCATATAAACAAAAAAAAAATGATATTATTTAATTTAAATACAAAGAAAAAAACTTTTATTACAAGTATATTAATAGACAAATGTCAATTCAGCAATCAATCAATCGGGTGTAGCAAGTGTGCCAACGTGTTTTAATTGATTATAAAGTTGTTTACGATATCTGCGTAAATGTTTATTAATTTTGTGTATCATTAAATCTACGTACTCGAAAGCACACAATCTCTAACGACCGTTGGCTTACAAGCTTTGGTTGCATATTGCTCGCTAGGATTAGGCGTGTATTACTTGGTCGTCAATTACTCATTGCTTCAACTGCTTCTGTATAAAAATATATTTAAGTCAAATAACTTGTCTGCCTAGGAGATAATAATGCTTAGGGTATATTTTTTGATCTATCATTAAGTTGATAAACAGCGAAGTGCAGATCACAGGTTTATTTTATTTCTATTTACAATTTTTTTGATTTTAGAAGTTGAAGCATGGCAATTTGCGTAGAACCAACTGCTTTTGTCAGCGTTATCAGTGGGTTTTTATTGGGTACAACCGTGACAGATTTTTTCCATTTACTGCTCATAACTTAATTGCTAAATTATAATAATTAAGAACTTAAAATTCTTTTAATTTTATTCAAAGAACCTTTAGCAGTTAATATGTTTAGAGTCAATTCATGGCCGGTAATTAAAGAAACACGTTTTATTCATAACAACACTCCTCCGAATCAAACGCTTTACATATGGGTTAGGCCACTCTAAAGCCATAAATCGAATTGATTACGGGCGCTTTGACAAATTTTGGATTAATTAAATTGTGTTTAAGAATACTTCGAAACGAAAAGCTTGGTCTTGCATAAATCCCACTGCGGCTTTTTGTGATATATTGTAATGGCCTCTATTTTTTCTCTTTTTTCATTACACGCTGCAACATTAGAACTTATTAGAAACTTAAACGCTAGGCAAAGTAGTTTAAATATATTTAAATTTCTTGACCTTGTTCGCATGATAACATAAATAAATATAGACAAATTTGAATTTTTTATAAATTGCATATTTATGAAAATCGGCTTTTTTGATGCAACATATGAATTTTTTTATTTTGTGTTGTTTAACAACAATATCACAAATTATCTATAACTGGACATTATGTAATGAAAATTTTACAATATATTGTTATGAAAAATATATATATTTCGACGTTTTCCTCGTTTTGTTTCTATACACATATTTCATAAAATTATCAATTAAAATAGTAACTTTCGTAACAAAAATAACCTTTGTTTGTGATAATGCTTAATTTTAAACACTTTTAGCTGCTCTATCAATTATGTTAAAGTAAATAAATTTATAACAAAGTAAAATAAAAATGGGTTAACCAATTGGAAAGGCAAATATTGCCAAAAGTAATTTGTTTTTTTTTTTTTATTTTTTTATCTAGCTGCCGGAGTGACTTAAACTCTTTCTTAAGCTCAATAAACTTTTATACTATTGTCCAAAATTTCGCTGAATCATATGTGACTAAAGTATTTTGTTTATTTTATTTTTATCTAAGATACATACACGCGAAATTCTACACTTTTAATCAAAAAAAGAAAAAAAGAACGAGATGAAAAAATTCTGTCGGCGTTTTTTCATCGTTGTTAAGCCGAATGTCTTTGACCCTATCATGATCATTATTTTATTTTTCTATTTACTTTACAAAACTTTACATTTGGAGTCTTTTATGTAAATTTACATAAATATCTTCATAAATATTTAGAGTTAGCCCATATCCATCAATCATGCCGAAAAGTAGCATAGTGAAGCTTAAATTATTATTATGTTTTATTATTTATTTTCTTATTTTATGGCAACTACTGTTAGGCCGTTTGAAATTAAGCATTAAGAAATTAATTCAAAATTAGACTTATAATTATTATATTAGTATGAAGTTATCGGCCTAATTGGTTTAATAAGTAAGTTAATATGATCTTACAATGTACTCGTGTTAATCTGTAATACAATTTAATTATGCTATTTAGTTAGACAAATTCTTTGAAGTGTGAAGTTTTTTGCCTAATGGAAATTATGCTAAAGGCGCCACATTTTCATGGCAACTAATTACTTCTGAATATATTTATAATGAACACAAATCTAACCTGAGCCGCAGGTTTTTTTAAATGAAAGTTTTGTTATATTATTCATATTGTTGCTTATTGTGAACGGGTCACAGCTTTATGCAGCTCGATCACATACTGTCTCTTACAACTTTAAGTATTCATCTATTTTTGTAAAATACTTATATATGTTTAATTTATTTGCTCAACACTTTTGTTCGAAACAAATGCCACTAAGTCAAATTTTTTTTAGTTGAGGTGCACATGTGTTACCTAACCTTATTTATGGTGCAAATTATATATGTAGATAACCTATCGCATGGGTGCTTTTTATGTGTCAATGTCTTTTATTGACTTTGTTTCTTTTATTAAAGTTAACTGATGACTCACTTTAAAAAGCGTGTTTATTTAGCACCCCTATTAGGTGTGCAGAATATGAACATTACAACATCCATTAGATTTACAAAAAAAAAAAAAAAATTTTACGGAAGTACGTTGGATGCAATTTATGATTCCAGAAATCGACTAGATGTAATGTCTTTAGATTATTATACGATGTTAAGCTCCCGACATCATGAAAATAAATATTTAACTTGCTTGAAGAAGATGTTAACATTTTAACCGGCAGCAAGTGCTGTCACAAAAACGGCAGGGGTATGAATTTGTACGAAAACTACTAATGGTCTTTCTGAAAAACAAAAATGTAAAAAAATGGAAAAAATATTTATATATTAAAAACTTGTCAGTAGCATGACTAAAACATTTGTTTTGCAAAAAAGAAAATTCGTTCTTAACGCAGATTATGGCTAAAGCCATATTATCTTTCATCATTATGTCCAAATGTTAACCGTTTAATATGCCGCAAAAATCAATTTTCAACGTTTATAACTTCTTAACAATTTAACGGTAATAATGCAAAGAAAAGAACTGTGTAAAACAAAGTTTACAACTAGAAAAGTTTTCTGTAAACTTTTAACTTTAGGAAAGTTGTTGTGCAGACGAAGACAAAAATGTTTATGACGAAACTGTTTACATAGGCCACGTTATGCAAATAAAAAAACAACGCAAGATTGTTGCTTGTATGTGCATAAAGAATCTATTAGCATGCATTTGACTTGAAATTTACGTAAAAATGTTAATTTAATTTAAATTGCAAATGGTTGAAATGCCTCCAGTAGAGTTCATTGAAGTCAAGTGAAAATACGGAACAACTAACCGGCAGCTGACGCTTACACTATTAATACGCAAAACACACTCGTGTGCACTTAATGACAGTATTTTAATTTAAATTTTGTACCTTATTTTACTTTATTCTTTTCTTTGTTTTAACCATATTAATTTATCTAATGAGATACATTGGTGAGAAGAATCGCTATTGCTATTGCATTGTTATGGCGTTTTATTCTTAATCTAATATCGGTTTCACTTAGAAAGTAAATTACCCAAATGGATTCCGCGACAAAAATAATGCTCACGAAGCGCACTGAATAAATAACTTTTGCTTTTCATTGACGATTATCCAATATGACGCATGGCTGTTTGCGGCGTGTACATACAGTGGTGCTACCAGAAGTTCTACATAAAAGATGTGTGTAAGCTACACATGTGGTGTGAAAAGTGTAAGCCAATAATTATATTAAACATTAAAAAATGTGAACTTCTCTGCTTTCGAAAAATAGAGAAGGAAATGTTTTGTAGAGAAATAATTTTGAAGTAAAAATAAGTAGAAGTAAAAATTCATCGTTTAGTTTCATTGGGAAAGTGCACATTTGAATTAGAATGAATATTACCAAAAATTAATAATGCAAACTTTATTTAAACAACTAATTGGATTCGGAAAAGACCAACACATTGGATAAAAGCTGAAGTATAAAAATACTAATAAAATAATCTTTTTTTATTACCTGACAATGTCTCACTATTTCGTTTAAGAGAAACGATTAATACTTAAAATTTGTAGTTCTCAGGGCACATACTAAATATTATATATATAATACATATACAAAAATATTTTTGCGTACGCCTTTTTGCGTTAATACTGTACTACTAGCCATGTATGGGGCAACATAACCATGTACGCATATGTACCGCACTTTATAGCGAACGTGAAAAAAATAAATTTTCGTGGAAATCGTAACACACATTCAGTGAAAGTAATTACGAGACACTATAAGGGCGCGCGGGGGGGGGTGGACATTGCACAAGCGCTTGAGTCGATATTATTGCTATAATGCGTCGTTGTTGGCTACTTGTGCTCGTGTACTTATACTTGTGCTGGGGTGTTTGCTCGGCGGCGTTGTCTGCTAGACATCATCAATAACAACATTATGTCTACGCTGTGCGCGCTACCGCAGACCTAGTGGCACAATTATGGCCATTGTTGCTTGCTACCTTGTGGCCTTAGCGTTGTTGTTCCTATTGGTTTTTCCATTTGTTCATGTGCTTGATTGTTTTCTTTTTTTTGTGTGCATGGTTGTTAATTTTTTTTTTATTTTTGATTTCATATGGACTACAGGCGTTTGAGTGGGCGTGTAAGCCAAAGAGTTGACCAACGAAAACGACAGCTAATCATTAATATTTAATGAACATTTTAGTAAATTGTCGGCCACTGCATGCACATCAACTGTACATACAACTGACTTTAATAGAACGACAGACCGACAGAGCGATTGAGTGTATGCCTGCCATTTGTTCTGATGGACAATTTATTGTTTTGCTGTATGCGATTCATGTCATAAATCCATTAAAAGGCTTTAAACTGGTGACTCTTTTCATATGCTTTATTTCTAATTTGTTTTGAAAAGCGCTGTTGTCCTTCGTGTTAGCATTTGCTTATGAATCATTGGGAAGCACATACGCTGTGGTAATTTATGGCGCAATTTGTGCAAATCGAAGTGAATAATAACAGTTGTTAGTTGGTAATGCCAAAGTTTGTCAAATATTTGAATTTATAAAGCATAAGAAAATGCCTTCTTTTTGTTGTACGACCATAAGAAATCACATCTGCAAGGGTATTCAGGCAGCTGCTTTTGACATTTGATAGCAATAATTGCCTGCTTGAAACTAGAACTATGCCTTCTCACGCTTGTTCCTTAAATAATCATGTGGGAAAATGTTGGCATTGCGAGTTCTGTAAAGCCGCGGCTATTTTAAGTCGCAATACCTACCTATAATTGCCTAACCTGACAGGAAACCATACAATCATTTCTTTTTTAAGATTTAAAAAATGTGTGGTTTAAGTCATTGCTATAAGTAATTCTTAAATTTTTTTTAACTTTGTATTGCAACTGATCGTGTATTGAAAAGTTTTTATAATCGATGCCATAAAGTTTTAAGTAACAGGCTTCATTAACAAGATGGAGTCTACCTTATAATTTTAATCACTACAGGTTTCTTAATTTTATAATTTTATGTTTCTATTAAAGTTCGCTAAGCTGCTTGTATCCATTAAAATCAAGCATTCAAATGCATAACTAAAAATGGTTTTATATTCGATTTCGTATTTATTTAATAAAATTTTTAAGTGCTCACCCATATAATTTTAAAGATGCGAATTTACAAAAATTCTAGCACTTGCGGTTCAGATAGCCTTGCCTTCATCGTTGCACTTTTTTTGAACTTACGCTTTGCTTACTCTCTAGTTTCAATTATAACGAAATACGTTATAGAGTTTGACATATATTAGTATATTGTGACAGAGAGAGGTTTTTAATATGAATAATTACATTTACCATATTTTTATGTGCGTGACAATAATGGATTCGACACGCGATAAGCTCATTGTACTTTTGATAGTGTGATATTTTTGTTAATTCTATAAAATCCACATTTCCCAGTAAGTTCAATAATCTATATTATGGGTTATGTTAAATTTTCAAGTCTCGCTTTGCGTCTCGTGTCTTAACAGCTTTGCTTGTTGATTATTTATATTGCTGTTATTTAATTTAGCTCAAGTCAAATATTACAATTTAAATGCAATCAAATGATTGTACATTTTTTAGCAAGCTTGAAAAGTAAACATGTGCAGTATTTTTATTTAAATTATAAATATAGCAAGAGTTCAACACCTCTCATATGCGCACATATGTGTAATAATAATAACAAATAAGTAATAATTGAAATATGAAAAATGTATTTTATTATCTTTTTATTTGTTTCTTTTTTTTTTTGTATTTACAGCCCTAAATACCTGCTCGCTCATGTACTCGTGCACTCGCGCGTTGTGTAAATAAATACTAACTAAATGGACACGGCAATGGCGATAACATCAGCGACTGCTTTGATGCTAAATCAAAGCAGCAATAGCGTCGGCAGTAGTGGCAGCAGCAGTAGCAGCAGCGGAAGTAGCAGTGCAAGCAGCGGCTATGGAAGCGCAACGACCACTCCTACAACACCACTTGGCAGTCATTACGATGGGCAGACTCATGCCTCGCCAACGTCCGTGGCAACAGCGACTGTAGCACCATACTATAGCGAGGCATTGGCCACAGATGCACAATTGCAACGGCAACATCAGCACCAGCAGCAGCAGCAGCAACATCAACAACAACAACAGCAGCAGCAGCTTTACTATCAGAATTACACTTATGCCGCAGCAGCAGCAGCAAATGCATCACAACTGGAGTACAATTCATACAATGCCTACTCGCCGCCAGGTGGCGCTGTGGGCACATATCAAAGTGCCACGTCGCGGTATGAAAAAGTCAACATGCCAAGCAATAATAATAATAATACAAGCAGCATCGCCAAAAATTACACATTTGCCCAGCAGTCCGGCAGCGGTAAGCCACAGGCAGCAGCCACACCCTTTTACGCGCAGCCGCTCTATGGCACTGCCACGAATGGCGGCACAACGCATTCTAGTGTCACTTACTACGATGCCTACAAATATAAGAAAATGCCAGCAGCACCGCCGCCGACAACACATCCAGACTATGGTGGCTTCAGCGGGTACGCAGGCGCATATGCAACGCAAACACAACCACAGTCGCTACCGCAGCCGCAGCCGCAGCCACAACTGCAAAGCCAGACGCAGCCGCAGCCACAACAGCAGCAGCACTTCTATGCCAGCAGCAGTCAAAAGCCTCAGCTTAGCGAGGCGACTAACTATGCAGCAGTGCGTCCCAATGCACGGCCCTCAGCGACGGCACCACTCTATGCTGGCAACAACAACGCCGCTTATTACGAGAAATACGATAAGTACACGAGCATGTACGCCCCCAACTCTGGCAGCTATGCCGGTGTTCCACCACAGCCGCCGATGCACCTAAGCCATGGACTATCGCTGCCGAGTGCAACGCATTATGCAGCAACGCCAGAATTGGCCGCTGAAGCCTATCGTAAGTCCAATGCTTGTCACTGGAATATGGACTATTCGCTGGGTAATTGTCGCGGCATACCACCGCCGCTGCCTGCTACAAATCAGGCTTATCATGCGGCGCACCACATTGGCCCGCCTCCGCCGTCATCTGGCGCTGAGTTGTATTTTGAGAAGTTTGGGAAATATGATAAATACAATGGCAGCACGCTGCAAGCGAGTCCTTACAATCCGCAGTATGCGCATCCATCGCGTCCACTATGGTCCGGCAGCACAACGACTTTAGGTGGTGAGGCTGGAATGGCGCCAGTTGCAAATGCAATCCCGGCCGCACGACAGAATTGTTGCACTCAACCGTATCAACAACAGAATTTCTATTACCCGCGTAACACTAGCGGCGTTGGTGGTTATCCCAATGGGCCGTTGCCATCACCGACTTCAGCGTCGTTACCTCCGTATGCCGCTGTTCAAGCGCCACAAGCTTATGTGACGCCACAGAACCACAGAGCTACAATGGAGCACAATACTAGCGGCAGCAGCAGTAAACCTAAACACCCTAATGATCTCTATATGACACCCTATGAGCCAAACCCTGCTCCAGCGCCCGCACACAGTCACTTAGGCTATAACTACCATACGCCCAACAACAGCAGCCAACGCGGCTATGTCGCACCTAATGCGGCGGTCGCACTGGAGCCGACGACGACTGCCTTTTACAATGATCTCAATGGTGTAAATGGGCCAATCGCTTTGAACAACTACACTCCAACACACCAGCAGGTCTTGCCAGCAGCTCAAATGCCGGTGTCGCGTTCGAACGTGTCACATGGCTTGGACGCGAGCAAAACCTCTCTTTTGGATTACCGTAAGCCACAGACAAACTGTTATATGCCACAAATATCGCCGCTGACCAATTTGGAGGCGCAGGTGGAAAGTTATGACACGGCCTATCATCCATTGACATCGCAGCAGCCAGTAGCATATTACGCAAGCGTGGATGCCACAGCAGCTGGTATCAGTCCATCCGAAAGTGAAACTGGCACTACAAAGAGTCTGAGTATACGTGATTTCCTTTCAAGTTGGAATGATGACGAGGAAGATTTGAACGCAAACGAAGATCATATTGTTGGGGCTTTGGAATCTCAAGATTTGACGGCATCAACGCCAACCATAGAGCATGTCAGCTGTGAAGCTTTAAAAGAGCCGCTTGTCTGCGTGCCGGTAGCACCGCACAACAAAGTGCCAGTTGGCTTAACTTTGCCTGGCAATGTGCCAGCAGACAGTTTAGAGGTTAATCAATATGTGAATTTACCGGATATTATTATCGATATTGAGAAATCGAATAATGGCGTCGCGACAGTGTTGCCGGTCGGAGACGATTCCTTTGGCAGTTTCGATGTAGAAAAAGAATTGGATGAGCTGAGACTGCAAAAAAGCAAACAAACCAATTGCCAGCAATCAGACATGGTCGAGCCAACGAAAGTTCTGGAGGAAATGCTTGGCAAAACAAATGGTGAAGTCGTCACTGAACAGCCAATCGCTAGTGCAGCTCAACAGGGAACCATAGCGGCAATAGCAACAGCCAGCCAAAATGTAGAGAATCTTAAGAGCATCGATGAATACGATAGTAGTTCAAGTAATTCGAATGGTTCCAGTTTCGAGCAGGCCTATGAAACATTTATAAAGCATTCCAGTAATGAAAATCTGACTGATAATAAAAAACAAGCGGAGCAGAGCAGCCGCAACTGCAGCACGTTGCAGAGTCACAATGATTTGGCTGCTGGAGGTGTGGCACAAGATGAAACTGAGTACAAACAGCATCTGAAGAAGTTTTCAAAATTTTATAAACGCAAACGTAAATTGACGGAACCCAGTCACAACGAAATGTCAGGAACCAAACCAGAACCAAAATTGCAGAAGACATCGGTATCGGAGGCAAATATTGATAGTAAAACTGACAAAATTGCCAAGAGAAACCCGAAAGCATTTCGACGCTGGCTGTGTGCACTTCAAAGGCGCAGTACCCTTTTATATCGTGTGCAATTACGACACTACTTCAAGAGTCTAAGAGCATTGCAACGGCGTTTAGTATTGGCACACACCCGATTGAGCACCAGCGAACTGTTGCGACGGCGAATAACGCAGAGTGCAGAGCGACATTTACCGCTTATAAAGCGACAATCGATGAAGCAATACAATGGCCAAAATTTATTCAATCCACAAACGCTGAAGTGTCTGAGTGTATCATGTGTAAATTCGACCACTTTTCAGCAGCGAATAATGATGCCAGTGCGTACAGAGACCGTGATAAAGACTGCTTACGATGTGAAACGTGCTAAACTTGCAAAAGAAGAGCAGGAAAATGGTTGCATCGATTTAACAGCATCGCCAACTGCCATGGAGGAACGCGGTGAGAATCAATTGGAAGAGAAGACTGAACTGGAAGCGCTAACAAAGACTGAAAATCAAGAGCAGGAATGTTTACTAACAAACAAGATAAACGCTGCCGAAACTGAAAACATACTAATCAAAGAAATTGAAGCCGAAGAAGATAACAAAGAAGAGCTCAAGAACCTGCATGTTGCTAGTTTCCAGAGTGAAGAAAATGTGACTGAAAAAGACCAAGAGTTGGAACAAACGATCATAGAATTATCAAGTATACCAAGCATAGAAACCATAGATGAAAAATATGGTGCAGGTGATCCCACGAATATGGATATGATATGTTCCCAGAGCATAGAAACAGTAAATCAATATGAGAAACTGAAGGATTCGATCGCCTTAGATGTTGCCTGTTTACGCAGCATAGAAACCGCTGTTGATAAAGATGAAAAAGAGAATTCCCCTCTCATGGACAATAATAGTTTGACAAGCGAGAATATTGAAGCTGAAAAATCCAATAAAGAAGATCTCCCGATTGCAGCAATTAGTAGTAGCTTACATTGCAATGAAACCAATGTTCTCAGTATAAGTAACAAAGAAACAGTTACTGAGGAAGTTAATAATGGAGTTCACACGAATAATGATACAATGAGTTCACAGATCAAGGAAATCATTGATACAAAAAAAGAAATCGATGATACGAACATCGTGGATACACTTGACTTAGAGAACAATGAAACCATGAATGAAAATGATGAACGTGAAGATCGGTCGATCTTAGATTTTACCAGTTTACAAAGCTCCGCAAAAGAATCTTTCAACTCAATAGAACTTTTGGAAAGTTTTAAAGGTTTTGATGATGCTGATAGTAAAAGCGTGCCATCTATGCCTGAGGAGCGTGTATTCTACAATAGATTTGATAAGAATAATGTCGTCATTAATATGGCGAGCAGGGAAGATGTGCAAGAAACCCCTAAACATGAAGACTGGCAAAGCTCAAGCAATATAAGTGAACTGACAAATCGAAAGCCGCAAAAGTTTGATATCCAAAGAATTAAGCAGCTGAAGGTACAAGCTTGGCTCAGAAATAATATTGATGCTACTGAAACGATGCGGGACTGCAGCGAGGAGAACACGATTGATATGGATTGTGATTTAGCTAAAGAGCTATTGCAGGCGAGTGATGAGGCAGACTATAGAGATAGCTTAGAAATACCGCTGAACTTTTCACAATCAATAACGAAAGTAAACAAATTGGGTAAGGGTTCTACATTCTCAACAAGCAGTTCGAGTTCGTGTCGCACAATTACAGACAGTGAAAGAAAAAAAAATAAAAAAATCAAAAGCAGCAGCCGCATTTCTAGTAATGATAGCGATTTTAATGAGTTGGCGGCTCTTGAGAAAGAATTGTCCCAACATCCACACAATGAAGAGAGCGCGCAAGGCAGGACTACGTGCAACGAACTAATCACGATTGTAAATGAAATCTCCAACAATGATATTGCAAATCTGAAGAAGATACTGGAAAGCGATGGTGAAGATGCAGTCCAGGAGCCACCAACTGCGCTATATGAAAATCAAAGACAACATTCCACTGATGAACAAGTTGCTGTTGATGTTGTTAACTTAAAAGATGCTAACCTTATCATACCAAAGTTAAGTGACCTTTGTAAAATTGCCTTAAATAGTTCCTTAAAAACTAACGAAGTAGTTATTAAAATCAACGACAAAGTCGAAACCTACGACGACGGTGACTATGATGAAAACGATAACGCAAATACTGACGGCGACTACTCAGACAAGACTATACAGATCGATCGCGAATTAAGCGTTGAAGAAGCTTTAGCCGAAATGTATCAGCAGATTGGCGTTGCATCAGATCCCGAGGATTATGATGCTGAATTAGACACGACAGCGACAACAGCAGCAGCAGCAGCAGGCAAACTTGCTAATAGCGGTGCACAGGATGTGCTGCTTATAAACTTAACTGAGATATTTGAGAGCAGTAGTGATATGTTTGTCTTACAATGTGATATGAATGAGAATATTCTGGGTGTCGTTACAACTAGCGACGACGCCGAGGGCCAGTCGGCCAGTGTTGCGTCAGTAGACGCAGCTGAGGCAGGTAATGAGAGTGAAAGCGTGAATACGTTGCAATTGATTGAGATACTGAATGCAGCTGAGATTGAGGAGGGAGAACAATTGATGCAAAACGATGTGTATGTGTTGAATGATGTGACGCATGCGGGCAATGTCAGTAGTGTCGATAGTGAGACAGTTAATTCAAATAGTACATCACAATACGAACTGCCGGCCATACATCATGAGGAAATCGTACCTGATAACTATAAAGAATTTGAACAGCAAAAGTTTCGAAAATATTTGCATGAAAAATATGTACAACAAAGCATATCGAAATACTTTCATGCCAATCGTATACTCAAGAAGTACAAATTGCATACGTTACGTAAGTTTCGCAAAATGCATAAACACGGCATGTCCTAAACTGTTAGAACGGTACTTTCCCCTCACTTAAACTAAATAAGCCTTATAAAAACAGTATACCAAATGAAAAATCCGCCAACATTGACAGCACTTGGCATAGTTTATTATAAAAAAAAAAGAATTTCCTAACTCTCAAATAAACATGCATCAAGGCTTCCAGGAAATGCCACAACTAGTTTTGGCGCGTAAAAAAGCTTTCGATTATTGTTGCAAGTTCACAGCAACATTTAGGAAACTCTGCGAGTGTTTATTTCTTTCTTTTCTTTTGAATTTTTGAATCTGGTTGCTTGATTGACATTACCATAAAGTGTGCGTGCCATGCATTATAAAAACAGCTTACATTAAATACGGTTTGCGGCAGCCCGTTTGCGCTAGAGGTGACAATTTATCGATAATTCTAAGATTGACGCTGCTTTTTAATAACTAACGAATGTTTTCACTTTCAAGTATTTTCCCTAAAATTTTTTCCTTCGAAATTCTAAGTAAGGAAATTTTGTTGGTACAAGATATGTTCATTGTACTTTTAGCGGTAAACAAACCATTTAACAAACTATTTGTTAACTTTTCCAGCTTCAGTTTATTTTGTTTTAATGGTTTGTACCATCGACACAAGTTCGATGGTCGTGTCAATCGATAATTTGCCACCAATAGTTTGCAGTGCATGCAATTTTCAAAACAAATCCATTCTATGCACTGCTAATCTACTCCCGACTAAAATGACAACAATCCAAACAATGCCGGTGCCAAGTTATGCCAAGAATCACTTGCAGCAATTAAATTTCATTCCACAAGAGCCAGTGCAGTACACAGTTCTAAGTGCATTGCTTTCTCTCAAACATGCGTCATGCGCGGCCGTTGTTTGCATAAGTTTCAACACGTTAAGGCACTCACATTGCATAAAGCTTACGCATCATAAGCATTTCTTGCTTGCTTTATTTTATAAATTCAGCATAAGTACTTTTTCGTTGACAATACAAAATGTGAGTTCAATTTTCTTTTCGTTTTTGCTTTTTTTGAATTATTAAATTGCTTGAGGCCGGCTTGCCATGCTCTCGAAGCCAGAATACGTTTTCTATAAGTACTTATCTTTACTACAGCCGTAAGCTTTTACCGGTCAGTCAACCAATCCATGGTAAAAATTCCAAAGTGCAACATATATTTCTGACAACCAACCAAAAAAATGTCGTATATAGTTTTAATTCTAATTATGTTTATTAATTACAAGATCAAGATGTTTATATAAAGCATTGATCTACTGTATACGCAAAGTTTCTCGTAAGCATTTTCTACTGTACTTGTTTGTTTTTGGTATTTGTAAGAGTCAGTGCTACAGAAAAAAAAACAAAACAAAAAGAAGAAGAAGAAAACTGAAATGCCAAATTTAAACTAAGTGCTTATGTGCTACTTTAAAATATACAAGGCCATTGGTGCTGTATACCTTGGCTATTAAAAAACTTTTACAATAATTTCGTCATTTTGTTTACGTACTTTATAAAAACAAGCGGCGTAGTTCATGCCCTACGACATGCACCATATAGCAGCACAGATGTGCGTATGTACTTGCTTAAATTTGCAGTCGTAGGCTGTTTGTTATATACATACGTGTACGTACATATAAGTGATATTTAAAATATGCTCGCCTGATATTTTCTTCTTTTTGATTTTGTTTATTTGTTTCGCAACAATTAACATTGTCAATGAGCTGTTAAATGGGTATATATCGTTTGCGTTTTGATAACAAAGCATGCGCGTGTAGTCAACAGCTGTATCCGCCATGGCAGCAACATGCGTAGCTAATTACACTCAAAAAAAAAAAGAAAAAAAAAATAGAATTTTAATAAATTATTTAAAAAACCCCCGGCATTTCGAATCTCCAAAGACTAAAAACCGAAATACGCGTAATTTAAAATAATTGTTCAATAGTATAACATTTTATATAAACATAGAAAAAAGGTATCGCAATTCGAATCTCAATAAAAATAAAAAGTATAGAGGTCGTAATTATAATTTATTGGGTACTTTAAATATGTTTGTGCTAAAGTGTGTATCGCGTGTGTACGTTAATAATAACTATACCTATGTACATATGCATTCTAATTTATAGTTTTCATTTTTTTTTATCAATTAATGTATCAGCGTATTTTTCTCTTACATTTTCAAATGACAACAACTAAAACGATTTCATATGTAGCATTAAAAAAAAGCTAAAAAAATATATATATAAAAAAAGAAAAAAAAAATAGGAACAAATATAAAATGTTAAATGTTATTTGTTGTACATTATTTGCTGTTGTTTTTGCGTTTAGCCTCTGCAAATGACGCTGCTATTATTGTGCGCTCATGTTTATGTGAATGTCTGTCTGTATGTATGTAAAATTGTATAATTCTCTTCTTTTTTTTTAACTGTGACTTTTGCGTGTTGACAGTGTTTTTGCTTTGCAAATTACAGTCAAGCGTGCGTTGCTGCTGCTCGTTGCTGTCGCAGTTGTCGTTGAGGTTTCCGCTTTTTTCCACCCATTTATTATGTGTTTTGTTATTAAAAAAAAAAAGAAAAATTCAAATCACAAACACAAAACCGCGTATGTTAAAAAATTTTTGTTAATAGACAACTTATTATATTTTAATGCCTTAACAGTCAAATGTTTAATGCGAGACAGCACATTTTTATAGCAAACTGTAGTAACATTATTTTAGCGCGAAATGAATGTGCATTGTTAGTAGTTGCACATGCATGTGTGTGCACATTAGCGCTGATAATTTAATTGTAATAGTAAAAAAAATTTAGCTTAAGGGCAATAGTAAATATTTTATATTGTATTTTATCACACTTAGTTAAAAATTGTACCAAAATGCAAACAAACAAAAGACCAAAAACAAAAATACAAAACAAGTTAACCAAATGCATTAAGCAGCTAATGCAGCCTTTAAAAAAAAAAAAAATAACATAAAAAATCTACCTTTCTTTAATAGTATTTATTGTAATTTTGTTGGTTTGAACTTTGCAAAGGTTTGACAGTATAATATTTTTGTTTTTTTCCTTTACATAATTCCGCATTTTGTCCAACTGTGTTCCTGCAAAAGTTTTAAAGCAAATATAGTGTAAAAAAATCAAACCCTAATGCAATAAGCAGAAATTGTAGTTAAACTAAGCTAAATGTATGCATTGTTTTAATGGCATTAGCACTAAGCAGACAGGCGTGTTTCTATTCGCTAATTGTTGTCACCCTCAAACAACGCATTATGCCTATTTACACACAAGTTTTTCGCTAATATTAAAAAAAAAAAATACAACACAAAAATTGGTTAAATATATATATATTAAATTTCGTTTACTTTATTTTGCATCTGTTTTTGCTCATTCATTTAAAAGTTTAAGTAAATTTGCTTAGACTAGTTTTTGGGTTTTTTGTATGTAAATAAAATAAAATTAAATGAAAAAAAATAAATAAGCAAAGCAATGCACTAAAAACAGCTTTTTTTAAATTTTAATTAGAGTATTTTAAATCTAAATGGATCATTTTTGTTAGCAGCATTGGTCAACTTTATTTTTTTTTATTTTTATGTGTTGTACATACGCTTTTATGTAGGTGTATGTACTTAGCTAATAGCCAGTCTAACCTACGATACACGCCTTCTAATTTTATGCAGGTTTATAAATAAAAATTAAATACATATTGCAAGAATACAGGTATAAAATTTACAGAAATACGTTTAATGCATATTAACGCATGTCGTCATCTTAAGTGTTTTGTGTATGTAACGATACATTTTCTATTTCGAGTAAATATTACAATTAACACCCGTAGCTCAATTTATGTTATTATAACTGTAACAAAAGAAAAAAAAAAAAAAAAAAAAAAGAAAACAAATTATAAATATAATATTTTAGTATTAATTGTACAATGTAATGTGAAATTGTCGGTTATATCGGCTGATAGAGATGCACTACAATAAGGCAACATGATAATGCTGGTAAGGCAGTAAACACTTTAGCAAATATGTTTAGTTTTTGTCGCATTTAGCACACATGACCTTAAATAACCTACTAATAACTGTGCATTAAAGTTCAATTGTAGTGCATTGCTTATTATATAGTTAATAATTGAAACCACCAAACAAAACTTGTCATTAATTTTTAAACTGAATCTAAAACATACCATTTGTAACACATTCCAAAGGACCAATTTCATTCCTGAAATACAATGTTTTTTTTATAGTTTTTAATGTGCTTTAAATTTTGTGTAGTCTACACTTACACTACACTATTTTTCACTACACTTTAGTACAAAACGTATCTCTTTGTGTCTGTACTAAACGCATTTAGAAAAACTGTTAAATGTGTAACGTAAACGTATTTCACTTACACGTAACCTCCTAAATGAAATCAAAATGAAAGCAAGCGTTTAAAATTTAATATTTATCTAAGAAAAAAACTTTAAAACAAAATTTACAAAACACATTTTGTTTCATTTATGTAAGCGTATTTTTTCAAATTAACTAAGTAATTTAATAATAAATATGAAATAAAAAAACCGAGAACACAGAATATTTTTGCCACTATTAGCAAAATATAAATGTAAAAACAAAAATAAGCAAATAAATATTTATTATAAATGTTTTAATGCATTTTACAACAAAAACCGTAAAGGAAAAATAAATTTGTTATATTTTTAAGCATTGCAAAACTTATACATATTTAAATATGAGTGTCTTTGAGAAAATATTTATATACATAATGAAATATTTGCAGCAAATAAATGTTTTATGTAAATGTTAAAATCATTTGTTTTGTTTTTTAATTTGCAGCGCTGGAACTTGTTTTAAAATCAACTCAGATGCTCTGAAAATAGCATACGAGTATTTAGGTCGGTAACAAATCAAAAAATATTTATGCAACTCACTGATTTACGCATATTCCGCGAAAAGTCTTGTGCAACTTTGTAGCTGATCAGACCAGCCATCAAATTACTCGATTAACTTTCGTCTAAGGTGATTAATTTTCCTTTGATAACCAGCAACAATCAACTTATTTACTGACGACGAACTGAAGTCTGTAAAACTCAAATGTGAGACAGGAGAATATTCTTATGGATGTAGCACTTAGTTGAGTATGCGCAGATGATTGGAAAAAGAAAAAAGCTGCCCAACTTAATTATCTGTGTTACGGACATTGGAAAATCTTCTGTATTCTTTAAATAAATTGTACTTCGAAAGTTAAGAAATATTGCAATTTATTGTAGAATTAATTTAGCACAGTTCACAAATCTAGAATTTGTTTGCTAAAGTAAAAAAATTGTAGTTACTCGAAATATCTGGAGTCCTGTTGTGTTTGTTTGTTTTCTGTGTGCGCACTACAAAACATCCTTAAGCTAGGATGTCGTTCTATTGTAACATAACCATAACAAAATGCCCAAGCTCATTCGTACTTCTCAAAGAAGCGTTTCTTTAGATCCGGCGGATATGTCACATATATGTAGTGCTCATTTTGGCCGATTTCATTCTGTATAATCTCGTGCGTGGACGTCGATGCACGCAACGATTGCTGCGAGCCGCCAGCATGGCGATGCCTTGGCTCGAGCGGTCGTGGATGCGTGTTGTAGTGACGGCCAACCGTTGCGCCGACACCACTCGATTCACACGCTGCAGTTGCCGCGGGCAGCACTGTGGCAGCTAGATTCGAGGTTGCGCTGACTATGTTTGGTCCCCCACGGCTGCTAGTCACAGCCGTTGTTGCGATCGTCGGCCGTGAACTACTTGTATAGTCGCGTCGGTCTAAAATGTCCTGTTGGTAGGCCAGATTCGTCTGATGATGCTGCTGATGCAATGGCGTGTTGGAATTTGAATGGATGCCTCCGGCCGTCGACACTGCCGTAACTATAGGCGTGCCCTGCTGTGCAGCTGTCTGCACCTGTGCCTGTGCCAGCTGACGCTGATCGGCGATGTAATGACGCGGACTGTGCCTGTGGTAATCGTATTGTGGTGGTTCTGGGTACAAATCGTGCTGTTGCTGGTAGTAGTACTGCTGCTGCTGCTGCTGCTGTTGTTGGGCCATTGTCGGACCATGTATCACGCCGCCGACGACGCCGACCTCGCTCGCCAGCAAGTAGTCGGGCTGGTATGGGTGAGATAGCATATAGCTGCTGCTCGCGCTCATGCCGCCTGCCATATGATGGGCATTGATTGTCGTTTCTTCGGAGCTGGAACAAATGACTTTGGTTTGTTCAAAAGGCACTCAGCTTTATGTTCCTAACTGTGCAACTTACTCGAAAAGGATCCAAATGATGTAATAACAAAAGCAAATGCCAGTCGATAGCACAAAGATGAGAATGACAATGAGGCCCCAAGGAAACGCACGTGGTTCAAGAGGACCATCCTCCCAGTAGCGATCACAAGTTAGGTACCAGCAAACTGCTTTGTTCATTTCATCTGCAATCCAAAATAATACATATGCACGCCAAAGGCATAAGAGTTGCAGACTTACCCTCCATTTCCTTGAATGATTGGTCCGACATGGTCAGCAGTAGGCTGCCAATGCAGCTACGCACCAGTATCTCACAGCGTGCCTTAAGCTTGTTTAGATCCTCGGCTCGACAGTTGGCGCGTGTTTTTTGTGCATTGGTTGCCATGTTGTCGTTAGTTTGGTTGTTGTTGTCAGTGATGTTGTTGTTATTTAAGTCAGACTTTAACTGTTCACTTGCGGTGGTATTGTCTTTGACCGTATCCAACTTTTCCGTTTCATTTAAGTGACTCGTATCGTGTTCTCTGGCATCGGTTTCTTTACTTGACTTTACCGGGCTTTGGGATTTAAGTATGTTGCCACCAATGATGACCCCGTCCTTGAGTTTCTTTAGAAAGGACTCATTGCCTTGTGCAGGTTTCGCATCTGCAGCGTTCTGCTTATCTGGATCTGTAATATAATATGTGTGACACAACTCCATTAATTTTATTTGGGTTTTCTGTATCTGATATACAATTAAAATAAGACATCCAGTTATTTGTATTGATTTTACGAAACCTTGAATCTATCATGTAGTAAGGAACTAATGAAACTTCCTTTTAGTGCGTTTTCGAGATATAATCGTAATTCAGTTAACCAAACAGCGTCTTAGTGTGGAGGAAGAGTTTCTTTTTATAAAATGTGGCCATATATGCTGTTTTTCATCGACAATACTTTCTTTTCAAAATAAAATGATAGCAAATGACATTAAATCTTACCCACTCCAGTTTCTTCATCGATTTCACTGTACTTGTCATTACTTAATTGACGGCTTTGTACTTTAGCAGCATGTGTGGCACTTGACTTGGAAGTTCTATTAGAGAATTATACAAAAATCAATATCAGTTTATCATACTCAGTTTTTTTGACGGACCTTAGTGGCATTAAACTCAGATATGCAGCATTTGCTTTGGCCAATGCGGAATTCTGACCCAGAGAATCACCCCATACTTCAATATCCGTGATAATGCTTTGATCACCGAATTTAAGACTTGAGGATTCCTCCGTTTGAAAAACTTCACAGCGCATTATATCGCAAAAGTCCTCTAGGCAAACGGAGTCCTCAGCCTGACGGAAATGAAATACATATGAAATATTTTGCTAACAAGAAGCTCTTGCATATATAATTCACCTCACTAATTGTCGTTTTGTGTCGTGTTTCGAAATGTAAATCTAAAAATTTTTCCTGGTAGAAACTTTTACCGCACAGACGACACGTCCATTGCGAAGGTCGATCACGTTTTTTGGCATCTTGACGTGGCGCAAAAAGATCACGAAATGGATGCAACGGACACTCTATTGGCAGTTTGACCTACAATGAAATGGGTTACCTTGACGTTGGCATCATTACATTAACACAGTTGGAGTGCCCTTGCATCGTTACCTGATACTTGTCCAATATGGGTGTCCATTTTGAACGTACTATCTTGCGCACCAGGCGACTGTTATCTCGCGAGCAAAGCATTTTGATGACGTTTGTGTGAGGCCATGGTATAAGTAGTAAGAAATAGATAAGTGCAATCTAAAATTAAAAGACGACACATTTTACATATGCTTGCAACACCATCAAGAGTACATTGAAAATCAATTAGTTGGTACATTAATTGTCCCATCCGTGACCATGTCATGCACAGTCGTAGCGAAAATAAGGCGTATGGTGATTACTAAACAAAGCAACTAACTTAAGTTGATTGTACATGTAAAAACAGAAATACTCATAGCAAAGGGTCAATCTAAAATAGATGTAACTATATAATGTAAAAAACAAAAAATTAATGTTAAAATGATATAGCATTTTTTGTGTCATGCTAAAAGCATATACACATATATGGCCGCTCAACTTAAAATTAATAATTATTTCAAATTACTTCTACATATCTAAAGCATGTTGCTTACAGACAATGCGAGCATATATTTGTTCAAAATGTGACCGCAATTGATCAAGTAGTTCAGAAGTTACGTGATCTATACAATATGGAATACCACCTGTCGGGTAAAAAGATTTTTTATGACTTTGCGGCGGCATTTAACTGCAACTTTTTTAGACATAGATAGATAGTTTTAAAAGTATTAGCTAATATATCCTACACTGGGCTTAAGACCGCCTTTGAAATTAGAATTTACAGTGAGTCGCATAACACTAATTGAATTGTCGTGGTGAGAGCAGTTTCACATAATATTATAAGAAATGTATACTTCAAAAAAGTTCATCGAGAAATGCCCACCATATCTTATCTGTTCGGAACGTTAATTATTGGCTGCTTGTATAGATATTTTGTAGATGTAGATGAACACGAACAAAAACAAAAAACAAAAAATAAAGATATGTCTTTTAACATGACGAGTGTTAAGACGAAGTTAAATAAAAAAAATTTTTGTACATTTCGAGTATTAGAAATATAGCTAAGATAAGAGGACAGATTGTGATGCGCTTTCGACGCATAGTAAACGTTAATTGAAACTTTTTAAGGTAAGGCAGCGCGTCATATTCGCATTCCTGTAACACATTCAGCTTGTGGTGGCACCATGCTCATCTCGAGTTTATGGGGAGTAAACTATATGTCTATAGGTCGCGAAATTTCAGCTTAACAAATACTTAATAATCAACAAGATGAATAAATTATTGTTCGTCTATATATTAAGTTTTAATACAAGTCAGTTTTCTACCCCAGCATTCTGCAACTTCAACATGGCGACCCCATATTACGACAAAAAAGAAGCAACTAAATGCGAAACTGCGGCAAATGTACTGGCTCATTGGGCGTCACTCAAAACTCAAAATTAGGAACAAACTTCTTTTATACAAGGCCATTCTAAAACCGATCTGGACCTACTGTATTCAACTATGGGGCACGGCTAGTGCCTCAAACATCAAAATAATCCAGAGGTTCCAAAACAAAGCCTTAAGAATGATAACTGGCGCCCACCTGTTAACTACTAATGTCGAAATTCACGAAGAACTCAAATTCCCCTGGGTAATAGAAGAAATCAATCGATTCAGCCAGAGCTACATCATGAGACTATGCGACCACCCAAACAACTTGGCAATAAACCTACTCGATAACAGTAACACTAAAAGAAGACTAAAGCGATACCACCCGCTAGACCTCCCCTTCAGAGACACAGGCTGACAAAGCGTAAATCATGTATATACTCCCATCAAATTAATCAACCATACTGTAAAAATGTACATATTTTTCTATACCAACTAAGGCTAGATTAAACAATTTAATGATTGTCCCACATAGGGACAGATTTTAAATAAAAGATATATATAAAAAAAAAAAAAAAAAATATATTAAGTTTTAATACAAGTCAGTTTTCTACCCCAGCATTCTGCAACTTCAACATTTTTATTTTAAATTAATTTCTTACAAAGCTTTGACAGTTTTTAATATGTATTAATACTATTTTATACGCCACTGTGCAGAGTACCAAGCCAAGTTCAGCAAAAATGCCAAAATAATTGCCAACACTCAATTAGAATAAAAAAAAAAAAGAACAAAACAAAAAAAACACCCTTCAAAGGGCGACTGGCATTGTTCCCAAGCCGGAAATTAGCAAATCAATCAAAATGGACGCTCAAAACGGAAATATGCGCAAAACGTTTGTTCGTTTAGCAAATGTGACACAATTATGCAAATTCCAAGAAGAAAAAAAGTAAACAAACAATGCAAAAGGAAAAAGGTAAATGCCAATTACTGTCACACGTAAACTGGATTGTGTTTGTTTGCTATCCGGATGGAGCATGCCTGCTTGCAAGCCTTACTAAGGCTTGAGCCTAACAGTGCATAACCTCATGCAGTTGCTCTGCCTTTAGAATCCAACCGGCCACATACACACACACACACACACACACCGGTGCCCGCTGCCTCGCCCGCAACTAAAGTAGTTCTTTTTAGGTCACTTCGTGAAAAGGAAAAACTTCAGAAACATACTCGCACACACTGAGCCACATACTGGCCACACACCGGTGGAAAAAATCAATAAGACGCTTACGGGGGTCTCGTGGCAAAGTTATAAAAGGGGAATGGACATATCTTTCACACATTAGCATGGATTAGAACTGCGCCGGCAAAAAATCCCGTGTCCAAGCTGATACTTACCTCTAAATTATGATATTTAGGCGACATTCTATGACGACATACTATTTGTTGCTGTTTACGATAGTTAAAAAGCTTTTATTTTGCTATTTATAAGCAGCTGATGTGTTTTTAAGGTTAAAGGATTTTTTCGATTTTATTTTTTATCTGCTGAGGTTGCTCGTTCCGTTGCGTGTTTTGTGATTTGTACAAAGTTGTGATCTATTTTAAAACTAATGAATTTACTATTTTATGGTATTTTATTATTTTTATTTTACGAGGCTTAAGTTATTATTGAAATTATTTAGGTTTTGCGTTTTCAGTTGACGTCTGCACTTGTGAAAATTTCTACGCTTTCTAGTACAAAATTCTGTGTGTGCGCTTAGGCGCTCTCCGTGATATCCTGTCAAGTTTGCTCTCTCAAGTCGTGGCCTTTGCTCATGTTGCTGGAGAGCCGACACCACGGGTTAAAGTTTTGTCGAGAGCCGCGACTGAGCTTTGGTGATGGAACAGCTGTATGCGGTTTGTGTCCAAGCTAATTACAGTTTTTAATTTTTTTCACCACCACGTCTTTGGCGATTTCAACCTAGAGATGTGCATTTTCGCATTTGGTAAACGTCTAGTTTAGTCTACATGCCACCGGCGTTTCGGATCAACGGCAACGTTCGAAGTCATTGTCCAGGCATATTACTTGAAACTAAGACAAAAGAAATTGCATACATGCAGTCAGTCAGCAGAAACAAATTTTAAATATAAATAAAGAAAACAAAATACTGTATTGCTGCCGAGGTGCTGCTATTTGTTGTTGCTCGTTATTATTTGGCAGCTTAAAAAAGCCGTCCGAAATTATTGTTCTGAAAACTAGTCGTTATCCACACTTTTTACTTACTTGAAGCATCTTCCTGTTTGATTTCCAGATCATGACAAAGTATTCAATTACTTCTTATCAGCAAATGCCACGTCAGTTGAATCGCCAACGTCGAAAACGCTTATCAACTACCTCCCCCAATTCTTAGAATAGTTTGTTAACATTTAAATAAAATAATTAGATTTATTTGTTTTTATTTTCTTTATATACTAGTCGTTTTTGTCTTTAAGCCATAGGCTTCCACTATCATAACTAAGTTAAAATTAGTTTTTGACGGCAGTCGACCAACCATCGCAGTTAAGATTTTCCTTTCTGGTTAGCGTGAATTGTAGTTATAGCCTTTCCTAATGAAATTTGATGAAATTTGTAAGAAGTCGGTGAACCATTGAAGCAACGTAAGCACGTTTAAAATCAATTGCATAAAGTTGCGCATATCTAAACACCAGTAGGTATCAACGCTGCACAGAGGTAAATTTGTGTCGGTAACAATTTTTGGCTCACAGGCCGTTATATATGCGATTTTGCGATGTTTGTTCGAGTATTTTCTTAAGCGCTGTACAGAAAAATGAAACGCTTATTAATGGGGAACTATAAACACAATTTGCAGCACCACTTACCCTCCTTCTCTTCTTCACTTAGATCTTTCTTTGGAAATTCTACATCAAAAGTTATGTAGAGATTGCCTTGCAAGTTGTTATTCTCGTAGTTAGGCATGCCTTCACCCTTTTTGCGAATGCGCGCACCTGGCCACGTAATTTTCTCGCGTGTCACTTGCACTTTGTGACCATCGAGGTGTGGAATATCCATGGTAAACCCAATTAATGCATCTTGAAGGCTAATTGTTACATTCGTGTACAGATCATCGCCTTTACGATGGAATCGTTCATGTGGCATTTGTAAGATTTTCACTATTAAGTCGCCAGGTTCACCATCCATATGTGGTTCACCCTCGGCAACAAAACGTGTCTCCTGACCATCAACCATGCCCGCCTCCACTTCAATCTCAAGTGTGCGCTCCTCGTTAACAAGTTTAACATTTGGACACTCATCGCAGACAGTCTGTTGTATCATTTGGAACCGTCCCGGCCCTAAATTGCGAGTGACCATCTCCTGCCTGCAGTTACATTTGCGTGTGCCAGAAGCTGGTTTCATCACCGGCTTATTGCGCACTATTTCCACAAAGTTACCCGAGTAGAGTTCTTCCAGTGATACGTACATATTCATAACGATATTAGCACCACGTGGTGTGTCTTGCTGATGTGGATCTCCATTGCCGAAATGAAAGCCAAAATCGCCAAAAAAGCTGGCGAATGGATCACTCCCGTGGTCCATCATGCCCTCTTTCTTTAGACAATCTTCACCGCAGCGATCGTAGGTTTTGCGCTTATCCGCATTGGACAGCACTTCGTAAGCTGCGCCCAAATCTTGGAATTTTTCGGAGGCATCCGGATCATCTTTGTTTTTGTCTGGATGCAACTCCTTGGCTAGCCGACGATACGCCTTCTTAATCTCATTTGTATTCGCCGAACGTTTTACGTTCAAGATTTTGTAGAAATCGCGACCGGCTAATGCCTCGTCCAAAAGACAGACGACCAACTGCACTACCAATGCGAGAGCTACGAATTTCATATTGACTTTATCTAATTCAAACGGTTAAAATTTTTGTTTCAAACAATTAAACCATTATTTTGCACTAATCTCTATTAAATAGTAGCTCCAGTTGCCGCGGTTGGCAATTTTTGTACGTCGTATTATAAGACAACTACAAATTGTACTGTCGTTCGTGTTTTTTTTTCATTGGTTATACCAATGCCCTACGCCAGAAGAAGAGAGAAGCGTAAATGTTCGTGAGAGTGAGAGTGAGAAAGAACAGTTCCGAGCTCTGCAAACTCTATTCCTCAACTTCAGTACTGAACAACGCGAAACTTTTTCTTGTTAACTTCCCTTGAATTGGCATTTTAATACTTTTGGTATGCGCCAAACTGACCGTATTCTTATCTTTTTAAATTGTTATTAACGATTTGCAAATTCTTATACTTATACTTTATATGTTACTTATAGCGACGGCATGAATTTTGACAACATGCTGTGTTCGGAGATTTTCTGTAAAACAACTGTGGTTTTCAAAAAGAAACACTTGTGGTTGTTGTAAAAGTTTTGCTCGTCAGCCACGATAGATTCATATCACGGTGTAATAAATAGAAGGTGGTGCCAATTTTTTATCGAAATCGGACCATTCTCATTAGAGAGAGAATTTTATAGCCAAATGAAGTCATCAGCAATTAATGTATTTTGCTCTTTGGTCTAATTTCTAAATTTTTACACCACATAACACCAACATACTTTAAAAAAACAAGTTTAAATTTAGCACATATAATTTGTGCATTAAATTGGATATTATTAATTCAAAACAACTCAAAATGATTCAGCTCCAAAAAACCACTAATTGCTGATGACGTCATCCGGCTATAAGATTCTCTCTCTAATTATAGTGGTCCGATTTCATGAGATAAAAGGCCCGATTGGCGCTACCTTCTATTTATTTATTACACCATGGATTCATATTATGAAAATCTCTAAGAGAGAGCGAGATAGTTAGATGGGAAAGCGAGCTAGGAGTATACGATTCAGCTGACATTATCATTGCATTTGTTGTTGCGACGCAAAAAGATTTAAACGGTTTGTCGCATCTGCCGAGTACACATTAGTTTAATCGTGTTAATCTAATTAAGAGGTTTATGTGTTTGCGCATTTCTGTTTACAAAACATATATTTTAAAAGCCGAAACCGTTGCCATAATTTACAAGTGCCTTATTTAGAATTTGCAACAGCTTATTTATAATTATCACTCCCAAGTGCACTTAATGTTATTGTTTTTAAACGAAACTACAATAATTTAACTATAGCTGTTAAAGCTAGTTTACTGTGTGAAGATTTCAAGCTACGGTTAAATTATCTAGCACACCGCTGTGTCAGTGGCATTGAAGGTCCACAACTACAGGTGCGTACAGGTCAATCGTTTTATGCATAATCACACAAATTATTGCACACGTCTCCATGAGCATCAACCTAAGCTAAGTTAAAAAAAATCATAGTCCATTTTAATACTTACCAGTCATTTCGCGACTGCATGCATTTTTATTTTAAATGAGTAAAACAATTATTACATTTCATGACTTCATTTTGCATTAGTCTAAAGTTCAGCTGACCAGTGAATCACATACAAGTACAAAGCCAAGTTTACAATTATTTTCATCGGTCAACCGCAACTACAAGTTTGTCTTGTAATCGGAAGCAAATCCCATGCCGAAAAGCAAATATGCTATGAAAACCGCTCGTGCTTCTTGGAGATATATTAATCGCCTTTGTTTTAAATTAATCTTAATGCTCTACATATGTTTATTGTTCGCCTATGAAAACTGATAAATACGAATCCGCTTTGTTGTTGTTGCTGTTGTTGTTGTAATAGTACACAAAGTAACTCTAAGCATTTGTAATAATCCGCAGTAGTCATCCACTGCTATGCGATTAAACAGTTATCAGGCAGCGCCAACTGACTTGGGGGTACATGTGGACTGAGATAAAATTAGCAATAAAAAGTGGTTTGCAGTTTGACTGGCTATTATAATTTATTCTTGTGTGTTGAAACGTAGAATTTGTTTTTGGAATCCAAAATATTTGAATCTAACCTTGCGTATACTTAGTATATAAAAACACTGTGTCAGTATCTGCTAATGGAAAAGAAATCATTTGTACGTTCAACGTAAACAACAGTCGCTATTATGAATTTAAAACAATTTAAATTGGTTTCAAAGTACTTTTATTTAAAATTCAATTTCATAAGTAATCTAAAAAACAATCAGGTAGCTTTATTTCTTAAAAAAAAAAATAAAAAAAAAAGGAGCGAAATTAAATGAAAGATGAGAAAATTGAGATTTAAACTGGATTTTTTAAGATTACTGATTTAAATATTGTGGAAGTTGTCTCAATTTTAGAAACTTGCAAGAAGAGAACTGTTTAGGGAGTAGAATTATGGAAATGTACATATTATCGTATACAGTAAATTTTGCTAAATAGGCAACTGCAGTTATTTGCTGGTAGTGTGTATATGCTTGCCAGATATAGTAAATCTTTGCGCACTTAATTGTCAGTTGGCTGAAGAACTGTTTATGTTACGAAGCTTATTGCGATGTCAGTTCATAAACAATAGGGGGATTCACCTAATTAATTCCAAAATTAACAAGCTATCAGATTTATGGAAATATATATGTTTTACTGAGATTCCATTTAATCTTAAACAAATATTCATAGGGTTATTATCAACATAATAAATTTCGTAAAAAATTTTAGAAATTGTTTTATAGAAATAAAAAAAAAAATAGCCTACAATTGGCGTCTTTCGGTATTTAAAACTAATAAATGTAAACTTTAGATAAAAAAACAATAAAAAGAAGAGAAGAATAAGTGTGTTCCATCAGAAGTATTCGGTTACACACGCTACATAAATGTATTGATAAAGAACCTACCGTAATAAAGTACTTGTGCCTAAGGTTAGGTTTAATACGATAAACAAAATTTTAAACTGAAATGAACTAAAGCCGCTATATGCAAGACTTATAGAATAACTAAAATACGAAACTCTTACATGGATTATTTATCGGCGTTGCTTATCTTTACAATTGACTTTTTTGGTTTTATTGTTTATAATTAGCCGCTTGTTTTCGATTATCGTCTTTCTAATCTAATATTTGAATAAAAATGTACTTGAGTGCAGAACGGTACTTTTAGTTTCAATTTGTTTTGGCTCTCTGGCAGTTGTTCAAAGTATTCTGCAAAGGATTGGTTATACTTTGCTTGAACTTCTTAAAGTATTGACATGTAAGTTATCTCGTGGACAATTCAATTTCAATTTATTTTCATTTGTTGTGTCAAGTATCTTTAAAGAAAATGTACTCTTACTTATTCTTCTGAACTGAGGCAGTGTTATGAATCTTGTGGTTGATGTCGTGTGTATGTTTTAATAAGATAAATATGAAATTATTATTCGAATAAAGAAGCACGCATGGAACATATAATTGCATGTGCAATAAATTGCCAAATTATCGAATTTGATACACTCTACCAACTTGTTAGAAAAGCTGTTCTTTTTCAATATATTATAAATATTTGTCGTGAAATATGTTTTTAATTAATAGGCACTGTGCATTTGAACTATAAAACTAAGAAAATAATTGAGGTCTTCAAAGTTTTTGAAGAAATCGCCATTTGTAAGTATATACCATAACAATAAATATTAGTAATGGAAAAAGCAAATAACAAACGTTTATGCAATAAACTATACTTCTTCAAAGCATCACATATACGATTTAAATTTAATTTTTTGGCATCGTATCTGTATACTCATTAATTAATGTTCGTTTCTTTATATTAATGCTCTTCATTTCATTAGTTTTTGGAACATATATTTATTTTGAAAACTTTAATGATAATGTCATGTCTGTTTAGGGCAAGGGTAGCATTTTATTCATCATTTTTATATATTTTTTGTATGAACTTTTTTTATATTTATTTTTGTTTGTTTAATAAATTGACCTCTTGATTACTTGTAGAAATTGCGATTTTACTAGCATTTTGATTATGAATTTATATTGCTTGAGTGCGGTTATCAAGCTGACTGAAGCTTGCGATAAGATGTTCGAATATCAATTTAAAGAATTACCAAAAAACGATCCAAACTGGAATGTTAAGCGCAAGAGCATTAGATTAATAGTTTCAAGCTATATATTAATATAAGATAAGGCAATGCGTGAAACAAATGTCAGCAACCGATCTTTAAAACATGAAACTCCTATTTGCAAAAAAAAAAAAAAAAAAAAAAATTATGCACAATAAAAAATATAACAGGTTTTTTTTGGACATACCATTATTGGCGATTAGGATAATGTATATAATAAAAATACGAATTTATTGCAATCATTTCACTGATACTGACACCGATAATGATTTTATTTTCAGATGATCAACACCAACTAAAGCCCATAGATCGAAGCTCAAGCATTATAGCAGATAACCCTTACATTTAAGGAATTTGCTGCTTTCACGTGTCTTAATTACTTACCAAAATGTGTTGTGAGTGCTGCAGCGAGACTCAACGCAAAGTTTGGGTCTTCGGTTTTGGCACATTTTTTTTGGCACTGGGTATCGTTACTGTGGTGCTTTGGCCCAACTTGGCAGATAAACTCGTGGAGAATGTATGTGAAATGTGTTATTTTGAGCAGAGATTATTGAGCTAAATTGATTTCGGCTTTGGCTTCTTTGCAGGGTCTGAAACTCAAAGAGGGCACTGATACGTATGACAGCTGGGTTGAGGCGCCTATACCGATTTACTTAGAATTTAATATGTTTAATTGGACGAATCCTGAAGAGATACGCAATCCTAACGTTAAACCGCATTTTAATCAAATGGGACCATATGTTTTTCTTGAAAAGCATTTAAAAGATAATTTTACCTTTTTTGAAAACCATACTGTGGCATACTATGAGAAGCGCACGTGGTTCTTTGACGCGGAACGTTCGAATGGCACCCTGGATGATTTAATTACTGCAGCGCATGTGATTACAGCGGTACGATGAATAATTAATAATTATCTTGGACCATTAGCAATGCATAATTTTGTTTTTGCAGACTGTAGCGGATGAAATGCGTCATCAGCCGAAATTGATCAAAAAGATGATTAATTTTATGTTGAATCGTGAGGGCGGCAAGCTATATGTGACCAAGCCAGCACGTGAATGGATTTTCGATGGTTATCAGGATGATTTAATTGATTTTCTAAAGCTTTTTAATACGTCGAAAATTGATATACCTTATACACGTTTCGGCTGGCTTGCGGATCGTAATGGCTCTCTCGAGTACGACGGTCTCTTTACGATACACACGGGCACCGACGATATTTCCAATTTGGGCCGCTTAACGCACTGGAACGGCAAAGAAGACACTGGTTTCTATGAATTGCCTTGTAGTTTGGTCAATGGTACTACTGGTGATCTTTTTCCACCAAAAATGGATACTGAAGCTGAAATAACGATTTTCGCCACTGATGCATGTCGTTATATGAATCTTAGACCCAATGGCACAATTAATCGTCATGGTTTGACTGGTGTACGTTGGGTGGGCACGGAAGAAACCTTAGATTCAGGTGAAAACTACCCGAATCAAGAATGTTTCTGTGATGCAAGACTTGAGGAATGCCCAAAAACCGGCGTCGTTGAGTGTAAAAAGTGTCGTGACAATGCGCCTATTTATGCCTCATTTCCGCATTTCTATTTGGGCGATGAGTCGTACGTGAATGCAGTCGTCGGCATGGCACCGGAGCAGTCAAAACATCAATTCAGTATTGCGGTGGAACCAACTACGGGCATTCCACTAGAAGTGCATGGTCGCATACAGATTAATATGATGATCGAGCCAGATAATGATTTTGAGTGAGTTGCTTGGAAAGCTAATGCGAATAAATTCTTAATCAGTTCTTTGATTTTAAAGCATTTATCGCGGTCTGCCGAAATTTCTGATGCCCATGTTTTGGTTTGATCAACGCGCTGAACTGAGCTCCGAACTTGCCAGCCGTGCAAAGGTATGCTTCGCAAATCATTTAATTTTTGTGGTTTTGTAAGCATTGATAAATATTTTCTTGCAGCTTGCGATTAATTTAGGAAGTTATGGCGTCTACACGGGCATTGGTGTGATCGTTCTAGGCAGCATTTTCTTCATTACCGGCATTACACTTACGCTAACTAAACGTTGGAAACGAGCACCACAGGATGATGAGGACATTTTGACCAACTAAGTTGCGCCGGAGGTTCTCTTCTTAAACAAAAATGCTTCACACATTTAATTCCAAATAGTCCACATTCGTCGTAACCAAAGTGCCAAGTTCGAGTCGTATTAGTTAATGTGATTAGTTTTACGTTTTGAGTTTTGTTGTCTTGTACATGAGGCGTAATTTTTGATTTAATAATTTTATTTTTGCCTTTTACCCTATTTTGTATTACTTTTTTGAAGATGTACCTCACTTTGTGTTATTTTGTAGGCGGAATGTGATTGTGCAGTGACAGAATTGCAAGTATTTTGCATTTGAACATAACAACAGTATGCATATATTTTTTAACTGCGGTAAGCACGCGGAGTAGAATTTTGCTACCTAATAAAAATGTATTTTTAAAGCTACAAAACAAATTAAATGCTTTTACATTTTGTAATTCAATTCATCAAATGACAACGAAGTTTTAAGCAAAAATGAGTAATGCTGGAAACAAAACTTGACACTCTCAGGTTAATCTCCTTATTTTAAATGAAGCTGATAGTTTTAGATTTTATGTTTTTTGTATTTATTTTAAAATGTCTTACAATTTTTCTCAGCTTACAGCAGTTAGTTGGGAAAAAATTTAAGTGTTTTCTTCTCTATTTTTCTTGTTAAAACCCTTTCCATAAGAATATATAAAACAGCAATTTTCAACATACACGTATCTTTTAATCATTTAAACTAACTAAACACATTTTAGTTTTGTTTGTATAAACAATATAAATGCATTGCCGAATGATTGATATTTCTTTTATTTTAACTTCAAAAATATATTTTTATTAAAAATTAAAAGGAGTTTTCGGTGACTTTAAAAAATAACAATGTGTTATACAAAAGAAACATCAATCGAAATCAGCTTTTTGTTTTTTAGCATTTATTGAATTTTTGCACTACTAAATAAATTGTAAACTATTTTTATATTGTATATGCAGCTAATAATTGGGAATGTTTTTTTTTTTTATTTTATTTTTGTTTTTTATTTTTTTTTTTAATTTGTAATGTTTATATTTACTTAGTGTGTATAAAATATTTTTTCAAATTAAAAACAAAATTATTTTTAACATAAATGGAATAATTAATTAATTCATAAAAAATAAATAATATGGCAAAAACTTTACATTTTTAAACAAATCACATGCGGCATTTAGCTATAGACTTTTAAACCAAGAAAAATCTACGCAAATTTTTGTGACAAATAAAAAATAAAATATTTTTGCACACACACTTATTATTAATGTGTAGGAATACGTTAAAGAATATTCTGTGGGAAATTAAAAAAAAAAATAAATCCTCGACGTATCAATAAATTCATCAAACACACGGTGGGGCAAGCCTAGGCATTTTCATAAACTTCCTTTCATTTCTAATATTTTTTGATTTGTTTGATTTCAATAAATAAAAATAAATACTCGCTTTTCCATTGCGATTAAGCTTAAAAAATTTGTAAAAATTTTGTGCATGGTTACTTTCTTATACATACTAAAAACTAAATTTGCATAATTATTGTTCGCTTTTTGTATTCGCATTTTTTTTTTCTTGAAAAAAACCTTAAAAAAAAACAATTTTAAATAATTAATTGTTAAAAAAATGAATCACAGTTGTTTGGGCGGAAATATGTGTATTTAGTGATTTAAATGTAATTCGATGAAACTTGTGTATAACACAAAAGAAATGCATATATGCAAAATTAAAAAAATAAATTGAATAGTTTGTATTTTTTAAACCAAATTTCACATTGGTCGTTAAACTAAATTAAGTCGATTTAAGTAATGCGTATTTTATACTTGAGAATTGTTGCACTTTTTTGTTTGTGTAAACGCGCAGACGCGCATATAATTTTTTTTTTCCTTAAAGTGACTAGACTTGGTTGTTATTTATTTTACGATTTGTATATGTTCGATTTTGTTGAGGTTAGTTTGAATTGTAAAATTGTTCTTTACATGGCATCTGTCACAAATAAGTCTGAACGAAAAAAAAAAAAAACCAATCACTCCCAGTGTGTGTTAAATCTTTGGCCAATCGTTGCAAGCAACGATGTCCATGTAGAAAAATAATCGATTCTTTTCATCAATGACTGTTTCGTTTGTAATCAATTTGCAAATGCTTATGTACCTTGTAGGTACGTTAGCTCTCGTGTGCTCTCGGCCATTTGGAAGAGTCTCATTCGTCATCGGAATTTATAATCGTTTACAGGCGTATTGTAACGATGTTCTTTATGATATGCAAACACTTTGTAATTTCTTTTCGAATCTTTGTTGGCCGTTGCGTGTTGTAGGCTAGGGGATCGCGGGGATAAGGTTACGAGTGGTTGTCCCCTCATCCAAATGTGGAAGGCCACCGATTAGCCGTGCTAGGGGCTCAGGTGCAATATTTGTGCTGCTTTTCAGCATTTTACGTTGTTCATTATTGCTTTTGCAATGCACAATGGAACCCATGACAATGCAGGAGCAGAAGCCGAAGCAGACCAAACATAGATTCTTGCATTACATGCCTACATTCGCCTATGTAAAAACGTGCAGCTACACGTGTATATATTTACATATGTATGTGCAGTTGATTTCACTTGACTGCAAACGCGAAAAATCAGCAACATTTATGCAGTTAGAAAATATTTGTGACAAAACATAGTTTGCATATTACCGCCGTTTGTTTTTTTGTTTTTTGTTTTTTTTTTTTTTTTGATTTTTTTATGCAACAGCATCCACCGAAACACTGTGATAGATTATTCTAAGAAAGAAACTATTCAAAATTTTCAGCTTTTATGCAAACTCAGTTTAAAGTACGCGCGTGCACTGGAAAGCAAAAGGTAGTCTTTGAAATGGTAGCGCTGATGCCCTCAGCCTGCATGTGCTAATGTGCGGAGGAGTTGAACAAAGTGTACAAACACTACTTCTTAGGTCTGCGAGTTGTAGCTCTTGTGGTGCTTCATCGCAGCTGGCTCCATGACGTATTTGTTGGCCTCGGCCAATTGCCCATGGGGCAACGGCGGCAGTTTGTCGTTTGGATGGCGATGACTTATCGATGTCTTGCGTGGCTTGCCAAGGCTCGCCGTGGCGTGCTTGCTGCCAACTGTTGTGACCATTGGATTTGAGCTCCTGTTGTTGTTGCCCAGCTGTGTGGACGCTGTGTTGCCATTCGCAATGGACGCTGTTGTGCTCATGGTGGCCATGGATTTACTGCTGCTGTGCGTGGCATTGTTGTTGTTGTTGACTGTAGCGTTTGTTGTTGTATTGTTGCTTACCTTACGTTCGATTGTTGTTGTTGTGGCTGTTGTTGTGGCTGTTGCGTTCATTGGCAATGTATTCGCTGTTGTTGTTGCCGTAGCCGTTGTGTTTGTGGTTGTTGTTGATGAATTTTTAGCGTTTCGCGGATTAACGATAACCTTTGTCTGTTTGAGCAGTGAACGATCATTGCAGAGAGCCGATATTATTGGCAAATCAAGATTTTTACTCTTCTCGCGCAACAACGCAATGTCCAGGGCATTGGCAGCAGCAGCAGCATTAGCAGCGTTGGCAGCGGCAGCGGCTGCAGCAGAGGCAGAGGCAGAGGCACTCGTTTCGCTTGCTGTCGCCAATCTGTTGGCCAACTGTTGTTGACGGCTGTTAGCCATGGACGCCTGCAGCTGTGCCAGTATGCTGTTGCTGCTTCGGCTGAGCGCGATATCTTGTTTTGGACGTTCGCCCGCCCACTGCGCTCCGCTCGAGGTCGTCGTGATTGGTGAGTTGGCGTTTTTCGTGTTGAGCATAGGCAGTTTTCTGGGTGGCAGGTGACAGCGCGTGGGCGTCATGACGTTGCTCAAACTTGTGACTGGTTTCGAGGGTACTGAAAAGCGAAACCAAGGCATTCTGTTAGCATTGACTCGTGAAGGGAGTCTGCGAGTGTGTGCACTTACTTGGTGGTGGTTTTTCAATTGGCGCTGGCATTGGTGGCTTCTTTAAGCGCCGATTCACGTACGGTGGCGGCGGTGGTGGCGGTAAACGTTTGACCTTCGGTAACGAGTCGAGCGAATTCAGAATATTATCGTCTGAACGTGATCGTGCGAACAGGTTGGACGAATTGGCCGCAGCGGCAGCAGCCAACGCTGCCGCCGGATGTAACGGTGGCGGAGGTTCATACGATGAACATAGACTGGCTATAGATGGACTGTACAGAGGCGAGTACGCGGCGCTCGGCAGCTGCACGTAGGTGTCGGACAGATTCTGCGTGGACGCATAGCGAGAGTGCGTGGTCAGCGCCAGTGGCAGATATGGCGTGCTGCGATAGATCGCATGACCTTTGCACGTGTCCCAGCTGCCAGCATGTGCGCCATGATGGTAGGCAGCAGCGGCAGCGGCTAAGTAGGGATGAGTGGGCGGTGGCGACGTTTGCGCCATGGCGGCGAGTAGGGAGCCTTGTTTGGCATCTAAGTATTCCTGCTGGCTTACGGCGGGATCCTGTATCGGATAGATGACATAGTCGACATCGCTGTATAGTTGTTGTTGGTATATGTCCATTTGCTTGCGAGCGAGTTGGCTGGTATAAACGCCTGGGCCCAACTGGTTGGGCGGCGGCGGTGGGGGTTGACGTGGCAAACTGGGGGGTGGCGGTGGCAAAAATTGCCGTGACTTGATTACCGGCAATAGGACGCAGGTCTGCGGTTTCATTTCAGGGTATGGCGGTGGGGGTGCTGGCGGCGGATGTTGATGATGCAGATGATGCAAGGACGACATGCTCTTGTGCGCACGGCTGTAAGGAACTATTGGAATGCCAATTGTGCTCGGTATGACACCAGCGGCATGTGCGGCTGCTGCATTGCTCCTGGCGACTTGACCGCCACCATTGATACTCACGGAGTTTGTGTGGTGATGGTGTTGCGCCAGTTGCAAGGATGCCTGCGAACCGCTTACATAATTGGAATTGTGCACTGATTGCTGTGACAGATGACTGGAGAGATGGTGACCGCACATGGAGCCACTGGAAGAGGCGGCTGAGGAGCAGTTCGTGGGTGCCGCATAGCTGGGCTTTGCGCTTTCGTTCACCATGCTGGTGTGCGCCTTAAGTATGTTTATCTGCGATCGTGTCGTTATAAAGCGCGCAGTGACCTCTTCGGACTTAAGTGAAGTCATTGAACCGCCTGCCATGCCCGTCACCGCGGGCTGATTGGTTGGCTGGTTGGTGCTAGATGCAGCTGTTGACGCAACCGATATCAGTGATGTGGGACGCGGTTTCATTGGCATGGGATACGGCGGCGGATTACGTCGGCGCATAGCAACGGGATCCATAGGAGTGGTCTTCGTAGCTTCAGTGGGTGGTTGCTTTGTTTTCAGCTCCAATGGTTTTGTAATCGCTGTCGATGGCACATGTGCTGGCGGTTTCACGCTGGTTGGCTTGGCACTCGCGGAAACCGGTTTCGTTGCGTATGCGCTGCGCACAGGTGGACCGCAAAGGCCGGTTTTCTCATGGGGTGCATTGTATGGTGGCGGCGAACGCACGCTTATGTTGCTAAAACTTGGCACATTGTTGGCATTGTTGCTATCGATGCGTTGTGGGGGCGCCGGAGGATCCGTGGGCAACAAATCATTGATCAGATCTTCTACATGATCATCCTCCGTGGGTGCTGTGTCCTGGTGCCCCTGTATATAGGATTCACCCTCCATGGCCAGCGGCATTGTGACGTAATCGCAGTCAGAGTGCAGCGTATTCGCCACCGTCTTTCTATTGGGATACGTGCCGCGTCCCACAATTAACTCAGTGAGCTCCTCTGCGGAGAGTAGTGTGTGTTTGATGTCCGTCGGATCACTGCCATCGCCGCGGAATGAACTGCTCGTGCTTATGTTCGAGTCGGAGCGCAAACGAAACTCGTCTGGGCGTTTGCTAAGTTTGCTGCTGGTCTTGTACTTCTTGCTGCCGTCGACAGAATCGCGGTGAGGACTGCCGTGATCCATGCGCAGATGATCATCACTGATTTCGCTCTTGGCCGGCTGAAAGATGCCATAGTGCGAACTCTTCTCCGATTCAGCAATCTCGGAGGATTGTCCAGTCATTTCGCTGCTATGCATTGTGTAAACACCGGAGGTCTCAGTTGGCGGGGCACCGTGTGCCAGCGTGTAAACTCCAGACGCACTTTCATTCTCATCCGAAACGGATGGTATGTAATCATGAGCGACACAAGTGGACTCGGCTTCGCTCAGCGTCGAATTCTGTGCTGTATGACTGAATCCCAGCTCAAGACTGCTCGATGTGGAATTACGTCGCTGCGCTGTGTTCGCACTCGTGTGCTCCGTCAGCGAATTAAGCGTCTGGTCATTGGTAGGCGAAGCTACCACCACCGTGCTACAGGTAGATGAGCACTGTGAACCGATATTGTGCTGTGAGTTGGGCGAATCTGTTGCCGTAGAGGAGTCCGTTGTGCGTTGGCTGGCCGTTGCTGTGGGTATGGAGCCACTCGTAGTTGAGGAGTTTCCTGCTGACGTGTTGCTCAACTCCGTTGTCGGTGATTCACCGCGTGATCGCTGCTTTGCCTGAGCTTGACGCACCACCGTCAATGCGGCCAACTGTTCCTCCAGATCTTTAAGCGAAACCTGACCCACAGAGGAGGTCTGTCGACTGACGCTCGGCCGGTCGAGTAGATGCGCCAACGCAAGACTCTCCGTAGATGGCGCCGCAATCGGTGCTGGCGGAGAGTTAATCATTATTTCCAGCTCATCTTCCGAGTGCACACGATCACTGACTATGCCCGAGGTTGTGTTCGAACTCGTGCTCGATATGACCGAAATGCGTTGATCGTTCTTGTTTTTATATGGCAAATGCAGACAGCGCGAGTAGCTGTAGCAGGCGTGTAAGCAATTGTTCTCCTCCTCTTCTCGCTTGATCACTTCCTTGAGGCGTGCCGCGATCTTCATACTAAACTGATGTGTCTCCTTGCAGAGCGTCAAGAGCATTTCATTCTTTTCTTGCGACGTAGCATACAATGTGATCTTGTCCTCCCCGGAGCGTATTTCAAATTTTTTCCGCTCAAAAGACAACTTTGTGATATTCGGCCATAGAAAATCGGCTGTTTGCTCCAGACTACCGCCGCCGCTGCTACCCAGTATTTTAATGCCCTTAGCGTAAACGACAAACCAGGAATTGCCTGGCCCATTCTCGCTCTTCGTCATGCGCATACGGAATGTGTGGGCGTTGATGGTTTCATGCAGCATGCAGGCCTGTTGGATGTAGTGCAGCTCAGAGTCTGCGGTCGACATGCCGCGATTCTCGCGATGGCAGGCACGTAACGCGCTGCATGCCCACGCTGTGTGCAGCACCTCGGGCAGATAATCCTCCAAGCGAAAGTAGTCGGCATCTGTCGTCTTCTCATTGGCATTTGCTGGACTTGGCACTGGTGAGCTCGACTTGGTGTGGTTTGACATTGCCTTGGCGCCTGCTTGGCTGCTGGTGGATGCCACATAGGTGGATAAGCGGAGCTTACGCTCGTTGGCACTGCTTAAACGTTTGCTGATCTTTGGCAATGTCATTGTTGTTGTTGTTGTTGTTGCTGTTGCTGCCGTTAAGGCGGTTGCTTTAGTGCCATCTGACTTGGTCGCATTAGCGCCATTGCCATTGTCAGCGCCACTCGTCTCTGTTGCTGCTGTTTTTGTTGCCGCTTCGGAAGTTGTTGTTGTTGTTGTTATTGTTGTCGTTGTTGTTGTTGCTGTTGTTGCTGTTGTAGTAGTTGTTACCGTTGTTGTAGTGGGTGCATCACCCAAATCCGCTTGCAATGCCAGTCCAGCCAGCAATATCATTGATTGTTCGACATAATCACGTGGAATATCCCGTTGCAGCGTATTATATTTGAGTTGTAGATAGTAATTATGTCTGGAGTTTTCATCTTTCCACATGAACGGGCTCTCGATGTAGAACTGCACACGAAAGTGTAGCTCCAGGAGCGGTCGTCCATTGGCATCCAGACCCTAAAACGATTCGATATAGTAATTATTCGATTAAGGCCTTTCACTCATGCCGACTTACGTGAGTGTGCGACGAGCGCCAACTTTTTGGTCCATACTTGGATAGTTTGCTCTCGGGATCGGCAAACACGTATTCGCCATCTGCAATGAATGATAGTTGAAGGAGTTCAAATTAGACTTCATTTGGTTTTGATTTATTTATAAAAAAAACTAAATTAAAAGGCTTAAAACATCATGTGATCATACATATATATATACAGCCTTAGGATAGCGATAAACTAAAAAAGAATTAGTACCGTTCACTTTTCCTTAGAATCTCGTTCCCATACAGTTAACTTGCAATCAAATGCACAAATCAAATGATGAGACAATTAAGATCTTTAATCAAATAATGGTGACTGGTGATTGCTTTGAATTGTTTATGCCTTTCCTGTGCAGCTTACACGCGTGCAAAACCCAAAGCGCCAAGGTCAAGTGTGTGTGCTGAACCCTTTCCACAAAGACGGGATGCGATGCGCAACGGGCTTGGTGCGCGGCACCATACGATACGAAACAACATGAACCGACTAAACTTGACAAGACAAACTAATCAAAATTTTAAATGAATTTTTGTTCCTGCCAAATTTGCGAACCATAAAAGTGCCTCCTTCTGTCATTTTGACAGACAATAAAAAAATCGCTGACGAGCACAACTCAAGCTAAAGTAAAACAAAAACGAAAAACAGAAAACAAAAAACCGGCGATACGTCAGTATGTCAGCCACCAAAAGCAAACAAAAAGCACACAACAATAGCAAAACTGCCAGCGCATCAACCAAGCGACCCATGGAAGTCAAATTGGTCACAAAAACATGCGCGCTGCGTCTGGGTCTGGCTCTGCCCCTGCCTTTTTTATGCACACGCTTGATGCTGCTGCTAAGCGACGCCAAACCAACCAACGCCAAGAAATCAACAACAACAACAACAACAAAAATATATGTATATAAAAAAATACTCTAAAATGCGATAACATCTCAAGGGCATGACATGCCCGAGAAAAAACAGCTAAACATAATATAAAAAAAAAAACCGCTTATACACAGACTAAAGATGAAGTCAAAGATTCGTGAAAAATACAAATAGGTTTGCTTCAAAAATTTATTCAAGCGTAGAGACAAGCAGCTTGGCCAAACTGAATGGACTCGATAAATAGAAAAAAAAAAAAAAAATGTAACTAAAACAAAAAAGCAGAAAGAAGAAAATATATATCAAGTGAAAAAGAAAAATAATAAACATAACGAAAAATTGGAATTCCTGCATATGAAATGAAGCACAAACTGAAAAATACAAATTATTAAAAAATGTGTGTCCAAAGCAGCAGCAGCAGCAGCAGCGACAGCAGCAACAGTCAGCAGCAATAGTGAGCAGCAACAATCAGCAGTTAGCGGCAGTCAGCAGCAGTCAGAGTCAGAGTTGGAGCCCCAACGGAGCAGTTGCAGCAGTTGGCGCAGCAGCACAAGCCACGCCAGCGTAGCATCAGACCAAGTCACTGCGGCTGCTGCTGCTGCTGCTGCTGCACGCATCATGTCTGCGTATCAATGATGGCATTGGTCTCGATATTCGTTACGTTGCGTTTCATGTTTTCAGTTTTCAGTTTTGTATGTTTTTTTGTTTTTATTTTCAATTTTATATGCGAACGCGCATACCAAAAATAAAAATCCGTAAAACAGGTAGAAACTCGAAAAGCGATTTCTTTTTGAACATGAGTGCTTGGCTGGATGGATGGTTCATTGGTTGCTTGGTTGCTCTGTTGCTTGGCTGGCTGGTTGGCTGGTTGGTACGCCTTAAGGCTGCGCATGCGAGAATTCAAATTTCACTGCATGCGTGCCAAGCCTTGAAGCGTGTTCATGTTGTTGTCGTCGTCGCCGTCGTCATTGTCATCGTCATCGTCAGCGACGTTGTCTCCTGTCTTCCTCCTACTGTCTGCTGCCTGCCGCGCATACATTTTACTTTTTACTAAATATACAGCAACAACAACAACAATAATGACAACAAGTACAACCTCAATACTGGAAGCCCAGAAAATAATACAAATTAAAAAATTTCTTATACGTTTTTCAGTTTTCTTATTTGATTTTTTTGTACAGTATGTCTCGCATATTAATACCCTTTATTGCTGTTGCTGCCCGCAGCATTTGCAGAATGCAGGCGCTGACGTTGGGACACAAGCAGGTGTGATCCATTTTCGTTAAGACAAGCAGACGGACAGCACGCAGCCAGACAGCTACACAGCCACAGACACAGGCACAGGCACAGCACCGCACAGCATACAAATCCAATTGAAAATACAATTTTTGCTTCCTTAATGCTTTACACGTCCAGCGCGAAACTGAAACTCATGGCACAGTGGTGTGCTGACTTTTGCTAGCACAGCAGTGGCAAGCATTAAAATGCTGTAAATAATATTTTAACAAATTTATTTTTTATTAAGCTACATATTTATTTCTTTTCGCATCGTACGCATGCTGTGTAGCTGTTGGCTGCGTAGCCGCTAAATGACATTAAAAGTCTTATTTAAATTTAAAGCTTAAATGAATAAATCAAGCAGACAGCCAACTGCTCGTACATACATATATGGATTGCCGTTATAAGCGTTTTCGGCATTTCGTCGCTGCGGTATTTCGCTTTCGTATAAATATTTGCCCAATAAATACCAATGTATGTTGCTAGAGCTATATAATCATAAAAAATAACTCAACATAAATAAAATCGTGTTTCCATTTGTGTGAAATAATAATAAATAGAAACGCTGGAGCAAATGTTTGCCGGTTTGCCGGTTTGTCAGCTTGTCGGTTTGCCGGTGTTTGTCTGTTTTTCCAGCCAATCAACACCGTTAATATTTACTTCTTAATTATATTTAATGCCCTAAGCTAGCACAATGCCATGTCAAGCAGCCCAAGCTGCTGAGCTAAGTTGAGCTGCTAGCAACTTATAATTAAAATATTTTCCAGCGCATTCCTAAGTGTTCAAAATTAACACACACGCGTGCGCGCGCACACACAACAACAACAAGAACAGCAATAAAACAGATAGTATACCCTGCAGACAGACAGACTGACAGATCGGCACGCATACCTACCAACGTTTATAGTAACAAACCAAAAAACAAAAACAAAAAAACAAAAAACGTAAAGAAAAAAAAAGAGAAATAAAAATAAATCTTCAATTTGAAACACATGCAACACAAATTACAATGCATGCATGCGCTACGATCGGCAGCAATCGTCCAACCGGCAGGCAGGCACAGGTTTAGGGCTTACAAATCAAGAAAAAGAAACAAAAACAAAAAAAAAACAAAAAAAAAAAAACGAAAAAAATACAGACACATGAAAATATGCCATACGGACAGCTGCGCATGCATTGCAGAAGAATCTCAAGCACTACGCCTCCTTCTGGGTTCTGCCCGCTCCCTGCTGCCTGTTCCCTGCTGTCTGCTCCCTGCTGCATGCTGCTGCCAAAAGGCTTAAGGTAAAGATGCGAGTAGGCAGCAGCAGAAGAACCAAAATGTGAAATGTATGTGTATCGACATTGGCCGTAGCTATGCAAGTAAGAAATAACACAATAAAAAAAAAAAAACAAAAAAAAAAAAATAAATAACAACGAAAAATAACATAAAACCAAAAGAATTTTAATTTCCGATGTTATCAGATGCACGCAGCAGCAGCAGCAGCAGCAGCAGCAGCCGACAACAACAACAACAACAGCAACGAAAACATTTTTGATACGCTAGGCAAGCGGTCCAGCGGGGTAACAGGCGGCATAAATACCAACACAGACATTCGGACGGACAGCCCATGTTGTACGTACGCAGGTTCTTGGCTGCGGCTGCGGCTGTGGCTGTGGCAGTGATTCTGGCTGTGTTGTTGTAACTGTAGCTCTTGGTGATGAACCGTGTGGTTGTCGTTAGTGTTCGGATTGTTGTTAATGTTATTGTTGTTGTGATTTTTGCCCCTATGTAGAATATAATAATGATTATGAGCCATTAACATTAAATGGAAAAGAAAATGCTGGTGTACAGGCTGCAACAACAACAACAATAACAACAATAAGTGGTATTTTTGAAATTCCTTTAGTTTTTTTTTTTCGATTTCTGACTTTTTTTCGTTTTACGTTTGCTTTTTTTCGTTAAAGGAATGTAAAAAAAATAACAAAAAAAAGAAAAAAAAAAAACAAGCAAAGGAAACAAAAAACTAAAAGAACAATTCAGGCATTTCAAAGACGCATGCATGTTTGTTGAGTTTACTGCCCGAAGAAAAATAACACCATCATCTTGCTCATTATTATAATCAACAACAACAACAATAACAAGAGCCAGAGCAAGCAAAGCGAGAGCCAGAACATGGTCAATATTATTATTATGATTATTATTGTAATCAAGCAGCCATGGTAAATACAGAAGCAACTTTCTTACATGCACACACACACACGCATATTTGTATAAATATACTCATATGCAGGTACGAATGTACGAATATATGTTGGCAACATTGTAGTTATCTGAATACAGTTGGATTGTGTCGTTCTTTTTTTTTTTTTGTATTTTTTTTCTGTGCAGCATGGAATTTATATGCATGTATCTGACCCTAATGGGTTCGCTTTTGCCATAAAATCTTATCAGAATTCGTCGAAGCTGCGCAGACAGCATTGAGCGCACAGCAGAGTCACAATGTGGTGTGGGCAGACCGACTGCATAGTACGCATAAGATGGCAGTTTGTTGGCCTCTATGCCAACCGTTGCTGTGTTGTTGCCGTGGAATGCGCAAAGCTACTTAAGAATGTCCTAATAAAAACTATATTTTATAACCGCACTCTTTTTCCTATTTTTACACACACCTGAATATAACTTAGGCTTAGATTAGGCTTTCTTATAAATTATGATCATAAGCATGCAGTGGAGAATGTCATTGTGCTCAAGCAAAAGTCCATAAATAACACTGTTGGCTCTTATGCTGTACGGTAATTAATATTGGCATAGAGTGCTCCACGTCGAAGAGCCGTAGGTAAACATAGCATCGGTACGGATATGATTATTATTAAAGGATTCAATGAATTTTCGCAACTTGGTTAAACTGTCAAAAGTTTTTTAATAAGTATTTTTGTACGTTTATAGTGTATTTGAGATTTTTATTTTTTTTTTTAAATTAATGCTCCGCTTACATGCAACACATAGCTAAAGTCTGATCAAGCGTGCGTTGTTCCTTTAAAACTTGACTGTCTACTGACTGAGCTTCAATGGATAATGCCCATTATGCCAAAGTTGTCAGTCAGCAAATGCAAAAGAAGAAAATGAAACAAACTAAAACCAAAGTCTGTATCAAACATTGAAATTCCACAAAAAACACGAAACGGAAATTGTTGGGCATAACTTTGGTTGCTTTATATTGCATGACTTGCTGGCATAACTAAGACAGGCCAAAAAATGCGAATTTAATGCAAAAGTTGTTCTTGTGGGTCATAAAATGAAACAAATAAAAATAACAGCCAAGTCAAAAATGAAATAACAGCAACAACAGCAAAGAAAACGAAACAACGTCCTGCTATGCCTGACACAGGGACATTGTTATGATCAAGTTTGCGACAATGTTGCTAAATTGCATATAAACTGCTTGCCGCAGGAATGCTGCTGCTACATTGAACAGTGTTGCAGCAACAACAACAATAAGATATTAATTTAATATGACATTAATGTGAAATTTTATAATTTGCATAAAAATTAAATTTATTATGTTAAAATTGAAATTCATTTACGAAACGCGCATACGCAAGGATGTCGTTATATTCGAACGCGAACGCGAACGTGAACGCGAACTCGATCTCGAACGTAAACGTGCTGCGCGCATAAAAAATACGAGTACGAAACGAAAAACTTAAGCAACAAACTTGAAAAGCTGTTGCTTTGTATGCGGGGAGTTTGAACTTTTCTGCTGCTGCAGCAGCGTGCCGTGTTTTCTCTGCACTATTTAGTAAGGCGACAGACAGACAAACCGACCAAGCGACCAATCGACCAATCGACCAAACAAGCCACCATCCATCCGAGCGACCGATCGACCGATCGACCGAAATAAAGGCTTGAAGGCTATTTGGTGCTGCTGTTGCTGTTGTTGTTGTTGCAGTTGCAGTTGCCGTTTCCTCATTTTGGTTCTTGTGGTTGGCTTTTATTGTTGTCGTTGTCGCTGTCGTTGTTGTTCTTATTGGCGTAGATAGTGAAAGAGTGCTTTTTTGTATGCTGCTGCTGCTGTATGCCTTTGCTGTTAAATGTTGAAAGTGTGCTGTGTTCTGTGTGCTGCAGAAGGAAACAAAAACAATGAGAGAAAAAAAGATTGCCCGCAGTAGCTAGTAGCTGGCCAGCTAGAGTGGAATGCGTGCCAGTCATGCAACCCATGCAGCAAACAAAAATACAAATACACTCGGAAATGCAGGTATGTGTGGCTTAAAATACGATCGGCACGCACGTATACACTGAGAATAATTTCTGCTTCTGATTTGAGGTATACAAATTTAAAACTGCAATTTGGCCAATTCTATAGCAATGACAATTTGGCCAGATACAGTAGAATAGTTTTGAGTTTGAGAGAGAACCTGCCTACGCTGGGACCTCTAAAAGTGTTCATTGCCCTGAAATTGTTTTTGAACGTTATTTCGCTAAGTGCACACGCCTAAAGAATACTTGAGCTGGAGCTAAGTTGATGCTGACGACGCTGAAGAAGACAATGGTGATGATGACGATGACGATGATGATGTCGATGTCGTTGACGATGATGATGATGATGATGCTGCCAGGCTTCGTGTATACCCACTGCATATTAAATTCTTAAAACTTCTTCCACCTTTGCTTTTCTTTTCGTTGATTTTTGTTTTGTTTTTTTTTTTTATATGTTTCGATGCCAAACTGTTGCTGCCAGATTCTAAATTTACGTGTTGCCTGATATTGTTGTTGTTGTTGCTGCTGCTGCTATTTCTTTGCAATACTGGCTGCAGATGGAGGATGCCGCACTGTCGCTGTTGTTGCCGCGCATGGAGGATTGCCTTGGTTCGTACGGTTTAGTTTGGTTTGGTTTGCTTTGGCTTGGCTTGGCCTGGCTTGGCTCGGTTCGGGTCGGTTTGTGGTCTCAACTCTGGCTGCACGAACGCGGTCGTCGCTTGTGTTAATGCAACGCGCGACGGCTACCTGAATTACTGAACACGCGTCTTGTGTCTGTTGCTGAAATTGTTTGTTCGTTGCATTTCTTTCGCCTTTTTTCCTTTTTTTTTTGTTTTTAAATTATTTGCTTCGGCCTTACATGTACATATGTGAGAGCGTGTGTATGTGTGTGTGTGTAAGTTTGCTTCCTTTGGTATTTTTATGTCTTTTAGCGCTTTTGCACTGTGTGTTTTGCTTTTTTGTTTTGATTTAAGCAAAAAAAAAAAACAATTTTTAAATAAGAAGAAAAATATTTGTTGCTTGTTTTGGTTTTTTTGTTTGTTTTTTCTTTTTCTTTTTTTTGCACAGCACGTTGTTGTTGTTGCAGGCCAACAGTTGGTGCAAGTTAATACACTGCCAAAGCCATAGCAGCAACAACAACAAAAACAAGTACAACAACCGCAGCAGCAATACTATATGCTGGCAACATACGAGCATCATCAGCATGGACAGCAAAAGCACCTTTTAAAAAGACTGGTTTATGTTTATTAGTTTTATTTTTCATACCTTATCGCGCGCACTCGCTAGCAGTTCTTGCTGTTGTTGTTGTTGTTGTTGTTATTGTCGTTATTGTTGTGATAGTTGCTGCTGCTGCCACAGAAAATTCTAAAATGTTTTTGCACTTTTGGCATTCGCGTTGTATGCGTGTTGCCAACGCAAAACTCATAAAATGCTTACAGCAGTTGCCCGGTTTGGTTTTGGCATTAGCTTTTTCTTTAGTTTTTGGCTAGCGAGTATAGGCTCTTTTTTTGCGCTTTTTGGCAAGACATAAAAATAGCAAAGCGTGTTTGCGTTTGTTTGGCATCTAAGATTTCTGTCTATGAAATATGTTGCCATATATTCACAGCTACGTATGAATGCTTTATATAATACCATCATACCATCATAATGTGACATTAGTACATTTTCTTTTTATTTTACGGCACATTTTGCACACTTGTACATCGCACTGACTTACCTATGAGCACTGCTAGACCGAAGAGTTCGGTGTCTTGCATGCCTTGTGTGGCAAAGTGCACACATGTCTGCGTATACACTTCTCTGACTCGACTTTTTGCATCGACTAGGAAGTATAGTGTTTTGGGCTGTTGGTGCCCTAGAAGCCTGCAATGGAAATTTCATTAAAATAATTATACACTTTCTTTTTGGCTTGTTTATATGTTAACTCACCTTAGTGCTAGAAATCGTGAGCCGGGTGACAGTTGCTCGGCTGAGGACGCGCATACTTCTAATGGCGCGCTGACAGTGCAAAAAGCTCGCATGCTGCATCATTACTTAAATACAACACGTTCGTTTGAAATATTGTTCTGAAATTGAAGAAGCACAAATTGGTCTTTAGCATAATTAATTAAGAAAAACTTACGATTTTAATTAACTAATAATAATTATAATAATAAAAAAACGTAAAATCTTATACAAGATGTAATCGTAAAGGCCTAACTATCTTATTGTAAAAGGTTTACAATGAATTTCAAATACATTTAGCCCAAAAGATTATGAGGCCCGGAACCAAAATTTAGTCGACGTACATGTGTAGCATCAAGTACTATAGCTATTATATCATTAAAGCATACGTATTGCGAAAATGATTTAAAATCGGTTGGGTGATTTGCTGCTGCTGTCAAGGTTCATGCAGCCATTAGAATGCAACTTATTACACGTTTTATGTTTGCCAAGCAAAAAAAAAATGTCTTAGGCAACAAAATTAGCTGACTCCAGGGCAAATTTTTGACTCAATTTCAACAGTTATTATGCTCGTATTATATGTTGGTATTTCGAGCATTTCTATCGCAAGCAAAGTGAACATGTTTGTTGTTTTAGTTTCTCGTTTTCTTGTTTGCGTTAGTTCGTCCATATCTGAAAAAAATTTCACCAATCAATAACGAAAGACTTAAGCGACAAACTTGATTTCGTGTTTGTTGCCACAAGCACACAATTATTAAAATCAACGCAAAGAAAGTTGAAAAAAAAAAAAATGAGTTTAAAAATAAAAACATTTTTTGCATAAATTAAATAAATAAATACACGTAAATACCAATACACGTAAGAGTGTTCCTAGAAGAAGCAACAGCAGCGACAAAAAAGCAAAAAGAAAAACACTCTTCAACACGTCTTGCTGTCATTTGTAAAAAAAAAAAACACAAAAAAAAAATAACACAAAACCTAAACCAAAATTTAGAGGCGACACGAACGAAAGCAAGCAAAGTTATGCGACTAAGATTTTATATTGGCGCATAGTATCTGCCGCTAATAATAAATTTATACAAAACGAAACCGAACACGATTAGAAAAGGCGAAAAAAAAAAAACAAAAGAAAATAACAACAAAAAAGCTAAGAAAAAAACGTGAGTCTAGATCATTAAAATTTATGCTTGACTTTTGTCTCTAACCAAATACAGTATCTCTCAAACTGTCTGCAGTCAAATTTTTTCAATTTATTATTATTATCGCTTAATATATTTAAAATGCCAGCGCATTAGAATACCAACGCTATTAGCGATCATCAATCAAACTGAAAGCATTTGACATAAATTTTCGAAAAGACAATGGGAAAAAAATATAATTTAAAGCAAATTATGTATACTTAAAAACTAAGCCGATTTTCTGGCAATTTTTTTTTTCTTTTTTTTTTCTTTAACAACCAAACTTAAAACAAAGCAGAGTAAACTAAAGCATAAAAAAGTAATAAATTAAAATCCGCTTATCTAATGCGCTTGAGTGCAATGGAATGCGTTCAGAGACCCGTTTTTAAGAATGAAAAAGTAGCTGCTGATTGGCATTGTGTGCCTATCATTATAACTCATAACGTGGCTTATTAGATTAAGTGTATAAATTTAGTGTTAAAATTAGAAAAAAAAAAAAAAATAAAAATACGCTTTGCCCGCTTATGAAAGGCTTTGTAAATTTTTCGATTTGGTTTATTGATTTTAATATGCAATTGAACTAACTTGTAACGCTATTAAAGAAAAAGACCATGCTAAATTTTAACGAAAGTTTTATTTAAACCTTTTTCATTTCTACTTTTGCAAAATTATTTAATTTTCATTTATTACTTTATTTTTATAAGAAAGTTATAAGCAATTGTAATTGTTTCTTGGCGGCACGCTTATTAACGATTTGCATTTGAAATAATTTAATTACGATGGTAGGCGTTGCTATTCATTTTTGCCATGCTTTAGCGTGACTCAGTGTTAAGCGCGCAAGCAAATTGCCGGCAAACGAGGCGGTATACGCAGCGAAGTCTAGGCAACAAGATACAAGAAAAATCCGCATTCATTATTAATGCAAACAAATTAAAAGCATTTAACAATTTTAATCATAACAAATTATCCGCATTCCATTTTTTAATGAAAAGCCAACAATGCGCGAGCACACACACACACACACACATCTACTTTGGTGGCAAAGAAAAAAGTCGTCGCCGACATCATCGACGCAACAAAGAAGTAGTAGAAAAAATGCTCGCTAATTATAAAAAACCACAGTACAATTACAACAAAAAAAAAAACAAAGTACATTAAACACGCTAATCAGCAATAAAGCAAAACCAATAACAACAGCAACGACAAAGTCGTAAAAAAATGCATAACAAATGATAAAATTCCTTAAAAATTACTTTTATGGAAAATAACGTTATTATTTTTGTTTTGTTTTGCACATTTCACATATGAAAGCCGATAATGATTTCTACAAGTATGCAGTTTTTTCTTGATTTTTTTTTACAAATGTTTTTTTTCTTCTTTTGCAACTTGGCGCCATTATACATTTTTTTTTTTCATGAATTTTTTTTATATGCTGTTGTTTATTTTTAATATATTTTTTGCTAGTTTCATGGCAGTGCCAAATATGCAAACAAGCTTTGACTTTCAATGCGCGGTATGCGCTTATAAAAATAATGAAGACAAAAAGCAACAACAAGAGTAAACGTCGCAAACGCAAACAAGTTTCGCTTGTAGCAAGCGCAAGCGCTAACGGTGCGGCTAAGTAATGCAGATAAATCGCATGACAACAATATTTATCATACGCCATGTTAAAGCGTACGCGCAAACAAACGTCGCTTGTCAGCGTTGGTAAATCGCTTGACGCATGCCTTTACACTTAGCTCATATCTGGCGTAGTATGTGCGACACGGCATGCTCCAAAGTACGGCTCTCGCGGCTGAGGGGACGTTACACTTGTGCGCGAAAATATTTAAGACTGCGACACAAGGCGAAAAGCATTTGCAATACAAATATTTTATTTGTTTATTTGCCATATGTTTCGCATTTGATGTCGGCTAGCCAGCCAACCAGCCAGCCAGCCAGCCAGCCAGCCAACAGCAGCCACGAAATGCAAACGTGTGTGCATTTTTATGCGCTGCAGTTTTGATTGCACCATACCCAGTTAAAATGCCTGACATATTTGCATTAAGATGCTGTTTGCAAAGTAGTTTGCTTTGTAGGCAAAAGCCAAACATACTTTGTACAGTTCCATACAGTGTGCCTATTGGTTTTGCCTTTATCTTTGTTTAGCAACAGTCAAGTCGAGTCGTTGCAATGCTTCCCTAAAGTCTATTTTTTTTTTGTTACTTTTGTGTATGTAGAGTATTCAAGCTTCGTTGTCAACTAAGTCAAAATGTCTTTTAAACTTTTTTTTTTAATTTTTGCTCTTACATTAGCGCAATTTACTTAAAAAAAAAAAATTATTGTACATACAATATTATTATGAGGCAAATGAAAACGCCACTGAGCCATACGGCAATAACATTGACAACAACAATAATAACAACTTGTACGCTTAACGAAGCGTATGAATATTTTTTAAACGAGTCAAGCAAGCAAGAATGTACCGTAAAAGCGTCCGACATGCTTGCCTATGCTCTGTCACTACATACTCTGAGAGTACAGCAATTGTACTTCGCTTATGCTTACTCAAGGGATTTATTGTGTAGTACAACGTGTACCGTGCCTGAAGCGCATATGTTTTTATGTTTATCTTAATTTTCGTCTTAACGGAAGTCGTAGCGAAAGCAAGATACAACAATTTTCCTGTTTTTTTCTTTTGTTTTTGTACTGTGATTTAATGTACTTCTTTTGAACATTGCATGCAATCAGTGTGCGCGTTACAGAGTCTCTGAAGAAAACTCGCTACATTTTTCTGACTGTCTACACTCGGGCAAGGGTGGTCCACTGGACTAAGGCATTAGATAGCGTTGGCAGGCATGTAATTATTAAATTATCTATAGGAAGTAGTAATTGAAGTAAGTAAACTTTCGAAAATTTACGGTGATGACATATTGTATATGAATAATTGGAAAATTATTGGCAGCAACTTGTTGTGGTATGCGAATGGAGGGCAAATACTTGCACTATAAGTACAAAGCAAATAGGCAAATATTAAATATTAATGCGATTTGTGGAGGTTCCTCTACTTCAATTGACGATTTAACGTTAACTCTAGTGTTAACCGCTTTGGTGCGGTACGTTGAAGTTTTATATTTGATTTAGCATGAGTTCCTTCACAGTCCAGTTGGAACATGCCTATAACTAGTTAAAGTTGCTTTGTACAAAGATTGCCACCATTTTGTGTGCGACCAATTTTAGTTTTCTTTTCTAGTTTTTTTTATTTTTTTTTTTTTTGTTAATTCCAATGTTAGCAATCGGCGGCAAAAGGCGCTTTTATTTTGAGGCTACTTTTCGTGTGCTATTTATGTCATGAATTATGCTTATTTGCCTGGCTTAGCAGTGCTGCCGCTGTTGTTGTTGCTGTTGATGTTGATTTCGTGGCATAGTGTTTCATTTTTGAAGAAATATTTCGCACGCTAATATTTCGGATGCGTCGCACGTCGACATTTGCCTGTGCGCATGCGCAACTAACCAAATACTCGCATGCGCACGTTGTTGCTCTCATTGCGCGTTGGCCAACGGTGTGTCCGCTATTGTGGGCACACATAGCTGAGTGTATTTAACATATGTATGTACATACGTAAGTGTGCATGCATGTATGTCAGCGTTTGTACGAGTACGAACACTTATGTAGGCATGACAGACTCGCCTAGGTGTGTCAACTGCGCGGTTTCAAAAGACATTTCGCGTATTTGGACAAATTTGGCGCAAACAGTCACGCAAAAAAAGAAAAAAAAATTTAAAAAAAAAAAAAAACAAAAACAATATGAACAAGGCAACAAGCCACAGAAATAACAAAATGCTTAAATAAATAAGAAATCAGAAATAAGCATATTATTTTTATACCATTTTTTTATTTAATTTTTGTTGTCATGAGTTTATTTATTTGGTTTGATTTTTTATTTTTTTATTGTTTTTTTTTTTTTTTTGTTTTTTTCTTGTATTTATTTGCCAATAAAACGCAAAGTTATTTGGTTTGTATGCTGCAGCATAATAATTTTCAACACGTTACGCATAATTATGTGCCACAAAATCAAATAAACAAATAAATTCAACCTAACGACAAATCGACGAGTCTTCATACAAGACAACAGCCACGACCTGCATGCCTTTATAGAAATTTTTGCGCTAGTCATGTGCCATGCCCATAAAAAAAGCAAAAAAAAAATGGCTAAGAAAAATATTAAACAAATTGCATTGCCAGCAATTGAAACGTTTTATTTAAACAGATAGCAAGTCAGCCAACCAGCCAGGCGGCCAACCAGCCAGGCGGCCAACCAGACAGGCAGCCAGGCAGCTCGTTCAGACTTTTCAGACGTTGCCGCCTTGTTGCCGTTGCTAGTGTCACAGACACACCCCGAAAGTTGAAACGCTGTGTGCATTTTATTCTAATTGCTGCTGACATAAAACATGCATTAAAAGAAAATGGTTGTAAAAACAAAAACAAAAACAAAAAATAAATAGAAAAATACAAACATGAAAAAAAAAAAGAGAAACATTTAAATGAAACTTAAGAATGCTTCGCTTTGAGTAAAACCATTTAAATAAATTTGTTTTACAGTTGCCAATTAGAGTATGACCAACAACATAAAATGCGCAACAAATTGTTCAAATGCCTTTCAACTTCGGCCCGAAACTTCGACAACACCGGCAGCGTCAGCGGCAGCGGCATGACAATGCACAACAACAACAACAACAATAAAAACAAATGCTCATTGAAGCGGCCTCAAACGCTTGCTGGCAAAGACAAGCCAGTCAGACATTTTCGTATAATTTTCCATTCAATGCGATGCACAGTTCAATGAATCGCACACACAAATGCACTCGCATAAGGAAAAAAGCGATGCACAAAAAACAAAACATAGCACGGCATGTTACGGTATGGAGCGTTGTTGTGCCGCAACGTACGGAGCGTGCATGCATGCATTTGATCGATTGTAGGTTCGATCTTTTGTGCGCATTTGACGCATCCGCTGTGCCGTGCTAAACTCTTTCATTTATTTTGCTTTGCGTGTGAAAATGCATTTTTTGTTTTTTTTTTTTTTTTTTTTGCAATTTTATTCGCTTTGTTTTCGTTTTGCACATTTTCACTCAATGGCAAACTTATGACGACAATTTTCAAGCTAAAACTGCAATAATTGAAAATACGTAAGAGGCAAAAAATCAGGCGATCGCATGAAAAATTCCATAGCCAACGAGTCAGCGAGTTTCTTGTGCTGACACCAGCGACGCCGCCTCTGCCGCCGCCGCCGCCGCCGCCGCAGACATAGCCGCTGTCATTCATTATTTTGCTGCCATTTCTACTGCTGCGGCTGCGACTGTGGCTGCCGCTGCTGTTGCTGTTGCTGTGACTGTGGCTGTGGCTGTTGTTGCTGCTGCGACACAACATTCAATAAAATCCAGTTTTTTAGTATTTAGCTACGTATATAGCCTACTGAATGTTATTGAGTATTTATGGCTCGCAAATTCCATTTGAAATTTATATTCGCTATCAAGAAAATTATTGCGTTTATAACTTGAAACTTGAAGAAATTTTTAATATAAAGAAGAAAAAAATGTAAGCATTTTTAAAACCACTCAAGTGGCGTATAAATTAAATTTAATTAATAAAAACCATTTTTTTTTAATATTTACTAAATCGCTAACATTTTTTCAGCATTTAATGCGTCGCCAACAGTTAGCCATAATTTACGTTTTGCATTTAAGTTGTTTTTAATATGAATAAACGCGCGTCTTTTGCATAGGCACCAACTTGCGGAACTGCTTTTTATTGTGGGCCAGTTTTTAAAGTACCCATAAAGCAGCATTAAAATTGTTTTCTGTTTTTATTATTTTTTATTATTATTTTACATTTTATAAGTTGTTCGGTTTGGTTGTTGCTATGGCTGTAGTTGTTGGTATGAGGCTATGCGAGACTATTGCTACATGATGTTTTTAGGCATAAGCCGCCATTGGGCTGCCTGGCAAAGCGGTTCGATGTAAATGATATGAGATACAATTTAAGTCTAATTAGAAGCTAACGAGACGTTCTTAGCTGACAAACGTTTGTGTAACTTTGAGCAGATAAATAGATACACTGCAGGCTAACTAGAATGTATCTCTGCTTAGAAAAGTTTCTTATTATTTTATTACTTCGTACACAACAAAAACAGCAATAATGTTTGCTTTATTTAAGCAAGTTAGTAAGATAAACATAAGTATTGAAAAACAAAACTGGTAAAGTCTGTTTTCAAGACCCGCTCAACACGCCTAAAGCAAAAAATCTACTGCTGCGTGCGCAATTGGCTTATTACATGTTAACTGCGTTAAAAGGCAATTCCGTTAAGAGCACAATGATCATTTAAGCAATAAGTGGTATGCAGTTTATTTGCAGTGTACGCAAATCAAACTAGCAACGATAAATTTTACGAGAATACATAAACACGGTATCACAAATAAGAATTTTCATTTGTGTTTATTTGAATTATTTATCGATTTTTAACTAGTTATACTATTTTTATTATGTTTGATGTAATCTGAAGTGCTGAAGCCCTTTTTTAATTTTTCGATGAATAAATTTAACGTATAAATACTTAGAATAATAAAGAAATGAACAGATTAATATAATGAATGCACAGCAATTGTCGAATCAAATAAATATATGTTATTTTTTATTGTTTTTTATACTATTATTGTGATATTGAAATATTAGAATTTATGCATGTTGAAGTTCTCCTGTCATAATGATTTGCATATTTGAAATATAACTAACTGCCAAGCATGACGTAGGAAGAAGCCATAAGAGCAGTTCAAAAGAACAAGAAGGCAATGAAGTCAATAAGTATATTTTTATTCAGCGTAATCTAAACATTATTACTTATTTTTTAGTACAATGCTCATTAAAGACTACTGCTACTGTCCACGCTGTTGATGAATGTTCATGGTTTATTAATTAAAAGTTTCGATTTCTCGCTTGAAGCTGCAATATTATATGTAAGCTGGCGACAAAATATTTTTTGTCTTGGCTACTACGAAAACAAAGTCCCAAATAAATTATGCACATCAAGCATAATAATGAAAGTGTGTTTGACAAAAACTAAAGCAAACAATGACTAACACGCTTTATGCCTAAATAAATAAATAAATAAAGCCAAATGTGACTTAATCACCGTCGGCGGAACGCCGGCAAATTACTCAGAATTTTAAATAAAAAATAATAATAAAAAAAAAACACGCTGCTACTGTTAATCTAACATAACACAAAAAAAAAAAAAAAATAAAAAAAATTAAAAACAGCTTTAAGATAAAATTAAAACAAAAACACAAAAAATGAAAAAAAAATCAGACATCATATTTTTATATCGGCTGCAACGAAGCATGGATCCCCAATCATTGTGCATGTGTAAATCTTTTTGATTTGGCTTAAATATCTCAAGGATCAGTTTGCTTGATAATTGTTAGTGTGAATGTGATGTCAACAGTTTTATAAAAAAATCATATTTTATTAAAACTTAGCCTTAGACAGCTTAATGGCTAGTTTAAGGTATGAAAAACTTTTGTTGCTATATGAGCCTGATGAGATTCCCAGTTTAAAACATGCTCTGGTGTTTGAATGGCTGAAAGTTTGGCGGTACTTGCCCTACCCTGTTGCCAATGCTATACTAAATTTAGCATAGCAACTCCAACTAGTGCGCAGCGGAATAAGTCATAAACAAAATAAACGACAGGCAACTGCTTAATAACTGAAATTAATACTGCTCATATTCTTTTCGCGCTATGTTTACATTTACTTTATTATTTTTTAGTCTCATGTCACAAACAGTAAAAAGCGAAAAAAAAGAGGTAAATAAATGAAATAAGCGAATATGTATATGAAATCTCAAAGTGCGACATGAGTTGCTGTCAGGGACTTGTCGGCATATGTCATTCAAAAGTCTTGTCTTTGTATCTGCGAGAGTTGCTTAACTTTTTGGCAGCGTGCAGGAATTTCAATATTGAAATATTTTTCAATTTGTTTATATTATTGTACTGCTTTCGTTAATCTTATTGTATTGTGTTGACGTGTTTATGTTTTTTTTTTACTTTTTTATCAGTGTGTCATAATTTTAATATTTCTTTAACAATTTAATTGAGCGCTTTGCCTTTTTTGTGTAAGGTCAAGTGTAATAATTTTTTCGTTATCCATTGTTGTTTTGTTGTTGCTTTTAGCAGTTATTTTATGTTTTATAGTCATATATTATATTTTTTTTTTATCGAATTGTTTGCGGCGCACTTGACGCGCATGGGCAAAGTGTTTTGCGTTCAAGATCTGCACATACGTACAATAGTAGATGGAATTGATACTCAATAGCACGATAATGCGTGTCTTCATTTACACAATGGCACAATCGCTTAAGCGCTCAATTAATTATTTCAGTGGCGTCGCTCGCCGCAACCAATGTTAATAATAATTTGTGGTTTCGTGTGAAATCTACAGCAACAGCAACAACAACAACAACGACAGCAAAACCAAAGTAACTGAGGTACGTTGTCTATAATGGCACAATTCTCGCAAACGAAGCCAAGCCGAGCCAAGCCAACCCAACCCAACGCAAACCAGGCGGCGACGCTGGGATCACCTGGCATAATAACGCAATCATTGTGATCGACTACAGGTAGCGTGCAATCAAGGCGCACAACATCTTCAGCCAACAGCAATGACTTCGTGCAAAAGTACCGCGTAGTTGGCAACTTGTGTTTAATATGTAATACAGTCAGCCGCCTGTAAGTGAGTTCTGCCGTTCTTCCTTCGCTCATTCTTTCATTCGCTGATTCGTTTGTTTATCGGTTGTGTGTCTGTAATTGTCTCAATAAAACGCTCAATTAACTGATTCGATAGTAATCGGGTTTCCATTTAATTGTGTTAACCAAGTGCGCGTCTCACGCGTTCTTCTGCGGAGTATCGCACTCGAATTGTGCCAAGAATTTCAAGTTCAAAGTGTGTTGATTTTTTTATTTATTTCGATTTTAATTTTGGCCTCCATACGCAATTTGTATCTTTTATGGGTGTTTCGTCTTGCGAACTTTTAAGGAACGTTTTCAATGGTCTGTGAAATTCTTGCGATTCTCAACTTTGCTTTTATCGATAAGAAGTTTTATTGGACGCTACTTTTATGCGCTGAATAATAAAAATTCCAGCGATAGGAAGCTTTTGTGTAAACTTATTCGCTTTTAATCTATAAATAAGCAAAAGAAGTTTTTCTGCGATATACCACATGTAGCACTAATTTTTATTTAGTGTAGTAAATTTTTGCACAAACAAATTTTTTCAAGATTTCATTAAGGTTCAGTTGCAGTTCTATAGTTCGTAAGCGACCATTTATCTCTGATTTTCAAGAGTGACCTATTCATCGATAATTACTACATGAGTATCCTAGCTGGCAAGCGCTATTTGATAATTGTTGAACCGAAACAAATAAAATTTTAAAAAAAAAATCTACATTCAAACAAAAGAAAGTCAAAAAGTTGCAAGATTCAACTGTTCTCCATTAATTTTTTTAGTCATCGGGTGTCAAAAAATGTCAATATAATTAAACTAGAGCAATTTTCCACTTAACAAATGTTTCTTTAATGAATTTCTTATTTTTTATATTCGCATTTTAGCAAGTAAAAGAAAAACAAAAAACGCAAAAAACAAGAAAAAAAAAAAACGATCACTGTCGCATGCATTATTGCAATTAAAACAGTTTAAATGCATGCAAGCACACACAGCTGAATGTATCTTATTACGTGAGTTAGGAAACATACAATTACAAAACAATTCGCAAAAAAGAAGCAAACAGTAAAAATAATTAAGAACTCTGTGACAGCTCACCTTACGCAGTGCCAAATTTTGCACTTGTCGGCATTTTCTCAAACGCACATAGCGGCGACAAAGACATTGCTCAAGAAAAACCGAAAAAAAAATAAAACGAAACAAAACTGAACCACGTGTAGAAAAAGCCGCGCTTTTTTATATATTTTATTTTTTCGCTCGTTTATCTTTTAGACTGCGTAACTTTGTATCCAAATAAAATGCGCGTATAAAAAAATATGGAAAGCAAGAGCACACAACACTGACACTTGCTTGGCTGTTGTTGTTATATTTTGTATGTTTTAATATTTATATGTGTATATTTGCTTTGTTTGGTATGTTAAATATTTCACAAATCATGCACAGCTGGAACGTTTGTCGAATACGCAGCAAAATTGAATAAAAAGTGCCGGTTTTTCTAGACCGAACATCGGCGGCACATTGCTTATGTATGTGGAATGTGTTGTTAAAATTAATTCAAATTAATTTAATTAGTTATTTAGTTTAGTTTTCGACACTTGTAACACCTTTACTCGATTCATTTATTGTCACTTTTGTATTTTGTATCTAAAAGCTGTTAACGATTTGAAATTGCATACGTTTATTTTTTTTTAAATTGCAGTTTCAGGCCTTGCCTTGCATAATACGTAACTGTAAAAGTAAAGCACACTTTTTGCGCACTGAAATACGTTTTTATTTCGCAAATGGCTACGATAAATACGCGATTAATTTGTGACAAGTTTTATGTCTCAAACAAAAATGTCGTTTGATTTACTGTATTTGTGATTAACGTTTTGTTTTTGTATGCACACAAGTCATATTGGAATTCGTTTGAAATGTGAAATTTGTTTTTGTTTTATTCGGACGTCACACACCATTCGCCATATGATGCGACGCGTTAACTTCGATGACGACTTTCCACCGACAATTTACAAAATTTTGTTGACCTCTTCGTCGTTGGCGTCACACGCGAACCTGAACAACGTCGTCGTTGTCTTATTGCTGTCGTTGTGTTTGTTGTTGCCAGTATTGCTGTTTTTGTTGTGCAGAGGCAAAAGATACTTCGTCGTCGGCGTCGTCGTCGTCACTGATGATAATAATAGCGGCTGCGGCGGCATTCCAGCAGAAAAGCAAGCCAATGACTTGGATAGATTGCGAGAGAGTGTGGCGTGAGCGGTATAGAAAAAATACGAACGAACGAACATACAAAACAAAAAAAAAATTATACGAAAAACAGAAAAAAAACAGCAAAAATATTTTTAATCAAAGTTGTTGTGAGTGCGCTGAGTATGCGCGTGAGAGAGAGAGAGCGCGCGCGCGCGCACGCAAGCGTGTGTGTGTTTGTGTGTGTACGAGATTCCACTTGTCAGTGTACGTATTTGTATCGCTCCGCTGCGGCGAAAAGAGTATATGCTGTACTAATATTGTTTTTGTTGTTGTCGTTGAAATTGTTGTTGCACAAAAGAATGCCGTTTGCTTTGTTATTGTTGTTGTGAGGCAAAATTTTTTTTCTTTTATTTCGGTTGGTTTCGTTTTTTTTTTTTTTTTATTTATGGAGTGTAGTAGTAAAAAAAAATATAAAATAAAAAAAAAATTGTATAACTAACACATAAACAGGCGCTGCAAAGCGGTTGAGCGCTTTAGATACATTTGTTTGAGATACAAATGCCCGTTGTTGGTTATTATAATATTTTTAATGCTTTACTTTTTATTTTGCTTTTTGTGTTTGTTAGGCGTTATTGCATATTTATAATAAGCGCAGACAAATTTCTTATTGATTTTCCAATTTCATTGCAAAGAAAATTTGTGACGATTTACACATACGGATTTCAAATACAGCTTGTCGCAGTTACTTTATAAGCACATGTGGCTTTTAGCGAGGATGTTTTATATCTATGCGATTTTTTGCACTTTTACTTATATTTGCTTTAGCTATTTGTTGACATTTCACGCACTTAACAGCTCATAATGTTGCATTACAGTATTTAAGTTATTTTTTATTTTAATTTATTTGCCTTTCTGCTTTCGATTTATTTTTTTCTTCTGTAGTAGAACCAATCAATCGAGTTTTTGTTGATTTGTGACGTCCGCGTAGAAACGAAATTTATAAGGACGACGCAGCATCTGCAGTCACAACGACGCTTGACCGCATCGCTCAGCACCGTAAACCAAACTAAACTGAACTCAAATGATCGCGACTTAACTCAATTCAATTCAACTGAACAAACTCGTGCGCTCTTGTTGTACAACCGACAACGACGCGGCCAATACTGACTGAGAGCGCTCTCATTTGGTGCGATAAAACGCAGCAGCAAGTTGTCGCTGTGTTTTTCTCCCACAGTGATTTGCGATTGGAATGCGCTTTTTGTTGATAATATCCTTGCATGTGTGCGTTGCTGTCCAGGAGAGTAAACTGGGAAACAGAGAGCGTGTGTGAGTGAACGTCAGGCAAGCCATCGAGCCAGCAAGCAGCAAGCGCACAGTTCGCCACGGCTTGGCTCTCCCACCTTTTTAGCGCGCACAAGTGATCGTATCTTGAAGATACGTATGTTTTCTTTCGCTGTTACTCTTGCTGCTGCTTTAGAATGCAAGCAAGAGCGACAGAGAAGAGTCAGCAATGCCTGTCAGTTTAAAGTTAGAATAAGAATTTGGCACTGGCTACGTACATATGTTGACTAGTAAAATTTTTCTTGTAGACTTTTTTGGCTATAAAAAAAGTAATTGTTCACCATCTTTGCTTCTTTTTTTTTTTGGGTAATTTATTAAAATTGCGAAAAACTTTGATTTTCGCCAGTCGATTTTTCATAGAACGTACCTGTGTGACATACGCTTATACTTGGCGAGTTTACACCTCTAAATCGATTAGCAATTTCTGGCCTGGGGGAATACAGTATATATTTATGTATGTACGTGACATGGGACTATCGGAATAAATACGTTTAATTTACATATGTACATACTGCTATTAGGGACCTCTTATTAGCCATGCTTCTGTTAGACATATGTATGTATATATTCATACCTTAAATATAAAATTATTAGCAACATTAATGAACTATAATTAAATAGAAATTCTTTTGATAAAACTGCCTGGCTGCTAAATAGCAGCTCAGAAGCCCAAGGAAAATAAACACCAGCGTGTATCTGCAAAGCATGCAATAATACAAAAAGCATAAAAACAAAGTCAAAAATAAAAAAGGCAAAAATAAAGGTAAATACATAGTAAAAAAATAAATAAAAACTTCAAACGAGAATCCCAGTAGCTAACTGAAATGTCAGTGTGTAAGTGAAATTCCAATGTTTTATCTTGGCAGAGAGGTGTATGTGGTAAAGAAACCAGCAACAATAAAATCAACAGGCACAGCAACAACATTCAGCAACAATTCAGAGCCTAACAGCAGAATACAACAGCAACAACATCAGCAATATATTTATACACATAGTATATCCACTGAAATAAAATAAAGCCATGCCAAGCGCTTAGCGTACGAAAAGACAAGCCAAGAAAAATGAAGCAGGCTTCAAGCCCCAAAGGCAAAGCAGAAAAAAATTGTTGTTTGTATGCGCCGCACGCTTAGCAAGCTGTGTAAACATCGCATATCTTTAGCGGAATTCCAAAAGCGATTCCATTCTCAACATAATTTTAACGCAAAATAAAATCACGCAATTCATTTCATTTCATAGTGTACCTCTATCATAATGGATCAATTATGCTCGAATTCAATCTGCTAAGTTCGAGGGGTTAGTCTAGATATAATACACTTTTATTGTCAAAAATAAAGATAAGTCCCTAAGAGATATGTTTTTCGAAAACCAAATTGATCCTTTTATGCTTTTAACACGTTTTATATAGTGTCGCTACGGTTACTAAATATTAAAGTTGAGTTAAATTAGTGTAAATAGGATCACTTTACCTAGATTCTGCAAAAAGACAAAATATCCTAACTATTTTTCTGCAAACGATTCTCAGAAAGTAAGGACATGCTGGCAAATTTATTTAAAGGACCACTGATCCAATCTATAAGTCATATGGTGAATTCCCAAACCAAATGGTCCTCTATAAACTGTTTTGTGCTTATAGGATTTACTCTTCGAGGAAATATGCATTTCGATCTTCTAGTTACCATTCTTAGTATGTTAGCGCTCGCAGATGTGACACCAATATTATAACCGCGTGTTGTGTGCGCAAAGATGTTTGCACATGAAAGCTAATCGATGTTGTAACGGTCGTAGTAGGCAACTAATAAATACCCTACAACTAAAACTGCGACGCAAAGACCTGAATACCCGAAATGATGCTGATATTAAGAAATTAATTATGAGAAATTTAACAAAATCGTGAATCTCTATTTTCTCTTAATGTTTGGTATATAGAACTTAATTTAATAAAGATACCAAAAACTTTTTGATAGGTAAACTGTTCATTTCGCTCTCTTATGCCGAGAGTTATAATTTTAGCATATCTGATTCTATTCTGATTTTGTTTCTATTTTTTTATACCTAACGTAGGGAGCAACATAAGATTGCAGCCGGCAAATACCAACTGCAACAACGACAAATGGCCAAGCAATGCTAGAGCAAATGTTGGCGCGCTGGCGCGCTTGCCTCATGTAGCCAAAGCCAGCCAACGAACGACAGCACGGAGCTGCTGCCACTGCCGAGGCTGCCCTCACCCACCGTTTGCGCAGCAACGAGCATAGGACGGTCCAGCAAAAGCTGTTGGCTGTTGCTGCTACGATATCGTCACTTGGGCGTATTCCTCAGCATAATGTGAGCTTGATTTGCTGGATTCTTATTTTTTTTTTTTTTTGCTTTTTGTTTCTTTTCATTTTATTTATTTATTTTTTTTTCTTCTGCTTTTTATTCTACTAAAATATTATTTTCGCCTTTTTTGCTTGAATTTTGTATTTTATGCCGGAGTGAATACATACGGCGAACAGAACATAGCGAAAGACTATATCTGTGTGCCGCCGAACACAGCGAAAGAAGGAGTGACAGAGAGCCAGAGCGAGAGAGGGAGAGAGTGCCGTTCAGAGAGAGTAAGAGAGAAGGAGAGTAAGTGTACGCGCATGTCTTATAACTTGTCTTGGTTGTTGGCTCTTGCAGCCGCTTCTTTGATTTTTGTTGTTTTACTGTTTTTTTTTTTTATTTTACTTTTCTCTTTTTTTTTTTTATTTTGTTTTTGAAGTGTAGTGCGCGATTTTTTCGAAGACTGGTTTTCAGTTGTAGCCAAAGCTGCGGGCTCCAATGTTGCTATAGTCAACGGACGATGTTGTTATTAGTGTTGTTGTTGTTATTATTGTTGTTGTTGTGATCGTTGTAGCTGCAACGTTCCTTATGTTGCCTCAATGTTGCTGTTCATGGCAACGTCAAGACAAGTCAAGTCAATTCAGTCAAACTAACGTTCAGCAGACCGAGCAATCCGAGCACAGGCGAGCTGGCACGCAAGCAGGCACGGCAGGCAGGCAAGGCACGGCAGACACAAGCCTTGCATTCATTCGTTTCGCCATTCGAAAATGACATGGATAGTTGAAGTAGGAGTCGCCGAAGGAGGCTGGCAATGACAGCGGCGACGCAAAACTGTGCGCGCGAGAAAGGCTGCGCAAAATTTTGTGTCTCGAAAAATATTTTATGCAATTCCTTGAAGTTTTTTTTGCTTGGTTTTTTTTTTTTTATTGTGCGCTGTTTTTGGCCATTTGCTTTTTTTATTTGACTTTTTTTTGTATTTTGTGGTGAGGTTCATACAACGGAAGGCATTCCACGACTGACTGCTGTTGGCTTTGTCTTTGCAACTTTGGCTCCATGCATACCTGTAGCCCATGTAAGCGAGTATCTGTGGATGCCACGCTCGAAGAATTGGCGCGCATTTTTTCGCTGCATTTTATTTTAATACTTTATTTTTAATTTTAATTCATAAAAAGTATGGCTAAAAATATGCAATTTTATAGCCCATTTGTATCGCGAATTTATTAAAGCTTACACTAACGGTATTGAGCTAATAATTGAAAAATAACAGGCAAGTACATTAGAGCCTATCGCACAGCGGCTGGCATTACTCACCGTTGAATGCCTTAAGTCAGCCATGCGCAGAACATGTTGTCAACTGGCTTGGGCAAATGACACTATTACCCACGCTTATTATGAAACACGGCAAACGATCTTGAAATAATTATTAAATCTGTGCGCAAGTGTGCGCAAATGTCTGAAATACCGGCAAGCCGGCGCACCCAATGTAAATCCAATGTCAGCGTACAAATCACAAAAGACCAAGACTCATGGATCGGTTCATGCATACCTACATATATGACTTTTTACTATAGTACAATAACGACAACTACAACAACAACAACAACAATAAATCTCATATAATGACAACAGCATGCCAAGCTGACCAACAACAACAACAACAACCGACAACCGAAATAAACCCATGCTAGGCGTGGCAAGAGCTGGGGAGACGTGCTATGGCATGCTATGGCATGGTGACAGACACCTTCAGCTGTTTGTACAATACAACTCATGGCAAATGTACGCTGGCCCCAGCTTGCGGACAGTCATAGTCATCATCAGCGATATCATCATAATCAACAACAACAGCATGTTCATAATTATCGAAACTCCGAATGAAACTCTGTATATGAACGCCAGCAGGTCTTACAGGTTTACAACATTATTGCTTTGGTATGCAAGATTTCGCGGTTATTTTATATGTATATACACACACATACCACATGTACACACACTAGAGCAGCGCGAAATTTCATAGTCGCCTTATTTCTGTTTTTATTTAATTTTTTTTCATTAAACTTTTTTTTTTGTTTTTTTATGCTTTTCTACCAATTTCGATGTCGTTATCAACTTGGCATACAGCAAGTCGAATATTTTGGCTTAAAGTTCCGAACTGAACCAGCGATCGGTCGACCGGCGGAACGGGCAAACGTGTGAGTTGCCAAAGTCAAGCTGCGTCTGTTTTGAGCTTTGTACGCTTTTCTGATTATAAGCCACAAAAATATGCGCGAATACTTTAAACAGTTTGTTTGTTTGTTTGCCAACTGTCTGACTGCCCGCCTGACAGTTTGTCTGTCTGCCTGTCTGTCGGCAGAAATATTTAAAATATATCGCATTCATAAATAAGTCAAGAACAGCAGAGCAGCAACAAAGCCAAACAGCAAAGTGTATAGGCCAAACGTAGGGAGGCCAACATGTCGCCGAAGACAACAATCGGCCAAAGCCAATCGACCATCGACCATCGGCGTTCGGCGACAAAGCTGCCAGTGTACGCGTTTAAAGAAAGAATTTTTATTATAATGGACCGCCAAAACATTGTACCATTCTATACTGGCATTCGTCGTTGAGCTCAGAAATACCTTTGCTCGGCAAAGAACTTTTGGTATGCGCAAGCGGAAATGTAAATGCCAACAGCTTCCAATATACGCCAGCCACAGGCAATTCGAATTTCGAATGCTGTGCATAGCATTCAACAAAACTGAGATTCTTGCAGGCATTCGGCTCTGGCGTGGTTTGAAAAACTGAATCTACAGAATCGATTGTATATGTAATACGACGGTTAGTTTTTCATTTAGTATAATTATTTGTGATTTATAAAATTAATACTTAAGCAGATAAATGTATGCGAGATTTGTAGATATTTTATATTATTTTATTTAAAATATCTAATTGAAACATTTATATAAAAATAGCACTGAAAATGTTATATACTCATAATTCCTTTATCTGTTCTTAAATTGCTGAATTACCAATGGTGTCGATCCCTTTTCTCGACACTCTTTTCGTTACAAAAAGCTTTTGAAAGCAATTTGCTTATGCCATTAGACAGTTATGCAAATGAAAATGTGTTAAGCAAAACTGAGTCAAACTATGACTAACAACGGCAAATTGCTTCTATGAATTTTGTGAAAATTAGTTTCATTTCATGCAAGGATTCACATTGTAGTTCAGTAACTTTCACACAAGCATATCCAATCTTCGACGGATATCGACTAATACAGTGAAAAGTTGTTAAATAAAATACATTTAATTTAGTGCCGCACTTTACAACTTTACATAAGATATTATTAAAAAAAACTAATGAAGGAATTTTAACTATGGCTTCGCTGAAGTTTTATATCATAACTAAAAAACTTTAAAAAAGAATCATAAAGAAAAGATCGAAAATTTGAATCTTTTTTTCAAATAAGAGGACAATTTTGGATGAGACCACATTGAGCTGTGTAATATTACTATGGCATACGGTGGAACAAATGGGAACCGTTTAGATCGATATAATTAAGCCCAAATCACTTTACTTACTTACTTTTAAAAAATAAACGTGTTTATTGTATAACCCAATTGATTGTGTATTTTCGCACCACCCTACAGGGAACTAAGTTTAATAACTATTATTTACGCTACATTGTTTGCTATATATGTACGTCCAAAAATGGATTGCTTTGACCATGCGGCAGTAGCAGCACCGGCAAATAGACGAGTCATGATTTAATTATTTTATGTGTGATTTTTTATTTTTTTCTTTATTTTTTTATTAGATTATTTTGGCTATTATTTTGTTACCATTTATTGGCCTCTTACACAATTCTATTGTAACACTAACTCACTTCCTACACACCTCAAATACTTGTATGCAATAATTTATGTTTTAAGCTTTATTTAATTATTATTTTATGTGTCTGTTTTACATTTTTTAAATTTTGTTTTGTGTATTCCAATACGCTTGTGATAACAATACTCGTATGCTAATGATTGGTGGGAATTTCCGTTTGTGGATTGTGCGCTTGATTGGCTTTATACTTAAAATTTGCCGGTTTTCTATTTTGATTCGGTGCTGTACTATTTTTAGTTATGTGTTTTTTTTTTTTTTTTTTAAACAATAATAGCTCTGTAAGCTACCGCTGACAAAGAGAAGCCCGGTCTAAATCGAGAATGCAAAATAAAAACATTCCAATTGTTTTCAATTTTTCTAATGGCTCACAAACTAATTTTAGTCACTTGTTTAGCTCAAAATCCGCCACTTAATGAGCTATGGACTGTAGGAAACGATTCTAACTGTAATGAGAATTCGAAATTTAAAATTTAGATTAAGTAGCGAAAGTGTTTATTTTACAAAGTCATTTAAATTCTTTGCTGAATTGATTGCTTTTGGGCACTTGACAGCGAAACTTAGCCAGCCAAGTATTTGAGCAAATTTATTTACATAAAGCTCTCTACTATAGAAATCGTTAGAACCAAAACAGGAATAAAATGAATGTACCGCATCGCGAAAATAAATTACCAACTAAATGACTTGGCAATAATGTTAACATCCTGATGATATATCGCAGTCATTGGTGTGGCCGATTTTTCTATATTGACGGGCCAATTCATTGCAATTATTTTTCTACTCCACACAGAAGACTGATCGGAAATGATTTAACAATTTAGCACCGAACATAGTATGTAACGAAAAAATCTTCATTTCACATATATTTAAATAAAAAATTAATGTTTTAACGACAAAAGTCACACAGTCTGCTTCGACTTGACTTGTCTTGACGTGTCGTGTCACGTCATGTGATGCCTTGTCCCCTATCGAATATGCTGCGCCAATATTGACATATGCGTACTGCAAAGCTGACAATGCAAAACTTGTGATAATTGCTGTGACATCTGTTGCAAGAAATGACATGGCTTGGGAAAAATCCCTACCAATGACGACAAATGTGTTACGTAAAATAATGTATATGCACAATATGGGACACCTCGCGGTTCGCTTCTCAGTTGCCTAAGGAGGCCATGGCGGATGTCGCTTGAGGTGGCGGTCTATTTTAATAATTTTTTTATATGATTTTTCGTCTTGAGCGTTCATCTACGATTGTCAGCTTACTATATTTAAAAGAAAGCTTTGATTTTATAATTTCTCTATGTTTTGTCGGCAAAAGTGAATTGCGTTTTTGCGCTTCAGCAATAGATGTTCTAGCTGCACATCTGATGCTGGGATTTGCACACATCTCGCAAACAGCAGCTGCCATTAAATTAAATGCATTAAATGCGCCATGCTTACACACATAACTTCAACATCAATTCCACTTCCAATACAAAGTCTAATCTGCCTACCCTACTTTCACTCCATTTTAAGTCATCTCGTTCAATTCAATTTAGACGAACAACGAAACAGTCAAACAAGCGAACAAACCGAGCAGCGCCGAGCAGCCAAACCAAACCAAACTAAACCAAACTCAACCACATCGAGTCGAACTGAGCCAACAAACATTTTTCTATGGCCAAGCGCAACAAAAACAAAAGCACCAACAATAACACAAACAAAAAACAAAAACAACAGCAAAAGCCGCGTTGACTTTGCCTGAACTATGCATATTGTATGTCAAGTGAAAAACTCGTCGATCGTTTTTGTTTTTTTTATTTTTATTTTTTTTTTGTTGACCAATTTTGAAATTTCGTCACACTTTTGCAACATTTTAAGCCACTGTGCAGACCAGCAAAACTATTTGGAAAACAAAATAAGAGGGGAAAAAAAAATCATATAAATAAAAATGAAATAAAAATGTAGAAAAAAAATCGCAATTGCCTCGCATAGATTTACCATTTTTAGGACGTTCGATCCGAACGTTTGCACGTTCGCTCTTCTACCTCGTTGCTGTGTGGTAACATGCAAGCAGGCAAAGCAAGCTGCCGCTGTTGTTGTTGTTGTTGCACGTTGTTGTTGTCAAGCTCTTCGAAGAAGAAAAAGAAAAAAAAAAAAATAAACCAGAACAACGAAAAAGCCAAAGAAGAAAAAAACAGTATCTAAAGCGCTTCAAAATGTGTTCTAAATAAATTCCAATGAAATAAAATTCGCTGAAGCTACATAAGCAACGAAAACTGCAGAAAAAGGCACGAGCAGGCGTTCCTGCATGTATCTAGATACATACATACATACATACATACATACATACATACATACATAGAGGCATACATGTGTGTATTTGCTGCTTGATGTATCTCGCAGATACAAATTCTGCTGCGCAACGTGATTGCAATCTTTAGCATCGTCATCATCGTCGTCATCATCATCGGCTGCCGCAGCAACAACTGCAACAACAATCGCAAGACTAAAGAGCGCGCGCGTGCGCAGTCTCAACGGATGCCGTCTGTCGTTTGCTTGCGCTGTTGTCGATCTGTCCGTCGGTCTGCATCTACGTAGTGGCTGGCTGCTATTGCTGTTGGCGCAATTTTCGCTTTACCTGTGTTGGACCCACTCGTCTCTGACTACAACAGTCGAACAACAACAGCAGCAGCAACAACAACAACTGACTTTGTCTGCTGCACATTTTCGCTTAGCTTTCTTATTGCTTTTTCTTAGGTTACTCTTGTTGTTGTAGTTGTTGTTCGCGTTGTGTTTTTCTTTTTCTCTTTTTAATTTTATTATATTCTGTTTTTTTATTTTGTTGTTGTTGTACAACTTTAGCCTAAAAATCAACAAAATAAACCAATTTCTGTACAGTAGCCGCTTTTTTGTGTTTTAATGCGCGTTTATGTTGCACTGAAAGCCAAACAAGACGCTCAAGTCACAGACGCAGACGCAGACGCAGGCGCAGATGCAAACCTCGTCGAAGAAGACGACGCAGCCGACGCAGAAGAATCACATGCAATAACAAAAACAATGTTGCTGTGGCTTTTGCTGTTGCTCTGCAAGATGCGAAATAGTTTCTGCAATTTGCAATTTCGAACTTTTTGTATACCCTACACTATGCTGTATGACAAAGTATTGTATGCATATACATATATTATCTATTGTACATAATAAATGCCATTAAGGACAGGCAAAAGTAGGTGTTCATCAAAGTTGGGCAACTGCGAGACAAACAGGCAAACGAATTGCACACCTCTGGCTAACACTTGCATGCATCAAGCTTATGCAGACAAGCACCAATATGCCCGGCTGCTTGCGTGTCGGGTGCATGGGGTGTGCGAGCGGAGAAGTCGTAAATGTGGAATGCAATTTTCGTGCAATAAATGATGCCAAACTTCAGCGCTGACATTGTGCCAGGCATCTTGTTTGGCAATGATGCTTTTGATGTTGATGCTGGCGTACATTTAACACAAATGCAGCTTAAATACTTTGAATTTAAATATTGTACATAAAAGCGATTTCAGATAAAAGCCAACTTAATGCGAAATTCAGCTACAGTAGCGAATTTAAATTCAATAAGATTTATTACAGACATGCCGACTGCTTTATTGTCTCCTGTCATCCAACTACGTGCTAGTTTCTTTATCAGCTAAGTAAACAAGCGAAACAAGATCATGCACCAGGTTAGACACAGCTCATTACTTTTTTTATTTTTCAAACGCTGCAGCATAAATCATTTATAATAGCTGAATCTCAACTTGAGCCAAAAGCCAGCGGCGCAAGAATTGTTAAACTTGGCTTTCAGTGATTTAGCCAAGGCAGGGCAAGAATATTCTGCTAATGTGGAGAAATGAAAAGCAGCTGGCCCCTGCAGAGCTAAGCAAGAACCTTAAAATAAAACATTAAATGCAATATGTGCACATAATTTTAAATTAAAAATGAAATTCATATACAATTTCCATATGAAGTATGAAGAATTGCTTAAGCCGAAAATATTATAGCCATGCCCGTTAAGGCACATCTATAGTTTTCAATAAATAATGCCGATATTTTGTTTATAAATTGATTGCTTTCGTCTAAGACTGCGCAACAGCAGTGACCTGCATGCCAATTGCCACACACATCATGGCTCAACAACAACCCTCGGCAGATATCACGTAGCATATGTAGGCAGGCAGTCGAACTAAGCAGTGCCGATATAAGCCACCAAGCACTAACATATGCAGAACACGGGCCGATGTTTATTGCCATTAATCAGTAAGCAATCGAAAATGAAATAAATGATTGTTAATAAATAGTTTGCTGCTTTTCACAGGCAGACGCTTTTGCATAAACTACAAACACTTGTGCAAATACGCATTTATGACAATCGTTGTTGTCATTATTGCTGTAGCTGTGACCACAATTATGATTGTTGTTGTTGTGCTGTGCACGACAAAGCCAAACAAGCTGACATATAAAAACACGGACAAGCGCATAACATAGGTTCTTATTTGAACACTTTCACCTTGAGGTTTGGTTTATCAGCGCATTTCGGGCGTCAGTGACAACTCACACACACACACACAACCGATTTACACAGTTTTATTATTTCTGTAAATAATAATAAAAAAAAAAAAAACCACAAAAACACATTAAACAACAATAAAAAGAGAGCAAAAGAAACAAATTTCATTTTCATTTTGTAAATACACGTAAACGCTTGCAGTGCATGTGTCACACGCTTTGCCCACTGAAGGTGCGCACAGCAGCTCTGCTGGCTGACTGGCTGGCTGGCTGGCTGACTCGCTCGCACACTTTCTTTCGCTTCTTCTCGTCCAAGTGGCTGGCGAGTGGCTTTTGGTGTCGTCAAGACTGGTAGCGAGTTCTTATCGATAGTGAGTGAGTTATGTACATACAGCCGACCAACCGACCAACCGACCAACCGACCGACCGAGATACTTGCATATATACATACAGATATCGCTTCACTACACACGCATACGTACAAACATATGTATATATGTATGTATGTAAGTTCGTGTGTGCTTCTATCTACAGATACAAACCGCCGGCAGTTGCTTTTTTTTTTCCTGTTTTTAAGATAAACCGGCCAAAGTTAAGTGACAGCTAGAAAATGTGACAAATAAATAAACAATGACAAGCTTTGTTTTTGCAGATACACAAATTCAATTTACAGATAAAAAGACAGACCGACAGACAGACACACAGAGAGACAGACATTTGTGCAGACAAACAGTGGCACACGTTGCGCATGCGCAGCATCGTCCGTAGTTCGCTTGCGAATTTCTTTTTTTTTTCTTCTAAATGTACGAAATTCACGCATTTTTTGAACAATTTGTGATTTGATTACCCGTCAACAACTGAATCATAAACAAAAAAAATAGTCGAGCAAATTCTCGATAACTTGCTTATGGCGCAGCTATGTGCTATTCAAGCTGAATGGTCATGGTGACAAGGTACACGCCCAGCTCTGATAAGCGATTGTGCGATGTAGCACATGGAACGTGCCGAAAATTAAGATAAACTGAAAAAAAAAACGAAACAATAAAATTAATTTTTTATTTCTTTTGTGTGAAATTGTGGATAATTGCATTTGGGGTTTTCTTGTAGCTGACCCAGTGAACCTTGTTTTATTTAAACAAAGGGCACATGTTCCTATTGCATGCTATCGTAGTGTTACTCGCATGAGACTATGGTGATTCATGAACCTTTTGTTTCACCATCGTGTCAATTGAAAAGTAGGAACGTGGCCTTAAGGCTTCGAATGTCGTCTGGGAAATCAAGCTTCTTTAATGTAAAAAGGCTGACATTTGTTAGAATTTGTTAGCGGCTAAGCTTATACTAGGAACAATGAGTCAATGATGACTCACAACGCTTGATGGTTTCAGCGAAACTTTACATTTTATGTAAAGACAAGTATTTGATTCTCATAATAAAGAAATCTAGATAAGCACATTTGGCAGGATCATAGCCAATTTTCCATTCGCTTTATAAACGGTTTCCTTACAGAGGAGCACCTCAAGCAGGAACTTGATCAACGTATGCTCTATATGTTGCTATAGGATATCAAAGGTGAGTAGTTTAGCTGAATAGCCCCTTCATGCGACGTGTGTAAAAGTATTCCAATTTAGTGGCGATTGACTGTACGGCTACTTTACTCAAAATACAACACCGTGTGCTGAAAATCATTCAATATACGTATGAATGAGTTGTCTTTTCACTTTTCCCCAAAAATTTCGTAAGCGATGAGTTTGACCCAGTTCTGCACTTATCGAAACTGTTCGACAACGAAGTACGTGTGTAAAGAACGTTAAATATATTTAAATAAATCAAGCTTTGCATATTGAACCACAAAACGACGTTAATCTTCTTTTTTTTTAATGTCATGCATGCATTACTCTTTTTGTTGTTGTTGTTGTTGTAATGGTTATTGTTGTATCTATTTACACATTACAATAATAATAATAATAATAATAATATAAACAACAACAGCAACAACACCAACAGCAGCATAAAGTGAAGCGCATTTGTTGCAACTGAACTCAATTAGCTACAAAAGCAATACAAAAAAAAAAAAAAACAATTTTTTAAATAAGAAATACAAAACGACAACAACAGAAAAGGTAAAGTAAAATAAAAAAAAATAACAAAGCAAAAAAATAGAATGAGCGAAAAAAAAAGCTAACGCTAACAATATGTAAAATCTGACACAGAATTCAGTTGTCTTGCAATTTATTTCATTTTTTGTTTGTTTTTCAATTTTTTTTGTTTAAATAAATCTTCGGCTACGCCATAGCCATAGCTAAAGCCATAGCCATAGCCATCGACAGCGACAGCGACTTCGGCTGCGACTTCGAGTTCGACTTCGACTGCTTCTTTATCGCTTTTAAGCTCTTATGCAATTATTGCTGTAAACGATTGAGATCAAGTACAAATTTGATGACAAACTTTTTGTTGAAGATACGTAAGTACATATGTAAGTATGTCTGTATGTATGTATGTAGATATGCATGTATGAAGTATGTGCATACGAAGTGTTGCATACAGTTGCCTACTGCCCACAAACGGTGGCTCATCACCGTGCGCAAAGATAGTTTTGCTGAAGTCATGCTTTGACGTGGAAAACAAAAACCAAAGCAGTATATTTTTACTTACACATAAACACAAACACACATACATATATGTGTAGATATTTCTCAGCTTTTTGCTGTCGCACAGATAAGGCGCACATACTGTCAAATATTTGTTGATAAATGTTTGTAAATTAACATTTTGTTTGAAAAATAAATTAAAACTGCGTTGATGAAGTTGACATCGAAGGTGAACTCATCGCTTTGGTATGCAAAAACTAAATATTTATCAGTAGAATTATTTAAAGTCCAATGATAAAAAAAAAAACCCAAACAAAAACAAAGTTGAGACCATTTTACATACAAACGTATATATATACATATGTACATATATAATAATATTCGCTGTTACTGTTGCCCCAGCGCCTTCTAATTTGATTTTGTGGTTTCTCGCTATCACAGACACGTCTTAAAGAAGCGCTAATAGCTGAGAGAATTTTACTAATTGACCAGTTTAGGCGGCCCAATCAATCGGCGGCATTATTAGCTTCGATTGGGTCCCACGGTTAATGCATAAAATTAGCACGGACTTTATTAATTTCAAATAAAATGAAATAGTATTTAGCATTTAGTTTAGTTATAATCGAAGCGATCTTCAATATGACGCTCAGGTGATATTTAGAAGCTTAGCCGCATAAGCAGCAGTTTTTCTAATTTTATAAACAAACATCTTGATTAAGCATGACATCCGGATAGGCAATCGTTATCTAAGTGGCTTTTAAGTATTAAAGTTATAGATTTATTATTTTAATAAGAACTATTCTTAACATTAAATAAAAATTCAATATGTGTTTCATATAAAAGAATGAGTCCTTGGTTTTTATTACAAGCCAAGCACAATCAAATCAATAATCATTAAATTCAATCAAACATTTCCTAAAAGCAATGATTGCTTAGAAAAAACGACACACACACACAAAATTACCAGACAAAAAAGAAGAAGAAAACTAATAAGGAAAAGCAAATTAAAACTGCTGCCACATTCCGATGAAGTCCCAACCGCAGACACACACATAAGTGTCTTTTAATAGCATGTTGGCCTGGCCATGAAGGCCGCAAATTATTTTGACCAAATATTTTCTCAGTGCATGCAACTACGCAGGCTCAGCTCACATGCCGAATGCGCAGTCATGACAACCGGAAAAGACACAAACAAAGCCAAATCCTGCAAATTAAATACAAATCAAAGGCAGAGGAACAAATTATAGACGTAGAACAGAAATAAAACAAAAACCAAGACAACTAAACCGAATTATAAAAACTTAAGACTAAATATGAAAAGGGTCTAAAACACAAACGCCAAAAGGCGCAGAAATAACTTAAGGCATTCATCGTAGAAAAGGGAAAAAATCAAGTTTCTAATAAAAACCGCAGAAAATTGTAGAAAAAAATGACACGCATCCGGTTTTAAAATTCCAGCCAAGAGTACAGCAACAGCAACATCAACACGCAAGAGAAGAACCTACGAAAAGAATAAAAACCAAAAAGAAAAAATAATAATAAACTAAAAACCAAACCAAACCAAAAAAAAAAATAAAAAAAGGTAAGGAACAAGTAGAGAAGGCAGCAGGAATTCGAACACTTAAAATTGGTAAGCGGAGTGTGTGGGGCAAGACGTGTGGACACGAGCAAACGCAACGCAAGAAAAAAGACAGTAAAGGCCAAACCAAAGTCGACGAAGGACGCAGGTTAGAATACCAAAGCTGCAACACAACAATATCAACAACGACAACGACAACAACAAACGCAACAACAACAAAAACGAAAACAGCATCAGCAATGACGAGTGCTGCGGCATTTGGTACAATGGCTATGGAGGCCGAAGAGTCAGCTGCCACAATGACGCTGGCAACAAAAACAGCAACAACACCAACAGCAATAACAACAATGGGAGGAGCAGCAACAGCAACAGCAACAACAACAACCACTCGTGGCACGCGGTCGCGTCTTTGGACTGCAGGCGCATTAGCTACGCTGGAGTTGCAATACTTTAAGGCCGTTTCGCTTTATCGCCGGCGAAATTATGAAAAATGCGCCCAAGTGTGCAACGCCATGTTGCAAGCCGGTCACGAAAATAATGTCCAAATGTTTACGGCATCGCCAGAGCAGGACGCACAGGACGAAGTGTACAGCAGCAGCCACAACAACAGCAACAACAACAACAATATCAACGAAAGCCTTGGCCTGGACGGAGCAAGTGGCGGTGGTGGTGGTGGTGGAGGTGGTGCTGGTGGCAGTGGTGCCGGTGGTGCAGGTGGTGGTGGCAGCAACGTAATCGGCAGCAGTAGCCATGGCCAAAGCAGATACAGTAGCAATTTGCAACGCATTGGCCCAAGGCCCCAGGGGAGACGTCGTCGTGTTGTCGGCTCGGATGATGCTGGCGACGGGCATAGCGAAACTGGCAGCAATAAAGTAGCCACGGCCGCAGCCATTATGCCCACTTGGCTGATGGAAGGCGTGTGGCAATTAAAAATGCGCGCCCTTACCCAGCGTGTGTACATCGATGATCTCGAGACGAACGATGCAGAGAACGAGGGTAGCTATGTACATACATATATGCAACATGTCTGTGTGCATGTGTGTGTGTGTGTGTGTGTGTCTGTGCCTGTGTCTGTGCTTGTGCCTGCGCCTCTGTCACTGTCACTGTCGGTATCGGTATCGGTGCCGGTGCCGGTGTCGGTGTCGGTATTTTGGTGTATGTGTGTGACCCCCGGTGGACCGCATTCCACAGTCGCAGTTGACGTCGGCATAGGCAACTGCAACAGCAACGGCATTGGCGTCAACGTCGACGCATGTTACATGGCAACATGGCCTTTGGCGAGCCGCCACATACCAAACATGTTCAGTCACCTTAAGCCGATGTTGGTTTGCGACATGGCTGGCTTTGCTAAAATCTCATATCTTCTTCGGTTGTTTTTATTTTATTTTGTTTTCATTTATTTTTTTTTTTCTTTCTTTCTTTTTTTCCTTTGCTGCATTCCAAAAGCGTATTTTATTGTATAATATAACCGCACTTTACAACTTCTCAACAACTGATGTCTGTCCGATGTGTGGCTTATTTTCTGTTTTTCGATCTGCAGCAAATGAGGAAGTGGAGTTTGAACGCATTGCCACCACGGCACGACCGGGCACCTCAATCAAAGCCGCCTTTGTGCCACGGCCAAGCACAAGCAACCGACTGCGCACTGGTGGCTCCGGCGCAAGTGGCCTGCGACCAGGTACGGCCCAGCGCAGCAACACCAATCCGAGCACGCATTCCAGCGGAGAGCGTTTAATGAGCACCAGCACACGTCCATCCTCGGGCATGGTGAGCACATCGTTTTAAGTGAACGTCAAGAGTTCATACAGAATATTGCAGGTGCGGCCTGGTACAAGTCTCAGTCGGCCTGGCTCCGCCATGGGCGCAAGACCGGCCTCACGTTGCGGCACAGCCACGCGTGTGCGCGCCACCTCGGCTGCGGCTTACAATGTTGGCGATGCTACGGCCAAACTGTACCAGGCTTCGCGACTCAATCCAACCATCTACGCTGAGCGTGAGGTGCTCGTCAAGGCGATCTTTCAGTTTCTCTACTATCACGAGGCAGATGTGCAAAAGGCATTCTCATTGTGCGAGGCAGTCATTGAGGTGCAGAAACACAAGTCGAGCGTGCTGCCTCCTAATGGACGCTTAGCTGCCGACCTGTGGTGGTGGTATCAGCAGATGGGCCGTTGTCTACTCTGCCTGCACTATCCACGCAAGGCGGAACCGTATCTAGAGCAATCCTTGGCGGCATTTCCACATCCCGATACGTATTTGTTGCTTTCTCGCTTGTATCAGCGTCTGGAACAGCATGAACGTGCGCTGCAGCTAATCAACACAGCCGTGGATCGCAGTCCATTTGAAATAGTCTATCGCACGGAACAGGGACGCATCTACGATGTCATGTCGAAACCCGACGATGCTATGCAGATCTACCGTCTAATCACAAAACTCAATCCCATCAACATCGAGGCACTCGCCTGCATTGCGCTGAACTACTTCTACGACAATAATCCCGAAATGGCGCTCATGTACTACAGGTAGGTGGCAACCTTGCACCTGACCATTTTAGATGATTCAACATTATGCCTGCCCCACAGACGCATTCTCTCGCTGGGCCTACACACGGCGGAGCTGTACTGCAACATTGCGCTCTGCTGCCTCTACGGTGGCCAAATCGATCTTGTGCTGCCTTGCTTCCAGCGCGCGCTGCTCATGGCCACCACGGCGGAGCAGAAAGCCGACATCTGGTACAACTTAAGCTTTGTGGCAGTTGTAAGTGTGAATAGCCGCTGTGTACATTTACTACGAGACTGTCTAGAACAGATCCGTTGGGTTTACTTGCAGACCACTGGTGACTTTCAGCTGACGCGTCGCTGCCTCAAACTCTGTCTGATATCAGATGCACGCAACGGTGCGGCACTTAATAATCTGGCGGTGCTGGCAGTGCACTCAGGGGACATAATGAATGCCAAGTCATATCTAAATGCCGCTAAGGAGGTGCTCCCCGATGCAAGCGAAGTCTCGGACAACCTGCAATTCATGGATGCACATTATAAGCTTTAAATCTGTTACTTATTTTATTTGCAAAGTACACAATATTCTAAATGCGAACATGTTCACATGGGGCGTTGCAGCCATTCGTATATGGCATCGAAGCCGATTTTTGTCACCGAGCTGGCCTCAACGATGGTCACCTGTTGTCGTATCTGCTTTTGCAGCTTGGACATTTGCAGCATGAGCAGCGCCTCGTTGCGCATTTGACGATAGGCGTAGTCCATTTTAGTGAGCACCAAAAGTATTTTGACCTTCTGCAAACGTGGCTCCGTTAGTATGGAGTAAAAGAGTACACCTGAAAGAACATTAGCACATATAAGTGGAGGGACCATCTGCAGCATTAACTAGCAATGGCACACACCTGCTGCCGAGATCTGGCAAAGATTGGATGTGTCCACGACGTAGATGAGTTTTTTAACATCGTTAAAGTATTGGCGCCACAGAGGCGCCATGCTGCCGCCAATCTCCAGTATTTGTATGGATTTACTTTGGTTTTTTTGTCGCTTCGTACTGCCTTCCGAGCTGCTGCCAGCCGCTGGTTTCGCTGCATCCTTACTTGGTGAATGCGTTGGAAAGATTATTCTGTAAATGCCCGTGCCAATTGTGGGCATTGAATATGTGGTCTCATCTATAGCATCCGGTTCTTGTAGTGCTTTAAGTAGATGCGTTTTGCCCGAACGTTTTGGACCGAGACAAATGCAAGACATTTTTTACTTATGTTTATGCAAGGCAATTATTCTCCAACGTATTTATTCAAAACAACAATGCACGGTTGCCATGCGTAACGGTTTCTTTGCGCATAGTTTTTATGCAAAAAGCTTCTCTCGATGAGAGAAGTCTATAAAAATATCAATTACTCATTTCAGAGAAACCCATTTGAAAACTTGACTTTATATTTTCATTGTATGGTTATTAAAGAATAATAATTGATAAATATTAATGAATTCGTAGTTGAACACATTTATCTACCTTTGATACAAAGAAAAAGTAAGCGAAACCAGAGAATATGAAATTATCTTTATATTCTCTGACTGAACTTATTTCCCAGTCCTGTTTTTTTTTAATTACACAAGCTCATGATCGAATCTGACAAATTCATGACCTTTTATAAAACAAAGAAAGACAACGAAATAAAGAAGATTCAAGCAGTCGCATAGTTACCACAATCCACACTTTACAGCACTGCCAACAGCTGTTATAAATACGATAATATTATTTTATTTTATTCAGTCTTTTTGCATTGTTTGCTGGTGTTGGTTATATAGTTCGTCCGTTGGCTGTGCGCTTAACTTGTGTATTAAATCATTTATTTAACTTTGTTTGTTAAACAATCAAATTGCAGTACTAAAATCACAAAACATGGCACAGGTTGGCGTTAACAAGGCGAACACTAATGACCACAATGGCAGCACAAAGACTCCAAATGATCAGCAGTGCCTCAGCAGCAAGTCCTGCTCCAGTAAGTTTGTAAATTTATGCAGAGAATTATTTTGTAATTTGTGTAAATTCGCGAATTCGAACTTTGCGCGTGGCTGCGTGCATTAATGAGCTACATATTGCGGCTTGCAGTTAGGCTATTGACCACGGAACAGGTTTCAAAATGACAGTCCAAAGTTTTGTTTTACACCTTTGAGGGGAAAGCGCAACGCTTAAATAACAAAAAAAGAAGTGTGTCATATTATATACCTATTATGTTCGTACTGAAGTAATCAACAGCGCTGCTGGCTGGTGGTTTGCTTGTTTGCAAAATATTCGCTTAATTTAAATTATTACGCTTTATCTTGCAGACGGCGAAGCACATGGGACTTTGATAGGCGAAGATAACTTTTTCGAGTTTTCAATTGATGTACCTTGGGGCACTGTCGAAGGTGAGTAACACGCAAAAAACGTAAAATATATTTATCCACTAACAAACAAATTGTTGTTAAGTCATTGTCTAAATTGTAAAACAAATCCAAGCGAGACGCCTGTTATCAGCTACAGTCAAGCGCACACCTTAACTATAGCTGCGTCAAGTGATAACACGTTTTGAATTGATTTGCGCTCAAATGGGCCACTCGTGTTGGATTGGTGCTTCTAGTCATGCTATGCTTATGAGTAATAGTGAATTTCCGCATTAATTTAATTTCCTTTTTTTTTGTGCTAGGAAAATGGTGGGGCGAACGGAACCGACAACCAATACTGGCATTGCACGGCTGGCAAGATAATTGTGGCAGCTTTGATCGTCTCTGTCCCTTGCTGCCGGCTAATGTCTCAGTACTAGCTATTGATCTGCCAGGACACGGCAAGTCGTCGCATTATCCCAAAGGCATGCAATATTTTATATTTTGGGACGGCATCTGCTTAATACGTCGCATTGTGCGCAAATACAACTGGAAGAATGTTACACTGTTAGGCCACTCGTTGGGCGGAGCACTTACCTTCATGTACGCCGCTAGTTTTCCCGACGAAGTGTCAAAACTTATCAACATTGACATTGCTGGACCTACAGTGCGCGGGGTGAGGCGCATGGCTGAGGGTACGGGCAAGGCGTTGGATAAATTCTTAGACTACGAAGACTTACCGGAGCATAAGTTACCCTGTTATTCATACGAAGAGATGATCAAATTAGTTTTAGACGCCTATGATGGCTCTGTCGATGAGGACTCCGTTAAGGTGTTAATGAAACGCGGCATGACACCAAACAAAAATGGTTATCTATTTGCGCGCGATCTGCGTTTAAAAATCAGCTTGCTAGGCATGTTCACCGCGGAGCAGACAATGGCCTATGCAAAACAGATTCGATGCAAAGTACTTAACATACGCGGTGTGCCCGGCATGAAATTTGAGAATGAACAAATTTACGAGGATGTTGTGCAGACGTTAAAGAAGCATGCTGAGCTTGTGATTTTTATTAAAGTACCTGGCACACACCATCTGCACCTGATGACGCCGGAGCGAGTGTCACCGCACATTAACCAATTCCTATTGGAAAATTAATCCGCAGAGGTCTGATATGTGTGCGAATGCTTGCGTGTGAGTGTGGTGTTGTGTAGTTTTAAGCAGGAGGCTGGTCAATAAGTTATTTACAAGATAGTGAAAATTTCAACAAAATGCATTTAGTTTTATTACCAATATTTGTGATTAGTTAAGCATAATGCTAAAAAAGTATTAAATACTTTTCATAAAAGTTGCTACATACATATGTAACACATGAGCTTTTTCCTTTGTATCTTATGGAACATATATTTTAACTATTTGGTTTATTGGCTTTTTCGTTTGTAAAAATAAAGTGAAACTTATCAAAATAACTAAAAGTAGATAAAATATTTGTTTATGTAAGAAGTGATAAGCTTCAAAAAAAGGGCAACTGGATTTTAGTAACAACTTTAATATACGAAAGTGAAAAAATACCTAAATACGTGAGTTCTGACCTTGACCCCCACAAAGCTTTTGTGGTAATAAAATTGTTTGGTATTAAAAAAACAAATAAAAAATAAATACATTGACTAAATACATAACTACGGTCAATAAGTTGTTTATGTTGAACTTATTGTAACATTTGCCACAAGCTGATAAGTTTTATTAGATTTTTAACAGCTGGAGGTTTACATCCTACAGATAAGCCAAAAATATTCAGTTAGCCTTAATTGAATAATATCCTCTATGAGTATGAGTGAATCCGCAGAACAAAACAGAACTACTGAAAGCCACATATTCTTAAATTTTTCAAAAATTATTTCCAGTACAGTTATACTGTATAAATATTTTGAATTTAAAGTTTTAAAAATTAATATTGCAACAATGTTATTTTTAAATTTTGAGTAGATTTTGGTTTTAGAGTTTACATTTATATTGAGAATCTTACATATATACATTATATATTTCATTTTCGTATAACCAAGGCAAAATTTGATGAAAATAAAATTATATTATTATGGCCAGTTTTGCAAAATTTAATTTATTTTTCGTAGTCAATGAAAGTAAGAAAAACCAGGCTGGTGCCAAACACCTTTCCTTTTAACATAAAAAAATATCCTGCTTAACGACAATGTAAAAACCGAGCATACATATGTATGTATTTCATTATTTTATTATTAAAACAGTTTATAGTTTATAACTTCTGGCTTTAGGTCATACATGCATACAGGCTATTTTAACCGAAAAATTAAATATAAGTTTCCTAACTTTTCATATGCGCATTAAAGCAAATGTTAACCCTTTATTGCTATCGACTCAACATTTGCAATCAACCCTTTCTGTATGCGAGTTGCGTTTCAGTGACAATTTTTAAATTGCATTAAATTTAGTTAGTCTTAAAGAATGCACCGCTGCAAAAATCCAGATAAATAAATCTATCAATATATTTAAATACATTTCTTATTAAAATCTTACACAATCATTTATAAATTTATATGTATGCGTATATTTGATTACAGGCCTAGTATCATAGTTTTTTTTCCATTTTTTAATTTACACGAGATCTTAAGAGTAAGAAGAAACTAATAATGTCAAAATTGGAAACACAACGCATCAAAATGCACAAAATCGTGAAACATTAGAAAAAAAAAAAATAGACTACATTGGAAAGCGAGTTAAGTTAAATGTTAAGAACGAATTGGGATAATACAATGTTGCGGGCTATATAAACAATATTTGCTAAGAACTTTATAAAAATTGTTACTAAGTGGAATAATACATTAATAAATATATGCTGTAATCATTACTATTGGGATTGGATTTTATTTTGTATACAAGTTGTCGGGTGTCTGTTTATGGTGTCGACTTTAATTTAAATATTTATTGTGAAAATACGCGCATATTAGAATAACGAATGCAAAATTGCAGCTGCACACAAACATGAAGGAAGCCAATTGTCGATGTTATTATTTTGATATAGGTGACTATTATTTATATGTCGGGTGAAGAGGCAGAAGACAGCAGTAACAAGTAAAACACAGATAGGCGCTTAAAAGTAACAACAATTTTGATTCAGCTGTGCTCGCTTTGAAATTGTATATTCGAATCTGAATTGGAATACGTGTGTTCGATGATGTCTCTGAAATCTTCTTCGCAATCGGAATATGACCCAACCGAACGGCAAACGCTGCAAGATAAGTAAACATTTATATATATATATAAAGCATAAGCTCGTATGCAAGGTCTATGCTTACCGCTGCGTTGTTGCATAACCCTCAATAGCAAGCGCTTGAGCTGCGTTTGACGGTGTCAAAAGCTGCAGATAACCAGTCATAGGTGCCACAGGAACATGATTCATATCCACCGATGAGTGCGATTTTGTTAGATTTTCATCATTGCCAAATCCATTATTTAATGCAGTAGTAGCCTCTGCCTGATGCTGCTGCTGTGGTTTTATTGATGGCATCGCTTCGTCGACTTCATCGGGTGCCAAAGTGAGCCGTTCACTAGGCAATGTTTGAGACTCATAACGCACCTCACGCTGACTTCGTTCGACATCCGCTAGCAAGTTAAATATGTGTAAAATATTCTCAAAAGTAGCGCGTAAGTCGCAACGATGTCCCGTTATATCATAACAGAGCTGTGCAATATTTTGATTCAGCAAAAAAATGGCATACTTGACCGGCTTCGAAGGCATAGCCGAACGTGTATATAAAGGAAATCTGTAACGGTAAAAACAATGATTTCAGAACTAGCACCACTTCAAAACATCACTTGTACTTACTCCCTTGAGGTGAACGGCAGCTCCTTGATAATATCCATAATGCGAGTTCGAGAAGATTCGTAGATAATCGGATTCCGAAGCGGTTTGTTTATAATTATTGCTATCATCTGCACCAGATGCGCTATATAACCTAAAGCAGCGCTGAGTGCTGTTGGCGAAGCCTGCTCCAAGGTCAGACTGTGCACGTATCTCGCATCAGACACATAAGCATCTAAGTTGGGCACGCGTATGCCGCAAATACTGTAGTTACCCGTCTCTTGCCTGGCAATGTCATAGATCTCTCGCAACTCAATGCATAATGTTGACATGCGTCGTTCGATTTGCTGTATTATCAGCCGTTTCTCTTGTCGTTTTACCGACTTCTCTTGCTCGCGTGTGGCTCGTTCCCCTTTCGCCACAGCTAGCTTAGCCCATTGTTCTTCGAGCCATCTCTGCTGTTTAATGCGCGAATTTTGGTAAACAATTAAACTTTTTCGTTGAGCCGCTATGCGTTTGGAGTAGGTAGTGTGCTCTGCCAGCAATAGACGCTTTTTGCAACGCAGTGACTCCAATTGCAATTGCAACTGTTGGGCATTGTAGAGCACATCTGGTTCAATTCTTTGCTGTTCAGCAAGTAGCACGCTGAGTGTGCGTCCCATGGAATGATGTTGCAGGTGCTGGTAGTGATGATGAGCCGACGAGCCGCTGTACGAATGTGACGTTGCACGCAGTTTACTGCGTAGCTCGGAGCGCGTTATGCAGCGTATACTCAATAACTTTATATCGCTGCAGATATCGCGGCATTCGCGTAGTTTTTTTAAGTGTAGACGTTGCAATTCTTGTATTTTCAGCATTTGCTGCAGATTGTAACTACGACGTACCTCGGCTGCTGCACAGTTAAGCAGCGGATAACGTGAAGTCGACATGCCCAGCAGATCATGAGCTTTATCTAAACTAACAGGACTTGAACTCCGACTAACGGAGGGTGAATTAATGCTAAACTCATCACGCGTCACTTGACTAATCGACTTTGGCATGCTGGCTGAGTAACGTTGATAGTTGACCGAAAGTTGATCTCGTAGCCCCTCCGATGTGAACTTTTCGGGCGAAGTGAAATATTCGCCATTCAATTGAAAAATTAGGCTGTTGACTCGCCATCTGGCATCTTCACACTGTTCGTTTAATGGCATTAAACCGGAGAAATAAACGGCCCAAGAAAAGAGCAGTCGCTCTGGTGGTCGAGGCAATGTACTGGGTGTAAAAGTGGCGTTCTCAAGCTGTTTCGTCAAAGCACTGTATATGAAAAAGAACTGTTATAACAACATAACTCGCGTATATAGTTTTCTTTATCAAGTTTGGCATTACAACCTTCTTGGCTCCTTGCACGTTGCAACACCATTCATATCCACAGAAACAACCGTTGCAGTCACTGCTGTTGCATTGTCCGTCCTTTGAACAGCAGCTTGCTTTCTTTTTGATATCCAGCTTGCCCAAACCTTAATGCAAACACAATTCGCCGTCGATTTTCGCAATTCTTCACCAGCATCGATTTCCGCCCATTTTAGTTGAAAATGTCGTTGCGGCAGCGTTTCACTTGTGTAAAACGCATCGCCATCCTTCTCGCGATGCAATGTATAGAAAATATATGCATCCTCACTATCGTCGCATTTTATATTAAGTCCTTGTATCCTGGTCAGATTTCTAAGTCGCATTTGTTGCGTACTCAAGGGCAGCCAATCGCTAAAACGCGGTCGTAGATTCATCGCTGCAGTAGAGATGCACTTACAACACAACTATATATAATTTGCTAATTCGTTCTTGCACGCATCTTCGGACTTTGTTCAAGTACTGTAAATTACGCTAAAATAACTAAACGTACGGAAATCCTTCCACCAAAAGATGACAATAATTCGTTAAACGAACAGCTGAGCTATTACTGGCAGAGTTACCGCATTAGCAAACACAACTCGTCATAAATAACCGTTACAACAACAATAGGAGACAACAAAAACTCGGGTGAGCTTTTTCTGACAGCTGCATCCACAAACTAAATGCCGCATAGGCATGAAATTTTCCGGACCAGATTCCAGAATTCGGTAGTAGAGCTTATTATTAGCCGTTACAAGTGAAGACAACAAAAAAAAAAACAGAGCGAGTTTCAATGAAACTAAAAAACTATTTGAATGCATGATTTAAAAAAAAAACGAGATGAGGCGATAGGAAACATTTAGCGTTAAACTAAAGTGTAATCCAGTCTCCACCTCTTCAATGTAATTTGTATTTATTTTTGACTCAATACACACGGTGTTTCCGTTATATTTTAAAAAGAAATGCGACTTGAAGAAAATGGCTGCGCTTACTCGTGTGGATATTGTTTCTTAAAATTATAATATAAACTTGGATTGTAAACATCGTAAACAGGATGCTTGCAGACTATATACTTAAAATGGAGTTTCTCAGCAATAAGCGCACAAAAGGCACATAAGTAGCCAGCAGTGAGCGCAACGAATGCACTCCAGAATTTACTCAAATTGATTAAGGCTTCCTGTGGTGCCTGCTCCTCAGCGGATAAATGAGCCGTGCCATCTTTTAACCATTTCGCAACGAGGCCGCCCTCGCTTAAATACTGTAAATACTTATCAATGTGGGGCTTAAGCGGAGAATTTTTCTCTAAGCCAAGTGATACCGGCATACTGATGACACATTCGCGCATAATATGCAAGACATCAGAGTCCAGGCGCTGTTCGTTATCCTGCTCGCGTAAGTGACGCAAAAAATATTCATTGTCATAATAGGCCACCTCGCCCTTAGCAATTCGTAAGGTCTATGAAAATTTAAATTTGTTATCTTTTTTTATTTTGCGGTGTGTTTTTCACATCAATAAAACATGTGTATTTACCACTTGCTCAACATTCTCGATTACTTTCATATTAGCACCAACTGCTTGCGCAATGTCATCCCACGATTCATAGAAGAATTTTCTATGTTCGTTTGCCCAAGCGATTGGTTTGATACGGCTAGCGGACAAATCCGTCAACTTGTCAATAGAAACCCTATATCGTATATATGATATACAATAAAGTATTTGGAATAAAAAAAATGCCTTTTATTTGATTACCTTGCAGCTGGATTCGCTAAAATGGCAGTGAAGCTCGCGCGATAAGTGACAGTAAGCAGAATGCAGTATATCCAATACCAACCGGTGAGCACTCTTAGTGGCCAATTGCGTGGCATGCGCGGCAAGGAAACGTACATCAACATTGAATAGGTAAGCAACATGCAGTTGGCATAACTATCGAAGAGATCGCGTGCTGTGCTTCGTGGTGGCTTGTAACGACGCAATTTACTGCGAAAATGCACATTAAGGTACATGGCCGGATCGATGGTATTGACATTTGTGCGGCAACGTCGTAACAGCCGGAAGAACCGTTGAGATTTTGTAGCCTTCGTGCGCATTAGTATTGCATAGACAAACGAGAATACATAGAAAACGGTGCCCACAAAAAACAAGGACAGCAGCACGCCCAGCCACATGCCACCACTAAAGGGCAGTATTAGCGTTTTCCATGAATTGTCCGTTGTGGATTCCGGTGTGAGAAAAGTCAGGCACGCGAAATTATGTGGTAAACTCAGATCGAAGTACTCTCTATAATCCAGGAATGGATGCAGATCGCCTATAGCAATACGCGCATTGTGTCTTGTCTAACAGTAAGTCAACATGTAATGCTGTTTTAAAGAAAGTTATATTTTACTTACCACTTGTCCAATTAAGCCCGTGTAGGTGCCATTGGCTAGCAGTTGGCCCCAACGCTCAGCATCACTATCGCTGGACTGGTAATATACCGGCTGAAAATTTAATGCATTCGCAAGTGCATTCACGATTGCGATCTCCACACCTACGTATGCATTTTCAACGAACGACCATTGCACCATGGGCACATGATCGAAAACGGCAACTGGCAACGCCACACCTAATGAAAGTTTCAAGGAAACTTAGCACATTTGCTGGATAATTGTTTGGCATATGCACCTTTTAGATTCTTGGTCTTGTCAGCAAAAAGCAGTTTAGCTTTTAAACGCCGGCCTGGTGTCCACGGTCTCAAGTGTTGTAAAACTATGGCGCCGCCTAAGCTGCCCGGGTAGGCAATGCTGGAGATGCTAAAGCTAAATCACATAGCACTGGATTATTGCTTGGCGTTACTCCAAGGGAATACAAATATGAGGCGAACCTTTCATTATATGCGCGCTTGATGAAAATTGTCTGAAGCATTGTGCTCCAAATGTGCAGCATATCCGGCTTAAACAGCCTGGCGTCGTGCAACAGCACAAATTTATCACGGGCATTCAGCACGCGATATTTGTCCACGAACTGCAGCAGGCGCCTTGTCTGTAGGCCATTCAACAGTGTGATCACATGCAAATCACAATTGTACGTCTTTATCTGCTTCAGCACTTCCACAGTCTGATAATGTGGTGCCAAGAGGTCCTCCAAACGATCTACTTTGATGAAATAGTATAACAGCAACTGTTGCGTATTGCCAAAGACTTCACGTTCGTATAAATTCGAATAGAAATCGTCCGTTATTATAGCAATGCACCGCTGCACACGCACGGCCTGCACTAAGCGGCTAAGAAACTGCCTTAGATTTTGCATATAGACACCAAACTGATCACCCGCCTTTTCCAGAATGACTTTCATCTCGGCTTGCTGCTGAGCGTGGAATAATAAAACCAGCGCGTAAAACGTTGTTAAACGCATTCTAACCGCCGACAGACTGAAGTCTGCCAAGTGCGTGCACAGGCATAGTTCGTTAACCTGGCGAACAATACTTTGGCTTCACTTAGTTATGCAGATCTAATTAAACTTGCCCGGCCTTTGAACGACCAACTGTCAATCTTGCGAGCGAACACCAGCAAAGCAGCGTATTCGTGTGCTACGCAGCATGGTTTATGTCTGTTTGCCAAGTGCTTGTCCTGAAAAGGTAAACGGCTAGCGCAGTTTGCAAGTTATAAAACCATTCAGTCTTGGACATACAAAAAGAGATTTAAGCCTTTAAACAAGAAATAATTCAAAAATTAAACTGAATAATTGCTTTCAAAACTTTTTTATATAATTTTTTTGTTTTTTTTTTTTACGTTTTCTTCTCACAAAAAAAAACTAGAGTTTAAAACTAATTAAAATTATCAGCGCGCATATACAAAATCCATTAACAGGTGTCCATTACGAAGGCCAAATAGTCGTCATCGTTATTTTCGGCATTGACTTCAGCAGCAGCGGCGGCCACTGTCGACTAGCGGGAAGCCGCCGCACTGCGAATCCACGGTCAGTGTGAGCGCTTAACCGTAGTAGGAGTATGGAGATCCATAGTAGCCCGAGGAGTAGGAGTATGGTGTGCCATAATAGAATTGCGGAGCTGGGTTTGGATCGGGGCTAGCAACCGGCACTGGTGCGGGGCGTGCAATTGGTGCTGGCCCGGCGATGGCGACGGCAAAAAGAGCGGCGATGACTACGAACAACTGCAAGGATATGCGAGAGTAGCTTTTAAAAGTGCCCAATCTTGTTATAGCCTTATTAGAGCCTTGTTAAATGAACTTACGAATTTGAACATTTTGCTTTAGTTGCTTCCAGAAATGTAATGTTAGTTCTTATTGAAACACTGTCTGTTTGTGGTTTGATACCTTTGCCACCGTTTCGTGCTTTATTTATACAAAACTTTTTGTGCTCACATCATCCTAATTGCGTCTATTTGATTTCATTCTATTAATGTGTTCATTATGATAATTTGCGCAATTTTTTCCGTTTCCCTTTTTTTGTTTTTTTTGGTTTTTGGTATTGTTTAGGTATTATTTTTGCATTCTTTGCTTGTTTTGATTTGATATGTAAGTATGTTGTTTTTATGATTTTCTTGCTGTCACTGGTTTTTTTTTTTTTTTTTTTTGTTTTGCCAGGCTTCCTTAAGCGGCATCTGGCATTCTGATTACGCTTCGACAGCCATTCTTCACTTGCCGTAAACCAAATCTCATTAAGCTTGACAAACTTCAAATCATCACCCGAAAAAAAAACACAAACCTGACCTTCACTCATATTCAGATGTCGACACTCGTCGTGTCTAAAACGCCCGTGCGCGCAAATCGTTTGTTATACCAAAAACATTCCATCTCGAGTACGCGCGGGGCATGACAATTAGAAATTTTGTTTAAAAAAATATCGATTTCATTTCAAAGCTGTTTATCGGCAAAACTTGGAAACTTCTTCGGGTTCTTATGTATTGACAAGTTGACAAATCTAGGCACAGCATTATAATTAAAGTCAATGTAATATTATTTTAATAGATTCTTCTCGTCACAGGCAGAAAAAGTCCTTCAAATGCAGGATATGCACATTATAGTTTCTTGACTGTTGATGAGTCAATACCTTTACCTAAATTTTTTTGAATGGAAATGATAATAATTTTTATAGGTATGTTTAACTTGGTGAAAGTCAACCAAAAAACAATAATATTCGAATCACTTGTTCAAGCAGATATCAACGCAAGCATCAAATATTGAACTAATAAATTCATATATACATACATACATATTCAGCTAACGTGCTCCCTTTGTTCAAATTCATGTATATATTTTGTATCATGTATGGTAAAGTATGCGTCTCTCATATGTGAATGTCTGTTCTTTAACAAGTTTTTCAGATGGGTAATATATATATGTAAATACATATAAGCCCGTTATAACACAACATTTTTAACAAATTTATATGTTCAATCGTTCCATTTTAACACATTTGCCAGCAGGATTCACGGCTAATTTGCAGAAACTCCAGAACGGGTTATATAAAGTTCTTAGTTTTAGAAATTTCTTTCCCCAATCGAAAGAGTATGTACAATGGAAATATTGCTTTTGCAATAATAAAACAAGAGCTTCATTCCCGACTTTCGCATCATATTTGACAAAATTGACAAGTTTGAACACTAAATAGTTTATTCAATGCACACTACATTAGAAGAGAAGAAGAGAAGAGTGGATAAATTTTTTAATGCCCATTTTAACTTGACCTTGACCCCGTTAACATGACCTTAGTAACTATCATTGTAGTGTTCTAGCTTAGAGATGGCGAAAGAGATTGCACGGATTGTTGAGGTAACAGAACTTCAATAGTTGGTAGTACTTTTCTAGGAAACTACACCACCAGCTTGCAGATCGAGTCCCAGACATTGAGTTTATATGTAATATGTTTATGTTAATATGTGTAAATTTCAAACTGGTGCGTTAAACTCATTCGTTAGTAGATTGGTGGCACAGAAGGCACAGTACATTCTGAGATGCATAGAGGGCGGCTTGACTTTCAATCGCTGTTAAGTAATTTAGACAAAGTTGAACTGTACGACCTTATGATATACCGTTTCTAATTGAAAAAATCTGTCACAGGAGCGAGTTAAGAAAATAATAGATCATTTAATTGCCACAATATTGGTGCCTGGTCAAATTCGACGTACTTTTGATTAATTGTGCGAAATCATATTAAAATGTCATTATTTAAGTATAACAACTTTTTTTTTTATTTAAATATCCCAGGCACTTAACAGAAACAAAATAGCAAAAAGTGCAAAATAAGCCAGACAGCAAACAGATTCAGAAAATTTAGAAAAAAATTAAACTGCTTAACTCAAAGTGAGTTAAGTACGATTCCATATTAAATAAAAAATAACGACAGTTATCGGGTTGCGCTGTCTGTCTGTCTGTCTGTCTGTTATAAATGACTGACTGATGAATGCGCGGGTGTGAGGGCGTGGGGTGGCGCGCAAACGCGTTAAGTGAAATAAGTAATGAAGCAATAATGACAGTTTCGCGCATGCACAATGAATGAACAAAACGGAACTGTATTCGAGATTCCAAATGTGTTTTTTATATTTGTTTTTTTTTTTTAAATTTTAATAAAGTTTTTGTTTTTTTTTTCTTTTGATTTTCTTTACTAGTTTTTTACTATGAGGCATTGTGTGCGCTGCAACTGTTTGAAATGTCAGCATCAACACCAAGCAGCTTATCATCGCTTATAGGAGAACCCTAGCAAACGGCGACGGGCGGGGCAGAACGTTGAATTTTGCGTCAGACAGGTGACACACTCTGCATTCTAATGCGCTGCTAAACTAGGAGCATAGTGCCGATGAGGATGTTTGTATGTTTATTTCGATTTGTTGGGATGATGTCAAAAAATATTTCAGACAATTGCGGCAGATGACTGAAGGCAGGTTCTTTGTTTGGTTATGTTTGGAGGGTTCGCTCGGCATTATATAAGTCGCACAATGCTCCGTTGACAGTAGTCGGATTTTGATTCTACAAAGTAAAATGTTGAAGCTGGTAAGTTGGCTGATTCGTAGCTCATTTTCAGCGAATTCCTTAGCGTTATAAACTTTTGGTTGGTTTCACAGGTTTTCTTATTATTGCTCGCTACCATCTTTGCTGTGGTATTGGCTGCACCATCACCGTATCCTGGACCCGGTCCTAATCCTCAGCCCAATCCGCAATTCTACTACGCTGGTGCTTATCCTGCTGTGGGCTACGCTGCACCTTATGTCTACTATGGTTGACATTTTGACGCGGGTTTATTTATATTTTGATGACACTTGTGTCTTGTCGCTACAAGCGGACAATAAAAATATGATATAAGCATTGAAAATTATGACTGTGTATTCTTATTGCTTTCATTTTAACTCTTTTTGAACTCGGAACCGTTTTTTAAACAGCTTTTTCCATTAATAGGCTAAAAGGATCGTGTGCACAGATCGACAAAGTCAGACATGTTTTTGAACATTGACAGTTTACATTTTTATTTTTTTTTGGTTTTTCACGCAATAGATTTGTATAAGAAAATGGCTTAAAGCGATAAATGCATTGCTTAGAATAAAATATAAAAAATAAATAAAAAAATAAAATAAAATTTAAAAAACTTGTTAAACAATGATTAGCGATTGCACAAACAACTTTAAAATTAATTAACATATAGGAATGCTGATAAAAGGAACGGATAGAAAGACAAAAACGCATAACACGTAGAAACATTATTATACACATATATACGCCTAAAATATTTTATATAGTTATATAGAAATACAGGTATATCACACACTATCATATGTAAACTACGTTCTACGTTTTAATTTTCCGTCCCAATTTTGTGACGCTGTATTTGTTGCGCTGACTTTCCTGGTCGCTATTCTTGTGCTTATGGCCAACATTGCCGTTTATGCGCAATATGCCATTTGATTTTGAGCTGCGTGTCTCAAAGAGCACATCCGAGTCAGTATCGGATTCGGTAAGCGACGTTGTGCGTGAATCTGCCGAATAAAAAAAAACATTGTAAGTACTAATGTTTAGAAAATAGTTACTTCAATTTTCATTACAATTGGCAGCCTCTTCATCCTGTGTGCCGATTAGTGAGTACTTCTGCACTTTCTGACGGGTCCTCGGCTTTTTCGACTGACGACAAGCACATGCAATCCCCCAAAAGATTCCCGACAGCAGTAAACAGTTCACAATAACTCCAACGAATACATATAAAATCGACCAATCTAAGCGATTAAAAAGCATTAAGCATTTACACATTTAGTTATGCCATTATAAATGGTTTGCTTACCGCAATTGGCCTCATGCCAACCGAAATAATAGCCAGCTGATGGCATCCAAAACGCTTCGCATATGCAGGCTCGCGTGCTTGGATTACAAGCGCCGTGACTAGAGCACTTATACTGACAAACCGTTGTGCGTATATCCACGAAGAGAGCGCCCAAAATAGAAGCGTCACGTATGAGTTTCTCCTTTAACAAACGTTCGATTTGAAGCCCATCAACAGGATACGTTTCACCATTGGCATCGGTTGTCTGAATTAAGAGACAGTAGTAAGTATTTTTGTTTTTTTTTTTCGCCCTTTACGCTTACCTCTACATAGAATACTAATACGGCAGCCTCTGAATGCAAATCATATTTTAGTTCACGCACGTTAATCTTCATCTCATCGCCCAGAAGCAAACTGATCTTCTGTACAATGGAATTCAGCTCACTTTCCGTAATAATTGAAATGCCCATGGGTAGAGTCATTTGTAGTAAATGCATTAACATGGGATCTGGATGCACGTTAATGCTGACAGTGTCCGCGCTTGTCAAGCCTTGTTCATCACTCACTGTTAGCTTGAAGACGTAGCGCCCGTGAACAAGATTAGTCAACTGCAAAGATTTGCACTTCATTTTAAAGATCAGTTGTTTAATGAAGGCGAATTTGAGTCGCTTACAATTAATACTGGCTGCTCGTTTGTTTTATCGATTATAACGCCCGCGGCCAGACTATTGTCTTCACGGGTCCAGGCGTACTTGACAACTGCTAAATCGTCCCACGATTGTGTGCCATTCAGATACAAAGCTGTCGCGGGCAACGTTAGACTGTGATCGCCGCCCGCGTTTGCCACCGGAGGCGCATTGCGTTCTGTGAATAGTTAACAAAAATTAAGTATAAAATAAATGACCCGCAAGAAACTTAAACAATGCGCACCCTGCACTATTTTAACCCATGTGCTGTCAACAGCCGTGTTGTTGTTCTCATCGGTAACAGAAAGTTCGAACTCGTACAGACCGAGAGTGAGTGCTGTGGCATTGGCAATCTAAAAAAAAGTTGAAATTAAATACATGCCACAATTGAAGTTAATGCAAATTTACTGTCTCATTAGCATTAAGTATTGCAGCGTTGTTTGGACCGCTCAGCTGGCGCCATTGAAATCGTTTGATGGCAATGTCATCTTTAGATTCGGAGCCATTTAATGTTACCCAGTTGCGTGGCAAACTTGTGGTCTGTAAGAGTTTATTTTTTTTTAGTTCTTTCTTAAACTTTAAATTTTTGAGAATGACGACATACAATATTCACTCCCGCGTTTGCCACTGGTGGGGAGTTAGTTGGAGGTTTAACAAATACGTGCACCTTGGCAGTGCTCGATTGACTGCTGCCATCGGTGACCTTTAAGACAAAAGTGTACATGCCTTCTTCTAGATTCGACAGCTATTTTGCAGAAGAGTGCGAATTTCTGAGTTAACAAAATATGCAAAAACATTCGATACTAACTTGCACGTATGGTGTTCTAGTATTCTGCATATCAACGGCTTTGGCTTCGTCGCTAGCATCCTTCGTCCACTCCCAAGCAACAATTTCATGATCATCTGTGCTGGCGCTGCCATTAAGTGTTACATTATTATTTGGCAAATAGAGTATGACACCATCGCCTGCAAATAACAACAAAAATTTAGAAAAGCACAAATACGCATTTCAATTCCATGTCATTAATATTAGTTACTAAAAAAGAAACAAGTTTATAGAAATGTAATACGTTTTGGTATATGATACCAAAAAAAAATCATACCCGCATTGGCGACCGGCGCATAGTCTGTACCCTTCAATACCACTATCGTGGCTGTGGTGGAATTGGTAACATCGTCCGAATCGGTAACAGTTAATTTGAAGGTGTAGTTGCCGGGCGACTTAAGATCAGTCAATTGTAACGTAGCCACTTCTGGTAATGTGGGTTGATAACCGATTGGCCCTGAAATTACCTCCCAATGCCACGATACAATCTTATCATCATCGGTGCTGGTACTACCGTCAAGGACAGCATTCGTGGTCGGTTGACGTATGATTTGCTCGCTCGGAGAGATGACCACCTGTGGAACTTTGTTGATGCGTTCTTCTGGTAACACAGTCACGTTGGCCATAGCCTCGCCATAAGTGAAATTATCGCCTGTCACCGAAACTTTAAAAGTGTACAAACCTTCCGACAGATTGGAAAGTTTCACCTTCGATTTGCTCTGATCGGATATGGTGCCATTCATAGGTCCATTAGGCTGTTGTATGAGTGTCCACAGATACTTGTACTTGGTATCACTCGATTGTTCATCTGGCACAGTAAATGCAGCGAGCGTCACTTCTTTTTCCGGCAGGCGCACAGTCTTCGACATGACGGACACAACAATGTCTTTACTTGTTATCATCTTTGCGGTAGTCGGCACCACTACGCTCTCAGAACTTGGTACATTGGCTTGTGCGGGAAGAGGCGCCGACGCTGCCGGTACAAGCATTAAATTCTGCGCTGAAGGTTCGTTTAAATAGGAAGTATAATCCATTGCGGCAGTAGCTTGTGGCACACATTTATGTAGTTTGTTCCGTTGATAGCCGTGTATGCAGCTGCATATGCCAGTTATTGAGTTTGCTTGCAATGGTATACACTCCTCCTTCGATGGGCAACGATTGCCGAGTTCGGTTAACTCAAGGTCGCATGTTATATACTTGGATTCCGATTGCATGCTTGTGCCATAGTAATTAATGTCGTCTGGATTAAGTACATCACCTTCGTCTAAAGGTGTCGACATTAGAAGCTGCTTCATACGTTTTTCCGCAATGGGAAAGTCATCCTCGTCATATGCTTGACTATCCTGCTATAAGGCCATGAAAAAAAAGTTAAACGAGTTTGTGAAGCCACAAAGTTTATTTTTTGTTACCCGATTCCTTGATAAATAATGCAGACGACGTGGCTGCTTCCAGAAGTTTAATGCATTCGACACTTCATCGTTTCCATTAGGCAAGATCTCGGCACCGTTTTTTGTCCCCTTAAGGATTTTGACCCACGATAACGTTTCTTCACCATTAGCCTCCGCTTGAAGCTCACTCGTCGGCTGCACAGGATTCACTAAGACCATTTGCACTTTTTCATTGCCCAGATTGGTTTGCTCCTTTGGAAGACATGCCTCATTGCTGTAGCAACGTATGTGATAGCATTTACTCTTAAACACCAGCACTACATTGCACGTATTATTGATTGTCTTATCGCAGCAAGCTTCCAAACAAGACCACAAATACGTCTGTTCGTCTAGGGTATCCATATTATCTGGTGTGTATTCCTCGAAAACGCCCGACTGATCTTTCTCGCGCGGCGCTGAGTTTTCAAAAACATGACGCAACATGTTAGGGCAATAACTGCTGCTCAGCTTTTTCTCCACATTACGTGGTCCCACCTGCGCCTGCTGTTCCGTTTCCTTTGATGATGTCTGGGCTGCATTCTGCGTTGTGGCAGCAATAATATGTTCGGCGGAGCACTGCGCGGCGATGATTACACTAACGAACAACGTTAGCCAAAAACAATGCACGTTCATTTTTTGCGCAGTTTTGTATTAGATTAGCTGCGAATAAAACACTTGTCTAGATAACGCACACCAACAGCTTGTTTAATTAATTATCTTCTGTTTAATTTCCATGGTTTTTTCGTCGCGTTTTACCAAAACAACCCCGTTGCTTCTTCTTTACTATGAATCAGCTGTGCAGTGTTGGCCACTCTCTTGAGTAAGTATACCGTTAACCGTTAATCATGGTTTTGAACCTTTATGTCCATACACCATGTATGTAAACAATAGACAAATCGAGAATACACATTTGAATGCTAACGATGCCATAATTATCGAAATGATAGATTCATTTAAGCATAAACTTGACCTTGACGGTTTCTGTGTTGCCATCACCCTTCTTCCCTTGCAACTCGTTGGGATAGATAATCGTGCCGAAGCTGGTGAGATGCGTAACTTTGTTCTTCTTGAAAAAAGCATCGCAATGCCGCCTGAGTGACTTGACGGTATTCTCCTTCTTTACTTAGTGTGCGATCAGTTATTAAAAGCACTTTTTTATGATGTTTGATAATGCAGTTTAACAACTTAAAATTGGACTTTCCATCCAAGTAACTGACATTATAGGAAATGGTTTCCTATATAATTCAATATTTCCCAATTTTGATCCTTCGATCCTTCTTTTCCTTTGGAGGACGTTTTGTTTGAAAAAAAAACTCATAATTTGAGTTATATGTACTTATGTACGTATGTACGCACATAATCATTGTGTTTTAAGTTAAAGCAGTGCTATATGTTGTTAATGCAGAATGTTGTATAAAATGTTTAAAAATGCGTGCGTGCGGTCAATAACTTTCCAACGAAAATGCATAAGAGCTAAAATAGTAAATTAGAGCTTCTGCACTTTCTGCAGGTTCTTTCCAATTCAGTTGCTTTTACTTTTGACAATTTCAAACCAATTCAAAAAGACAGGAGGCAGTCAAGAACCTTTGAAATACTCACATGTAAACAAATTCTCACGTTATTCAGCATACTACTGAAATATTTGCTTAGTCATTAGCGCACTATGCGCAACTCCACAAAGCAAGTGTAATTCTAAATGATACACATTGCACTTGTTTGCTATATTAAGTTTCACAGCCAAACCAAGAATCATGAAAAAGAACTTTAAGTCGCGAGCAATGCGCATGGTAAAAGGGCCAACATGTTTGCGCAGTTAAATTAAAGTCGAAGATACCAATATTGGTATTCAGTTAGTTGGTTGTAGCGCTGCAGTGGCAACAGCAAACTGGCTAACAAATCAACAAACATAACAACAGCAAGAAAAGCAGCGAAGACAAAGCGATCAGCTCTATCAACGCATCTACAGCACGTCGTCCCTACACATGTACTCAGAACGCACAAGTGGGCAGTGTGAAAGTGTTCTTGTTCTGATTCTGGTTCTCTGTGTGATGCGTGTTGGCCTAATCTACAAATAGCAGTGCATTAACTTTGGGCCACTCAGTAGACGCTAGTTGGTCGTTAAAGCAGGACGTCCTACCACATACAGAGTTTGATTGCGTTCAATAAAAAAAAGCCAAGGTATGCACGGCATGAAACTGGTTTACTTTGCACCTCCGTCGCGGCTTTTGTTGCCGCTGCTGTTAGCAATGATAATCATTCCAGCGCTTGCAGAATCAAATGAAAATGACAGCTCTGCTGCTGGCAGTGTCATCTACGATCAACGTCAGTCGGGCAAATATAATATACATGTAAGCATTAAGGATGTGGCCATCATCGAAATGGATCAGAACGAACTGGAAGATGTGAGTACAACTATATCAATATTTCAAAAGATCTTTTTTAATTTACACTATCGATCGTATTAGGATACTTATAGCGATGACAATTATTATTATGACGAGGACGATCTTACTGTACGACCCATAAAGTTACCCACACCTAGCACATTGATCGCAAGTGCAACAACAACAGTCATTAACAATGTGACTGCAGACACACGGCCGCCAATCACGCATCATTGGGTACCCACTACCAACGGACTGCCTGCAAATGTCACCTATAGTGCAAATCTACTGGCAGACATAGCAGCAACCCAAGCAGCAGGCAATCAAGCAGCAAGCCAAGCAAATACAAATAGCACAGCAACCGACGACTACATTGATTTATACACCACCACAAAGGCCACACCAGCGCGATCCACAGGTGCTGCTAGCAAAGTGAATATAACTGGCACTCAGACGACACCGTTACCAGTGCCGGCGTTGCTTAATGAACTGCGTGCACGCACCAAGGACATACCCATACGAGAGTTCAACGAACCAACGCGTTACAGGCATGGCTTGCCTCCTCCGCTAGGTGAAAACTCAAGAATCTTTAAAGTCAATGTGCAACGCAATCATCGACTGAATTTAATGTCGAACGGACAGCGACCAATAGCGATGACAGCTGACAAGTTGTCTTCGGCGCCGGTTCCAGCAGCTGCGGTGCGCTGTCGTGCCAATCAGTATCGCGATGCGCATGGCAATTGTCGCGGAAAACGCTCATCCACCACATCATCCTCGTCATTCTTGTAAGCAATAATATCAAGTATAAAATACGAAAAAAAAGTTCAATGAAAAGATAAAAACAACAAATAATAATAATAATAAATTTTGAGCCGCTTTTCTGGCTCTGTCGTATGTTATTGACTTTAATAATCATTTGATTTCATCTGCTTTTGTTCTCGTTTTTGTCTTTTTTTCTATACGCGGCCTTAAAATAGAAGAAAACTTTTTAGTATGCTGGTGTCGCTGCCCTTTGCCAGTGAGCGTGGTCATCATATGCGTCATCACATCACGTCACCACAGCAGCAGCAGCAGTTCATTTAACTAACATACGACATAAAAGATTGCCATGCCTCATAATTTAAGCGCATTATTTTTACCTATGTATGCATTTTATGATTCTATTTTAAATTTCACAATAAAAAATAAGTGTAAAACTAAAACATATTAAATAATCTGATCGTGATACTAAAGTTTCGATGGGAAAATGATTGAAGCGACATGGTCAAATATTTATTAATCTACTCTTGAACCCAAAATAACGTCTTCACTTCAGTTGATATAACTCATAATCTTCGAGACTGAACTTGACAATAATTAAACTGCAGTTAGATAATGAAACTTAAATAAAACAGCATTCTTTTATTTATGTAGTGAGTTAATAGTTTCATTTATTATGTAAATGATATTTAAGGTCTCTTTTGTTTACGATTTCGTTCGTTTTACAATTCACTAATTGTGCATGAGATAAAAAACTAATCATTAACAAACAAAATTAAAAAAAAAATTTATTACAAAAAAAAAAACATTAATTTCAACAATTTTGTCTATGAGCAAACAAATAACTAAACAGCAGGCGTTGTCTTAATGGAAAACGAAATACTTTGGACAAAACAGAACAATTGCTGCAAACGACATTTGCATTGAGAAAATCAACACTTAAAAGGTGTTCATAAGCCTTAGGCTTAACGAGCGCGTAAGTTGTATGCGATGTTGCTAAATTTCGTACAGTTTAAGTGCAATAAAAAATGCAATAAATTTGAAATTTGAATGAAATGAAAGTGTATATGTATAATTTGTTCGTTCGTTCGATTTTCTTTTCGTTTTGTTACCGTAGTTTGCACCATATGCAAAAACACAAAACAAAGCAAAGGTAATATAGATTTACAAAAAGTTTTCAGTTTGATATAGAAATTAAATTGTCTAACACTTAATTAAATTAAAACTAATTAATTGTTAAAAAATTGTAACAAAATTAAACAAGTTTCAACACGTATTTGTATTATAAAAATTGACTTAATTATTTAGGCTATAAAATATTTTTGATAATGTCTTTTTCTTTGCGTTCGTTAGCAATTACTTTTTTTTGTTTAGTTTTGTTTGCATTTCATTTTTGTCTTACGATTTCTGTTAACGAGTCCATAATGTTTAAAGTTAAATTTCGTTGCACAAACATACATATTCACATTTTTCTTTTTAAAAGCTAATCGATTTACAAACATACACACATTTATATAAATAATTTGTTTTTCTTTTCTTTTAAATACTGTTACTAATAAACATATTAAACAGGCGCAAGCATTCTTCTTCGAGGCAGGTTACAGCATCAAAACATTTCTTTAACATGATTTTGTTATTATTGTTATTGTATATATTTCTTCAATGGTTTCGTGTTTTCGTAATAAGGCGCACAGGGTGGTGTGTTCATATATTAAATTTGTAGTTACTTTAAAATATGTTCATTTCGTTTTGATTTTTTTTTTTTTTTTTGTTTCGTTTTCTTTGTTTCTTTTGTTTTGTGTGAGCTTTCAGCTACATAGTTAACATCATAAAGTTCAAGTGGCTTGCTGTCCAACAAGAGTCTGCGCGTGTATCCAATGTGGGTTCTACATAATTTATGTATGCAACAAACTATTCTATGCTAGAGTTTTATATTGTTCAAAGTACCCATTACTATTGGGTAGCTTTATCGGTAGTGTTTTGCTTTAAGGCATGCCCGGCAATCCGCTTAGACCGGGACGTAGAGGCTGCTGTAGCTGCTGTTGATGCTGTTGTAGTAGATTAAGATTAACGCGTGCGCGCTGCTGTTCCAAACGTTGCACTGTGGCTGTGAGATGTGAG